>JAWNZC010000183.1:225000-944657 GCA_035771165.1 Paragorgia papillata
CCTTCGTCAGAGTGAAGCCAGCAGGCGGAATGAAAAGTGAACGCGCCTTTGCATGGACGGATCGAAATTTAGGGACAAAGGTAAATTATTCTCAATGATTTGACTAAATATATATGAAAAAATAGTAATTATATGAAGATACCGAGTGTCCTCAATTGAGAATCGAACCCACCACTGAGCTATATTGAGTCGCACGGTCAGGAAGTCAGACTGTCAGAGTTGTTATATTGTTTGATTCTGATTCCTCAGAGTCTGAATTTGTTGGATTTTGAGTTTGGCAGTGTACACAAAAACATAAACTGATTAAATCATTTTAAACATACTTGTAAATACTATTATTTATATTACTATACACTCGAAATTTTCCTTCACCAAAATTACCTGCAGCATTTGTCAGATTGTTAGTCCGTTCGTTCGTGCGGAATCAATAGGGACTTTAAGATCTACGAACGTCAACCTCAACGACGACGTCCTTTATGCAAAGAATTATTGTTGCAAAACAAAGAGAATGAATCATTTTAGGCCCAAGCGTAATCTTAACGCCGTCCTCACTCTTTATACAACGCCATGCACTTAGAGCATTTTCACGTCTTCAGGACGACGTACGTCAACGGCCAAAAGATGAGAACTGTTGCTTAAGATTGACTTCAATACCAACACTACAAATAATCATTTTAGCAATACTGGGGCGTTTTGGAAGTCATTAAACTATACAATCCTGGACAAAATTGTTGGGCCACTTTGCCGATTTTCGCATAGTGTCCCAAGCACTTTTGTCCAGGATTGTCTGAAAATGGCGAATTAAACAAAATCGAAGAAAAAAACAAACTTGGACACGGCGATTCTGCGCAGGTTGTTCCAAAATGACACAAATAGGCTCCCACATGCATGAACAACATATTGTTTGTGGAGTATAGAAGGTTTGGTGAATATGCAAGTTAAATAAGAGCTCCCGTGCGGGTGGTACCGGTGCGGGTGGGAACTCTGCAGAGACTCTGCTCCAGTGATCCCTTCCCCAGTGAGGGGATAAGGGGGAGCAGAGACGGGGGATCTTTTTATTAAACTGTAAATATTTTGCAATGTTACAAATTTAAAAAGCTGTGTTTTATTCAAAATTTATAAATTCGTCATTTTCAGACAATCCTGGACAAAATTGTTGGGCCACTCTGACGATTTTGACGATTTTCGCATGGTGTCCAAAGCACTTTTGTCCAGGATTGTCTGAAAATGGCGAATTAAACAAAATCGAAGAAAAAACCCAATTTGGACACGGCGATTCTGCGCAGGTTGTTCCAAAATGACACAAATACTCTCCTACATGCATGAACAACGTATTGTTTGTGGAGTATAGAAGGTTTGGTGAATATGGAAATTAAATAAGAGCTCTCGTGCGGGTGGTACCGGTGCGGGGTGGGAACTCTGCAGAGACTCTGCTCCAGTGATCCCTTCCCCATTGAGGGGGTAAGGGGGAGCAGAGACGGGGGCTCTTTTATTAAACTGTATATATTTTGCAATGTTACAAAGTTAAAAAGCTGTGTTTTATTGAAAATTAATAAATTCGTCATTTTCAGACAATCCTGCACAAAATTGTTGGGCCACTTTGCCGATTTTCGCATGGTGTCCCAAGCACTTTTGTCCAGGATTGTAGCTTCAAATATCAAATATAATAGTCAGTTAACCGTGACTTCTTTAAATTGTAAAACTTATCTTGCGTTTTAACCGCCGTCGTCGTCCTAGTATCTTAAAGTCCCTAATAGGCACGGCACCGTACTTTAGGAGTGGATTTGGCCTGGGATTCGCCTTTATACGCTAGGCAATTATACGCGGTGCCATAACGTATCGCGAGTTAGCAGTGCTTTGTATTCTTCCACTTCTTTTTAAAAGAAAAGGTTCTGAGATTGGGGAAAGTTCACCGTATTCAATTGGCTCGTTCGTTATTACAAACCACATTAAGTTAACGTACATTCAACTTTCCACTAAAAGAGTTTTTAATTTAGGAAATCCTGGCTTGTATATTTGTGTCTCTATTAGTAAGTTTATCAACCATCTGCATGAGTCTGCATGCATGAGACGGCGTCTATATATAGTTCGTTTGTTTTTTTATATAACAATATTTTAACTTTAAGCAATTATGTTAAAAGCTAATGGCTTATCGTGGGAATCCATGCATGCATGCATGCCGTATTATGAATTGCAATTTTGTGTAAGAGGAACAGGTCAACATCAAAAAAAGGCTTGAGAACAAAATGGAATTTAACAGATGGCCAAAAGCTAGCTAATTGAATTAATAGCGCTTGCAACCAATAATAAAGTTTTGACCACATAAAGATAAGTTCACTTTTCGTCTGGATTTTTATATAAAAGCCATGCACTGTGTAGACAATACGCTGACTGTATAGATGCGTTTGACTATGCATCTAATCACATCTTACTCTTATGAAGGGCTCCTCTGACTCAGTATTTCGTTCTTAAAAACCTCGGCTGTTCCGCATATTCAGTTCGTTTTGTTACCTATATATTAGGCCCATTGAACTATAAGAAGACTGGAACGATAACTGAGGAGGGGATTTTGAAGCCAGTGCCAGTCCCTTGGCAGGTAGCTCCCGTGCTTCAAGTTACTTAATTTTCATCCTGTCATATATTTTGTTTGGGACGATAACAAATTACTCCAAAACAACGGATTGAAATATATTGTTTTATACGTATGTTTTTAGAAATAGCATTGGCTTCAATTTGATGTATAGTATAAGTTTCCTCGTTATTTTAAACTTTTTAAAATGTAGTAAATGTTCGACCATATTTCGCTGCGAAATAACACTAAGAAACTTGTTGTAGTTTTTCTGAGTTTTGAGCTGAAATACTTAACGCTGAACGTTGGGCTATATATGAAACTGAAGCTATTGAAAAATGTTATTTGGTATAGAAACTTCAAGACTTTAGCTAAAAGGGAAATAATTAAAAAATATAAAAACAACTGCCATTTTGTAACGTTCGGCAAACAAAATGGCAATTGTTTTTATATTTTTTAATTATTTCCCTTTTAGCTAAAGTCTTGAAGTTTCTATACCAAATAGCATTTTTCAATAGCTTCAGTTTCATATACAGCCCAACGTTCAGCGTTAAGTATTTCAGCTCAAAACTCAGAAAAACTAACATTTAAAGATTTTTGGCTTCATCCATTCATAGGGCCTGACTTATGGAGTTAGCGTTCCAGTTTACTTAGAGTTAAATTATTAGGCCTGTTTCAAACCTCGCTCTTCTCATGCGCCGAACCTAATGATAATGAGCTAAATCCTTTGTTTATGCTCATTTCTTTTATAAGCCTGGTTCTATTTGGTGGCGAAAGTGTCTTAACCCTTTCACTCCCAAATACGGAATTTTCCGTAGTTTATTATTTTACTCTGTCTAACGCCAGACGATTTTACTCGTCAATGAGAGAGCTCCCGGAAAGTTGGGAGTGAAAGGCTTAACGGTCGCTATAGCGATGAATCAGCCAAGCACGTTGAAAATACGAGGCGAAGCTGAGTTTTTTTTAACTATAGCTTCAAAAACTCATTAATAATTCATGAGGAAAACACAAAGGAAATCAGTACCATGTCCGTGGTTTTATACCTGATAAAACTTCTTGACGTCAGAAAGAATACTAATGAACATACAATTTTATATAAAGAATACTAATGAACATAACATCCAATAACGAATCGTTTTTGAAGCCATTCAAAACACTCGCATCACGTGTTTTATCAGATCTAAAACACTCGGACTGTGCCCTCGTGCATGGTTTTAAATCTGATAAAACACTCCTGCTCGTGTTTTAAATCTGATTACTTAACTATAGCAGTTATTATTAACTATAGCAGTTACAAACTAAGACCCAAGATATTTCACACTAATTATTTCAAATTTTCTTTTTTTAATCGTTATGTTATTGATTGGAATTCTCTTCCTTCTTATTTTGTGAATTCCTCTAGTATAGTTACATTTAGAAAAGCTCTTAAAGCTTACTTGGAAACTTAATTTAGTAATTTAGTTTTTTTTGTTTTGTTTTGCATGATGTTATCTTGGGTATCGTTTTATTATCATATATTATTTCTTTTTATGGGAGAGCAGTTGTAAAATGGGAATTTAGTTTCCCCCTATTGCTATCCTTCCATACTTGCATATTTAGCTTATTATTCTTTTTGTATTTGTATGGTAAATTATTATTAAAGTATAGCTGTTAGACATAGTGTTGGATAGACGAGTGTTGGATATAGCTTCTCAAACGGAATCTATATTCTAAGAGAAAATCGACCTAAAAGTTTGCTAAATTTTCCTCATGAATTACTGATTAGTGTGAGTTTGAGAGAGATCTACAAAATCTGCGCGATTGTGTACCACGAATTTTGAATGTATAAGTATACACCACCATGCATTTTGACAAATTTACAATTTTCTACCGTAGGCGTACATATAGTCCGTACGTTGTCTAAATCTTGAAGTTCCTAATAACTCAGGGAGTAACTCTTCTATATACTGGCGGAGTGGGAGGCTGATAAAAGAGACATTGAAATGAAAATACAGACGCTAGAAGATCTGGATGGCTTCATTATTCCCATGGAACGGAAAGTCACAATTTTTCACTAATGTTACTAGTAAAGATTCAATGATCGCCTAATTCCGATGTTCAGAAAGATCTTGGAGTTCTGGTTACTCGTCCTGATCTTAAGTGGAACTCGTATGTATCCGCAGTACTGAATATTCTAAAGCCAACAAAATTATGGGTTTTATAAGAAGATCTTCACTTGATATATATCCATGGCATGACCAGCGTGTTCGTACTGCATTATACACAGTTTTAGTTAGGAGTCATTTTGCATACTGTTCACATGTCTGGTCTCCGCAATCTGTATAAATTCTTAACATCAAAAGAGTCTAACGCCGCGCAACCAAGTTTATTCTGTCGTTACCATCTGACGTCACCTATAGGGATAGTCTCTTAACAACAGAACTACAGCAGGTTTTCGCTTTAGCAATCGACGATTCGACGAAATAATAACCTTCGATTGATTGCAGCCATGTTTTACGCGCGCTTTACGAAAAGAAATTCATATAAAAAATCGATCGCAAAAAGTCGATCGTGCGACAAAAAAGACAATGGAAATCCGCCTTCACACGGGTTTTGGTGATACTATCGGAGTTATATGAATGAATCCCCTGTGTGTGAATTGTGAAACCTCTGAGCTATCGCTGACTCAGCTTCCCTCGGCTCCCTCTCCGTGGAAGAGTTACACCAAGCCAGAGACTAATCCAAAGAGCAGCATATGATCAGTCGGCAAAAGAGAAGTGCAGCCAACGGACTTTTACAGAGCCACAAAAAACAACAAGAAGGTGATTCTTAAGTTATAAATGATAATTTACCATTCTTTAGTGTTAGGGGTTTATGTCTATAATCATTGGTCTGACGATGACTTTGTAAATTGTAATAGAGTCGAAATATAACCGTTTCATCTTTGTCTCGTCTTAATCCATATCTTGGGTTTTCAAAATGTTCGTCTTCGCATTGTGTTTTATCTTACTATATGGCGCTAGGCCGAGTCTAGGTTTCGGCCCCGTTCATATTATTATTATTTTGTCGATGTTTCGAATTGGCAATCATTACGTCATTCTTGGACGTGTTCAGTGTGTTCACAGACATAGTTATTGGTCAGTATAATGACATGTCGCTAGCAAGTATCTTGATATTATATACGCTTACAGCCGCGCGCCGATTGCCGTAAAGTCTAGACTATGCACTATAACATGACGAGCGATTTCGAATTATGACTCCCGAACTTACAAAACTAAACACGAATAGAAACTTGAATACAATGCTATATGAAATGTCATTGAATTACTCAAATGCTGTGAATGGAAGCACAAAGGACATTGATGAAGTGAACTTGCAAGCGGCGGCTTGACAGGTAAACATGCTGTGTTGATATTTAACTCGACATGTGACTCTCAACGTCAACGCTGAATGGAAATATTATTAAACTGGCAATCGTGTTTTGTGTATTGCGAATTGCGTTGTCTATCGGAGGGTTGCGTTTTGACCTTTGTCTGTGACCAATGTGTTTAGACTTTAATAGAGCAATAGATAGCCTGGCTACGCCACTGTGCATGTGATAACCTGCGCATGTGTGTGATTGCAGCTTTCATTGCCACCTCAATATGAATGGCGCGATCCAAAACACCTCCACCTAACTCACTGCGATTGCAGTAGCCCGAGTGAACGCCTGACCAGGCGTCTTGTATTTCTTTAAATTGTCGGCTGGCCTCGGCTTTTATGTCTATATAAGTTTAGGGTTTATGTCGGAGTTGAACCTACAGACGAGCTATTTGACGGCACTTAACTGCACTTATCTCAATTAAAATAAACAAGTATTACAATAACATATAATTGAACAAAAAGAACTTGATAGTTTTTGAAGAAGGTGTAAATGAAGTCTTTGTTGTTTTGTGTGTCCAACGGCAAACAAGAGCAGTAGGATGTCGTCAGTCTGACTATTAATACGTGTGGAGAGGATTGATAACACTCCACAGGATCCCTGTTTCACACTCAGACCCGGTTTACACTAGAGCAAAAATATCAGGATTCACATTGTTTTTTATTCCCATGAGGATGAAAAACAATGTGAATCCGGATACTTTTGCTCTAGTGTAAACGGGGCCTCAAGTGTTTCATTCTAATGACTTAACACGAACATCGCCATCTTTCTATACTTTTGACCTTTTGATCTTCTCGTCTGTTCTGGAAATTGAACGTGCTGTGGTGATCACTGCCAAACAGATGTTTGGTGAATATAACAACACTGGTGACAAAGCACATAAAATTTGTGAAAAACTTGATATGTCTCTGTCACAAGTTCGTACTGAGAGAAGCTGAGATATTATGCCCTGAGACTGACAACGTGTCAGTGTCCCGCACAGTTGTGACGTGTGATATTATCGACACAGCTGGGTTTTTTCTGTCATGTTGCTTCTCGACCAGCTTAATAATTTTATGATCAGATCGTCTGAGATCAATTCCACACGTTTATTAAGTTATAATTTACTCAAATTGTGAAGTAAATATGAAGCTATACATAGCTCGTAATACCGAGTAAATATTACTCAAACGCAAGTTAAGAAGTCAACTCGATTACACCTGAGTATATATAACGATTACTCCTTGTATGAGTTATTATATTGTGAGTAAATTCTACTTATCAGAGCTGAGTAAGTCTACTCACCGTGTAAGTATAAAGTCCAACTTTATGTTTACTCAAGTAAATCTATATGAGTAAATCTATCGGCAACTCAATATGTTTAGTAAAGTTTAACTTTTACGGGTCCTTTTATTGTTTTACTCTGTCTAATGCCAGACGATCATATACTCGTTAAAAGAGGACTCTGAGACAGCCTAGGTATCGCAATGGGTAAACAAATGGAGATAACAGTTCAAGAGTTCATTTTAAAACATCATTTGGGTCTTATTGTTCACAAAACTAATTTTTGGTATGCCAAAACGATTATTGGCGGGTGCTAGGCAAAAAGTGATTGATTTGTGATTTTCAGTTGTCAGGACATTGTTGTAGTATTTAACGAGTTGTTGTCTATACATGCATATTGCGTACTTTCGACATAATGTAGGAGTTCCTTCCTCTCGAAGTTAAGCTGTCGCAATACGAGGTTTGATTGCTTTTTACAGTCTACGGTAATAGATGGAAGTGGAGACTAGAGGGGTCGTTGTGATGAAATAAAATCTCAGCGTTTGATGGAAGCGACGAGATCAGCTATATACTGCGTGGGTGGGCATATACTGCCTTTGAAATTATATTTTGTTTGCGCGATATGTATAGATATAATAATATGCTGTTTGATAAAACTCTCTTGCCATGCAGAGTTTGTTTTAACATGCAGTTCTACACAAAATGTGCGCGTGCAGTTCTGTATGCGCATGCAGTTCTAAATTTTTTCTTGAAAAAGGACTCAAATGCCAGACTGTTGTTTTATGGTGACCAATGCCAGCCATTTTACTCTGTCTAACATCAGACTATTTTGCTCTGTCTAATGCCAGACTATTTTACTCTTCTAATGCCCATGCCCAGACTATTTTACTCTGTTCAATACCAGACTATTTTACTCTATATCTATAATTGTAATTAATTGTAATTTAAAAGATTAACTATTTTACTCTGGCTAAGACCACTCCAGATCATTTTTCTCTTACTTGCTTTTTAAAATACTCGGCACATCTCTGACTTATTAGATACATTTTTTTTTGTAGTGATTAAGAGTTGGTTAGTGCATGGTGTCTTCGCATTATGATTCACATCTAACATTTTACACGGCATATTAATTTATATATATAGTTCACTGCTTCTCTCTGAAAATCTTTATAAAGATTGCCGTAACGCGGTCGCACAGAGAGAATACACATGATTTAATTAGCCACAGTCCTCCGATACAGATTAAATCCTGTGCAAACGAAACTCTCAGCCTGTCATATTAAAAAAAAATCCTTTTTAAATAAGGACATCATATTCTCGTGCATTGCCATCAAAATAATTCCATTCAAACAACAACAATTGTGACCTGTTCAATTTCTGAGACATAAAAATGGTAACTGTGTGTAAGTGTGTTTATGTATGTACAGACTAATTTCCTGGTGGAGTGCTGGTTTACTCTTAAAGTCTATGAGAAAATGGGCCAATTGCCCACAAAAAGAGAGTGGCTCAAAAATGGGAATTAATTCCCGCCTGCCACTATCCAGCCAGCCATTTTTTTCTTTGTAATATTGCATGTGTATTTTTATTTTATGTTGTGTATATTGGTTGGCAAAGATTTTATTAAACTATTTTTTATATTTTTAAAGAAATTTATAGATTGATTGCCTATAGGATTGTAGGATCGTATAGGATCCTATATAGCTAGGTTGCCTATGCCTATAGAGAACTATATAGGCCAATCTATAGACATTTTTGTAAGGACGAGTTTGTTAGACACCTCAGATACATAAGAAACTAGTTCAAAATATATAGGGTATATATCATATGTCTCCGTTGTATATCGGTTTGATTACCGTCGCGTTACGACCGGATATATATAGAGCTTTTGAAATTCAAGTTCACAGTGTCACACTGTGAACCCTTGTTTCAAAGCACTTTCGAAAGTGTGTGTGTTGGAGTGCAAATGAATCGAAACCCATTTGATCTTGTTTCTACAACACTTACTGGGACGCCCCGGAGTTGCTCTTGATTCAAAACAAGTTGAGTGGTTGATTTAATTTGTTTTTCAGCGCATTGTCGTGTTTCACGGTGGCAGAATTTTGAGTCAATGTCATGGATAGAAGTGACAAAGTATTTACAAGAAACAGACACTTTTTAACTATAAATCAAGACTGGCAGGCGTTAGCCTTCCAGTTTGTCTGCTATAAATAGTTGCTTCTGATTAAAACAAGTTACCGTATTTTATCTCACTCTGATGATGTTGTGCAATGCGACGAAACGTTAGTTCTACTCCTTAATAATTAAGATTTAAGATTGAGATGTACTGTAGTTGTTTTTTAGTTTGGCTTCTCGAACAATTCTGTCTGACGGTGCTTCGATTAAGCGCCGCATTGTTGTGAATAAGTGCGGCGCTTGTTCGAGGGCGGCGCTCTTTAGTATTTTTGCTCGCCGCATGCTTAATCGAGGGCGGCGCTTAATCGGAATCGGGGGCGGCGCTTAAACGAGTAAATACGGTATATTTCATCTGAGTACTTGAGTTTGACTAACCGTTTTATACCGTAGTGCGTCTGTTATATTATTACAACCAAGCTCGCAAACGTATAGCTTTTCTTGTGTTCTACGGTGGCGATCTTGTGTTCTACGGTGGTGATCTTTGTCTTTGAACAAAGATAATTATATAAAACTATTATACCCGCTATTGACATTGCTTCTAGAAATAATACAGCTGGGCTGGTTGATTATATACCTAGCCGACGAAGTCGGCATCTTTGTTCCAGCCTAAACAGCCTAAAACAAAAGCATAATGGCAACTTAATAGTCTGTTTGTTTGTGAACGATATATAGGGATTGCACCAGTCGTTTAACTATTGGATTAATGTCATCGCGACTATAGCATCTGTTTTGCTCGCGTTAGCTTTTGTGGTATTGCGGTTGATGTGAACGCCACAGATGACGTACGATTTAATGTCAGTGGGCATTAGTAGTACTTTTTGTTCATGGATCATCATATAACCATCGACCGATGTGCTAACAGGGTCAATACAAAAGATTAATGTACTATCCTCCTCCACGAGAAAATCGACCATAGATTAACTCGGCTGGACCGTTGTTTTAGTGATACTTAGGTTTGACCTCGGGTAGTACTACATCGGTTAATAATATAATCTTGAAAGCCTAATTGAATAAACAATTTGTTTAGCGAGGGATTAACGATAGCAGCTCAGATTGTGTATTATTGCAGCAAAATAAACAACATTGAGGTTTTAATCGCCTATAGTCATACATGGCTGCAACAGGTCACGGCTGTCGTCGATATCGCAAAGGTTGGTCCGAGACGACGATGATGCTCAACCAAAGAGTCGTACTGAACGTAGGTGGACAACGCTTCGACACCTACATGGGTACCCTGACAACCGTACCGCACACGAGGCTAAGTTGGCTGGCGGAACGGCATCCTTTCTCGTCTGAGTACGACCACGCGAACGAGGAGTACTTCTTTGACCGTCACGCTGGCATATTCAACGAGGTGCTCAACTATTACCGCACGGGTCAACTCCACTGCCCGACGCACGTTTGCGCGTCGCAGTTCTCTGAAGAACTGGCGTTCTGGGGCGTCAATCCACAAAACATGGAGCCGTGTTGCTGGGTGCACTACCGAAACCACATCAAGAACGAAAAGTCGCTGCAATCTTTCGCCGGCGATAAACCCGAATGCTCTTCTGTCGTTGACGTTCCATCCGAAACTGTGGAAGTGCAAAGCCATGAATGTGTTAGTAAGCCTGCGGTATTATGGGAAAAGTACAAGAAGACGATGTGGACTATTTTAGAGGAACCAAACTCGACGACAGGTTCAAAGGTAAAAGTTTCTCGTACACAGTATACATATGATATTTTACCCTTTTTTAATCGTGCATGAATGCACGTTATTTTCATGGCGTGTAGAGATTTAGGTGCGTCGGTATAGGATTATATACAAGGTGTATGTTAAAAAATCTAATAATCAAAATATTATACATATATACTATAATACATTCAAAAACTCATTAATATTCATGAACCAAATTGTCCACTAATATGCACGTATTTGATCATGTGCAAGTCTTTTATACCTGATAAAACTACTATGAATATTAACTAACGTGAAATTTTATATAAAGAATACTAATGAACGTGAAATTTTATATAAAATGTCATCCTAATTAGCAAATCTATTGTCGGCGTTTTTGAAGCTATTCAAAACACTCGTAGTCGCGTTTTATCAGATCTAAAACACTCGCGCTACGCGCTCGTGTTTTAAATCTGATAAAACGCTCCTACTCGTGTTTTAAATATTACATAATAAACCCTAAGAATAACTAATGAAAATTAAAATAATAATAATAATCAAAACATACTAACGTTCTATGTGACTGGCGGCTTTCTGTTCATTCAAAAACTGATTATATACATCTCTCTTAAAACTAGACATGCACTGACGGTTTCTTTCTCATATTGATATCTATTCTGTTCCAGAATTGACATCGATTCCAGACTCGTTCAGATCGATCTCAGTTCACAACTCGAGCGTTTACATTCGAGCGAGGAATAAAAAACAACTTTATTCTGTCCAACGTGACGTCACAACGTGCATAATGACTTACCGGGAAAGGTTATATATCTTTGCTATTATCAGACGGAGTCATTTTGAAGCAATTATATGTATGTGTGTTTTTCTCTTACAACAACAATAATATACATTTTCAACTGATTCCGTTCAGTAATACTGCAAAGATATATAACCTTTCCCAGTAAGTCAATATGCACGTTGTGATGTCACTGGTTAGTTTCACATAGAAAACAAACTGAAATATCTCAACAACGAAGCAAGAAAACAAAAAAACTGCAAAATACGTTACTTTGTCATTTCAAAAGTACTTTCAAATAAGACAAACTTAATTTTCGTTTCATAAGCACTTTAAGGCTTTTTAAAGGCCCCTACTGCCTAGTTTACATTTGAATTAAAATTATATACATGGTATCGTTCCGTATATATATATATATGAAAATTCATTAGCAAAATGTTAAATAAAATTAAAATAATTGTTTGGCAAGTTTCAGGTAAGTATTCTCTAGACTGAACTAATTAAATTACAATTTGAAGCTATAAAGTCCCTAATAATCTAATATATAAATAACTAAATAAATAATTTTATCTAGGCATGCATATATATATATATATATATATATAGTTATATACAGGGTGAATAAAAAAAAACTGATGCCTTTCATATTCAAATTAGCCGCATAGCGGCTGTAATTTGACAGAAGTTCCCTAAATATTTCATGGGTATACGAAGCATATCAAATAAGTGAACCCTAAATATCTCATGGGTATACGAAGCATATCAAATAAGGTTCACTTATTTGATATTCACTTATTTGATATGCTTCGTATACCCATGAGATATTTAGGGTTCACTTATTTGATATCGGCTTCGTATACCCATGAGATATTTAGGGAACTTCTGTCAAATTACAGCCGCTATGCGGCTAATTTGAATATGAAAGGCATCAGGGTTTTTTTATTCACCCTGTATAGTTTTAGCATATACCTCGCAGGTGAATAGTGCTTTTCACGCAATCTGATTGGTTCCTCTAGCTCGGGATATCCTGCACTATTCACCTGCGGGCAAAACAAAATGGCGGCCAGTTTTGCTTTGTGTTTACCGAAGCACTGGAGATTTTGTTGATAAACAAAGCTGATGTATAGTAGAATAACCAAGCAAAGTAAACAAAATTAAGTAGAAGAGTGTCCACAGGTATGTTTCTTTACAATTTTCTAGCCATTAATATATTCGAAAGTTGTAAAAACTGTTTTGTCGACAAATATCGAGTACGCCAAGTGCCCAAGTTGCTAGCGGCCGTGTCTTGTATAAAAATACCGAAAAATATAAGAATGTTAAACTTTCATTTCATTTATGAGGTATATGCTAAAACAATTATTCACCTCAGTGTCGGTGAGTAGTGTGGATATTCACCTCGCCGAAGCGGCTCGGTGAATATCCAGCACTATTCACCTCCACTTCGGTGAATAATTGTTAAATATCGCCGACGATCGCATGTGTATAAGTAATTGATGAAATTCATTCAGATTGTTCCAAGCTACACTGATGAACTGTTGTACAGCGAAACACCGGTGTCTGTAGATTGAACATATATATATATATATATAGTTCAATAATTCACTAAAGTTTCACTAATTTTAAACACATTCAAAATTTTCTGATTATAAAATAATAGTTCAGTATGCACCAGATGAGATTTTTAAAACGTCATTAAGCGCACGATTTTCTTTTGAATATTAATTAGTTTTTGAGTTGTACTTGGGTACATTTGCATGATCATGGCGAGCACACGTTCAAAATCTAGCTCCGACAAGAATCAGAATCCTAATAATACACGAGTCTGATCTAATTTCATGAACTTATTAAAGTTCAAGAATCCACTATAAAGAGTTTTTTGTCTGTCTACATGGACAACACCAACAAACGCGAATAGATCAACTTATTTGTACTGTTCAAGACGTGAAGAACAGTCTTGAATTCATTCAAGCACAGTTTGATGATTTCAAGAATACCAATGGCTCGTTTACCGAAGAATCAAAACAGAAGATGTCTGAATTATCTTCCAAGATCCAAGGTTTTTCTGACACAATGAATGAAGCTACAGCCAAGAGTCAATGATCTTGATAATTCTTGGTTAGCACTTGACAAAGAAAATACCGCCTTCTTCTATTTCTCATTTAACATCCCTTTCTGGAAATTTTCCTAATTCAATTTTTCTTGATTTGACAACAAAAAATGAAACCATAGAAATTGGAAACGGTTTTCAATCAGGCAAAGCTGCTGGTTATGATAAAGTTCCTATGACTGTTGTAAAACATTCCGTTGGTATCATCTCAAAGCATTTGGCTCATATTATCAATTTATCCATTTTACATGGTATTGTACCAGATGAATTGAAAATAGCGCGTGTTATTCCTTATTCAAACCAGATGACCGAGCATTGTTTACTAATTATAGACCAGTTTCTATACTTCCTAGTTTTTCGAAATCTTTAGAAAGAATTATCTATAATCGTCTGTTAGCCTACATGAGTAAATTAGATATTCTTTGCAACAATCAATATGGTTTTCGAAAAGGCCATTCTACTTCGTTAGCATTGGTTGATTTATTTGATAACATTTCATCAGCAATTGATCGTAGGGAGTTTTCGGTCGGAATATTTTTAGATCTTCCAAAGGCTTTTGATACTGTAAATCATAACATTCTTTTCGACTAGCTTAATCATTATGGAATTCGAAGTTTGGCCTTAGATTGGATTAAAAGCTATTTGTCCAACAGAATGCAATATGTAATACAATACAATGAGCACTGTTCTACAATGAGGAAAGTCAACTGTGGTGTACCTCAATGTTCTATTTTAGGTCCACTACTTTTTTTTATTATATATATATATATCAATGATTTATGTAATGATTCAGAGATATTGACGTTGATTTTGTTTGCGGATGATACAAACGTATTTTTCTCGCACAAAGATCCAGCTTTCTTGACAAGAGTCTTGAAAACAGAAACTGATAAATTATCTGAATGGTTTAGATCGAATAAGTTATCACTCAATTTGGATAAAACTAAATTTATGATATTTAAACTAAGACAAAAAAAAACCTGTTTTGACAAATATATTTATAAATAACAAGCAAATCATTCAAGTAAGTGAAACTGTATTTTTAAGAGTTGCTAATAAAGTATCTAAATCAGTAGGGATTATTTTCAACCTTTTTATTTTATTTTTCTTTGGTTTATCCATATTTACATTATTGTAATATGGTTTGGACTTCTACCTATTCGAGTAACCTTCGTCGTATTGTCTTGCTTCAAAAACGCATTATAAGAATTTTAGATAAAAGTAAATTTGATGCGCATACTACTCCAAGAGCTTATAATATGATGAAATTCCATGATATTTGTTGGTTACAAATAGGACAATTTATGTTCTCTTACAAACATAAGTTGTTACCTAAAACAATTGATAATTTATTCGTATTAAATAATCAAATTCATAGCTATGAAACAAGAAACGTTGGATCTTTCCAAATTCCTTTATGTCGACGTCGAACAAGTATCTCAGTCAGCTTTCAATAAGATACCAAGGCCCAAAATTCTCTAACTCGCTTGCTGTTGAAAAAGTTTATATTTATAAATTATTTAAATTACAATTATCGTTATATATTCAATTATTGTTTTATATATTCAAATATCGCCAGGATATCTCACAAAATACTGCACAGATTTTCATGAAAGTTGTGGAAAGATTGACCACGGACTAAGGACCAACTTTTTCAATCTTGGTTGAAATTTCGATGAGAAGTTAATCAAAATCTGACCACAAGATTCTCCGTGTAGAGGAAATGCTTGATTGCGCTCATTAGCCATATTTTATGCAAATATTTTTGCATAATTTTTGTACGAGTGCAATCAATGCAATCAATGCATTCATTCATTCATTCATTCATTCATTCATTCATTCATTCATTCATTCATTCATTCATTCATTCATTCATTCATTCATTCATTCATTCATTCATTCATTCATTCATTCATATATGTACGTCTTGTGAGGTAGTCTGCATGTTAGCGGGATGGCTCGTTTTCTTTTTAAATATCTCTAATAATAACCCGCTGGCGGAGATATATATATGCAGTCTCTGAGTACCTTCTTGTTGGGTATGCGTGACCCCATATTAAATTACCTTATTTTTTTATTAGTCGTGAGCGGGCCGAATCCTAGGCTTTCCTGCAATTTGATTGGCTACGTGAGCGGGCAGTTTTTTACGATATCTTGGACCGCGGTCCAAAAAGTTATTTTTTTACATTCTGTCATAATTAAAATTGATCGATTTTCATAACTATTTCGCTTGCGACAGAAAAAATATATTCAACAGAGAGCTATGGGGATGTAAATGAGTTTTATTATCCAAATGGTTTGGACAGCTTCATGTGTAAACAGCGAATTTTAAAAGAAACGCTGGGAAAACGGTATTTCACGATATCTTGGACCGCGGTCCAAAAAGTTATTTTTTTACATTCTGTCATTAAAATTGATCGATTTTCATAACTATTTCGCTTGCCACAGAAAAAATATATTGAACAGAGACTATGGGGATGCATATGATTTTGATTATCCAAATGGTTTTGACAAGTTCATGTGTAAACAGCGAATTTTAAAAGAAACGCTGGGAAAACTGTGACAAAGCAAAATTTACGAGCGATATTTATAAACAAAACAGTTTAAAACGGTAGGAAAAACATACATAAACTTGTGAACACAGTATTTTGAATCACTAAATGAAGCTATATAGAAGTATATATATATATATATATATAAAGTCATACCACGAGAAGATAGAAAAGCTGAAACCTTTTGACACTAAACTGTCTTTCTTCTGTTATCCAACCGCTATAAAACTCAACAAAACCGCAACAATTCTTTACCTTTTAGTCAAATATTTTCCACATGCCAACCTCATCGTGTCATGTCCTTGAAACTTGAAATTACAAATGGCTTACTACAAGCATTTTCGTCTTCAAACTCGAAGAACACACTTTCAATTTTCATGCAGTCAGCCAAATATTGAAAGCGACTTTCCAAGCAAACAGCCAAAAACGAGCAAGCGACGAAGAAGAACGACGAAGAATCTTTATCAACTAAACTTTAAAAACACTGACTGCATTTTGACTTCCCTGCGTAACTAGATCTTCAAGTTTTGAATGTTTTTTATCACAAAAAAGGTTCCAAGCTTCCTTGTCAGACTACATGTCGGCAGTTGTTTACGACTGTCGAACGATAAACTTTGGACTTTTGAGTATCACGTGAATGTCATCTCGATTACGCAACTTAATTCAATTATGTTAATTTATCTAATTATGTAACAAAAAAATAAATATGTTATTTACCGTTTAGGTCGGTCCGTATGGAAAAATATTTGCCCTCGGTCTCAAAAATGTCCCTCGGCCTGCGGCCTCGGGCCTTTTTTAAGACCTCGGGCAAATATTTTTCTATACGGACCTCCCAGCCGGTAAATAACATATATATATGGGTGAGATATGTTTAAACTAAAGTATAATATTATTATATTAGTTTTAGCCGGTGTATTCAGATTTGTATAATTCCATGGCTTTCATATTATGTTAATATGTTTTTCCACGTTAAACATGCACTCGTCAATTATAACTCCTAAAAATTTTGTACATCTAACTTGCTGAATAATTTGATTGTTATGTTTGATTTCGGTTTTTTATTTACGAATTTAAAGACAAAACCTTTGTTTTTTATGTATTTATTGATAATTTATTAACATTTAACCATTGTGCTTAAAACGATGTTACGAATCTGGAAACGATGTTTACACAACTTGCTATGGTAATTATACACTTATAAGTGGCTAATGCACCTAACGGGTGGTCCCACATGGCCACGATCAGCTATTGCTGAAATTAAACAATAGTGTAATATCACTTAAGTTCAGCAGTAGGTGCATTATACACTTTTATTATATGGCACAAGTTACTTCCGTTGAAATTGTGTGTTTTCATTGGCTGAGACGCGTCACGTGCCGGTCGATAATTTTCCGTAATCGACCGGTCGATTACGGTTTTGGCCAACATGTTGTTTTCAACTAAACAATGCAAGAAAACCGCAAAAATTTTGTGAATTCAATAACCTGAGGACTAAATTATGTATGAGTGGGACGATGAGCAATCTGGCAGTGAGTTTTAGGATTCCGAAAGCGATGACAACAAGAGCAACACATTGAAAACGATGAGTCTATGTCAATGACAATAGTGTGACCTCGAGCGTGTGACAAGGTAATGTAAGATGTGTTGTTTCAAAATGCCATATAATAAACCTCTTATTAACCTCGTCCGCTTGGTCATTACGGGAAAATATCAGACCTCGGTCTTTATGTACAGACCTCGCCCTATGGGCTCGGTCTGTACTGTCAAGACCTCGGTCTGATATTTTTCCGTAATGACCGCGCTCTCCGTTAATAAGAAGTTAATAAGTGTATAATTACCATAGCAAGTTGTGCATCTATTTGCATATATATAGTTGTAGTTAATGTATTAAGGCGTGGCATGAGTAGAAGGCATTTATATATTTCATCTGCAAACAGGACAAACGAAATAACATCACTACAATTCTGCACATAAATACATAAATAAAATATTCATTAAATTTATTTGTTATTTCAGATGAGTTTGTAATAATTTCATTAGAGTTTCTTTTGTATGAATGTGTCTGGAGAGTCCTTTGATTGACTATATGGTCGAAATTATGGAAAATTGAAGAAAATATTTTTGCATATATTTAGAGTACGTCTCAACTTTGCTCTTCAGTTTATTGCATAATTATAGCAGTGTTTGTTTCATGATGATCTTGGTATCGAGAAAGCTTCAATACTTATAGCGTCTGTTGTAGAGAAATTGTTGCCATGGCAAGCTACTAAGCTTCCTGTGTTTCTTACATACAAATTAGGTAAACTAAACTTTTCAATAATTATTAGTTCAGCCGCCTACTTTCAAATGAGTATATTATAAGTAATATTGGGCATTTCACTCGATTACATAGCATGTTCTAGGGATTTTGGGTGAAGGAAAATTCGAGTGTAGAATATATACATTTTAAGACCAAACCGGGACCCGTTGCGAAAAATGCAACTACACAGGCCTTCCGGTAGGAATTGAACCCACGACCTTGCGATTCTAGTGCAATGCTCTGACCACTGAGCCACGGAGGGCGTTGCCGAGAGCTTGATCGCGAGTTATGTATAGAAATATATATAAAGGTGCATTGCACTAGAATCGCAAGGTCGTGGGTTAAATTCCTACCGGAAGGCCTGTGTAGTTGCATTTTTTGCAACTGGTCCCGGTTTGGTCTTAAAATGTATATATTCTACACTCGAATTTTCCTTCACCCAAAATCCCTAGAACATACATTTAAATGAGCCTGCTACTTTCAAAATTAATGAACCCCTGAATCGTGCAGAGTAAAATTGTCACTGGGTGTGTTCTGAAGGGGTTATTTCGGTTTATGAATACACAATTACGTGTAATTATGTTCTTTCAAGAGCTATTGTGGATTATGAACAGACAGAATTACGAGTAACCGTGTTCTTTTGAGAGCTATTATATGGAATAGGAATAGACAGAATTACGAGTAACTGTACTGTGTTCATCTGAGAACTATTATGAATTTAATGAATAGACAGAATTACGAGTAACTGTGTTCTTTTGAGAGCTATTATGGATTATGAATAGACAGAATTACGAGTAACTGTGTTCATTTGAGAGCTATTATAGAATAGGAATAGACAGAATTACGAGTAACCGTGTTCTTTTGAGAGCTATTATGGATTTAATGAATAGACAGAATTACGAGTAACCGTGGTCTTTTGAGAGCGATTATGGATTTAATGAATAGACAGAATTACGAGTAACTGTTCTTTTGAGAGCTATTATGGAATAGGAATAGACAAAATTACGAGTAACTGTGTTCTTTTGAGAACTATTATGAATTATGTGTCCACAATTAGTAGACCTATTGGGTTGGGTTGGCTAGAAGTTTAGACACTTTAATAAAGGGAATCAATCAATCAATCAATCAATCAATCAATCAAGAGACAGTATTACGAGTAACCGCGTATTCTTTTGGGAGAGAAGCACGGTCTTATTAATTTTTTTACTCTACTTCTGTTTTCACTCTGAATTTGCTAGGTTTCCACCATTGCCATTTATCATGGTAAATGCGTTTTTCAAAGCAAATTTAAAGTTTAAGTCACTAGGACAAAATCATTATTTTATAATTACACTATAGTTATATTTCAACAATTCTTCATCTCTCTTTTCAGGT
The DNA here is from genome assembly GCA_035771165.1 of Paragorgia papillata. Lineage (NCBI taxonomy): Eukaryota > Metazoa > Cnidaria > Anthozoa > Scleralcyonacea > Coralliidae > Paragorgia > Paragorgia papillata. Next base: position 245,187 of record JAWNZC010000183.1, read on the forward strand.
ATACGTTGTTTTCTCGAGTCTGTTTATTATTTCGATGTTGCTTCAGTTTTGTTTGGGCAGCATCCAGAGCTTCCTTCACGATCCACACAAGATGAACATTTTAAAAAGACTATTTGAAGTATCGTCCATCTTCTTCACGTTGGAATTCGTTGTTCGAGTCCTGTTCTGCCCGGACAGGGTGAAATTCCTAAAGTCCTTTATGAACTGGATAGATCTCGTCACGCTCATTCCCTACTTCGTGAGCTTTGTTTCGGATGACGAGAGAACCATTTGGTTCATACCGTTGAAAGTTCTTCGCTTATACCGACTGTTTAGCCTTTCGGTCTCGTTTCAGATCATGCTTAAGGCAATCGTCGCGAGCGTGAACGAGCTGGTTATTGGACTGGGAACGATAATCATACCAGTCATGTTGTTCTCGTGTTTTATCTACCTCGCTGAGAGAGATCAAAATTCCGAAATGTTCGGCAACGTTCCGGAATCGTTCTGGTGGGCAGTCGTGACTATGACGACGCTGGGCTATGGCGATAAAGTGCCCAGCACGGTATTGGGTAAAATCATCGGTGTCACTTGTGCCCTGTGCGGCGTGGTCATCATTGCTCTGCCCATATCTGTGATCGGGAACAATTTCTATTTATATTACACTCAAGCCCGAACACGCAAGAAGAAACCTTCGAAGGAGACCATTGCGACCGCCGTGGCACACCTACCTTTGTTGAACTTGCAAGTGTTAGGAGCAAATGCACACAGCAGTGACAATGTTGTGGAAGGTGGTAGCGCCGACGAAGATACTGTTCATGATGCAACTGACGTAGTAAATGGATTCAAAGCACGTCGGAAACGTGTTGCTATCACGTAGCAGGCTTGCTTTAAAGCCGTCAAATGCAATGTCAAAAATAACTTTGATATTTTTAGAGTCTATATCGTGAATCAGTGTTGTGAAAGTCACTGGGGTGTCGGGTCGAGTAAAGTTTCGAGTAGAGTCACGAGTAACGTTTCGAGTGGGTCACGAGTAGAGTCTCGAGTAAAGTTTCGAGTAGGGTCACGGGTGCTCGAGTAGAGTCACGAGTTGAGTCTCGAGTAGAGTCACGGGTGCTCGACTAGAGTCTCGTGTAGAGTTTCGAGTCGAGTCTCGTGTAGAGTTTCGAGTCGAGTCTCGTGTAGAGTCTCGAGTGGAGTAAAGTCTCGAGTAGAGTATCGAGTAAAGTCTCGAGTAGAGTCTCGAGTAGAGTCTCGAGTAGAATCTCGAGTAAAGTCTCGAGTAGAGTCTCGAGTAGAGTTACGAGTAAAGTTTCGAGTGGGTCACGAGTAGAGTCACGAGTAAAGTTTCGAGTAGGGTCACGGGTGCTCGAATAGAGTCACGAGTTAAGTTTCGAGTAGAGTCACGGGTGCTCGACTAGAGTCTCGTGTAGAGTCCCGAGTAGAGTCTCGAGTAAAGTCTCGAGTAGAGTATCGAGTAAAGTCTCGAGTAGAGTCTCGAGTAGAGTCTCGAGTAAAGTCTCGAGTAGAGTCTCGAGTAGAGTCTCGAGTAGAGTTTCGAGTAAAGTCTCGAGTAAAGTATCGAGTAAATTTTCGAGTAGAGTCTCGAGTAAGTCTCGAATAGAGTTTCGAGTAGAGTATCGAGTAGAGTTTCGAGTAGAGTATCGAGTAGAGTATCGAGTAAAGTCTCGAGTAAAGTCTCGAGTAGATTTTCGAGTAAAGTCTCGAGTAAAGTCTCGAGTAGAGTTTCGAGTAAAGTCTCGAGTAGAGTCTCGAGTCGAATCTCGAGTAGAGTTTCGAGTAAAGTCTCGAGTAGAGTCTCTAGTAGAGTCCCGAGTCGAATCTCGAGGCGAGTCTCTAGTAGAGTCTCGAGTCGGGTCTCGAGTAGAGTTTCGAGTAAAGTCTCAACTATAGAGTCTCGAGTAGAGTCTCGAATAAAGTCTCGAGTAGAGTTTCGAGTAGAGTCTCGAGTAAGTCTCGAGTAGAGTTTCGAGTAAAGTCTCGAGTAGAGTCTCTAGTAGAGTCCCGAGTCGAATCTCGAGGCGAGTCTCTAGTAGAGTCTCGAGTCGAGTCTCGAGTAGAGTTTCGAGTAAAGTCTCGAGTAGAGTCTCGAGTAGAGTTTCGAGTAGAGTCTCGAGTAGAGTCTCGAGTAAGTCTCGAGTAGAGTTTCGAGTAAAGTCTCGAGTTGAGTCTCGAGTAGAGTCACGGGTGCTCGACTAGAGTCTCGTGTAGAGTTTCGAGTCGAGTCTCGTGTAGAGTTTCGAGTCGAGTCTCGTGTAGAGTCTCGAGTCGAGTCGAGTCTCGAGTAGAGTCTCGAGTAGAGATTCGAGTAAAGTCTCGAGTAGAGTATCGAGTAAAGTCTCGAGTAGAGTCTCGAGTAAAGTCTCGAGTAGAGTCTCGAGTAGAGTCTCGAGTAGAATCTCGAGTAAAGTCTCGAGTAGAGTATCGAGTAAAGTCTCGAGTAGAGTCTCGAGTAGAGTCACGAGTAAAGTTTCGAGTGGGTCACGAGTAGAGTCTCGAGTAGAGTCACGAGTAAAGTTTCGAGTAGGGTCACGGGTGCTCGAGTAGAGTCACGAGTTGAGTTTCGAGTAGAGTCACGGGTGCTCGACTAGAGTCGTGTAGAGTCTCGAGTAGAGTCTCGAGTAAAGTCTCGAGTAGAGTATCGAGTAAAGTCTCGAGTAGAGTCTCGAGTAGAGTCTCGAGTAAAGTTTCGAGTAGAGTCTCGAGTAGAGTCTCGAGTAGAGTTTCGAGTAAAGTCTCGAGTAAAGTATCGAGTAGATTTTCGAGTAGAATCTCGAGTAAGTCTCGAGTAGAGTTTCGAGTAGAGTTTCGAGTAGAGTATCGAGTAAAGTCTCGAGTAAAGTCTCGAGTAGAGTCTCGAGTAAAGTCTCAAGTAAAGTCTCGAGTAGAGTTTCGAGTAAAGTCTCGAGTAAGTCTCGAGTAAAGTCTCGAGTAGAGTCTCGAGTAGAGTCTCGAGTAGATTTTCGAGTAAAGTCTCGAGTAGAGTCTCGAGTAGAGTCTCGAGTAAAGTCTCGAGTAGAGTCTCGAGTAGAGTTTCGAGTAAAGTCTCGAGTAGAGTCTCGAGTAAGTCTCGAGTAGAGTTTCGAGTAAAGTCTCGAGTAGAGTCTCGAGTAGAGTCTCGAGTAAGTCTCGAGTAAAGTCTCGAGTAGAGTCTCGAGTAGAGTCTCGAGTAGAGTCTCGAATATCAGAAACGCTGGCCACTTTAATATAAACGTTTGTTAAACTCACCTCGCGCGAACAACTTAATTGATTGTTGACAGATCAAGGGCTACGAGCATAGCTAGATTTCAAAACCCAAATAACGCATCGCCATTGGTCAATACTCCATCACGTGACGGTTGTTTTCTCTTCCCTCCTTTCTCCGCCCTCGTAAACGCTGGGGCCTCGGGTTTCCTTCGGCCCCGTAGCCCGCGACTGCGATGCGCTAATGATACATTATTAAAAATGGCTGAACAAAGAAGAAGAAATACCGTTTATTTCATGTACATGTATTCATATTGCGATTCACAATTACAACATCATCTTATTGATTCTATTTACGCAAATGTTTTACTAAACTATATAAAATAATAGTTTTCGAAATATTTTAAATACCGGTAGTTAAAACGGTTTCCAGATTTGGAAGCCTGATCTCTGATTGGTCAATGTAGGGAATGGAATGTGGCGCTCGTTTGAGCAGACGTTGGTAGGTGGAGGGGGGCCGAACACTGGACAGTCGGCTGCGAGGGAGGCTAGTACACACTTTAACTTTCGACCGTTCAGTGATTCTATGCTTTCTACAGGTTGGATGTAACCATGTATTCAGTTTTGGTTAATTCTATCCAATATCGGCAATATATGTCTTGCTGCTTAATAATCTTACTATTCGTTTTAGTAATAGTCAAGCTTCCTTGATTGTGTTGGGAAAGAAAGCTATCGTCTGCGTATAGTCAGTATCAGTCGATATACTCACTATCACAGTATCAGATATACTCACTATCACAGTATCAGATATACTCACTATCACTATCACAGTATCAGTCGATATACTCAGATTAGATATGGTGTGCTTTTTCGAAGAGTTAGTATGAATCGTTGTTTTGGGTTTGTTGTGGCTATTCCTAAGTACTAAAACTATAAACTAATCTTATTTACACTGGATAGCTCTATGCAGTTATAGCTATAACTGTTCTCCCTAGAGGTCCAGTAAGGGCCATCCCTTATTGGTCCAGTGTTACTACAGGAGGAAACCGAAGTACCCGGAGGAAACCTGCGATGTTTGGTAGAGTCAAACTGGAAGCACTCTTCTCACATGCGCCCAAGGTGAAATTTTAATCATATAACTGAACTGATCGGAGGTGAAAGGCATGTGCGCTAACCACTGTGCCACCAACGCCCCCACTACTTCTTACTATATACATGAAGTAGTTACACAACACCCTATACTACATCTTACTATATATACATGAAGTAGTTACAGTCTTACAGAAAAAGAATCGGAACTTGGGAATTGAGAACGCTGGTATAGCCCCCAGAAATTTTCTTGGGTTTAAACATTAAAAAAAGGTTAGATTTGATGTTTAACTAACTATTCAACTTGTCTTAATTTTTGGACGTTTATTACCACATTTCACAACAACGTCTCGGTAACTGATTTCCATTATGTTTTCCTCATGAACTATTAATGATAATAATTCATGAGGAAAACATAATGGGAATCAGTTACCGAGTCGTTGTTGTGAAATGTGGTAATAAACGCCCAAAAATTAAGACAAGTTTTACCTCAAATTTCTCTTTAAAAGTGATTTGTTTGAGAAGCTATACCATACGCTTGAAAGCCGTTTATTATCTGATTTAAAAACACCTCGTTTATCAACACACTTCTCGGTGTTTTCAAATCAGATAATAAACGGCCTCTCGCGTATGATATATTACTTAAAGTACGCTTAATTGCAAGTTTATGCCTTCACAGAAATTAACCCTACACTACATGGGTTACCCGAAGAATTTGGAACTGATTAAATTACATGTCCTTTATTTTTGTTTTGATGGAAAGATTATTCATTAACTTTAATAGTTTCCCTTGAGGAAACTAGGGAAAACATAATTTGGAATTTGTGTCAGCGAGGTCTGGGCACTCTTTTTGTCACATTCTCTACTGAATTCAATCATTTAAAAAGTTCCGGCACTAATGTTTATTGAAGTATTTCCAAATAAATCTTTAGCCCAGCTAATGATGTCTGTTTCCGGCTTTGGAGCACAGCCTGTTTTTAAGCCGTCAAAGATCTATTTGTGCTGTTCAATGATTAGTGGCGCGACGCTTAATGCGCACTCAGGGCCACACTGACGAGCGCTGTCTGCGTTTAATTATGATCTGACCGAAATATTTTGTAATTGCGTTCTCCGCACTGACCGTACATGAAACTTAAACATCAAAATGCGTTAATGTATAATGTATATTCTTCAGCTGATTCAGACGAAAATAATATTGACTAAAGGAAATTAAAGAATGCTTGTTTGTGTAAAGAAACAGTAAAAAAATAGGAGCTTTTGCCGACACAGCAGTTTCACTTCATCACACGCTTCCCGAGTTCCCGACGAACACTGAAGCAATGCCAAGTGCAGGTATTACAATATAAAATCCGATTTAGTGAACAATCGAGTTCTATTTTCGACAAATCTCGGGGAACAAGACGCGCCTGGTCAGGCGTACACTCGGGCTACTGCAAACTCGCAGCTGGAATTACATCGCATGCAGTGCTAAAATCTATAAAGGTCTAAACGTCATTGGTCACAGAAAATAGTCAAAACACAATCTAATTCTCAAAACACAATTCGCAATACACAAAACACGATTGCCTGTATTGAACGTATTTCCACACAGCGATCAACGATCATAGTAAATATCAACACCTGTAGCATGATCATCATGTTTAGTCAGCGATTGTAAGCGTATATACTTTAAGATAAAGATACCTGCCAGCGTGACATTACTGAACAATAACTATGTCTGTGAACACACTGAACACGTCCAAGAAAGAACACTTGACTCCAAACAACTTGATCAGACATGAGACATCAGGAATCAGGAAAACGAAGAAAGAAAGCATGCATGAAAATTAGCATTTAGCACGCATCATCAGCCGCGCAAGGCCTGATGGGATGACGTAATTATTGCCATTTCGAAACATAGACAAAAAAACGGAGCCGAAACCTAGACTCGGTCTACCATAGGTAGCCCGAGTAATAAAGAATTGTTCTCTCCATCCAGTCGACGATGAATGATCAAATGCTCTATTTGTAAACTATTCGTCGATAACGATTGGAATTTCGCCTGGTGGGGGATGGGATATAATATGCCTAGCCCGCTTTGATAAAATCTCGCTCGTGAAAAACGCAGTCTTGAAAAACGCTAAAACGCTAAAATAAACAACTTTATTTAATGAGGGTAAAAAAACACGTAATAGTTTAGATAGTGAACTGATAAACTTGTGACCCTTTTTGCCGCCTTTTTGTGCCCACAGGCTATCTAGATCTTGGCCAACACTCAACCAGACTGTTTTTGTCCCTTTTAATAGTAAACACCATCACCCACCTACTCTGGCCCACAGACTAAATGCTCCGTTCACGCGATAAAATTAGTTAAATTAATTAATAAATCACAGTAAGCATATAGCGAGCAAGCCAGCTATAGCTGGGCGAGATAGGCCTTCTCGTGGAAACCAAGTCGAAATCATCTCTAGTGAAACTGGCAGCTAGACTCGGGCTTGCAGCGAGCCAGTCGCCCCCCCCCCCCCCCCCCCCTCCGTCCACCCAACGCGTGGCACAGTTAATTTGGTGCATGATGTTCAGATGTTGATTTCGGATCGGACTGGAAAACATGTGATTATGTGAACCCGTAAACATGTTTACTGAACATGAGAACGACATTTTATATAGTTCGGTTGGGTAAATGAAAACGTACTGTATGTGGGTTCTGAGCTGTTCTGTTCTGTTCTGTTCTGTTCACATTGACCATTGACATTGTACCAATTTCTGCAACGTAGCTAGCCTGTAACGGAGCAAATTCCCGAGGAAACCGCATTATAGATTTCACGCTTAAACCGAACGCGTATATGCTTGCGATGTTTGTCTCGCGGTTATACTGACCAGATCACTATGCCGTTGAAGCTCTCCTTGCGACCACTATCGTAGCTAGGCGACCATCCCAATACAACGACCACCTTTGAGACAAACTGTGAAACTGGGCTTTTCCTTTGTTGTTTAGCAACGTTTAGGCTTAGTTTAGACGTCGGTCTTGTGTCGAGTCAAATCTAATTATTTACTGCTAATTTGTGATAGACAAATTCAGTCAAGACCATTTTGAGTTATGTACTTTATATAATGTAATCATGCAATCACATGCATAAACCAAATTCATCACAGATCTGACGAATAAAGACTTGCCATGCACACTTGTGACGCATTTTAGTCGAATCTTTTATAGTAGGATTTCTTGCCAATATCCCACGATCTCATTCTCTATTCAAAAGCCGTGAGACTGACTGGAGACCCCGTTTACACTAGAGCAAAAGTATCCGGATTCACATTGTTTTTTATTCCCATGAGGATGAAAAACAATGTGAATCCGGATACTTTTGCTCTAGTGTAAACGGGGCCTACGATAGCCTGCCGGTGTAGCCGCACACCGAGATTGACTGCGCGACAAGGTTGACTAATCGGAGTAGCGTGTGATACCCACGGTCTGCACTGTTGGAACTTGCTTTCTTCGCTGTCTATAGACTGAGGCAGAGCGATGAGGATCTGCTGTGCATGATTGTGCCAGACCAGCCGACTGAAATTCCTTGATTTGGGAAAGCTTCATGTGTCCCTTTAGTGATTGCCAGCCCAATTCGCTCAGTATGTCTCCTGATGGCACATCATACGCATCACCAGTAAAGACCCTTGCTGCCATATTTTGTATTTTTTGCAGTTTTTCTTGAAGATAGATATACAGTTGTTCCAGAATTATGGCATTATAGACGTTAATCATTACAGATTTGGGGACAAACTTTTTCATACGACGTAGTGTATCGATTCCTTTAGAAGCTTTAGAGGCAACGCCATTGAGTTGATTTTTCCACAAAAGTTGTTCATCTACTAATACCTATAGTATCTTGGTTTGACTTAGGGGCTGTTTGCATAGGAGCCGGGACGGAAAAATTAAGCGGGACGTACGGGACGTTTTGCATCCCAGGTTTATACCCGTAACACACCTTCTCTTGCTACTTTTAAAACTATACTGAAAGAATACTACTACTCCGCTCTTTGCTCAACATTCGACCCTGACGACTCACGTACATGGAAGACAGCCTGTGTTAAGTGTAATTGTGCTCGTAGTCTATTAGTTTCCCCTTCTTGTTGTTTTTGAACCTCGCCCAATTTATTATTTATTTATTTATTTATTTATTTATTTATTTATCTATCTATCTATTTATTTATTTATTTATTTACTTACTTACTTACTTTTTTTTTATTTATTTATTTAATTAGTTTTTGTATTATCTTGTGCATGTGTATTTCCGTTCACTGTTAAACTTGTATGTTGTTGTAATATTTGTAACAAAGGATCCGCAGTAATTGGCTTTAGCTGTTGCGGTATTCCTGCCTTGTATTACTTTTGTTGGTACAAATTGTACATATATAATTAATGATATTATCAGGGCAAAGTTAAATAAAATAAAATAAAATAAAATATACGAGGATGTTGTCAGGTGGAACAAATTGCGACTGGGGACGTTTCACAACACAGCTAGAAAGTTGTAACAGCAGTGGCGGCGTGGCTCTGAAATAGGGGCAACCTAACTAAGACCCCGTACGTTTACACGATGCCGGTACAATTTGAAAACGGAACAAAATCATGCCGGTGTGTAAATACAAGCCAAAATGTCAGTCTTGCGTTTACATGGTGCCGGTGTAACAGGACCAGATGCCGCCCCCCCCCCCCCCCCCCTTCAGAATGTCCCCCGGACCAGATGCCTCCCCGGGCTTCTGGTACTAGGACCAGATGCCCCCCTCAGGACCAGATGCCCCCCTTGTGAAATCCTTTAAAATACTTCTCAAACCAAGTTCGAAATGTATTGAAACTTGTTTCGAAACTAACGATAAAACTTTTAGATGGTTAAATGAGCTCGCAAGCGTTCGATAGACGTTGAAATGTCTCCCAAAGCGCCATTGAAATGTTAATCGCGGTTCTGATTGGCCAAATTTTTATAAATAAATTAATATCAATCGATATTAATTTATTTATAAAAATTTGAATTGCAATAGATCCACTCTGCAAAGTTTACCCAAAGGGTGGAACGATAGCGTTGATCAAAGTCAAGAACAACATTAGATATATGTTTCTTCATGACATTTACATGTATCCTGGATAATCGTGGAAGTATCATGATGAATAATGCTAGCCAGTTGCTTTTATGATAAAGGTTCATATGAGTGAGTCAGCAGAGCGTTAAATATTTCTCATTTATTATTCATGTATACGTATTATACAAAAACAAAATACAAAGACCGCATAAATTTTCTTGCCAAAAGACCCCAAAATTCTGGGTGTCACGTGACCAGCCGATGCCAGGGCATTTTCGGCGACCTCCCGACGTGGAGGCAAAATGTCCTGGGTACGAGGTTGCCGTTTTCATGTCATTTTTGTGCCGGCATCGTGTGGACGAAAGGCCTAAACGGCATGGCCGGTTTTGTTCCGTTTTCAAATTGTACCGGCATCGTGTAAACGGGGTCTAATAGGGGCCAAAAAATGACATTCTAGGGACCGACTTTCAGGGGTTATCCCGCTAAGAAAAATTTAGAACGGCCCATTTTCAAATTTGTTCTCGGTCCGCATAATTTCATCATCTAAATTGCACAAGTTTCATTCTAGGAATAGCTGGGTTGCACGTTACGTCATGGTGGCCATGTTGGTTGTAGGTACAAAAGAATATTATATTAGATGCTATTGTACCTACTAACCAACATGGCCGCTGTGTCTTTGTCCTAGGGGATTGATCGCAACCCAGCCACCAATAAGAATAAATACTGGAAATGGTATTCGTCATATCGTCCTGGTTAGGCGGGATGGAGCATTTATATATGGCAAAAATTGTCTCGTCTATAGCCGGGATCCCGGTTAGGCGGGACGGGACAAAAAACGTACCGGAAAACACATTCTTCATATAAACGAAATAAGTTAAATAAAGGAATTGAAAAGTATAGTAGCGATGCGACCCCGGGTTTTTTTACGTCCCGTCCCAGCAAACGTCCCGACCCATAGGAGTAAGCTGGCAGGCATCGTAGATTTATTTCAATATCTGAGCAATTAACAAACACTGTATAATTTTATATATGTACATTATTTTTAAATTTTTACTCGGGCTACCTGTGGTAGACGAGTCAGGTTTCGGCTTCGTTATTTTTATTATTTTTTTGTCTATGTTTCGAAATGGCAATCATTACGTCATCCCGTCAGGCTTTGCGAAACCGGATGCGTGCTAAAATTTCATACGTTCTTTCTATAAATCTTCGCTTTCCTGATGTCTGATCAAGTTGTTTGAAGTGAAGTGTTCTTTCTTGGACATGTTCAGTGTGTTCACATGCAGACGTAGTAGCTGCCAGTTCGCCGCTGCAATGTAGCTCGTTCAATCCAGCTCTTTCACTAACGGCAGGCGAACTGGCAGCGGGATGTCTAATGATCGCTTGAATCTACCGAATCTAGCACTATAGATTGCACTATAGGTTATTTTGTACTTTTTAACAAACGCTTAATATGTGCACGCTGTTTCGTGCATAGGCTATGCCGAGCTGCAATGCTATGAGTAGCCCGAGTGAACGCCTAAGCAGGCGTCTTGTTTTAATTTAAAGTTCATAATCGTTAATGAGTTTATAAGAGGTATCACGATTGGATTAGAATTTTGTTCAGAATTCCCAAAGGGAGAGAAGAAAGTATTTATTATAATTTATTTGCATATTTGAGAGAGAAATTGGCGTGCGTGGTAACTCATGCAGCTTTGCTAGTTTTTTATCGTGTTCAAAGATGGATTGGGAAGAAAGTGACGACGATATTTTGATAACAGAAGGCTGTTATTCACAAGATGTTGCTAGTTTTGATGTAGAATTGTCGAACTTACGGTGACCTTAACCACCAATGGACTGTAGAGAAAGGTAAGTCTACAACGTATATTTTCTCGTTCACTTAGTCAACGGTGAGGTATCAATCTATCATATCCGACATAGTTTAACGTTACTCTAGCTTAGGGACTTTAAGAAAACACAGCGACTACGGCAACGTGTCTAAATAATATAATTTTGTATACGTTGTAAAGACAACGCTGTCCGGAACCTGAGTCACTCACAAAAGCTTTAGGAAAGCTTAACGTTATCCTCGCGAGCATCGATCAACATTGATTGAGCAAGTCTTTTTCGAGAATCCATAAAACAACTTTCAACCATGTAGTATATATAGTCAAATTCCACACTGCGTGTTCATATAACCTAACGTTTCGACACTCCAATGTAGTGTCTTCATCAGAGTAGATCCCATATTTATACTGTCAGGGTGGTCAGGGCCTGTGCGTGCACATGAGGCGAGTTATCTCGGGGGTAATGCATGTAAGGTTATCCCTATCCCCCAAAATATCTCCTTGTTAGAAAATATTTCCATGTTAAAAAAGTAAACTGTTCATACATACATATACATACATAGGCATACACATACTTTATTTCAACACGCTACTTTATTTCAACACGCTAGCTAGCCTCAACAACAACAAATGCTGGTTTCAATGAGGAGCGTCGGCGTAATTTAACTAATACAACAAATCAGTGACTAATAAGCTAATTACAATAACTAATAAACATCAACTAGGAAGTTTACAAAGTTAATAGGTTTATAAAAATGATAAAAAATAAATAAATTTCAGAATTCAGAGTGGCGTGATTCAACTTCATCTCATAGTCGGCCCTATAAGCCTTTTAAAAGAATCCAACGACTCTGCTTGTTTCGCTTCGTATATTAAATTATTCCAAAGCATAGCACCGTTATATTTAAAGCTTCTTCCGAGAAATTCTCTCTTTGGCTTTGGGAGTACTAAATTAGTACTGACATGAGACCGAGATAATTACTCGGGGGGGTAGGGATCACTCGGTCTGAGCGATAGGGTAACCCTAGGGCCAGAGTTAACCCTACCTCCAAGTTATCTCGTGGGTCAACTTTTGTATAATTACGCATGCGTAATCAGTGCTATTGGGATAACTCGTGGTGAAGCGTTCACAAAAAGCTAGGGTAATCTCGGGGGCCAAGGATAACTCGGTAGTTGCGTTTTTATCATGTGAAACAGGGTCAACTTTGACCCTAGCACCCGAGTTATCCCCCGAGATAACCCGATAGCGTTGCAACGTCATGAATTAAGGTAGTATATATTCACTTGTTCTTCAATCTTCAATCTTCAAGGTTCATAAATGAGACAATTGATGGTTTGCAATCAATCGCTTGCGATTTAGGAGACAATTTAAAAAAAAAAGATACGGCCACCATGTTGGAGGAAACCATACTCCAAATACAATAGCTAATGATAATCTTTCCTCAACATGGCCGCCTGTGACGAATAAGTGCAAACCAAGAATTACAGAACACTGAACACCTGTCCACTTTCATCGAATTTCCACTATGTTAATGTATGGGTAAAATTGGGGAAAGTTCGCCAAGTAGAATATGAATTGCTTCGTTCTTTAAAATTACCTGATAAGCTTTGGTTAATATACTAAAAGAGCTTTTAGGGAGTCTTGACTTGTATTTACACTACGCTTGATTTTTGGTACGGCTTGGTTAAATTCGTACCCGTACCATTTTTGTATCTGCGCAGCAGATATATTGCTATCGTGTTGTGTGTGTGTATGTGTGTTAGCTTTTTTTGCGGTGTAACTCTAACCAATGCGCGACGATTAAATCAGGGCCAATCAAAGCTCAGAATATTTTGGCGTCATCTACGAGCTGTCAGTTTCAACGATGGAAACAAGTATTTTTAATCCGATCTCACGAAGTCCTACAACAAAATTATAGACAGTATAATTATAGGCCTGGTTCATACGTTGCATTTAATTCAGACAAATTTAATTCATAGTTAAAGTCAACGTAAACTCGAATTCGTTTCATGCGACGAATTTAATTAGGAAAATCCCGCTAGATCGCGCCAAAAACGTCCAATACGCATGCGAAGTAAACAAAAATCTGATCACAGGCTCAAAAAATATGTTATCATAATTTATGCATTTAATTCGATGCGACGATACAGCGACGTCTGAAACCAACACGCATTTCAGACGTTGTATGTATCCGTCTCACTGTGACGGATACAACGTCTCAGACGAATTTAACTCTTCAGCCGAATTTAATTCGTTTCATACGTCGCACTACAGTCGCATTTAATTGATTGAGTTAGGCCTAAATTGTCATGGAAGGGTAACGTTGATAAAACGCTTATCAACATAAACAAACTGTCATCCAAGAAGTATACATGGTCATGGGATTTCTCTCAGACTAAGTGTGACCTAAAAATCCAACACGCAAATATATACTCTTTCATGCGAATAACAAAATTATAGAACGATATAAATTGTCATGGAAGCGTAACATCGATCAATTACGCTTATCATGCAACATTGTCATAAAGAAATTCAGACCTGCCAACTCTCACGGTTTGACCGTGAGACTCCCGGTATCAGACAACTTCTCCCGGTCACCCGGTATGACTGTCACTTCTCACGGCAAGCGAGAATTCTTAAAAATGCCAATAGAAATACTCTGAAAAATTTAAATAAAACATAAACGAAAGAAAAGCATCAATAGTACTTCGGCCGAGGCACAAAGCACCTGAATGAATAGTCTTATTCATTATCAGTAATGCCTGCAATGCTGCTTGACACTGTTTGGTCAATGGGTGATAAAATAAAAAAAGTTCCGAGTTGTCAAAATCAAAGTGGCGCAATTAAGTGGCGACGAAGATCACATGCAGCAATCTCCAGGTTTGGCTGTCAATCTCCAGGTTTTTTATCATTATATTTTAAAATCTCCAGATTTAGTGTTTGGTAAAGTTGGCAGGTCTGAAATTGTGATCCAAAACATTCCACATAAACATAGCTTTCATGTCAAAAACAAAATTATAAGGTAATTATAGAAATAGCCATAAAAGTGTGACCTTGATCAAACGTTTATCAACGTAAACAAAGTGTGACCCAAAAATATACATGGGAAAATTTTAACCTTGATGAGGCGTTTGTTATTCTGACGTAAATACAACATGTAAACATACCCTTTCGTGCCAATAACAAAATTATAAGACAATATATAGAAATTAGGAAATGTTATGAAAATATGACCTTGATCAAACGATTTTCAAAATAAACAAAGTGTGATCCAAAAAAATATACACGGAAATTACTTGCTACCCTTCATCCGGCGTAAATAAATAAAACCAATTACTACTCAGTTTGCTGTTGGTAGAAACCAAACTGCACAAGTTGTCAGAAAAACAGTTTCCATTGCGGCCTGCTGCTGCTAAAACAATTCATCGATCACAAGGTGATACTGAGCAAAAAATAGTTGTTAACTTTAACACTAGAAGAGCAATACCTCACATTCATCATCCAGTACAGCAATTGTGTCATGCTTTGAATGAAGTATTGACTATTGAACATTACATCTCCTCAGTTCAATATTGTCATTGGCGATTTTAACATTAACTGGCTCGATGAATGTAGTAGAAGACGTCATATATGAACAACGAGAGCGAGTGTTTCACCGGGGTATATCCAAACACGAGAAAACAATGTATGAAAACACGAGCGCGTAGGCGTAGCGCGAGTGTTTTTGTTAATTGTTTTCGAGTGTTTGGATACCCCGGTGGGACACAAGCTCGAGTTGTTCATATGACTTCTCAAATGAGTCCGAACTGGAGAAAGTTCTCGCGAGAAAAGTGTATCGGTACTGGTCCGTGGTATTAATCTTGAGAAGTGTATATTTAGTGGATGTAATGTTACATTTGTTGTAGACAACAAGAAGTGAATCAATAAATAACAGCAATTTTGAGTGTGAATTTTTGTTGGGATGACTATGATTTTGCATGCGTATTAAGATATTTGAGGAAGATCACTAGTGACTTTCATCAAATATCTTAATTACGCATGCGAAAAAATCTATTGAATTACTTTGTAGTTGAGGGTGTTTCAGTGGGATATCCAAATGCCATCTCGTGATCAAATGGGCCTTTATTATTGGTTAATTAGCTCACGAATTATTCATGAATTTGAGAACTCTATATAATCTATTTGTTAATGAAAATAATTAGAGACAACTAATATCCAAATATACTTAGACAACCAAACTGCTATAGATCATATTAGTTATACTGTAAATTTACCACAATCACAAACTAAAAGTCATGTTAGAAACCTATTTTTCTGATCACGAATCAATTTGTGCATTAATTAATTGTTTTAATGAATAATTGCATATACTGTACCCTAGTACTACTGTATGATCATTGGTAGCTTAGGCATAGCATGTGGCTCTAAATAAGGAGTAGATAATTTGGCTCTGAATAGCAGACAGATATTTTGAATACAATAAAGACGACACTTTTACAATTAATTATTTTTATATTATTGTTATTTATTTACTTATTTATTCCACTTTCCCAAGTTACAACATTATAAGTGAGCATTTTTTTTTAATTTTAAAGACGTTAGTTACCGAATTTTTCTGAGTATTAGGGACTTTAAGATGCTAGCTATATTCGTGATTCATGAAAAATGTAATTCAATTTTTTTATTTCATTAGATTCGTCAGAAAATGGCAGAGACTAGAGGCAAGCTCCAATAACGGGGTCCTCAAAATATTAAGTTTAATTGCTGTTTCTACATGTTTAAAGCAATTATACTCTTGTTTAATGCTGACGCACAAAATTTTTTATCGGTCATTGTCATTGTAATCTATATCATATTATTGTCATTTACTTTTACAGTTCGTGTTGATAACTTATAAATAACAAGCTTTTTGAATACAGTCATTTCATCTACATGCTTTCTTATCTTATCACTAACAGTCTGCTCATTATTTAAACATTATTTAAAGAGAGATACACTTAATGGTTATAAACACTAATAATCTTGTGGCTGAGTCTCTTGCTAATCCTTGGGTTTAAAATTTATAGTCGACCTTTCTATTTTAGTACGTTCTAAAAGGGAAGTATCTATTATTCTATTACTCTATTAGGCTAATTCTCTTCTAACACGTTTGATTTAGATTTAGATTTAATAACTTTATTGCCTATAGCAACTGGTGGTCAAACAGAGCGAAATGCCCCAATTGAACATGACTACCATGATGTAAGTGTTGGTTTTGCGGAGGGAGGAAAACCGGAGAACCCGGCGAAAAACCCTCGAAGCACGGGAGAGATCAACTACAACTCTACTCACATTAGTTTCCAGCTCGACAACGGGGTCATTCCCAAGCGGATATACAGGCGCAGATATACATGTACGCATAGCGTCCTTTTGTTATCCGTGCTTAAGGCAGTCCGAGCAATGTAAATTGGGCTTAATTAAAGACGCCTTTAAAAGTGGACGCGGGTATTCGATAATTTCTCCAATTCATGATCTATTCATTTCGTATAACCTGGATACCTATATGAAAACAGCTACTATTCTCTATTCTTCTTGACAGGTTTATTAAGGGCTGTTTACATGGGAGCCAGGATGGGACGCGACACACTCAGCTAGAAAGTTGTAAACACCACAGAATAACAGAGAAATAAATAGAACTTGACGTATTATATATATAATAGCTGCTGTCCTCCTACTAGCCGTTATCACTCATTTGTATCGAATAAATAGCTTAAGAATCAAAATAAATACTCGAAACGGAACAGAGCATTTATATATGGCGAAAATTGTCCCTCTCAAGCTGGCGTGCCGGTTGAGGAAACCGGGATCCCGGTTAGGCGGGACGGGACAAAAACGTCCCGGCAATCACATTCTTCATATCAACGAAATGAGTAAATAAACGAAAAATATATAGTAGCGATGTGATCCCGCTTGACGTCCCTTCTCGGCAAACGTTCCGTCCCGCCTTCCATGTAAACAGCCCTTTATAGTCAGATTTATCTCATGACACACCCCAGTGGCGGCGGAAGATGTTTTATATTAAAGTGGCTAATCCGTCAATAGAATGGTAAGGAAAGTATTTTGACACCCAGAGATATTGGAGGAGGTTAGCCCCCTGTAGACGAAATCGGAGTTTCGAGTGCGCATACAATCTGAGTCGGGATAAAACGTAGTTCATTTATAACATGCATGAGGCTGAAGCAGCCGTAGTAAACATAACATTTCTGATTTCAGAAACTTTTTAATGTTTAGATATTCTATAAGGATAAAATTTGCTTATCGATTATCCCTGACAATAATCCTAAACATATAGTGTCTAAAAATAATGAACTCAAAACATGAAAAAACAGTCCCAGCCTGTTATCTTCCCGTTATGCTTTAATAGACACGATGTAATTTGCATAGGGGCCGGCCTAAATGAAACTACGAGTTGGTCTATACATGCCCTCACATTTGTTCAACTGATTAGTATACATAGTGTGACTGTGTGATAAACAGTGTGATAACTGATAAGTTAGTGCAGGAATCACACTCTTTTGAATAGAAACTGATAATGTGATGACCACTTATCACAGCGCGTTTATTGCATACTATGATACTATACTATGAGTATTTTGATTTCTAACTCTTGAAGTTAAAAGGATTATTTCATTCCAGAAGAGTTATAAGATAAGATTGTTAATCAATGCTGTCGTGTGATAAGGAATTTAACAAACAAATCTCTCGGAAAGACAAAAAAAATTTAATTATTGCTATTTGTATATGATTGGTTCATTTTAACACAAGTATGATTATTCCACAATAAGAGGCATTTTGTTCTCTATTTCATGCACTACACGTTACTACCTGACCATATAGGCAGCCCAAGTGTTGTGGTTTCGTTAATCGAAGATGGACGACAAGCAGCCAATCTACCCATCTCGTACCCAGAGCCAAATCATGCCGCCCTCGCCAATCTACGAGATAACTCGCCCCGCTCCCTTCTATATATCAATGCTGTTTCGCGCGACACGCTTAAGTCAGATCGGCTGCTTGTCGTCTCTCTTCGATTATAAGCGAAACCACAACAACATTTTGGGCTGCCTATGATCTGACGAATGAGTATTTTGGCAGTAGAGCATCCCCGAGTCAATTTTCCACATTTCCTCTGATCAGAAATAGTAGGGAAAAAATTTGGCTTCAGTTTTGTTGTCAACATAACAAAAGCTAAAACAACGGATATGAACATCGTGTATAGTGAGCCGATTTATAGTTATATAGACTTGGCGGTTTACCAAATTGCCGGTTACGGTCAGGAATTGGGTATATTACTAGATAAATAATAAAAATTGGGTATATAATAAGTAATTACTCCATTAAACTACGGTAGTCCGCTTTGTCTTAACCCCAACAAAAAAAAAACCAACGCTCATCCTATAATCAGAAGCCCAGTTTACCGCCAATATTATCATCTAACCCGACCCACTAGTGCTGTTTACCGCCTGACGTGTATACGCTAACAACTAACTTGACCCACAACACAAGTAGCTCTATACATTTTGACTATAAAACCCGAAAAAATCAAGAAAAAATAAACTGAGTTTAAAAATAGAAGGTTCGACTGTCAGTATTAGGGGTTTGAACTCGCTGCTACCGAACCAGAGCTTGACTACACTAAGCTATATATAACAGGCTCGGGTGATTCTCATTAAAAATATTATTTAACATACCACCAAATCAGGCTGGGAACACATCGGGAATATATGTTGGCATTGACAGTTTACGAGACGGAAATAAGCCGCGGCGCGCCTAACTTAATCCGGTAAACAATTGGTTTTGAGTTTTTACCGGTCAGGATGAAATAAGAAACGCAAGATATATGACTTTCACTAATTATCAGCACAATGTTTTGCTAGCTTGCCCATGCAATTTTCTTTCCAAACGCCAATTTGAATTGCCGTCATAATTTGAGATTGGTTTGGGGCTCTATTAAATTCCGCAAAAAATCTTTTTTGGAAATCGCTGGAAAAATACTTCTCGGCGACTCAGGGCCTTACAAAATTTAGAACTTTCTTGTGAATTTTGACGCATTTATTTTATGTTTGTACTTACTGAAGAATTAGTATAGTTAATCACATGGGGCCGAGGAAAATTAAGGTTTAATTTTACGAGAACTCATGCGCCGGATTATATGTGTTAATAATATTTTATTGTTAATAATATATGTGATAATAAATTTCACCCTGGCCGCATGTGAGAAGAGTGCTTCCAGTTTGACTCTACCAAACACCACAGGTTTCCTCCGAGTACTCCGGTTTCCTCCTGTAGTAACACTGGACCAATGAGGGTGGGCCCTTACTGGACCTCTGATGATAACAGTTTAGATTTAACTGATAGAGTTATCCATGCAGTATAAATAAGGTTAGTTTAGTTTTTTTAGTTTTTAGTGGGAAAAATTATTAAAGAGCTATGTTATGTCCAGAAAATGTCGAAATACATGGGCCTTATCACGGTCGGTGTTCGGCAACATTCCAATTTTCCTCGCTCTATCGCTGGCCTGTTGCTTTCTTTTTGTAAACACAGCAAAAGTTCGTAAATTTTCTAGTATATATTTTTTCACTAATAGTTTAACTCCTTCAATAGTTTAAATTAGTTCAAAGTAAACAAAAAATTATGCGTTTTCAGACCGAAAAACTTTGCAGATTTGTTGAAAAAAAGTCAGTCCTCTGAAGGTTCACTGTTGCTAAGTAACAAAGCGACCAATCACATGCAAGTATTGCTGGTCAAGGAACCAATCAAGTGCAAGTGATTTTGCCCTGAATTGCAAAAAAAATGCCCTCTTCATTAGCCAATCATATTCAAGTAATTTTGCCCTGTATATTATTAACAGTGTAAAATGTTCATAAAGCTTTGGTCTTTGAGATTTAGACGACACATTTTAGTTTTAACTGAACACCTGACAACTAGAACATACTACACCGTTACGAATTCTGGATTTTTAACCAAACCCTGCCTATTGCTAATAGTAACTATGTTATTTTTAGTGGCTGGGTTGCTGAAAGTTCACAGCAATATTGACGCACCTAAAACAAGTCGTTTATGGCAATAAGTAAGTAATATTTCATAAACGAGTGGGAGTGTTTTACCAGGGGTTACAAACACGAGAGGGCAATGAAAATCACGAGGCCGTTAACCGAGTAATTTTCATTGTTCTCGAGTGTTTGTAAAACATGAGAGAATAATGAAAGTGATTTTTATTGTTTTCGAATGTTATACAAACAGGAGAGAACATTGAAAATTACGAGGTAATAGGCCGAGTGATTTTTGTTGTTCTTGAGTGTTTGCAACCCCTGGTAAAACACGATACACGAGTTTACGAAATAGCTTCTCAATCGCCAATTATATAGTAGAGGGACTTGGTGATATTGGTGCATATTGGATTAGACAATGGTTTCACGTTGAATTTATAATTAAGAAATGTGGTAATAAACGATTCTTGTTTGTGCCGTTTATTATCTGATTTCTTAATTATAAATTCAGTTTGCGCGACCTTTACCAGGTTTCAAAACTCATACCGAATATTTTTCTCTGGTTGGCTAATTACTCGGGCTACCTATATATATATATATATAGTATATATAGTTCAATCTACAGACACGGTGTTTCGCTGTACAACAGCTCATCAGTGTAGCTTGGAACAATCTGAATGAATTTCAGCAATTACTTATACACATGCGATCGTCGGTGACAACCGCATGTGGGACAGCATCGGTGAAGTACATTCAGATAGCGTGAAGTGCGCATGGGCCCAGAGTGCTCAAACTTCCACAAGGGTAGTGAGCGTTGCATTATCGGTAATAGGTACCCACGGCAACTTCACAGAGTGCTCAATAACACCGAAGTGAAGGAGCGTACATAGTTCAATCTACAGACACGGTGTTTCGCTATACAACAGCTCATCAGTGTAGCTTGGAACAATCTGAATGAATTTCATCAATTTCTTATACACATGCGATCGTCGGTGACAACCGCATGTGGGACAGCATCGGTGAAGTACATTCAGATAGCGTGAAGTGCGCATGGGCCCAGAGTGCTCAAACTTCCACAAGGGTAGTGAGCGTTGCATATATATATAATATCTATATATATATATATATAGGCGAATAGCACACACGGGGGCCGCCTGTGGTCTGGGTGTCACGATTTTGCATTTTTGCACTTTTTACTGTCTTGATCGTAAATATGTTCCATTCAGCCTTCGATCTGATCTTCCTCGGCCAACTCCCTCTATGCGGAAGAGTGATCGACCCAGGCGTTTTGTTAGGTCACGAATTAGGCTATGTGCACACGGTAACGTTTCCAAGCGTTTCCGTATTGTTTACAGTTCTCAAGGGAATCGAGAACAATCAGCTCATTACTTGAAACAATACGAAAACGCTCGGAAACGTTATATACAGTGTGCACATAGTATTTTCTTTCGTACCGTGTTCCGACGACACATTTTAGAAAGACCTAACGATTTTTTTGATTGCAGTAATTTAAATTTGTTACAGGCAATTTTCCTATGTAAACTATTTGAGAAAATTCGTTTCAATTTTTCGCCGAAGTATCAAAACACCGAGGCGCGTGCGCGACGCTAATTTCTGGCCATGGTCACATGCAGGGAGAATATTCATGTTATTAAAGGGCAATAGCACTAAAAATTAAGTTTGTCTAATTTGAAAGAACTCATAAAATTGTGATAGAACATCCTTTACAACTTTTTCGTATCTCTCTTCGTTTTCAAGATATTTCAATTTGTTTGATATGTAAATGAGATGGTCTCTGACGTCAGGTGTGGGGTGAAATGTTTTCAAATGTTTTCACCAGTTATATCTCTAAGTTTGTTCAGCGAAATAATTTGAAACTGTGCACATAAAAACTCCTTGCGACGCTGAACATTTCATGTTAGATATGTAAGTGATTTTGCTCTGTATGAAAATATTTTACCCCACTCCTGACGTCAGAGACCATCTCATTTATATATCAAACAAATTGAAATATCTTGAAAACGCAGAAAGATACGAAAAAGTTGTAAAGGGTCTTCTATTACAATTTTATGAGTTCTTTCAAATTAGACAAACTTAATTTTTGTTGCCAATCCCCTTTAACAGAGAGATCGAGGCGCGTGCATGGCTAGTTAAACAGAATCCGTATGAATGAAACATTCCAAATTGTGAAATAAAAGTAGCGTGCTGCGTAGGCAGTGTTGAAACAACAATCGAAATATAGTAAGGTTAGCTATACTGCCCAAACAGAGAACGTAGGAGTTTAACGTTTCGAGCGAAGGCCCTTCTAGTCTCTGACAAAGGGCCTTCGTTCGAAACGTTAGACTCCTGGTTGTATCTAACCTTACGGCTATATTTCGATTGTTGAATGAAACATTTATGGTTAAAACGCGACTACTAATTACATAGAGGTAATAGTTCTTAGTTTTGTTATAATGTGGCTTTTTGCTAGAAGCATCCTTTCATCCAAACTATATACTGATTGACGTGCCTTTTTCCACCTCGCCGCTTCACGTTTTGTTAGTTGAAATAATCCAATATACATGCAGTCTAAACATCTTAAAAAGAGAGACATGTTAAACAGAACATTGTCAGTGCAAAACTGTTACCTATATATACCCAACCGATACCAATGATAAAATATAGACCTCTAATTTCATAAAAGGACTAAATATACTTTTATGTGCATCTAAATTAGCTTCCAGCTTCGTTATGAAGCAAATATTCACAAAACGTGAAAAAGCAGACGCACAAAACGTGGCGAGAAAGTCTTATGTAATAAGGTGCATGCACATAAAAAGAATATTGAAATTGGCCGTTATTCAGTATTCATTATCAAGTGGTCTATTGCTTTACTTTATATAGTTTTCAAGTTACCGCGTTTTTCGACTGGTTTGCGAACCGATTGATTGATAGGTTGGTTGATTGATTGATGCTATAGGTATTTGGCAGTTAGACTACAACCGGCTTTCGCTGTGTTTTAGTATATCTTCAGTACATTTACACTACGGTTTTTGATGATACACGAGGATAACAATGCCTCATGGTCTTCTCGATTCTAAGCTGTGCTGGAAGCATTAATCTAGTTTTTAATCCACAAAATATGCGCCATCGCGTGCGCCTCCCCTTCTGTCTCAGACGTAAGCGATTACGCAGGTTTTCAGCGATGTCGACCATTTCGGCGCGCTTTGGTGTCACGAAACGCTGAAAAACACTACCATATTCGTAAAATAACCCGACGAACTCCGTCTGTGCGCGAAACAGGAACGACGTCGACTACTATACCCACACTCGTTTACTATACCCACACTCGATTACTCTGGGAGCGTGGGATCGTAGAATTGCGAAGAATTTTTTGTGCCTGTCAAATGAAGCGGAAGTGTCCGAGTTATCTGGCTCCAAAAATATTTTGCTAAGTTGAACGAGCCCCAATTATGTAACGCGAAGATAAACATGCATGACGGAGTGGTCCGGTTGCGTTCAAGAATGTGTCGATTATAACGTGCTGGCGCTAACTTCGCTAATCTATTTTCTTTCTCGTCAAGTGTTTTGACTTCTAAAAGTGTCCTACAAAATACTCTTTAAAAAACAGAGACCGATTTTAAATGTCGTTTTCGTACATGTACATGCAGTAAAGAAATACCATGGATTCCTGTATTTTGGACTCAACTGAGAAAAGCGATAAGTGATAACCATTTGACACCGGGGTGTCCGACGATCTCGCAATCTGAACTTGGCCCTGTGTTAAAATCACAGCACCGTGTTTATGACTCGGTGACTCAATAGTCTGAAACACCGGTCAATGAGACGCACAACAACAAACAAGTTGGTCAACCAAGTATCTCGCCAAGCTTTGTAGACTGACCCATTGTCGTTGGGTATTTTATCTTTAACCGGCTTCCGACACGTAATAAAGTGGATCTCGATTTTTCCTAGTGTGTGTGTGTTAAGGTAAGTGTCAAGTGAAGTTTTTATGGTATCAAAACACTAGTTTAGAAGTAGCTTCGCGACTGACATATATGCTACAACGCAACACTCAGCGATCGGCATCTTCGGATTCGTCGTAACCAGCGACTCAGTAAACCACAGAATGTGTTTGCCGATAATTTTGCCTCCAGAGCCGCCAAAGCGACGTCTAAAGCTGCTGAATTTCTCACGCTCCGCAACGATATCTTAACAAGCCAAGACAAAGGGCCAGGCTACTCCCCTATTAAATTCTAGCGCGCTTCGGCTTAGCCCCGTGTACGATTCAACTCGTTTTAGTCGTGTTATTTGGCGTGACAATTCTTAAAACCATAATCTGTCCAACTCTTCAAACTCTTCTATAGTCGGAAGTTATTTGACGATCTCCGTTTGTTTACACTGGACTTCGAAATTTCACAGTTTGAATCGTATACAGCTTGCGCGCGAAACGCTTTGGCGCAATTTGCAAAATATATATAATGATGTCCACCAAAGGTTGTTTAATCGAAACTTTGGGGTTTTAGTTATTGCGTAATGTGACTGCTTCAGTTGGTAGATGGTAATGAATCATTTTATCAGATCCTTTCCCGTTCAATTCAGACATTCCGTCCGCCATGTGTTGCGAGATAGACCGCTTTGTCGGCAGGCAAATTTATGGAACACTTTGTCGGCAGGTATATTTAGCACGACTTGCATTCAAGTATTGGCTCATAGACTGATTTTAAAATAAGTATATGTAGCGGATTGCATGAGTGTTCAAGTCAAATCTGAAATCTCCCATCAGTTGTTTCTCCTTGTTGTGTTTAATCAAGAAGATTGATAGTTTTCGATCTGATCGAAACGGATGGCTGAAGTCAATTCACGAAGTTTAGATTCAATAAGAATCGGCTTGATTGTTTCTAACCATATTCATGTAAACATGCACGGTTTCGCCAGAAAATGACTTGATTATATATACGCACGAGTGACGTTGGTGCGTGCCGTGCAACATGACGGCACCGAAAATAGTGTTCTAAAACTGAAAATAGTGTTCCCAGCAGATCGGATTTTCCATGTAAGCATCTGCAGGATTGATTCAACTGGCATTTTTTGGATCCGAGTCAACTGTTAATCTGCTTCATGTAAACATAAGTCTGAGACAACTTGAAAGTGAAACACAGCTTTAAAGATATATGTCAAGTCTGTCGGCAAGGTAAGAGAGGTAGTCTAAACCGACTCGATGAGCAACAACAGTTAACTGTATACCAAGACAACTCGCGAGCCAATCGTATGTTTTTGTCGCTTTAATATAGACTATATAGACTAGTCCTTTTGTCGGGATTATGATTTTAGGAAACTCGTTATGCCGGATTAAGAAAATTCATCTTTTCGGTGTGCTAATTGAAGTCTAAGCCGGAACAACTAAGCTCTATCTAACTTTATGACTTATTTCAATCACAAGATCATCATTAACACTAGTACTTATCTAATAAAGGTTCCCAAAAAACACTAAAACTCGTAATGGGTTATATTGTTTATCCCCCTGCCAGATATTACTTATAAAAGTCACTGAAAACACCACTGCGCATTAGCGCATATCTACTTTCAAAAAGGAACTAAAAGTCTAAAAAAGTATTTCTTACAGCAAAATGATTATAAATGTCAGTACTTTACTTAGATGATTTCGCTTGTAAATTCCCCCTGTAATTGTATATATTTGATATACTACTAGTAATAACCAACTTGTGAAAGCCAATACACATGCATTATATGTAAAGATGTCGATATCTTTAAATAAAGTTCGCTATTGGTTCTATCCTATCAACTAGTATAGTCTAGTATAGTACACCATATTTAACTGAGGCTCTCAGGTGTCGGTGCTGTGTCCTCTCAAAAGCCACCCGGAATCACCACACATTCGCCGAGATTCACTTCTGAAAACCATTCTTTTGAAAACATGTTCAAAAACCGCGCGGCAACGTCATAGTCGTCGAATTACGGGCAATCATGCAACAACCCAAGCAACACGATTTGAAATATATAAAGTTAGACAGCTATGAGCTTCGTGTTGTGTCCGTGAGCGTGGCGTCATATGTAGGTCAAAAAGAAATTCTGGACTTTTCCTTTTCTAGTATGTTCAATAAATTAATTTTCGTCTGAATTAATGGTGTGATTTTAAATTCGCTTGCGGTATGTCCATCATATTTCTTCGACTGTACAACTCGTGCGACAGCGTGTATAGTGTAGTGTAAGTCCATTTAGAATCGATACAATTGCTTTGGTTCAGGTCTGGAATAACCCCCTGACTTTGTGACATAAGTTCCTATACTTGACCTAACAAACACACATGTCTTTGTTAACGTTAATGTTAATGTTATGTTAATGTTCAAGTCATTTATCCAGTCTCGGTGTACATTATTTAAATTCCTTTGTTTTGATTGCGTGTGAGAAATGTCTGGAAGATGTTATTGATTTAAAGGTCGTTGTACAAAGTACCGATCGGCTTTTCGAGACTGACGAGCCGGTGAATCATTGTCACGATGCGCAATTCTTGTGCTTTAGTTTATATAACAATGCGTCGGAATGCGTGATCTTTACGGTGAAATAATACAGGCAACATTTATCTTCAACTTGCAACGCAAAAAGCGCGTTGTTGCGCAACAATGATTTTGTTGCAAGTTGAAGCAAGTAGAACTGGGGTCTACTTTTTTCAACAAATTTTTTCAACTTGCAACAAAATCATTGTTGCGTGACAATGTTTAATGTGTGGTAATACGTGCAACAACGCAACATTATTGTTGCGTTGCAAGTTGAAGAAAAATGTTGCCCATATTACCTCACCTGTAGGTACAAGCAGGGGCGTAGGAACCGGGGGGGAAACGGGGCATGTGCCCCCCCAACTTTGTCATGAAGTGCCCTTTTTGCAACAGAAAAGTTCCCTTTTTATGATAAAACATGTGTTTCAAGTGTCCTTTTGAAGCCCTTGCCCCTCCAAGATCAACTTGCTTCCTACGCCACTGGGTGCAAGATCAACTTTCAAAAACCAACACACATATTTGATGTCTAATTTCTATCATTTGATATGGTTTTTTCAGGAATGTCAAGTGCGTTAACATCCCACCTGTATACACATTCCAAACGTCTCACTTATTTAGACTGAAGTTTGAATGAAATTTGAACATTTCGCACTAACACTGTAATTCTCGCTACTATATCTAACGGCTATAGCCTAACATTTGAAACTCACGTCCGAAAATATCAAGTTTAAATTTCAACACGGTTCACTTCGTGTCTGAGTGTCTTCGTCTAACTTTGTTCAACTGCGCGACGCATTGTTCGAAGATTTAATACTTAGATTACTTCCAGTCGGGTTTCGTATAGAATGTTCTGGAAACATATTTTCTCAAAAGCGTATCTGAAGGTATTTGTAGGAAGTATTTGATGAGAGCGATAGCGTGGATGAAACATGTATACCAAATCGTTCCATGCGCTGATGCGCATTAGAGACTGACTACGAAATGACTAGGAAGTAGGAACTATATAATACGGCTTGGAATGGGACTGCACTAGGATCGCGTTTCACGACGTCTCGTCAAGTTTTCAGTGGTGAGTCCATACATGCATGAGTGTATGCGTTCATTTTTCGGTTTATAGGTTATTAGGGAAAGCAAACCAATTGGCAATTAGCAATGTCTATATCATTCCCTATACATATTTCGGTTGAAGATCATTTTTCATTTTGCTTCAGCAATTGGCCCGACTATACAATGGACCTATTAACAGAACTTTCATCGTCGCCATGCAGCCTTCTCAAAAGCGAAGTATCTGCAGGGCGAAAAACGAGACTTGCCAAAATTTCTACTTTGCCAAGCAGATGTGTTGTCAATATAATATTGGCGTACTATGTCTAATTAACTAAACGAGCAGGAGTGTTTTATCAGCTATAAATTAAGACACGAGACGATAGCCAAGTATACCTGATAAAACACAAACCTGCGAGTTTATCGAACGCCTTGAAGTTAAAACACCAGCCAGTTACTTTTGGTAAGTTCATTGTGTAAAATTTTTGAAGATTGACTTTAATTGTGTGAACCGTAAAATCTAGCAAGAAATTTATCAAAAACGTCAAGCGCGTGTCTCTAGCACGTATAAAGACGATCATTAAACACGGATTTCTTTTGTTTTCCCTTCATGAATTGTTACCATTAACTTTTTAAAAGAGTTAACGTTATTTTTATTATTATATATTTTTTCTTAAATATGTATACGCGTAAAATAGAAACTACTGGATTTGCGCCATTGTTATTCCGTAATAAGCTTGTGTTGTCGCAAGTGTGCAAGACATTTGTCTACATGCTTGGTGTATATTTTTTGGCAAATCTGTTTTCTACTGTCCCATTGCGACACCAAACGTGACTAAACGTATACCATGCATGACTTGAGTGCCGTGGGTGCGTACGAGAACGCAAGTCATCGCAAGTTGGCAGTCACGCTATCTCAGCCAGCCGCTTTGAATAGTTTCCCGAAAATATCATGTACCGTGACAAAGTTAAAACTTGTTTAAAACCCTCATGGAACCTTTATTTTGTTAATTTGGGGAGTTCGAACGACCGCCACAGAAATTCTGACTGCCAACTTGCGATGACTTGCGTTCTCGTTTGATTAGTGCTTAAGAGAAATCTGAATACGATATGTTGTGTCGACATTTAATATTATGTTTAGACACCTATAAACCTTCTTTTGAACGAATGCCAGCGTGTTTGAGTACCAATTCTATGAACATTCCCTTTACCGTGCGAATCGAGTCACGTATAGAACATTATTGGATAGATCTGTATCAATCCAGGTTTGCTTTGAGAAAACATTCACATTTCTTTAGAGGCGATCTCAGACCCATTTAGATTGATCTCAGTTTGGATTTAATCGGGTTCACATTCAGATCGCTGCTGATGTATTTTAGTCCCAGATTAACTAGGTTCGCTATGAGAAAACAGTTACACTAGTTTAGACTTTAGATCTATCCAAGACTCGTTTAGCGTCGGTCGATCTTAGTTCGGACTTAACTCGGTTCACTGATTCAGATCGCTGTTGCCTTAAATCAGTCTCAGATTGATCCAAGGTTTGCTTTGAGGAAACATTCGAGAACTTACTATAATGCATGTGAATGGTCCCTGAGTATAGTGACTTGCTGAGATTTTGCTTTTCGTCAAATGATTATAATCGATATCAATGCAATGATACTAATCATGAACATATTTTCTGTATTTGTTGACAATAGAGAGCGATCTGTATAAAAAGACTTGAGATAAAGAGATAGCACATACAATTGCGACTAATTGTTTCCTGGTATTTTGGACAATGGAATAAAGCTCGTGCTGGGACGCTACTCCTAAAACGTCTATAACATGTATGCAGTCGCTGCTGCCGTGCTGCGCATTTGCCGAAATTGTTCATATTTCTTTCAATTGTTCGCATTTACATTGTTCTCATGAACTGAACCCGCGTTTCTATAGGTTATACGACTCTTTGACGAGTGAAGAATCACGCTATCAGTTAGAACCAGCAAAAGCGTTCGTTTTTAGTGAAGGGAGCAATATTATGTCTCCAGAATCCGACTCAATATATTGCGCTCTTTCTCGGAGCAGTATACCAGATAAAAACGTATTTTACGTATTCTTTTGTGTGTGTCTCGCAAACAAACTAAAGCCTGGTTAACTTGTTTCCATTTGGAAGCGTAGTGATGTATTGCTTTTGTTATAACAAACGAAACACATTGAAATGCTTCACTTCCGCGACTGGATGTGAATTCCTGTTTTGACTATAAGGATTGTATTGGAAATAGGCAGCGAGAGTATTTGCTTTGCAACTCAAACTTCAGCGAAAAACAAAAGTAATAATTCTCTCCCGACTTCATCTTTATATACGAGGCATAGACTTCATCTTTATATACGAGGCATATAACACTGTAGACAAGTAAAATGACTTTTTCGACTAAATCAAACAAATAGAATAAATAATTATCAAGCAAATACTTGGTTAATGCTTTGATATACTTCAAAGAGATAAAAACCTTGATTAACAAGATTACAACGGATTAAATGCCTCACTATAATTACCTTTAGTTCGCGGAATGTCCCCTACGCACTTACCGTGCTGCACTGGGATCTTTAACCATTAGTGAAATAAAAGTAGCGTGCTGCGTAGGCAGTGTAGAAACAACAATCGAAATATAGTAAGGTTAGATATACTGCCGAAACGGAGGACGTAGGAGTCTAACGTTTCGAGCAAAGGCCCTTTCTCTCTGACGAAGGGCCTTCGCTCCCAACGTTAGACTCCTACGTTCTCTGTTTCGGCATTGCTGCTTAGGATGTCTGAGGGTTCTCCCTTTGACGTGACGAGTAATATCGTCTGGCGCTAGGCGAAGTATAACACAATAAAGGGGCATTTTTGTCTGGCTCAGGCAGGAATGCATTAATCGCTTGTTAATCCATTGTTACCTGGGATGTCTGAGGGTTCTCCCTTTGATGAGTAAAATCGTCAGGCGTTTGAGTAAAACAATGAAGGGACGACCATTTTTGTCCAGTTCAGGCAGGAATGTGTTAATAGCTTGTTAATCCATTGTAGCCTAGGATGTCTCATGTCTGAGGGTTCTCCCTTTGATGATAAAATCCTCTGGCTTTATTAGGGCAGGAATGGCTTAGGAGTCGTTCACACCAGCGGACTCCGCGGACTAGATTTGCACTAGCTCACTGCTGAGTTAAAATATTGAGTCCACCGACCGTGTGAATGCATCAATGTAAACAGTCAAGATTTGGACTGCGGTGGACTGGAATTGAGTCCACCTAATAAAGCGAGTGGTTGAGAAAGAATTCATCATGTATAAAGCTGGTCGTTTTACATTGTTTTGAAAATCGTTGTATAGTTGTCGTCAAACAGTTGATAAGACTATTCCTCCTAGAGTTTACAGAGTTCTAAATTTTGTTCATGCTGCACATCAGCATGCTATAATGAAAAGCTATTTCATTCTTTCACACAATTCGAGGTCTTAGCATAGGACTTAGTTAAAGGGGATTGGCAATAAAAATTAAGTTTGTTTAATTTGAAAGAACTCATAAAATTGTAATAGAAGACCCTTTACAACTTTTTCGTATCTTTCCGCGTTTTCAAGATATTTCAATTTGTTTGATATGTAAATGAGATGGTCTCTGACGTCAGGAGTGGGGTAAAATATTTTCATACAGAGAAAAATCATTTATCCAACATGAAATGTTCAGCGTCGTAAGGAGTTTTTATGTGCACAGTTTCAAATGGTTTCGCTGAACAAACTTAGACGGATATAACTGGTTTTGCGAAAATATTTAAATATTTTAAATATTTTTTTAAAATATTTTTACATGTGAAAATATTTTACCCCACACCTGACGTCAGAGACCATCTCATTTACATATTATTATTACTATTACAATTTTATGAGTTCGTTCAAATTAGACAAACTTAATTTTTGTTGCCAATGTCCTTTAAGCTTTAAAAGTAATGTCTAAGCCATGTATTCTTAGTTTAAATCCGACTATTTTGACAAAAAAAAAAATGATCACGTCAACCAACTTAGTTTCGCTATTTACGATCAAGGAGTGAATAAACTACAAAGTCAGTCAGTCAGTTTCGAAACTCTACCAACAACGTGCAAGGACACCTTGATCAAAAGGCAAAGCTGTTCAACTTTTTGTCCAACTTCAAAAGCTAAAGGCCGGCAAGAACTTACAACATGCCTCACTCCGTCACACGGCTAACAACTCACCGGAAGTATGAAGAGTAGCGGAAGTAAAATGTGCAAAAATGCAAAATCGTGACCCCCCCAAAAAAAAATCCAACAAAAAAACAACCAACAAAACACAACAAACCCAAGCCGAAACCTAGACTTGGTCTACCACAGGTAGCCCGAGTAATAAGACTTTGTTCAGTACTAAACCAAAGATACCTTGATATGATTGGTATGATGTCATCAATACCTTTTTCATCTTTATGACCTCCCTAGCATTTTATTATTTCATATTTAAGATCTGTCTACAGTGCTCAACTTTTTGCTTTCTTTTCTTGCAATTGAAAAAAGAATTGAATTAAACAGTGAACACATATTTGTGATTATAGAAATTGCTTAAAGGTGACGTACAGTCCGCTCTGCGCATGTACGAAACTAATGTTTACATCTTTATTTACAAAATAAATACTAATACCTTATTCAAGATTGTAAGCTTTTCTTGGTTCCCATTCATTACTTGTACCCAAAACAAAACATTTTCAGGAGAAAAACATTTTCATATCCTCGCCGAATCGCTTGGTTTTCTGCCATGTTGCTCCTAACGGTTTACATTGAGCTGAGTACTTCATGTAATTATCTACGAATGTCATGTTTTGGGGACCACATTGCGGTCATGCGCAGAACGGACTGTACGTCACCTTTAATAAGTAACATTTCGAAAACCCACGCGGTGTTTGGTTGAGAGCCGCGTGTTTTTATAACGCCACGCGCCATCCATGAATAGGCCAAATTAATTGATTATGCTATTCTGGCAGTAGGAAGGTGAATGTCCAGTTTGAAGACATTTACTGAAACGCTCATTTGGGCTCGTGTTCCCATGCACCACGATTTCTTGTTCTCCCAAATTCCCCTTTGCGTTTCTACTGTATGGATCGAAACACTTTTTTTATGCCTTTCTCATTCACTGTTCTTTTTCTTCAGAAACATTTTTTTAAACGCTGTATATTTGACTGTACATGTTGTGCCAATACTATAGAAGTTTTCCTAAAATATTTCTCAGCTTGCCAAAAGCCTGCAGCTTGAAATTGATCAAGTATAACCAAGAGGAAATAACCAAATAAGGTTATTAGTCAAACGTCAATGAAATTCAAAGAGGAAGTTGTTCATTGAACGTCAGATGAATTGGCGAGACAGTGACAATGAATTGCATTAATTAAACATTGACAAAATATGAAGAGAGAAAAAATTCTTCATATGACATATTTCGTGATTTTAGTAGTAGTTTTCAGTTTGGTAATGGTAAAATTTTGCTTTTAATTTTGCTTTTTAAAATTTTTCAGCTTGGTAATAAACAAACTGTACGTGTACTCAGGAAGTATCCTAACGAGACCCCCGCGCAACCTTGTGAGAACTATAGTCACGCTCTGACTCATTGAGCTACTAAGATTCAGGTAAGTTGAGTCTGAAATTCTGACAAATATTTGTTGGACTACCAGTCGCGTATATATTTATTATAGACTATAGTGGCCTATGCTGTTTGCGCAATGTCTGACTATATATAGCCTGTCCAGTCATCGCAGAAACTAGTGCGAGTGCTTGCATCTAATTGAAAAGAACTCGCAGTGCTTGTTTTTTCGCTGTGAGTTTTTTTTAACAAGACGCCTGGGTCAGGAGTTCGCTCGGGCTACTGGCAACTAATTACGCAGAGCCTGAATCGAAGGCTGAATGTTTTGCATAATTCACACTTGTGAACATATTTACGATCAAACAGTTGTCAGCCACATCTGATTGCTGTTAAACTACAAAGTCAGTCAGTCACTTTCAAAATCTACCAACAACGTGCAAGAACACGGTACCTTGATCAAAAAGCAAAGCTGTTCAACTTTTTGCCCAACTCCAAAAGTGAAAGGAGGAAAAAACTTACATAATGCCTCACGCGGCCTCACTCAGTACTAGTCCACTCAGTCACACGGCTAACAACTCGCTGGAAGCATGAATAGTAGCGGAAGTAAAATGTGCCGCAAAAATGCAAAATCGTGACACCCAAAAATGAAAGAAAAAAAGAAACCGAGCCGAAACCTGGCTACCACATGCAAATATCCCGAGTAATGAAATGCAGGTAGTTGCTGCGAGCCAGGAAAAGAAGATTATGCCTATATAGCCACCGCTAAAGACCGATGTTAGGCGGGTTAGTACCTGCATGGGTAGGTGTGACTAGAGTTTTCTCCTGTGCTTCGACAGTTATATTTTCCGCAATATCTGGTTCTCCTTATTCCGCAAAATCAACTTTAGCTTAATCAATGTTATATGGCTATTGTTCCCGATTAGTAGATGTTTAGAGAGTCGGCTAGAATATTTTGACTCTGAAGTAAATTTAATGATGATGATGTCATTATCTTCACGTTTATCAGCACGTTTGTGCCGCGATATTAGTACACATGTCGCAAGCTGCTACCAAGAATGGAATCACTAGGTATATTTTTGGCGCGGGGATGCGTGACTATAAATACATCAATACGTTTCTAAATGAACTGATGAGATAATTGCATACTACAAATAAACAAGTATTTATATATAGGTTATAAATATTTTTAGCACCATTAATTCAATAGGAATATTTGAAGGTCTTTGATAGTCTCACTCGCGTGCATGTTCTATTCTTAAAATTGCACGAGAGATTATGCTATTAAGAATTATTGGCGTTTAAGGGCAGATACCGCTACATCTATCTATATATGAGGCCACACAGCACTACTTTCGTAATAATTGCGGTTGTACAGTGTAACACCCCTCTTGCAACTTGCTCGCAACACCGCTTTGGTTGGCCTACTCTAGTCTTCCTGCATGCATGCAGGGACTTTAATGGTAATATGAAAGCAAAATTCACTTTATATTTCATTGAAATGTTCTTCGACTACTCTCGAATTTTGGTCTCAAAATTGGATTCTCTCTCGTATAAAGGAAAATACTATTCTATAATAGGGTTGTGCGCAATTAATTTATATATTTAGCCAACGTGGGCATGCTGTGCCTCCACTGCAATCAAGATTGAAATTTCATTAGCCGAATAAGGTGTTTTACTATAGAACTGTATAAAATCCCTGGAATTCCGTGTTAAATGTTCCGTCGATTGTTCTTGGTAATTCGACATTATTTAATTAACATGTAGATTAAATCACGGCACAGCTGGCGTCAAACCTTTCAATGAATGTGAAAGTAATTCATTTCATGTTGAAGATATTAATGGATGTATCATGATGTATCATTACGTTTACCGGAAATTTCTGCATATTTGTACTTGTCATGCATGTACGCGCACTATATCATTAGAAATGGAAATAGGTTTATTTTTAGTGCGTTGGACGCATGGTTTATCAATACTGACGCCTGCGTTAAAGAACTGGTCACAGTCCCACCCCACCCCCAAATGGTTTCGTCTTGTTACGGCCCTTGTTTAATTTCAAAACCTAATATGTTTGCTAGATCTATCTGTCTAAGTGTTTGCTAGAGATGAGGTTTAATAGAAGGGGAGCTTAATTTAGACCCCATTCACACGAGTCTGGAGCGAGTTGAAAACGGCGCTGAATAGTCAAAACAAAACACTGTTCCGTTTACACGGAACTGGATGGAAATTGTATGAAAACGTCACTCTAACCGCAGCGATTTGAAAACGATTCCTAAACGGGGGCGTGCCAGATGAAAACGGAACCCTTGGGAGTTTTAAGTCATTTCACGAGCCGTCAACTTCGAGCCCAAGTCAAGCCGCCCGAGTTACGAGTCTAGTTAAAAAATCCTCAGTAATTTGACATGTAGGTAACTGAAAAGGCTGACAATCGCTTGGATTGAAAGGGGACTTAAATTTAACTATCAATCGATATTTCCGTTGCACTTCACCCGGGGAAAAATCAAGTTATTCAATTCCATGCCTTAAAGACTGACATTTATGCAGTCGCGTACCGAGGATATTTTGATTGGGGGGAGGGGGGGAGAGGGGGGTGTCAAAATTTACCGACGAAACCCAGTTGGGTTTAGATATTGTAATCCTAAATTTACCGACCGATTTGGTTTTAACTGCATGACCCATATCAATTTACTGACCATTTCCCCGAAAAGTGTGTGTCGGGGGGGGGAATCACACCTCCCCCCCGTTCGGTACGCCACTGCATTCATGTTCTGTTAACAGAAACTACTAAAATATATGTTAAAATAAGAACTTGTCTTGAGTTTTGTCAATGTTAAAATACGTTTTCTATACCAAAATGTAAAACGGTTTTTTTCTATAAACAAAATGTTGTGTTAGTCAACTTGTTATGCCAAAGACAGTAGTCTTTACTATTCGATTGTTTATGAGTTGAAATCGTTTGAATTTCGTATCCTTTTTTTTGTTTATGTGGAAATGACAACAAACGGTAACTAAGTTGGTCAACCGAAAATTAATAGCGATACTACCCGGCATTTATACCACCACGTAGATGCGACGATTTTTACACATTTTCACTATTTGTTGAGAAGAAAAGAAATTGCAACTGTTGAAAACAAAATTGTCAAATTACTGAGGTTTTTTTTAACTTGACTCGTGACTCGTGCTTGACTCGGGCTCGAAGTTGACTCACGAAATGACCTAACTCAGCCCTCACGTACCAGTGCAATCTCGTACCCATGCAGAGCTTGCGATCCTATCGGTCATCACGAAGGAACGGAGGCTCTGAGAAACTCTGATGAAATAGATCCCAATTGCAAAATTGGGTTTTTGTTCCCAGTCCTCTGGTGTTCCCTATAATTTGTAATTGTCATCGACGATCGTTCGCTTGCACAAAGACCAGGGGAAACATTTGTTTACCGACAAAAAA
This sequence comes from Paragorgia papillata, assembly GCA_035771165.1. Taxonomy (NCBI): domain Eukaryota; kingdom Metazoa; phylum Cnidaria; class Anthozoa; order Scleralcyonacea; family Coralliidae; genus Paragorgia; species Paragorgia papillata. The sequence continues at coordinate 281,930 of JAWNZC010000183.1, forward strand.
AGGCCCAACATGTTTTACAAAGGTCTCGACAGAGCGTTGCGATAGAAATAGTCTTTCTTTGCTTTTCTCTAAATGGTCAACCGGGCGTTTTGACGAGAGTGTTTTATATGTCCGCGTCGGCACTCGGCAGTGATCGGCTCAAGCCGTTAAGGTAAGGATTTGTACTTTCTGCCAGGAATTTTGGCTAAACTCCATCGACCTTGTATTCTCTAATATAATTTTAAGTTCTGAGACGAAACTGCGAAGAATTACGAGACGAGTCAGACGATGGATGTTTGTTTGGCGACGAAGCGAGAATAATAATAGTTTTAACTTGTAAATTGTTGGGATTTTTGCTGTAAATTGTCGGGATTTTTGCTGTTTTGAATTATTTCGTGTGTTCAATTGTATTTTGGGTCTGTCGACTGTCGTATATGATTATGTGTTACAGAACGTCGAGAATTCGATTAAACAAGTTAGCAACGAGCACACTATTTGAAGTTTTACTGTTTTTAAACTAACCAATCAGATGACGAGTTTCATCGGAGTTTCCCAGACAGAGCCTCCGATTCTTGGTAGTGACCAAAAGGATCGCGGGCTCCGATTTAGTACCCAACCTCCTAATTTTCTGAGCTTCTGGTCTGACGGCTGGCGTTTGTTTCAAGATAACAAACTTATATTTTGTTTACTCGTCTTTAGAAAACTTCTGCTAAGACTTGCACTGTTGTTTTGACAACTATGACTTTATTAAACGAATGGGTGACTACAACTACCAGAATGCTTTGTTTGCTAGTTTTCTAGTACTGATCAATAGATCGAAGAAACTGGCAAAGCATTCTGGTAGTTGTACTCACCCCACACCATCGTACGTCACCCGATGCCAATTGCCATATTCGTTTCCATTTACTTTTGACGATACATGGCGCTCAGCTTGGTAATACTGGATGTACCAGAAGATTCCGGAGTCGTGTAGACATTTTCGAAACCGTTGTGAAATTCAAACGACGAGTTCGTATGAACGTAACGATATTCTTCCGTTATTCTTTCGTACCGGCGTCGTGTGAACGTGGATCCTAATATAGAGAGGGGGTTTATGAAAAAATAGGCATGCCACGCATGCATGTATAGCAGCTCTACCACTGTTGTATCGCTTAATTGACCTGTTTTTGCTTTGACTTTCCTATAGTTAGCACTGTGGGTGGCGATTTTAGGGAAAGACACGAAATCCTTGTTTAGACTGTTCACCCCTACCATATATATATACCTTTGGAATATGATATCGTGCTATTTTTTCATACACTATAAATATTCTATTTTTAAATTCGTATCGACACATCATGCAAAGCTCCAACGAACATACTTTATTTTTATTGTGATTTTTACTTTTATATTCTGATTAATACAAAACAAAACCAGTGAATCAGTGGCGGGGGCCCTTAGGAAATTTGTGTTTGGGGGCCCTATACCCCCTACCAACCCTCATCAGTTTCGTCACTATAGTTAAGCCAATAAATTCACCAGGGGCCCCTTCAGATTGGGGGCCCTTATGAGTTGCTCTAACTCTGACTATATAGTCCGTTACGCTACTGCAGTGAATTAATTAATGTGTAGCTAAATATTTTATTTTTAATTTACGACATTTACCACCTATTAGTTTTTAAGACTACTTCGAAAATAAGAAATAGTAGTCTTCTCTGATGAAAGTATTTTTTAATCTATATACGATCTTGACCATAAGTTGTTTTATTTCTATTTTGGCAGTTTTTAAGTAATTTAATTAAAACATGCATGAGCAGCAGTGTTTTATCAGATTTAAAACACGAGGCGATAGCCGAGGGTTTTAGATCTGCGGATAAAACACGTACTGCGAATGTTTTAAATAGCGGCTTCAAAAACGACCCATGCATTTGGTAAGTTCATTCACTTCATTGGCGTAGTAAATTTGAAAAATAACGTTGCCTAAGCCGAGAAAATCAAACTGAAAGCTAAAGTTTATGTAAATCAGAAGGTTTCTTTATCAGATATAAAATCAAGTTATCTTAATTTCCCAGGTGTATAAGACCGTGTTTTTTACGCATCCGTGGCTCAGAGGCTTTCAAACTACTACAATAGGTTGTTTGAACAGAATACTAATTCATTTTCTAAGGGTTCCGGGTTTTTTTATACACACTGTATAGTATTCCTCAACATTGGCTGAAATAAATCGATTAATAAATTAATGTTTAAATTAATATACGGTATAATATCAAAAAAGCTCAGGACATAATTTTGTCTTGCTTTCTTGCGCGTATATATATGCTCGGCGCGATAATGCAGTATCACCAATATCGATTTTTCTCATTCTAACGCATACGATTAAATGGTTGTCTCTCTCTCCTCCGCAGAGGTTTCGTGAGGTTTCTGAAGCTGAGGAAGAAACCGGTTTCTTCCTCAGCCTTAGAATCTTCACGGAAACCTCTGCAGAGGAGAGAGACTTTGTACAAATGCATGTCCAATGCATTCGTAAGTCAATCCATTCGATCGCATCAGTAGAAAAATCGCAGCAAAAATCGCCTGTGTAAACGAACCTTTTAGTATAGAGCACTCTAATATTTTTTTAATAAAAAAAGCATTAATTAATAAAAAAAATTATCTTGTTAAGCAAGACTTTTATACCATCTAAAATATGCTCTCTCTATTGCCCATTTCCCAAAAGAGTGGAAGACTGGTGAATAATTGTTAATTAATGTAAAAAAGCAGAGTGGTGCGTAGGCAGTAGAGAGCAAACTGAAAAGGTGCTAAAAATGGTAAGATTAGTTTTTAAGGAAGAGATCGATATGCTTAGCTCGGATATGAGAATTGAGTGTAAATGTTCTTTTTAAATTTTTCCATTTAGAGCCGGTCTCACCGGTTCGGGTCCCGCTTGGGAACTCAGAAATTTTTACAGCGATGCTATATTATCTGCCAAAAGCGAAAAGGTGGTAAACTAGACGAAGTACTGGTAATAATTCCATGTCCTAAATAACCCAGGTACTTCATGAAAGCCTGACCCCAACACACACCCTAATCCTAACCAATAAATTCGTGAATATAGGACATGGATTTATAACCGAAGTACTGACGTCACATCTTGATCTTACTCTGAAAGTTCGAAACGTCAGAAACGTTTTTTGTTCCAAAAAATTTCGGCAGTTTACCACCTTTTTGCCGGCTTTGCTATATCCAAAAGACTTCATATACGCAGCACTATATATTATTTACTTTCTTATATATTATCTGCCATCGGTTGATGTCCATCTGTTTGCACATCGGCGCTGATCGAGTCACGTAGCTTATGAAAATAGTCAATAATCAAATCAATACATAAAAAATATAATTTTGCCATTTTATTTCACATACGGTTATTAAATAAAATTATTAGAATGTGTATAAACTATAGAGCTTTTAAGTAAGAAAATTCAACGAAACTTCGATTTTTCGAATCGGGAGCTAGGTATTCTATCGTAGCTACATTTATACTCTACAACTGATTAAACATTAACTTCTTTGAAGTTTATTTCTTTGTGAATTATTGATGATATTGTAATGAACAGAGAACAGGGGCGAAATAAATGAGGTAGCCGCGGGGTATATATATGGTAATATGGGATATATATATAAACTAGGATATATACCAAATGAAAGAGAAATTAAGAAGAGCATATACTGTACGGTATACCACATATTAACCAGTTGAAGGACTCACTGCATGTAAGTTATATTTATATATAAGTAGTACATTATGTATACATTTTATACGATTTATTACACTAAAGAACTTAAAGAATTTTTTAATCAACTGTAGCCGTAATATTATGACACACGTTTTAAAAGTAATGGAAACAACTTTTGAGAGAAAAAGAAAGTGATATGCGTCTTAAAAATGGAACTGCATGCATGGACATACTATATTAGTAGTACTGATAATATTCGTTGTATAGTTAAAAAACATAACCGAAACAAAGTAGTGAAGTATATATATGTTATTTACCGGCTGGGAGGTCCGTTTTTGAGACCGAGGGCAAATATTTTTCTATACGGACCGACAAAAACGGTAAATAACATATTTATTTTTTTGTTACATAATTAGATAAATTAACATAATTGAATTAAGTTGCGTAATCGAGATGACATTCACGTGATACTCAAAAGTCCAAAGTGTATCGTTCGACAGTCGTAAACAACTGCCGACATGTAGTCTGACAAGGAAGCTTGGAACTTTTTTTGTGATAAAAAAAACATTCAAAACTTGAAGATCTAGTTACGCAGGGAAGTCAAAATGCAGTCAGTGTTTTTAAAGTTTAGTTGATAAAGATTCTTCGTCGTTCTTCTTCGTCGCTTGCTCGTTTTTGGCTGTTCGCTTGGAAAGTCGCTTTCAATATTTGGCTGACTGTATGAAAATTGAAAGTGTGTTCTTCGAGTTTGAAGACGAAAATGCTTGTAGTAAGCCATTTGTAATTTCAAGTTTCAAGGACATATGACACGATGAGGTTGGCATGTGGAAAATATTTGACTAAAAGGTAATGAATTGTTGCGGTTTTGTTGAGTTTTATAGCGGTTGGATAACAGAAGAAAGACAGTTTAGTGTCAAAAGGTTTCAGGTTTTCTATCTTCTCGTGGTATGACTTTATATATATATATATATATACTTCTATATAGTTTCATTTAGTGATTCAAAATACTGTGTTCACAAGTTTATGTATGTTTTTCCTACCGTTTTAAACTGTTTTGTTTATAAATATCGCTCGTAAATTTTGCTTTGTCACAGTTTTCCCAGCGTTTCTTTTAAAATTCGCTGTTTACACATGAACTTGTCAAAACCATTTGGATAATCAAAATCATATGCATCCCCGTAGTCTCTGTTCAATATATTTTTTCTGTGGCAAGCGAAATAGTTATGAAAATCGATCAATTTTAATGACAGAATGTAAAAAAATAACTTTTTGGACCGCGGTACAAGATATCGTGAAATACCGTTTTCCCAGCGTTTCTTTTAAAATTCGCTGTTTACACATGGACTTGTCAAAACCATTTGGATAATAAAACTCATTTGCATCCCCATAGCTCTCTGTTGAATATATTTTTTCTGTGGCAAGCGAAATAGTTACGAAAATCGATCAGTTTTAATTATGACAGAATGTAAAAAAATAACTTTTTGGACCGCGGTCCAAGATATCGTAAAAAACTGCCCGCTCACGTAGCCAATCAAATTGCAGGAAAGCCTAGGATTCGGCCCGCTCACGACTAATAAAAAAATAAACAGTTATTATTATATGAATATACTAGAATGTGTTATCATGGCGAGTGGATGTGGCACAAGTCAAGCTCCAATATTGCAGTTTACTTTATTGTTCTCAATAATCTGTCTCGAAATAAACGACTATTATTATACTCTTCGATCAAAGCCGAGCAAACTTACATTATAACTACTTCAAGCGTCCTCGAAGAAACTGTCTGCAGTTTTTGTGTTCCATGCACCTTTACCTTTCAAAGTTGGCCGCCATGTTGGTTTAGTTGAGATCCATGGTAAAGGATTCTTTTCAGCCAGAATCAAGCGTTATCCAAATTCAACATTTAGCTACTAATGGTTAACGGGGATATTTCACCAAACCCTGGTCCCAACACAAGATCAGAAGAAGCGAGGAGAAAGGAAACCGTGCGAAGCCGAAAGTGTTCAGAGTTCAATATTATATTATAATTGCCCATTTAATTTCTATTAAAAATCGAAAGAACTTTATTCTTGTGAAGGAAGCATTGACGAGGCATAAGTTTGATATTCTGACTATCAGCGAGACTTGGCTTGATAACTCTGTTAGTGATGCTGAAATATGGATAGCTTCCGGTGAAAGGCAAGACATCAAAGCCCTATCCTTTATATCCGGCTATAACACCTATCGACTCGACCGTGTGTCCAAAGTGGGTGGTGGTATGTGTGTCTACACGAATATTTCATTTCCAATCCATGGCAGAACCAAGGCTATGACTGAAATTAATGATGACCTCGTTCGGATACGCACCTGGTGTTTTGATAACAGTCTACTCTTGAATCCAAAGTAAATAAAGCTAAAGGTTTATGGTTTATGGCAGTCGACAAATGTTATCAAACCTACCTGACTTCCGTGTAACATTATTAGGAAAAGAAATCCAACCCTCACTACATGTAAAGGACCTCGGTGTGTAATTTTCGATCAGAACGTCAGTTTTGATGAACATATTACAAAAACTGTATCTTCTTGCATGTCAATTTTAGGCCAGATAAATCGTGTTAAGCATGCATTTAATAGGAATACTCTTATTACAATACTGATTAATACCTTAGTTTTTAGTAAAATGTTTTACTGTTCGTCGGTATGGTCTAATACCTCAGAAATGTTTTTACATAAGTTACAGACCATACAGAATTTCGCAGCACGTTTTGTGACGGGAACTAGTAAATATGATCATATTACTTCTGTTTTGCAAGACCTGAAATGGTTACCCGTTAAATTGCAACTCGATGCAATTCTTGCGTTTAAATGTATCAGCGGCCATGCACCAGTAGTTACTTAACTTCTCAGTTTATTAAACGAGGTGACGTGAGCAAGCGAATTACCAGAAGTTCACAGTTGCTAAATATCCCGTTGTTTAAGACCCGACTACTGGTCAAAGATATTTTTATTACCGCACGGTGAATTTATGGAACGACTTAGACACTTCTTTAAAGTTAAGCAAATCCGTGCATACTTTTAAACAAAAGTTGAGAAGCCAATTACTAAAACAGTTTTTATCCTTAGACAAAGTACAGCGTACTATTCATTTTAAAATGGAACTATAGTGTAGTATTAATTTAGTATTCATAATTTGTTATGTGTATAACCTTGTAATTGTTTACTGAAAAAATGAAAAGCCTCTTTGGGGAATGTCCAATAAATTATTGTATTGTATTATATTGTATTGTATTGTATTGCATTGTATTGCATTGCATTGCATTGCATTGCATTGCATTCTATGTTCTGGTTTGATTTCAACAAAATTATGTAATTTATGGCTTTCAGATTACTCTTAAATACTTGCCTAAAAATGCAGGAAATAGTGTTTCAGAGTCCCTAGAAATCCAATCCGGGGGGCGCCCCTCCGGACCCCCCTAGGAAGTCGAGGTTCTTGCCCCCCCCCTCCAAACCCAAACCCAAGATCCTGGCTACGCCACGCACTGAATGACACACGTTTTAAAAGTATTGGAAATCAGGTTTGAGAGCTATCTTTGCTCAAACCAAGTTCGTTCCTAGCCAAATTCTCAAAAATGGAAAGGGATATACTACTTGCTATGTTAACACTAATTGAATATTTGTTGTAATCATAGAACAAAGCCGAAATGAGGCACAACTGTATAGGCATTTACAACGCGAGGCTAAAAGAAGCCGATGTAAGTCCATGCATGCATGAATTCGGACGCGAATATTTATGTGACTTATCGTCTTCACAAATCTAATTGTTCAAGTTTGATCAACAATCTTTAAGATATAAACTGTCTAAGCTGAGAAAATCGATCAGAAAGTTGATGTAAATTTGCATTACGAAGTTTTATCTATGTGATCTGAATTATTTTTATTAGAATTAAAATCTTCCTGTAAAAAAGCTTATCCCAAGCTAATTAAGATCCAGGCCATGACTCGTGTATGGCTATCCATTAATTCATGTATGGTAAATTTTAGTCACTCTGATACGTATATATAACTATTTAATTTCTATTGCAGTGGAATGTTAGACACTTGTAAAAATCTTGCAGCTTGTCAACAAGATGTCTTTGCTACAGGCTTGCGTATAACAAGTAAACAAGAAAGGAAAAGAAAGGAAAGGAAAGGAAAGGAAAGAAAAGAAAAGGAAAAGAAACCACGGAGCGCAGTTAAGATAGGGGGTGTTTACATGAGGCCGGCCCGAACTCAGGCCGGACTGATTTCGGGTTGGGTATAGTGTTTTTACTATAGATCGTTTTCATGAGTCCGACCTGAGATTCAGTTCACGTCGGCCTAATTTCAGGTCGCCTGGTAGACCGAACTGAAGCGCTTTCACCTTTCAAACTCAATACGTTGTCTTATAAATGAGATTAAGCCTGGTTTCCATATAGCTGTAAGAGTCGGCGGCATGGCTGCGGCAAGAGGCAATGGTCCAATCGTATACAGCTTTTTATTGCTGGCTAATTCAACACTGTCTATGATTGGACCATCGCCCCTTGCCGCAGCCATGCCGCCGGCTCTTACGGCTATATGGAAACCAGGCTTAATGGTGTCAAATCCACATAAAATAATGATTCTCCGGCTGTCACGAGCTGTAAGGCAATTGACACAAATCTTGAAGTGCCGACCTCATGTAAACAAAAACTGTAATGCCAAATTCAGGCCGGTCCAAGTTCAGGCCAGGCTCATGCGAACACCCCCATGGTCATTCAAAATATGGTCTGGAAACTAAGCTAACTGTTTTATCTTTTTGTTCGCCTTGATGCATTTTTTTGCACGGTGCACGGTCACTGAACCCATTGTATTGTAGCATAATGAACAAATTATCCAATAGCAACGTTTCAGTTCGATCACTCAACGTGCTATAGATATTAATAAACCTAAAACAAAGGATGTGCACGGTGTAAGGTACGGTTCAACAAAAAATCACAGCTCATTAATATAGGCGCTTTAAAATTTGCCAAGTTTTCAGACCATATATCTATTGACTATGGTTAAGCCCTACACTCTAAAAACACTCTGGTGGAATAATCCTGGTTATTTTAAATTAACCCCATTTGAGTCAAAAAATTTGCAGACAACAAGTCATCCTGGTCATTTTCTTTACGATTAAAACCCGGAATATTTCATAACCAGTTTCCTGGTTAACTTCGCACTGCAAATAAACAAAATGGCGGCGCATTTCTGACCGAAGATGTAAACTGGTGTTTTACGACGTATATGTCTGTTTAAGGAAAGAAAAAGGGAAAATTAAAGATTGTAGGGTGATAGGAAAACTCGTTCACGCATAAAAGATCGTGACAATCGGAAACAGAGGCAATTTAGCTCGTTGTTTTTGTCGACTCTATTGGTTTTAATATGCAAGGAGTGGGGAAGGAACACGAGAACGGCAAGTTACTCAAATATAAAAAGGAAATATTTTACCGGAGAAAAACGTACAGAATGGAATCAATCAGCTGTAAATGATATATTTAAAGGTAAGGCTTTCGTTTGTCGATACATTCAAATATATTAATCGTATTAAATGTTCGTGTGCTTGGAAAATAATGACGAGAGCCTATTATAATAACTCGTTGATAAACTGTTGACGTTGACAATGATATGTATCCGAAGATGTTCCCGGGTTTTCGGCACAAAAGCTTAGCTATAATTTTACCAGACATTAATTTTTGACGGTTAATAAATATGAATAATTTTGCCTGAATTTATGTTTGAAAACTAGTTATAATTTTATTATACTAAACGCAGAAAGTCGAATTATGAATGAGCAATAGGAATGTCCCACAATTTTGGACATTCAGTTCATCTTTTACCTAGGTTCCCAATTGAAACTTTACGAAGGATGCCCTGAAAACAATACTCACTTCCATCTGCCAGCCTGATTAACATCCAAATTCATCACATTTATCAAGAGGATTTAAATTGACTTAAATTCATTAATTTTTAATATTAATTAATATGTTTTCCTTTATTTATATAATATTAAAGACCAAAAGCAGATGTTAAAATCAGCATGGCCAGAGGAGTGGTGGATGAATTTCCCCTTTTAAAAGATGAAGAAGGTCAAGGATTTGTAAGTATAACTCTACCTGTACTAACACTCATAATACCATTGCTATTATTCCCTTTCCCATATCACTGGTTCTCCCTATGACGAGTAATAAATAAGGCTTGAAAGTCGCATGCAGCGCAAAAATAGTTAATTATTTAGAAGCTTGCATGCATCTAGATTCTAGATGTATATGTTGTCATGTTAATTTGGTTCTGATGCATGTTTAGTGAAGATCTTCTGAATCAAATTTTAACAATGTTTTATGCGAATATAGTAAGCGAATGAAAAGTGATAATCAGGATTCCAAGATTATTAAGTACCTTTAGGGTCATTGCAAGGCAACAGCCAAAATACTAGTGTCACAAATATTACGTACACTGCCTTTTTAAATTTTACTCTAGCTGGCTAATGCAGACCATTTTTACTGTTCAATGGGAGGCCATTGCATCTGGGCAGAAATGAGTTCATATTTTTCATGCTCTATTTAGGAAGCTTGGTATACTCCTGGCAAAGGATTGCATTCGGCAACTGGCTGGATTGAAGAGAGGCTGCGCAATGTAAGAAGGCGTACCAGTGACCCGACCACAAAAATGAGCACCGAGACTACACCAAATTCCAAACTGGTGAAAGTTACCGTTTTACCAGGTACCCTGGTAGTATATTTCACTTTTTCTGTACTGTACATGTATTGTGCTGTAGGTACTGTAAGGGCCATAGCAACTGGAGAGCTCCCCTCAATAATTCTTGAAAAATGGTGTAAAAGGATAAACATTTACTGAAAAAACCCCATTGAAATCACTGTTCAGCCCCCAAATTCTTGTCTAGCCACAAATTTAGAGCCTCAGCTACTGCACTTGGTACTGTATGGTTACTTGCATGGTAATAATAGAAAACTTTTTTGGCACCCATTACATTAGCCCATCATGCAACAAGGACTTGCGGCAAGGCCAGAGAAAAATAATTTATTATGGTGTCAAATGACACTGATCAGAAGGAGAAGGTATAACCCATATAATCCTATATAGCCCCCTATATTATGCACAACAGTCAGAGCCTAAGTCATCACCCTCTTGCTTCTGAGGAAGGAAGAGATACATGTTATCTATGTACCTCTTTTTAAACATCCTTTGTCACTTCCACAGAATGCACAACCAGTGAGACAGACTACGAGGCCATGAAAGAGTGGTTGAAACACCATGTTGAGCCAGCCACACAACTCAACAATTTCATGGAAAAGACTGCAATAAGAAGAGCGGAATGGATTCGAGAAAACCCTGGTATGTCCATCAGTTCTGTCCTGAATGAATTTCCAAGGCTTTTCGATACACCTGGTATGGTAAGTATGAACGTGCATACATGAAGAACATTGTAAACATAGAACCGAAGTGTATGATGATAAACTTAACCCTTTCCCTACTGTGCCACCCAAAACTGGCCCTTTTTTAACTTTACTCTGTCCAACACCAGATGATTTTACTTGTCAAAGGGAAGCCTCCAGTAGGGAAAGGGTTAATGACTGCCTGACCCAGTACCTTGACATTACAAATTAGGCTATTGCCCCCTCAATGTGTTGAGCCAGCAGATGATAGAAATCATGCATACAGTAATTATTCAATGGACATGCGGAGTACTAATGTTTTTCTATCTCTCTCAAGATTGAAATAGACTTTCGAATAGTGTATCCTGAGGTGGCAGACAATCTTTTCCTGAGATGGACTCCATCATTTGTGGATAAAGTGCTCAAATATGCAGACACACAAGGAAAGTGGCAGACATACCTCCACATAAGTGTAGACAGTCTGGATTCTGGTTAGTGCAATTTAATACACCTGTATTTTATATAATACTATAGCATTGCAAATTGTAGCAGAGTAAGAAAACCATGTATATGATTTTGAATCATGAATAATTATAATTATAATAAATGTTTTTATCCCTTTAGATGTAAAGAAGAAAAATGTTTCGTTAGGTCTGTTGCCATGCATTCTTCCTTTAGGAAGAAAGGGGAGGAAAAGGTGCAGCGTAGATGATTCCATTAAATCATACATGGATGTGCAACCTGTAAGGATTATATATGTTTAATTATTATTAATTTCAAATACCTTATCTCGATATTTTGCTCCCAAACCAGTCAAAAACAGCCCTTTTATTATTTTACTCTATCTAACACCAGACGATTTTACTCTCTTATAATGCGACACAATTTTACTGACCAGTCAAAGGGATTACCTGTATTAAAGCCTCAAGATCGAGTTAATATTCCTAAAGAAATGAATATACTTTACATACACTCATTTGGTTTTCAATTACTAGGAATTTTTTCCAGCCTTAGGCAGCATAGAGAACAAATTAGAAGTACTTAAAAATAGATTAAGAACTATAATGATGAGATTTTTAAATGACTTGTCAAAATCACTTAGTAATAAATATCTCAGGTATTCCCAGGACTCCTCACATTATGGCATTCAGTCCTTCTAATTATGAATTATTGAATTTGAATGAGATGGCCAGGGATAGGGCTTATATAGGCACAAGTATACAAGAATTAGCACTGATGTAATCATGGAACCATTGTGCGGTTCTCCATATTGTACATTTGGTTGTCTACAGAAATTTTGATGTTTGATGTTGTGACTGTGAGTATGTGTGGTTTGATGTTGCCAGTAATATGTGTCAAACATAAAAGTATAAACTAATTAACTAATGTGTGCCTTAGTTCTTCAGATTTTTCAAAATTAGAAGCATAACTTTTGTTTTCTGAACCAAAACCATGGTAAAAACAAACCCTCCACAGTGGAGGGAGAAGTCTTCTGCTCTAGCCCCAATTCATTTCTGCGTGACGGCACGAAGCCTGGTACTTAATTTCCCACTGCATATAGTCGCATTTTAATGTGAAGTGCCTTCTTTCTGGTATTAATTGTTTCTAAAATATTTTATTATAGATTGGTACTAACATGCCGAAGTACCTAGAGGAGGCAGAAAACAAGCTACCATTTATACTTGTGATTGGAGATAGGGCTTTACCACACCAGGTCTTCGTTGTGGCTGAGGGGCGGGGTTTAGAGCTGCCAAGTTTGTTAAAGGCTGTAGATGTTTGTTTAAAGCTTTTTTACGTTTTGGATGTTCATTATCCGTGGCAATGTGCGGTGACATGGGAATTCATTCAAAAGGTCATGTATGGTCTTGATGATAAGATCAGCCATAAAACGTCACCAGCAGTCATTGCAATGCGGACTACATTAAAATAAAGACAAGGTTCCACTCTGTGATTTGAGTTGTTCTTATTAAAGTAAAAATTCCTGGTTAGGGGTTTTTAATTTAACCAGTATACTGGTCATATTTATAAGTTTTTAACCACGTAACTAGTTAAATTTATGACCATAATTCCTGGTTAATTGTTTACCAGGAATCTGGTGGATTTATTTGACCAGGATTTCCTGGTCAAGTTAACCAGGTTTGTGTGGGTGGTATACTGACCCGGAGCCTGGTAAAGATAATTCATCTAACCAGGTAACTAGTTAAATTTATGACCATAATTCCTGGTTAAAGATAATTCATCTAACCAGGATCCTGGTCATATTTATAGGTTTTTGACCAGGCAACTAGTTTAATTTATGACCATAATTCCTGGTTGAACATAATTCATCTAACTAGGATCCTGGTCATATTTATAAGTTTTTAACCAGGTAACTAGTTAAATTTATGACCATAATTCCTGGTTAATTGTTTACCAGGAATCTGGTGGATTTATTTGACCAGGATTTCCTGGTCAAGTTAACCAGGTTTGTGTGGGTGGTATACTGACCCGGAGCCTGGTAAAAATTTGACCCCATCCTGGTGAAATTTAACCAGAGTGTTTTTAGAGTGTACGACTATACTGATTTTACGCGGGGGGAAATCCTCGAAGCACGGGAGAGACGACCAAATACAACATGAGTCTCAAGCTTGAGGATGCATGGGGTAAATATTGGTTATAACAAGTTGTCCGAACAACATGCGACAGGCTTGTTGATTACAACTCAATTTAATTGTTATAAACGTGTAAACAAACTGCTGTAGGGTTGTCTCAACAAACCAGGGCGCAAGCGGTGTGAATAAATACATTCCAATTGTGCATAGTTAAGTATTCACATATATATTTGTCTTGTTCAGGGGTCAACCTTATCAAGAAGAACAGAAACATGGCCAATACCACAACAAACCTTACAGCACCGAATGGGACAGACCCAGGTGGGTCGGACTTACTTCTCGAGGTAAAAGAAAATTTCAGAAAGATCGAATATGTGCCCTACTGCTTCATCATTGTCTTCGGCACTCTGGCAAATCTTACAATACTGTACAACGGAGCAAGGAAACTAAACCAGCTCAAACACTCGAGCAACTACTTCATTCTCAGCCTAGCCGTAGCTGACTTGGGCGTGGTCTTGATGTCAATTCCGATCAACATTGTCGAGTACACTACCGGTCTTTATATCAGTCAGTTCACCTGCGCATTTGTAATGCCCATTCGGGAAACCTTCCAATGCGCGTCCTTGCAGTCTATCACGATCTTGGCCTTGGTGAGAGTAAAACAGATTGTCCAATACCCGCATGTATCAATCTCAAAGCGCAGTTGTTTGATGATGGTTGCAGCGATCTGGTTGAACAGCTATCTCCTGATATCCCTGCCATTTGGCTTCGTTTTTAAGACATTTCCGGAGGAGGGGGTATGCGAGCCTGTTTATACCAACCGCACGATACAAAGGGTCCACCTCACGTTTACCAGTGCCATGCTACTCTTACCCATGGTCGTGGCGACAGTCTCTTACAGCACCATAATAAGAAAGCTCAAGAACACGTTGAATGTCAGCAGCAGCGAAGAAGAGAGAACGAGCAGGAAAAGTCGAAATCTCTCGATCTTGCTATTCCTGTTGATAACCGTATCCTGGATATCATACGTTCCTCTTGCTCTCTTCACGCTATGCACTATCTACAAAGCCATCGATGCTACCCGTCACCTGGTTACGTTCTCGTTCATCTGTATATGCTTTTATTCCTCGTCTGCCATTAATCCGATCCTTGTTTTGATCTTGACAAGGGAGTATCGCTTTACTCTGCCCAGGCGAAAGAACAGGGTTGGAACTCTGAAAGTCCATCGTCAAGTAGTGGTACGGGAAGAGAACCAACTGGAGGAAATTGGAAATAAAAAGAACGTTGAGTGAACATTTTTGACACTGATTCTTGCGCAGTCGTGTGGTTAAACAAGAGGAAAAATCAAAAGGAAAAGGTATATAATTTATGTAAAAATCGGGCTAGGCACCAAGGGCTTACTGACACGCCTCGCACTTTCAACTGTTGATTTGAAAGCAACCGTTGAAAATGCGAGGTGTCTTATATATATATATATACATATACATATACATATACATATATACTCGACTGCGTCTCGTGGGCCACTGATGTTCTTACCACGTTGTAACGTCTTCTGTGCATCTATAACTGAACAGACAGCGGCAAAATGGAATATATTTTTTTTATACAATAAAAAAAAAATGTTTTAAACGATTTGCTGAATTTTCTCGGCGAATTTCTGGGGTATTGAAAAAGATAAATTGCGTCATCTGACGTGATCTATGATCTATACAAACCAAGCAACGTCATTGGCTCGTGATGTTGCAGTGAGATCCATGATTGGTTTAGAGAAATCAGACCACGTTAGTGACGTAATCTGTGGATCTGTCCTTTAATAGATCATAGCTATTGACCAATAAAAACGCACGTACTGTTCAAATTATTGTATAAATATATATAGACGTATAAGGATTATACGACGAGATCACCTAGTCCCTCATATGATACCGGTATCACATGTTTCTTTTTGATTCATTCTCTTTTTTTTTAAATGACAAATTTAAAATGATATGCTTTTTGAAATTTTCAGTTGGCATAAGATCAATTTGCTCTCTGAATTATTATTAATATATAAATATATTAGAATTCGTATCAGTAATATCGTATTTGGATGTTTGAGATACTAGTAGAAAACTTTTCTTACTTCGCATTTAACGAGGCCATTTTTGGTTGGTTTTCGTCGGGATTGATGTGTCGGATAATATGTCCTCAGAAAAGAAAACCGTTTGATTAATTGAATTAATTAAAAATTCAATTCTCACTCCAAGGTCAGATCTCGGTTGAGTTATCCAGCGAGATTTGAATTTCTTTATTGTTATGCGGACATTTAAAATTTTACTTCAACAATTTTAATGGCTTACTAATTATACGCTTCCTGGAAGATTTTTTTTTATCGAAAATACACATATCATCGAAATACCGTTTTACTCGAAAATTTTGATTGACTAGAATAATTTTCTTTCGAAAATCTTACTTCACCGAAAAAAATAGTTCGCCGAATCACATTTAGTCATTTCATCAAAAACATACAAATTGATAGAATTCACAAAATATATTTTTTTCACGATATATTTTGGTCTAATGTTATTTTCTCTTTTTTTGCACGCCATTTTCCTACTATTGCTACGCAATATATTGAAATGTCGACTGACAAGTTGGCCTGAGCAACTTGCAAACTTTTCGGGAAGATTCACATCAGAAATTTAACTATATATATATACTTTATTTAATTAAACTACGATTTACACGGCAGAAAGTACGCCCTACTCACACAGCAGTAATATTTTAAATACGAATTTGTATTTATACTTGAAAGAAGGAGGAGTCTTTAAGGCCCCGTTTACACTAGAGCAAAAGTACCCGGATTCACATTGTTTTTCATCCTCATGGGAATAAAAAACAATGTGAATCCGGATACTTTTGCTCTAGTGTAAACGGGGTCTTAAGAGGAATTCTTGCTATAGACGTTTGCAAGTTGCTCAAGCCAAACTGCATGGTCATGAACATTGCAACGCACCGTTAAGATGGACGCCAATTTATATTTTTGTATATGCATTTAAATCAGTGAACTCCATTTCCTATATCCAACGCTAACTTCAGTCATTATCACGCTTCAAAAGTGAAGCTTATTACGTTGCTTCCAGTCCCCTGCGCCATCCTGACGCGAACCGCGTCTTGGCCGCGTATATAGGGGGACTGAAGGCGACGTAATAGAGCTTGACTAGTCACTTTTTGACCCGAAGTTCGCGTTCTAGAAAATGAGGGGAGAATGGGAGGAAGTATGGAGTTCACTGATTTAAATTAGCTCTTCCGGCGCCGTTCTTGTTTTATAATTATTTTTACGCAGGGACGAAGGCTGGAAAGGCTATAATCTAAACGCATATAAAAGCATAAAAACTGGCGACCGATTTTTATGAATACCCGGTGTATGTTGTGGCGTAATTTTACAAAGAGAATATCCGGTTTGATTATAAATGAAAATTCGAGTAAAACGAGGTATCGATAAAATGTATACGCCTGTGGAGATTTAACATATTTGTAATATATGGATTCTCCTGAGAAAAATTGTAATATAGCTTGTCAGCCGAAAATTTATCTTCATAGACTTTTTTGCCGTTAAAGTTGACGGAAGTTATGTCATAGCGGGCATCTGTAAAGAAGTTTTCATGTAGACAGATGCCCGCTATGACACTTCCGTCAACTTTAGCAGCAAAAAAGTCTATGAAGATGAAATTTTCGGCTGACAAGATATATTACAATTTTTCTCAGGCGAATCCATAGATTACAAATATGTTAAATCCCCACAGACGTTATATGCACTTTAATATATATATAATATTGATTGTCAAGTACTTTAGTGCATGTAATATTTAATGGTTTAATGGTTCTACCAAATATTAAACGTGTATTATGTAAACTTTTAAGAAACTAAAAATGCATTAATTGCGATGCATTAATTGTGTATATATATATACAATATATAGTGACTTTATTTATAGTCGCAATGAACTTTTAAATTTACGAATTAGCCAAGAATGCATTGACATTTTGTTCTGATTAACGCCAGTCAGATGATTAGTTTCGGCAAAAAGCTGATGACTCAATTAAAGAGACCCGTCCGGTCCTTTTGCGGTATTTCCAAAATATGTCGTCAAAATGTTTTTTCAAAAAGCTAGGAGGTAAACCAGATTTCTGATTACGGTTAGTGTTTTGTTGTGGTTAGGTTATCGAGAAGATTGCTAAAATCTTGAGACTCACTGAAACTTGATGATAAATAATTTAGGAAAAAAACAAATTTGACAACGTATTTTCCGCGAAAGGACTAGACGGGTCCTTTGTCTCATCCCTTAAGGCTACGTCCACAGGTATCCAGATTTTTTTGAAAACGCAACATTTTTGTTACGGATTGGCCTTCCGTCCACACGTAAACGATCAAGCGGTTATCAAAAATGGAACTTTTCGAAGACGGTCTCCAAAGTGGAACTTTTTGAAAACGCCATTTTCCTGTTCTCGTGTGGAGGCGGATTTTTTTGAAAACGGATAAAAAAGTTGCGTTTTCAAAAAAATCCGGATACGTGTGGACGTAACTTTAACGTCGACCGTGATGGTTAGATATTTTGATCCGCTTTGGGCGAAAACCTTGGGCAGGGATGAGAAAGGAGTTTTTTTCCTCCAAACTCCAATATGTAAATAATTATAAGCTATATTGTTCTTTATGTATTATAAATTAACAACCAGGGCCTTTTTTAACACTGATACTGCCCCCCCCCCCCCCACTGGGCACTTTTGCCACCCCCCAGTACAATAGCTTTTTTATAATTGTAGTTGTATAAACTATAAAGGAAATCAGTTTACAAAATTAAAATATATGAGTTCACAATGCCTTAATGCTGTTTTATAACGAAGTGAATAATTTTGAAGAAAAGACAACACAAACTGTCGCAAAGGATCATGTTTTGTCTTATCATGTCATGACATGGCAGTTGCGTGGGAAACTGGGGAAGAGAACGTGTTAGGGGACTGGTGCTGAATTAAAGTGGTAGCCATTTTGTTTTTTTGTTCTTTTATCGAAAAAGAGTTTTACCGTATGAAATATGAATTTTTGTTTTAAAAGGGAAATAAAAAAATATTATAATGTAGAAAACAGTTAATCTGATCCCGGACGTACCATGTACTTCCATCAAAAACAGGTTGGATTTTGGTCCAATCCTGCAAGTAAGGTAATATTTTGGAAGAGAAAAACATGGGTCGTTGAAACCCTGTGTTTTGGATTTGGTAAAATAAAATTTTTTAAATGTGTGTTATTGTATTAGTGGGGGGATGGGGGAAGGTTTTTTTTTGTTAAGATTATTATTCTGATAAAATAAAAAGTGCAGATGGGAAGGGGAATTTTTTTGGTACAAGCTGAAGTGAGTAAGGAGTTGTTGCTTCTGGTTGCTTTAGTTTTTTGTTTTGGAAATATTTTCAGATATTAAACTGGTATGTAGTTAATATAATATCGCGGTTAACTTGGGGTTACACCCTGTATACAGCAACACGTCACCAATGAGATTTAAGGATAAAAGAGGTAGCAAAACGCGGGTGCTGAAGTAGAAAGAAGCCAAAAAACAGACATTTGCGGAAAAAAGCTGTCTGAATTTCGCCCAGTAAAGTCATGAATCATCAGGTTCCAAGCATGACTGGGAGGCATGTTTCTAGCTCACTAGCAAGCCTTGGAACGACATGCCTGCTTTTGAAATAAAAGATTGCAGCCACCTCCTCGGGTAGGAGACATAGGATTTCGCAGAAGTTCTTACGTGTATTAAGAGTGACATTTGTCTTCTTTAAAGTTCAATTAAGGTTAGGTCTCTCCTCCACCCGAGGAATCAACCAAGATTGCCAAGAGTCGGAAGAAATTTAATTAAGAACAGAAACCATGAAGGTCCCTTTCGATGAATGCCCCCCCTCCCCCACTGGCAAATCCTTAAAGGTGACGTACAGTCCGTTCTGCGCATGACCGCAAAGTGGTCCAAAACGTGATATTCGTAGATAATTACATGAAGTACTCAGCAAAATGTAAACCGTTAGGAACAACATGGCAGAAAACCAAGCGATTCGGCGAGGATATCTCGTCGGATTTCTTCTATTTCTCCTGAAAATGTTTTGTTTTGGGTACAAGTAATGAATGGGAACCAAGAAAAGCTTACAATCTTGAATAAGGTATTAGTATTATTTTTGTAAATAAAGATGTAAACATTAGTTAATTTAGTTTAGTTTCGTATATGCGCAGAACGGACTGTACATCACCTTTAAAAAAGGCCCTGTTCACAACCATAATTGTTAATAATTATATATACAGTGACAGTGTAAATACAAACGAGTCTCGAATAAATGAATTTTCGACTGTCGTGTAATAAATGCATGAGTTGCATGATAACTGGGACTGAATCGAAAAGGCTCAGAAATTATTTGTATCTTGCAAGAAATTTATTGCAAGTCAAACTTTACTTCAACACCTCAGATAAATTCTTTGTCGCGTTTTCCACCTCGTACAATAGGTTTATATAGACGCAGCAAAGAAGACTTTTTCAGGTGCGGGTTTTGTGGTGTAATGCAAGTGCATGTAACAGACGTAACGTTTTGTAGACGTTCATCAAGGTTAAATAATAAGAAAAGAAACTTTTTTTCTGCTGAGCCCCAGACAGGGATAGATATAAATAATGATCAGTAATAGATCGACCTAGGCTTATTACTCGGGCTACCGCAGGTAGACGAGTCTAGTAAGGTCACAAGCCGTTTTCCTTCAGGTCCAGGTTTCGGTGTTTTGTTTTTTGGGTCGCGATATTGCCCCAGGCTTTGCGAAACTGAGGCATGTGACTATATCTATGCATGTGACCACTGACCAGTGCAGTGAAGTTCCTATTCTGTGGAACTTTGTATCAAGCACATCACTGATCAACTATATAAGCAACTTACTTGGAATTAAACCTACCAACAATTTCGTCAAAGGCAAAGCTGGCCAAAGCTGTTGCATCCAAGTGGCAACCGAACAACCAACTGTATATTTTTCTCACGCTAGCAGGTCTCTACATTCTATAAATATTTACTAGTATTAAATACCGCCGGTACAGAGATGAGGATCATTGGAAACAAAATCCAAGATGTGAGAACACAAGGAACATTCATGAAGATGACAGACCTGAAGGAAACAGTTTGTTGACATTAACATGCAGTATCTATTTTTTTGCATTATTATTTATGTGCTTTATGCACCTATCAATGTTAAGCCCAAGGGGGCAGGTGGCGGGCCAGGGGTGGGGATTTTGACATTTTTGTTAAAAAATTGTCAAAATCCACACTCTGTGGACACCACTATTGGTCAAAAAACAGTAATTTTCCCCACCTGGGGAAATTCATGTTGGTCAAATTACTGGTGATTCCCAAAGTGTTAACCTGCAAGATGCTATATTTCAGTAAAAAGACTAATTCCTTGTGACAACAGTTTACAGAGTAGCAACATTACACAAGCTGCGAGAGCATCACTTTCAGTCTCAAGTTTCAACGTCCACTACTCCTTCATCCTTGGAAATACCAATTCGCACAAAACACTAGCAAAGAAAGTTTAACAAGAAACCTTTCAAATTGACATGGTCTACATCTCGGTTTACATATTTTAATACCAAAGTATTATTTATGAATTCATAAATACTTTAGTATTAAATACTTCAAGTCCAATATAGGGATGAGCCTATAATCGGATATTTATCCGTAGAAGCTGATCATCGGCAATTTTCAGGCTTATCGGTTATCGGCCGATAACACCAATATATATCGGTATACTTTCCCAAATTAAATTTATTACTAGAGTACATTAAAATTGTAATCACGTTTCTTTTACTGGTCTATCAGTTCTTGTTTAATACGTTTTGCCAACGTTTGGCCCTAAATTCAAGTGCTAAAAATTCTTGACGACCAATATCGGTAACTACCGATATATCGGCCGATAAGCCCGCTTATTATACAACTACATTAAAAACTGTCCAAATAACGCTAAAAATGAGTACAAATATACAGCGATATTTGGATAGTTAGTTATTTGGATAGTAGAAAACCGGTTTGACAGATTTTGTTAGCCAATCAAATTTATCACACGGGAGACTACTTCATGTATGCTTATTATTTTGTCCTGGCGCAAGTCACGCTACTTCTCTGGCCTTTTAGAGTTTCCTTTTTCCATTAAAATTTGTTGATCAGAGCAGTTGTATAATAAATCTCTTATAAGATGTTTTGGTGTGTAGTATCGCTGTATATTTTTACTCGTTGTTTGTATTTTGGCACAACTCGTAAAAATATACAGCGATACTACTCGGCGAAGCGCCTCGTTGGCTATGAGCTCATATACGACTCGAGCTCATGGTATAACGAATAGGCCAATAGGGGGTGTTATTCACAACTTGTCTTTGGCTTAATTAATTGTGAGAATTGGAATGATCAGAGAACGCAGATCGCAGATCGTCTGATATAAAGGGTAGTTCACTTCGATATGACCTGCCGAACGCATTTACTAGTATTTTGTATTCCATGTTTGCGGCCCGCGTGAGAAAATATCAACGCAACGTTGAAACTAGACTTGGATCAAGGCTGTCTCTCGAGGGGACGTCGAGCGCGCCGTTTCGCGGCGCGCTCGACGTCCCCTCGAGAGACAGACTTGATCCAAGTCTAGGGGCGCTTTCCAATTGACAAGGTTAGACCGGTCAGTCCGGCCAGAATGGACTTGCTTTTGATTAGGACCAAATTTTCCAGTCAGACCATCCCAGGTCTCAAACGAATCGTGTTCCATTTAACCGGACTGACCGGTTTAACCGTGTAAATGGAAAGCCCCCTAGGAAACACCGCTGCCAAACGTTTAGCGCATGCGCGACGTCGGAGCTCGTCCTGAAAAAAAGAGCGGGAAAACACTGAAATATTTAGACTGGTCCGAGAGTCCGACACAAAAGTTAAAATTATAAGCATACTACCAAAAAGATAAGGTAGGTAATTTGTGCATGGCTTCTTTGTCAATATTGTAACATATTCTGAATTTACCCCTTCGTATACGTAATTTTCTTTACCCTTTTTTTAAAACAAATGAATAGTCGAGTCTTACTTAGTCTTCACTGTCTGGTTGTTGTCGCCACGGCTAGTTCCCACTTCTCTTGCAATGTTTACTCTAGCGAATTCACGTATGCTCAAACGTTTGGCAGCGGTGTTCCCCTAGGATTATCCTAGCCTTGTACCCTGGCCCAATTTCAAAAGAAATATGGGCCAGGAAACCACTAATCTCATTCTCGCGTCATCAGGGCTAAATCCACTTATGACGATTGCAGTTTTACTCATAGCCACCAACCTCGTCCCCAGGGCCATTTGTGGGGGCTGGGCCAATATGGCGGCCAAGAACAAATGGCCCTGGCACAGGCTGAGCTATCACCACATCTGATTGGTCGAAATAACATTGGATGTTTTAGGTATTCTGATTGGTAGAAACAAGGCGGGCGGCAGGCTAACTAGCGGGCATTTCAAAATGAATGAAAATGTGAGGAAAGCTGGCGAAACACCCGTAAAAACGTCGGAAGAATATGTAATGGGTCGTGTCGTCTCTGTGCCCTGGCTGCCATACAACGAAGTCCATGGGACGGCAATTCAGAGTGTTTTCTAAATCGAGCAAACGAAAGACTTGGTGAACAAAGTCAAAAAGTATTTTGGCTGCGAAAGGAAAGTACACCACAGGGCAGAATTTACGTGTTTGACCATTGAGAAGCAGGCATTTTTCGGCAAACAAGAATTCTCGACTAAACGAAGCCTGAATGTTTTTCAAAACGCTGAATTGAATCCACCGAAAACTCACGGAAACAAGGCGGCCCGGCCAGACAACGGCAATCCAGTTTCTTGCGAATTTGGTACAACGGTGAAGCAAATGATAAATAATAAGCATTTACAGATATTTATTAAAAGTGTATTTATTTTAATAATTCGACAATGTATTTTGAAATGAATGTCTTGATTGTTTTCAGTTTGGGTCAGTCAAGCTGAACTGAATATTCAGAATTAATTGAGCCTGACTAGGCGCGATAAACTTAGTGAAGACTGGGTACGAGTAAAAAATGAATCAAAGTATGGCTCATTTTTTGCAGCCTGTGCCAGGGCCATTTGTTCCCGCCATTTTGTTTTTGGCCGCCATCTTGGCCCAGCCCCTGCCTCCTCCGCAGGCCCTATTGCATCATGGACAGGTCACACACGCCGAATCTAGGGCCTGCAAGATCCTGTAAAAAATTTGGCAAAACTTGGCACGGAATAAATTTGCATAATCAACTACCATTGTTAATAGCCATGGCTATATCCGAAGATTTTGAAGGCCATTGAAGACTTATGACATACGAATCCTAGCTTTAAAATGAAGGAATTGTTGAAGAAAGCAATTACGGTTGAACTTGTCAACTTTCGGCCGGAATAATCAACGAAAATGCACTTTAGTCTGCCCAGAGACTCTTTGGTTTATACTTTTTCAGTTTCCACAATTCCACAACAACTGAAACTTGAATTACGCTACACTATAGCCTACAATTTAACAAAATTAAATCTCATTAACTCTTGGTCAGTTGACAGTCTTCGATAGCTAAATAAACCAAAAAACAATACGAAAAACCTGTTACTTTCCTGACCGTCGAATTTGCTTTTGTTCGGCAGATATTTTCCCCTTCAATTCCTTTTTGTCGCTAAAAATATTACTGGCAGAAGGTCGGTAATTCTAAAACATACTGGTTTCTTCATTGTCATGATCTGTAAGAATGTTTAGACCGAATTTCCTGGTGGGTCACAGTGTTTAAAGAACTTGGACGTACGTTTGTCGAACAGCGGCCGGAAAAAATGTGCAGGCCCTCTCAAAACTATCGCCTCTAGGGCCTAGTCTCGCTGTGCATAATGGGATCGGTTACCATTTTGTTTACAGGATCTGGCAGGCCCTCTCAACAGTGTGACCTGTCCATGATGCAACGAGGGCCTGCGGAGGAGGCAGGGCCCAGCCCCCACAAATGGCCCTGGGGACGAGGTTGCATCAGTGAACTCTATATAAGGACTGGAACGATACCTACAAACCAAACTTTGAAGCCGTCATGGAGGCTGACATGCAGGGCGGCCCCAGTCCTCTTTATATGCAAGAAAATCTTTATTTTTAAGTTATATTTTGTTATGAACCAATCACAAAGAAATGCAAACATGCTACAGTAATAGATACTTCTTCTAAAGGGTTTTAGCAGCAAAAACGTATCTTGAATATTTGACAAAAAACACATTTTGAGTCTGAAACCGCGCAGATCTCTTGATTTTTTGTAGGGCAGCTACAAGTGTTGAGTCAGTTGAGGTATCAAAAGTCAAGAAAAAAGTCTATGAACTATCTTGAATCAAATAAAGATAGCATTAATCAGGGCTAAGGCCTACTGAAATCTAATGGCTATAATCTGTTGAGCATATGGATGCTGACATGATCAATAAAAACCATAAATATTAAATTTTCTGAACAGTCAAAAAATCGAACAAAACACAGAAATACGAACCGACAGTGTTTTAAAGGCATCAAAGATCAAAATATATGTGGTCTTACAATGATTCAAAAGGTATGAGGAGACTATTCATAAGAGCAAAGGCACAGCTTGACAGGGTTGCAAGAATTCATAAAATAAAGACGAATAAATACTAAATATAACCTGAATTTTCGTCAGGAGTTTCCATCAATCCAAGCAAAATTTTGCTTTCGTTTGACAATATATTTCCTGCTTCAATCTATTTTTGCCAGCAAACATACCTCAGACAGAAAGGACAATGATTCTAATACATACTGACTTCGTTACATCAATTCAAATGAAGTTCAACTACAAAAAAATAAAAAATTCTCGCTGGGCCATTGTTCTGTTTTCTACCGCTCCTTGGACGTTGATCAGACGTTCATGTGTTGCCCCCAGCAGCCGGAAGTTTGGCTTCATCCAATCATAGGGCCGACCTTATGGAGGTATCGTTCCAGTCTTTATATAGAGTTCACTGGGTTGCATAGCCACTAAAAATGCGCGAAATTTCAACCAATAGGAAAGCAGAAGCCTTTAGTGGTTACCAGGCTAGGATTATCCCTGCAGAGTCCATGTGCAGAGTCTCTCGTTTCCCGGGTTGGGAACGTTGGGCTCTGGGAACGAGATTGATCCTTCTCGCAAAGTTGATCGGCTGAGAATTTACATTGGACTTAGAATACCGAATATTACGCTATTGTCATTCATTTTTTTCTTTAAAAAAGCAGCGATATCGTTTGATATATTGTTGGACTATCCATATCTGCAGGATTTTGTAAGGTAACTGTATTTTTTCTACTTTGTTTTTATCGTTTATATAGGTCGTGTCGCGCTAAGCGAAGACCCCACTTCCGGTTTGCCAACAATCTTCAAAGCAAAAAATCTCGAATTCCCATCGTACGAATTCTCTAATTTTTGCATAATGAGTTAAACAAACGTTCATTCTTTCGAATTTTTCACTTGCCCCTCATTGCCCCGGCAACGGTTTTCGAGATATTTACCATTGAATCAACTGTTGTCATTTTGGACTTCACCAAGATGGCGCCCACTAATTTCAGCGGGCGCTGCTCGGCAACTCTACTTAAATTCGTTTTTCTGAAGAAATTCGTTAATAATAAGATTTTTCAATTCAAGATTTGTTGTGTTCTGAACTGTTGCTAGCTATTTGAATGTTGTTTTTTGTTAAATTATGCATGTTCAACTAACTGATAAATATTCAATCAGCGGCTTCCTCAAGTTGGTAGGCCCAAGAAGCCCAATTAAGGTACAGTATGTTATTCCAAGGAATATCTTACTTCGTGCACCTTTGCCACAAAAATGTTACTATCGCAGTTGGAGGACTGTGTATGTTAAAACAGTTAAAATTTTATATTAAACAATATTTCTTATTTTGCCTAGTTGTAATGTAGAGTATTTTTTCCAGTTTAACTTTTTAAACGCGACTGACGTAAAAAGTCACAAGAATAATTGCGCAATCAGACAATATTTTAATCTCAAGAGTCTTCTAGAAAATGTTATGGTGCGACTGCTTTGGCTTGGCCTTCAGTGATCGCAGAGATTGGGTTTCAAATTCGCTTTTATCTTAGATTAATTTTTATTTTAAATTAATCTTTGAGACAATGAATAATTGCATGGGTGTTCGTTCGCTCCGGTCTCGTTTTAGCTAACTAATATTTTAGTTAGCTTTGTAAATATATAATTCTGTATAATTTTCTCAATAAAGTTTAAGAAACATCCAATTTGGACAAAATATTTTGCAATAATGATAAAATGTGCCATTAAAAAAATGTTTTAAAAGTTTCAAAATTTTGCTCAAATGTGCTGTCATATCATGGGAAATGCCATTTTAGAAACCCCAATTTCAAAAAATTTCCAGGGGTGCATGCTCCCGCACCCCCCTAGATCTGTGGACCATAAGTTTGACTGATGTTTTCAAAATCCTAAATCCGCCCCTGGTCAGATTGTAGGCAGAACTCACCTACCTGTATGTGGGACAACTTTTTACTTGTTCCAGGCTAGACATCTAATAAAGTTGACCCGGGTAGCAAGGTGACCCTATCTGTGAAATTTTGCTTGTAATCCCAGGCTAACATGGGCTAACTTTGACCTGGGTGCTAGGGTAACCCTATCTCCTTGTAAAGAGGCCCTAAACGTGTTTGGCATTAGCCAGAGTAAAACACTAAAATGCCCCCACAGTAGGGAAAGGGTTAATTTAACATTTTTAAGCTAAGCCACTAGTTGATTTGTGATTAATGCGGACTGCTGTCCAGTTGGAAATATCTATACTGTAAGGCATATACAGTAGCATACTTATAATGTCATAGACACTTAATGTTTGTCGAGCTATAACTCTGAATTTTATTGAATCCCATTTTTTTATGAGCTTGGCCTAATTTAAGATTTCTAATACAAATGGCATTTATTTTAGGAAATTGATAAATATGGGGACAAGAAAGAATTCTTCTCACAGAAAATAGCAACATCACCAACATCACATGTAAACTGGATCTTCACAACCAGGATTAATGGGCAAAACTAACCATTCCCTCCATAATTTTTATTTAATAGAAATATTCATCCTTTTTTGTGTACAAATATAAATTTAAGTTCTTTTTATGTCTTGACTACTGTGATCAACTGAACCAAACTGATCTTTACTTCTGCATGGAGCTAATCGGCATCTGTGTCCATTGCCTGTTGCACAAAATACACTGTGCCTATAATAAATTAATTATACTCGAATAATTATTTCTGTTATTATACAGCCAGTATGATAATTATGCAAGTTATATGTGTAATGTTAAAATTCATTAGTATAAATACACTGGTGATTATAGAAAATTACGCGCGCTGATTGGTTGAGCTACTTCGGATTAATTCTCGATAATCACCTACAGCGTTTATTCAAAATGGCCACCAGCCAAGTTGTCAATGCGACAAACGAGGAAATTAACAATTTTAAAGAAAATGTTGTTCCTAAAAGTACGAAAATGTGTATTTATACTAAAACAATTATTCGCCTCAGGCTCAGTGAATATCGGTGAATAATAATAACCTTGACTTCGTCTCCGTTATTATACACCGATATTCACCTTGCCTTCGGCGAATAATTGTTAATTAAAGCTCTATGAAAAATCCACTGTTTCTTTGATTCCTGAGTTCTCAACACCACTTTTCCCTAGCAATGTTAAAAAAAATATGGAAAATTATATTTTAGCAGTAAAGTAAACAATTTTAAATGCAATTAAAATTTAATATTGCAAAATTTATTGGCAGTATCTCCCTTCATTGAAATACTGTACTGCCTTAAATCACAAAAATTTGATTTAGGTATTTTATACCATCAAGAGGAATATTAAAGCTTTACATTGCTCTTCAGGAGTTAAAGAGATCTATGACTATTGTCTAGCACAGTAAATCAACTTTTAACTGTTTTAAGTGATACAGAAGTTCTATTTGCAGTACATTAATTGTAGAAGTTACTTGAATGTAAAAGTTACTTTGTGTGCTGTGACTAATGACTATATTCTCAGCACAACTCGTATTTCTATATCTATTTTTATGTCTAAAAACAGTTGTATTGACAATGTAGTACTTACATTGATAAGAAATAGTTTTCTTGACTTCCTTCACGGTCTTGAATATAGTTGAATACTTTAACAACATGGCTTGTAAATTTTGAGAACAGATACTGTATACTGCACCTCGGGAGCCAAGCAACATGCTGAGTGTTTATTCGTTTTAGCACACCACATAAACCAGTTCGGTCTTCAAAACGGTAATATCGGAGTCGCAAACCACAAGCGGAGCTCCTATTCTAGAAAAATTCACCATTCGTCTCCTCTTGCCTCCACGACAGCTAAACACAAAATGTGCGCGGTAGCCGGTACACACGTAAAAATCTCACAGCTTGTCAACAGGATGTGTTCGCTAGCAATTAGGCTGGGAACAAGTTGTAACAATGCTGTTCATTCAAGAGGCTGCTACAACCTTGTTAGCATCAACCTGTTAACAACTTGTTAAGTGCAGAGCGGTAACAGGTTGTTGGAACAACTTGTCATCAGTCTGTTGGAGTCATCAGCCTTGTTACAAGTTGTTAACAACCTGTTACAGACGTGTTCACAGTCTGAGACAGCCAGTGCGAACACATGACGGTGACAGCCTGTTGAACAGCCTTGTAACAACTTGCTTGCAGGTATGTAACAGCTTGCGCGTTTTTACGTGTGTAGTTGAAAAAACTGTCCACCCTCCTCTGCTACTAGCAGGATATGAGCTGATAGCCTGGTAGTAGGGAACCAAATCAACCAATAAGATTACGCAAAAGCTCATATCCGATAGCATGCTACTACTTAAATCAGAAGAGCGAGACAGACCTCCTCCGCATGCTCTTATAATTTTTAGGAAAATAGTTAAATTTCTCATGTTGAGCGAAATGATCGACCAGATCTCAATCTTGAGAAGCGACTGGGGACGAGGCAGGACACAGACGATGTTTTCATCGCTTCCGAAGCGGCAGTTTCGTTAACTCCGCAGATCAATTTCAAAGCAATCACGAGGTGTATTCTTATGTACCACGTGATAGCTTGTTTACGAGTTAACAATTGCATGTTTATCACGTGGTACATGAGAATACACCTCGTGATTGCTCTAATATTGATCTGCGGTTAATAAAACTGACACTTAAAATATGATAAAATGATAAAAAAATAATCCATGTCTCGCTCTACTGATTTGAGTAGTATATAATAAAGCAAGTTAGCCACTTCGAATTCATTGAACACAATGGACGCCTTCACCTTGTTGATCAGCATTATTGGACTTGTTTTGACTCTAGTTTCGCTGCTTCTACTATGTGGATGTGTCTATTTAGTCTATATCCACAACAGATACTCACATTTGCCGGGTCCACGTCGCTCTAGTTTTTTCTTAGGAAATATCACGGAGTTAAGAGCCTATTTCAAAGAGGACAAGACCCTTCACAATTATTTGTATGACATGTACGAACAGTTTGGTCCAATTTATGTCCTGTTCATGGCCTACAGGCCACTGGTCATAGTGACCGATCCACTTTATATCAAACAGATTTTCATCGACTCGCATATCAATGTTCGGAAGAGCAAACCCATGTATAGGAAGCTTGGATTCGTCTACGGGGAAAGAGCTTTGGGTTATGGTTTGATAAGCAACACGGACAATAGCTCGTGGTTACGAAGACGTCAGATGATCGCTCCAGCATTTCAGAGACAAAATCTGAAGAAATTCATGACTTCTTTCAATGAAGTAAGCGACAAACTGTCTGCAAGGTTGGCGAGTTGTGCAAGTGAAAGTCAGGAAGTCTCTATGTTACATGAACTAGGTAACACTACCTTAGATGTCATTGCTCTGGTGGCTTTCGGGATAGATCTCAGAGCTATAGAGGACACAAATTCGCCATTTCGCGGAGCAATTAGTCGTGTCTTACAAGGGATAGAGGACAACATCCGATCCGCTTTTCCGTTCTGGTTATTACAAGTTTACCAATGCGGCGTTCTTCAGACGGAGATTCAACGAAGCCAGATTGAGGCGGTGAAATTCTTGAGGGATTTTGCAAGAAAGTGTATTACTAAGCGATTAACCGAGGCCAAAGGTGTGGATGCTCCAAATGATATATTGTCTTATATTTTCAAATGTGCCGAGAAAGATGACACTGTGACCATGGAAGACCTCGTCGATGAATTTCTAACAATCTTTTTCGCTGGATATGAGACCACAGCCAGCTCATTGGCTTTTACCTTATTCGAAGTGATCAGCAATCCAGAAATTGAGCAAAAAATTTTGGAAGAAGTGCAAAAAGTAATCGGCACAAAAGGTAGCGTGGAATATGATGATCTGCCTCAGCTGAAATATGTTGGTCAATGTATAATGGAGGGTTTGCGAAAATTCATGATTGGTGGTGGGCCAAATCGTATTTTAACAAAGGATATTGTTGTGGGTGGTTATAAACTGCCAGCTGGCTGTCATGTTGGAGCTAATAAATTTGCAATTTCTCGAAGTGAAAATTTCTGGAAGAATCCCGAAGTGTTTGATCCCAGTCGCTTCGCATCCCCAGAAGATATTCCTCTCTTCCGCTACATTTACTTTCCGTTTTCACTTGGTCCACAGAACTGCATTGGGCAAACATTTTCCATGTTTGAGGCAAAGGTGCTGCTTGCTCGTCTCATTCAAAAGTTCAAGTTTCAACTTCTTCCCGGGCAAACTTCAGCAATCAAGGAAAGAGTTACACTCGTTCCCAGGGATGGTGTACAATGCACGGTTGAATTCCGCTAAACTGGAATACTACCCTTGTTTTTTGTAATAAGAACTAATAATTAATACTTGACAATAATTAATGGTTAATAATTAATACTTACAAAATAATAATTAACACAACCTAAATAATAATATGACCTTTTCTTTTTGTTTGGGACTGCAGTAATTGGCGTTCGCTGTTGCGGCAACCCTGTCACATTATTATATATATTTACGATGTAACTTAACTTTCACTATGAGTAATTAAGTTCTTTTTTTTTAAATTTTAATTAATTCCTAGTCTTGTTGAACCTTGTGGCAAAACTTAATAAATAAATAAATAAATATTTTCCCAATTAAGTGCCTTGACTATGGAAACTATGGACTCCTTTAACTATGGAAAGTTTAATTTTCAATATTATTTTGGACTTGACATATATTTGGAACTCAAATGATGAAGAATTAAAAATATTTAGCAAATTTTAATTTAAATGGAAATTGCTAAATATTCTACTGAATTCATATGGTAATCTCAACTAATATTTCATTTTGAAAATATGCTAATTGTAATGTTTTCCTATATTGTTATATAGGAACATAATACTCTCTATTAGCACATTTTTTTTTATGTATCCAACAAAATTTGTATTGCAAGACAGTACTTAATTGTCTTAATTTCTTCTTCTTTTGTCCAATTAGTATAATTTTTTGTATTACTGTATAATCAGCTAACTGTCTTGTCTAGCCTACTGTGCATGTGCGAGTAGATACATTGCTAATTGTGCGTGTAACGCAAGTTAAGTTAGGTTAAAAGAATGCCTTCGGAGCCAATCAAAACATAGAATTACTTAGAAGTACTTCATGTAAGTCAGTGCTATGGCAGCATGGAGCGAAATCAGTTCAAGGAGCAAGAATATTTATTTCAAGAATAGAAGTTTTTACAAGCTTGGTAAGTATTTTAAGTAATATTTAAAACACGAGCAGGAGTGTTTTATCAGATTTAAAACCACGAGGGCGCAGCCCGAGTGTTTTAGATCTGATAAAACACGTGATGCGAGTGTTTTGAATGGCTTCAAAAACGATTCGTTATTGGATGTTATGTTCATTAGTATTCTTTATATAAAATTGTATGTTTATTAGTATTCTTTCTGACGTCAAGAAGTTTTATCAGGTATAAAAAACCACGGACATGGTACTTATTTCCTTTGTGTTTTCCTCATGAATTATTAATGAGTTTTTGAAGTCGGAATCGTAGTCAATTTTTAAATGTGATGTACTATAGACATTGTTGGAATGATGATATGTTTTTGAAAGCCTCTTAATAGTCTTTGGACAATTTCATATTCAGACGAGGCCATTTATATGGCCAACATTTTTACATGTATTCAGTGGCGTGCTGGCCTTTGTTCGTCAGGGGAGGCCAACAGTGAATTTGGCGCCCCTCCAGGTTTCCATCTTTGTAAACATCCGTGGCGCTAATTTACAAAAGCAGTCATTTGACTTTCAGGACTAAAATATAGAGCAATAATTGCAAGGAAATGAAAGCAATTTGAAAAACGTGTTAAAAACTGCCATCAAGAGTAAGTTCGCAGCTTGCTGCGAGCAGAGGCGCCGGAAGCAACTTAGGGCAGCGGGGGCAGAATTTAAAAAAAGGGCACTTTCACCTTACTTGGCAAACAAGCAAAAGGAAATTTTTGATTTAGTGGGAGAAGCTGTCTAGCTGTCTTTATTAATTTAATATATGTTGCTGGAAGATGCACACAGACTGACAGACTTACAGTAAACGTTTGTCAATAACAATTTTTAATAATTAATAAATAATCATTTTAAATCACATATTCACATGCATAATGCATCGAACTCACTTCGTCAATCGTCGATCACGACGACCAGCGACGATTAGTTCGGGTTCCTTCCTCCTAATTACGCACCTCGCTCGTAAAATTTAAATGTTTTTGCTTTCCGAATTTGTGCAGTATACATTTTAACTTAGAGTGATAAAATAAATTCAAAAGCAAGTATAAGATATTGTATTTAGCAAAGGGCACGCAGCTGCCCCCGTGTGCCCCCGTAAGCAAAGGGCAGCTGGCTGCAAGTACTTGTATCTCATTAAAAAGAAGTCACAACCGAGAAAACAAGCACTGCTGCATGCGAGTTGTTTTTAATTAGATGCAAACACTCGGAGCTGGTGTTTGCAATGACTGGAAAAGAGCCTTATGGCTTTCAGTCGTCCTTGCAACATAGATGAGCGAATGCGAGTTTTCACTAGTCAGCAATCGCAGAACTGATTGGAATTGCAACAGCAATCGCATACACTTGACAAAGTGTTGGATATGCATCGACCAGGCGGTAATCGGGATGCGAGAGAATTTTTAGAGCCTCAACAAAAAATGGTACATCTGATCTTTGTTCCATGCTGCTTCGTTGGCACAAGTGGCTTCGTCTATTTCGTCATCATGATCTGAATCAAGAACCAACGACATCGTGAACATCTTCCTTGCTTTCTTTGCCAAAAATGGAACGATTGAACATTTGGAATGACGGTGCAAAAGTGAACAGTTCTTCAGCGCAGCGGGATGGGTTGATGCGATACGTCGTGCAGAAACTGCTTATGTTGGTTTCCAAGTCGAAGTTATCAGCTTGTCAGAACGACGGAATTCGGAAAGGTGTTGCACCGGTGCGAGGTGTTGTGTTACTGTGAACTGTGATTTTTTTCCACAGGTAGTGCCGTACAGATCTGAGATCTCGATAAAAGACAGTGGATTGTCTCCAAGCTGGCAAGCTTCTCCACAATCTCAAACTCTTGTTTCTCTCTTTGGCTCATCGGATTCTGACAAAATTCTGACTAACGCTCTTTTGTGTCCTTTGCGGCAATTTTGGCGCCCGCCAGCACGCCACTGCATGTATTCAGCAGTCTGATCGAGCTTTGTAAACTGACAAGGCTGTGCATTGCTGAACAGAAATGAAATTTTCTTCTAAGAAACAAAACAAGCTTCATGATCAAGCAACAATGTCCAAAACCTGTGGTAGTCCACGAGTGAAATTATTATGCTATTACACATTAATTAAATAACATATTGTACAATAGTCAAATGTCAGTGACGGGCTATGTAGAGAGTGTGAAACTGAAATGGCAAGTCTTTATATTTATAATGAGGTAATTAAATTGTATGCTGCAGTTGTCAATGTCATGCAAAAATTTATGACATGAATGCCAAATATTTATTCTACCTTTTACTGCATGCATGCATATACGGTATACGTCTACTCTTGAAGAACAATTAATGTATAGTTGCTTTCATAATTTTGTTGACAATTGCTGGAGATCTTCGTTCACAACTTCATTATTTCTAAACTTTATAGCAGTCATACTTCAGATGCTTGTTATCTCAAACGATTTTCCTTTACCTACCAACTGGATTGCATTATTATTTGACAAATTGTTGCAACCATACTTTATTACCATAGGTTTTAAATAGTACCATAGCTTTAATAGTCAAGCTATTATCACACTGCCTCTCACCACGAGGACCTAAGTGAAGCCCAATTTGATTAAGTTAATATTTGAATGGGTGACCATGCACATATCTGCATGGGCTTCTGTGCCGGATATGAGTAGAGTTGTTAGTGCTCATGCAACCTCCTGTGCTTTGCTGGCTTAATTTACTCTGAGTTCCTTTCTTAAGGTAAAAACACAGCATGGCTAGCATCAACAAAAATCTTGTTCAGCTCTGAATACAAGGTCACTACAAGTACATACAGTAATTACAACATTGTTTTTACCATAGTAGCTATAGGCATGATTGAACGCAGTAGATACATGCATGTCTGGACATGCCTATTTTTATATATATACGTGTAATGCAATGCAAAAATGGTACTAAATAGATTGTCTTGTCTTGTCTTTGAATAAGTGTTACACTTCCTTCGAATAACCGCCCATTCTAAACTTTGATTTTTTAAATAAGTCCCACTCCTGTCTTTTATTACACTAATTTTACATCGCAACGCAAGTTCTTTTAATCAGTGAAAATTATTCACATAATTTATGTCCATGTGCCTAAACATTCTTTTTTCCACCTTGGCCAGCTCTGCGTGTAAGGTCTCTGCAATCATTGTGAGTATCATTTCATTGATTTTGTATATCATCACATTCACAACTTCTCGACTATAATATGTAAATGTTTGTTTTTGCTTGTTTCAACTTTCAGTATACGATCTGGTATTTTTCTCAAATAACAACTTTGTTATTCTTTTTATTAAATATATTTTTGTATTTAAATGCTTAATAAGTGCTTAATCGAGGAAATACGGTACATCTACGACTGAATATAAGCAAGCCCGATATGAATAAGTGAAGCTAGTGTTAATACAAATAAATAAATAAATAGTGAAAATATGCAGGGTATTTAAAATGAAATTTTGAAATTTATTGCATTTTATTGATATTGGCTTTTATATTTGATGTTGGACTCTGCAGAATTTTCTGACCTATATTAGATCTTTATCTTTATCTTTATCTTCAAGTGATATTGAATCCAACCTAAAAGTCGGCCGAGAAGACATGTGTCACCTGGTATTTCTAAACTGCCTTTGCAAACTCATTGTGGGTTTTTCCTTACTATACTTTATAGTTTATTTTGGCTAGAGAAGCTGATATTGATAAGATTCTATGTAAACTTGTAAAGTGAATAGTTGAATGCCAATATATTTTGTAATTTGAATTTTTATTTATTGTGGTATTAAGGTTTATTCACTGTGAACTGTGGTTCTATTTCCATTTTTTTACAAGCCAGCGATAATTTAATATATAACTAGAGATATACCTTCGCCAGCGGGTTATTAGATTACGGTAATTATTAAGGTAATCATATGACCAAAAATAAGCCAATCAGATAAAAATAACAATAACAAACTGATAATGAGATGCGAAAAATTAGCCAATCAAAGCAAAATAACAATAACAAATCGATAATGAGATGCGAAAGACATTTGCTGTTCATACCGTCGATGAGCAAAAAGGAGGGGGTGTAAAAAGGATGAGCGAGAGTAAAAATAGATAAATTAATAAAGTGAAAACGCTGTTTATGTCCGCCCTTGCTAAACAGAAACAACGTCTTCAGAGGTGTTAAATAAAAGAAAAACGTTCGTTGAGTCCGTGAGGATGAATGGTACCATTTTGTGTTATTTTGCTTTGATTGGATAATTTTTCGCATCTCATTATCAATTTGTTATTGTTATTTTTATCTGATTGGCTTATATTTGGTCACATGATTACCTTTCGTATATAAGCTTATTGTTTGTTTACACTCTTTACGTTTCTCTCTGACGAAGGGCCTTCGCTCGAAACGTTATTAGACTCGTACGTTCTCTGTTTCGGCAGTATATCTAACCTTACTATATTTCGATTGTTGTTTCTACACTGCCTACGCAGCAGACCACTTTTATTTCACTAATTGAGATACTAACAGGTTTCAGTTTGACTTTACATCTTATCCCATCGAAAACCCCCAAAATATTTGACAATGAACGCCGCCATTTTACGTACTAAGGGGAAAGTTTAATGTGAATTCGTATTTGTATAAACTCGTGGAGAACCGACCAAACGCAGTGTCTGCATGTATGACGTACTTATACTGGTGGCCAAAGTTAATGAGCCGCTTATATTAATTTATAGATTTTTTCAACTTTCCCGTAATGTTTTTAGAATCCAATAGAGTTCTATTACAAGTGTTATATTTGATTTGAATTTTTATATCTCAAAATGTATGAAAACATTAAAAATTTTGATTTGTAAGTGTAGATTATTTCATTATTATTTTGTGAGTATTTTTTCATTCAAACACTGGCAGAAGCCAGCATTACCAGAAATTGATGACCAAATGGCCGCCGCTTAAGGGCTAATTTACATATAGCTTCATGAAATGGCATCTAATTTTGAACAGTAAATATATAGATTCAGTATCTCGCCTACTATTTGCCGACCTCGCTATTTATTTTAAGCAACAGCGATTTTCAAATTATTCACTTCCTTATTTGTTTAAATCAGGTCTACCTATACGATCTGCCAAATGACTATATCTCTCGAGCTATCGTTTGTCAATGTTTGAGCCTCCATCAATCATGGTGTGTTCAAAATGCATATTTTCTTGTTGTAATTACAAGTCGGGTAGTTGTGAATTGGATGTATACAACTTCAGCCAATTTGGTAAATATGTAATTTAACAAGATAAAGGTTCTTCAATCAACTCTCAAACATTTGACCAAAGACGATTTTGAAGGTATCAAACAAAATCTTACCGCAATCCAGTGGTGCATGACTTGCTTATTTGTTTACTATTTTCAACAAAATTTGGCAGATCGCAGATATATCTGATGAAAATAAATAGGTGACTAAATGATTGGATAATGGTTGTTGTTTAGATCAGGAGGTCGGCAAATAGTTGGCAAGCTACTCAATAAGCAGAATTCTCACTTTAATATATTCGCCTTATATATTTACTGTTGAAAATGGGACGCCATCCTCTAAGGAATATGTGTAAATTGGCTTTCAAGCAGTGGCCATTTTTTCATTAATTTCTGGTAATGGTTCAGTCGTCTCGCTCTTCCATACTCTTTTATAAACTAGAAATGTCATTCTTATAAGGCCCGTTTACACGTTTGATTAAATGCGATGAATATCGCCAACTTCTGATTTAGATGCATGTTAAGTAGAAAAACAGTTAGTCGATTGTCTTCATAGCTTCTGCTTATTCGTATTTGGTTATTATTCGTGTAAACCAGAAGTTGGCGATATTTATCGCATCAAAAATCGCACGCCGAACGGGCCTTCAAAGTGTCTGTGAAGCAGAAAATCTTTCAACATGTACAGTTTTGAACAGATCAGTATGACAGGAGCATTCACTGAAAATTTCAAGCAAATCTGCTGCATAGTCTTTGATCTATAAACTATCAAAATTTGCCATGGCTTATCCATTTTTAAAGAAACTAATCGCTCGGTTAGAGTGCTTGATGACGTATGCAGTTGGACAACTATGCATAAAAACAAATGACTTTAATATTAGTATAGGTAATAGCATGGTTTCGAGTGCAATTTGGAAAAAACATGCTCGAGTGAGTTTTTAAGACAATAAAAATTGCACGAGTCCGAGGGACGAGTGCTATTTGAGGTCTTTGAAAGACTCACAAGTGCGTGTTTTTTCAAAATTGCACGAGAAATCATGCTATTACTTATTAATAACATACATGAAAATGTTAGACAAATGTTCTTCAGGCTACAAAGTTACATATATCACTACTCATTGCTCGACTTTTCAAAGCTTCAATGGTTTAAAACTGCTTCGCTTCGTTCACTAAAAACGTCAAACGTTTTACTCATTGTAGCATCTAACCTCTTCTAGTCTTGCAGGTACTTTAATGACAATATTAAAGCAAAATTCCGTCTGTATTTCATCGAAACGTTCTTTGACAACTCTATGTTTTGGTCGCCATATTGGATTTTCTCGTGAAGAAAAAAGTAAACCATCCTTCAAAATCCAAATAGCATATCATTGGCTTTTCGGTTGTTAATTAGCCAATCAAAATGCTTAATACTCATTGAAATTTGCACTGTATTTCATTTTTCTGCACTGTATTACATTAAAATTACACTCCTCTCGACCAATGAGGATGCAGTAATTTTGTCATGTATATTATTAGTATAGGTAATCATATGATAGTGAGTACAATTAAGGATTTACACTACAAGAGATATTTGAAAATTTTGCCAAAATTGCACGAGCCGTTAGGCGAGTGCAATTTGGTATAATTTTCAAATATCACGAGTAGTGTAAATCCTTAATTGTACGAGCAAAATCATATGATTACTCATTTATTATATGCATGACAAAATTACGACACGTACGGCGCTTCGTACTCACTCACGCCTTTAAAAACATCTTGTTTCATTACTTGACAAGAAACATTTTCACTCTGGGTGTTTTCTGTACTCATTTCAAAATATTTACATGGAATTTTTAGTTCATAGCATACCACAAGTCGTTGGAAATGTGAAAACTTTCCATTGCAGAATTGGCCGCCATTTTGAATTTTATTGTCAACATCGTTCCCAGGGCCTTCTCTATTTTTATTAATTGTACTGCAGTACAATTAATAAAATAATTGTACTCCTCTCAACCAATCAGAATGTAGTAATTTTGTCATACATATAATAAATACTGTAATCATTCCTTAACATTGTTGTTTTAGAATGGAAAGTAAAGAAATATGTGAAAAAATAATTAAGAAACATAACGGAACGTATTTACAAGGTAAGTGATATGTTCAACCGCATAGAGTAGGAATTCTTGGTAAAAAGACAACATTGAGTGTAAGAATATACAAATTTGGACCAACTGGGATCAGTTCCCAAAATGTAACATCCGAGACCTTTCGCTGGAATCGAACGCGTGATTCTTTGTTGTCTCATAAATAAATTCTGTTTTGAAAAGTGTTTTGATTGGACTAACGTGAGTTTATCATTATCTGTTATGCCATGACTTCGAGGTGAACAGCTGTCTGCAATATATCTCCAATAGGCAATTGATGTCCAATGGGTTTGATGTCTACCGAGCGTGGTTCACCGAAAATGGCATGGTATAACGGTTTTGTCGCATAACTAAGCTCTCAATTGATGTTTAACTGTCACCTTTTAATCATCTTGTTTAAATGTTTACCTCTCGCGTCATATACATGATTCAGCAAATCAGAGGGCAGGTGGGAACCAGTCGCGGATTGTCCACGACCAATAATAAAAACGCTATATTCACAGGTAGAGATCAAAATATGTAAACATCAAATGTCTTGGACATCAATTCATGACAGGCGGTGCCGCTCGTCCAATCAAAACAGTCCTCAGAGCTTGTTTATGGGGCAATAGCCGATGTTCAAGACGTTTTGATGTTAACCTGTTTTGATCTCCACCTGTAGCATTTTTATTGGCCGTAAACAATTCGCGATTTGATTTAATGAATTCAAATGATGTCAGAGGTAAAGATCAAATGTTGAGTGTGGACGAAAGAAACGAA
This sequence comes from Paragorgia papillata, assembly GCA_035771165.1. Taxonomy (NCBI): domain Eukaryota; kingdom Metazoa; phylum Cnidaria; class Anthozoa; order Scleralcyonacea; family Coralliidae; genus Paragorgia; species Paragorgia papillata. The sequence goes on from JAWNZC010000183.1 coordinate 322,485, forward strand.
ATGGCGTTGGAAGACGAAAACATCGATGAAAACGATGAGATTGCTGGCTTTACTAGCAGCGAATTTAAGGCAAAGCAATATAATTTTAGCATGAATTGACAACAGGTTTATAGGACAAAACCTCAGGGGTGGAAAAAGTATCGGACCACGGGACCAGAAAATTTTTTGGGTTCCCAGAAAATATTTTAAGTTCCAAGAATTAGCAAGAAGAAAAAGGTAAAACTGTTGATAAAAGAAAAAAAAAGAAGATAAAGAAATAGAAAGAAGACAAGATAGGATTATCAATTATGGTAGTAGAATAGCATGGATTATACAGTTGGAAATAGTGAAATACAGAATGCAACATGTGAAACAAGTTTTCAATTTGTACAGTATGCTTACTGTTTACCTAATACTTTATATTTTGCGAGATCAATCAACTATTGTTTTAATATTGTTTTTATGTTTGTAGTTTGTAAAAAAATATTAAATTATAGTACATTATATTTATATCTTATACTTAATACTTCTGAAGACTTAAGTTGACAGAAAAATGTGTTGACCTGAGTGGGATTTCAGGGTCTTAACTTGTGCCCAGTTCATGGACCATTCCAAACATATGTGATTTTTATATAGCGATTTTTGCAGATGTATAGATTCGTTCGGTTTGCCTTAGTACGCTGGTGTTTGTTTGCATTTATTGGTTTCCTCCTATGCATTAGTAGTCTCGCACTTTCCATGAAAGTGTTTGTAAGAAAAATAGCGATAGATAAGTATGGAAAATGCATTTTTAAAATAAACAATATAAAGCCCAACAAATGATGCTTAAACAAGACATTTAAAAGGAATAAAATCTATTTAAGGAAATGTAAGCAAACAGATTTAATTCCTTTCAAAATGGCTTGTTTTAGAGACGTTTGCTGGGCTTTTCTACTGTTTTTGTAAGAATTTGTAAGAAACGTTTTAAACCGCAACTAGTAAATTTGATTGCATTTCCGGGGCTCTGACAGGCTTCAGATTTCACAATTTCGCAGGGGAGCATACTCCCGGACCCCCTACAAGGCTCACGCCTGACTAGGGTTACCCTCCAACTAGGGTTACCCTCCAACTAGGCACGAGTTAAAACCCTTGGTTGGGTTAAAACCCAACACAATTTTCCATTGAGTAAAAAGCATCAATTTTTGTCTTTAGTTAGTTCATGTTTCTCTGACAATGATTCTAAAATAGACTGCTTATTTTGTCTGCAATATATTACTATATTGCTCAGTCTATAGTCTATTGCTATATTGAACAGTGCATCACTTTCTATTTTATGGCTTTAAAATATATTCGTTTTATGAATAGAACAAGGAGCTAGCCTATACAGTACTGATGCAATTCATGATCATCTTAGAATCCATGCAGTTCAATAAATTCATTGCATATTTGCATGGACCAACATTATTTAACAATTATCATATTAAAGTCATAACCATTATCAAGTTACTATAGTTTCACCATTAACTTTTAAGCTAGAAACAGATGTTTACATAATACTACAGCATTTTAATACAAAACTTGGCAATGGTTTGAATAATTTGATGTGGCTGTTAGCCTACTAGGTTCTGGATAATGTAGAAACATTACAAGCAATTCCATATTTGTTTGATTGCCTCTTCAACTTGGGTACAGGATCTGCCTGGATTTCTTGCTCCAAAAAACATACATGCACCATTACACCAGAAGCTGCAACATTCTCTCTCCTCAGACTCAGTTCTGAGTTTTTACTTGCATCATTAGGACCAAGACAACACGAATCTGATAGATGCGCCATTGCTCATATACAAAAACGAGATAGTCTATTGGCGCGCCTCGCGAGTCGCGGATTAATGGCGCGAGTCGCGAGTAAATGGCGCGAGTAGCGACTAAATGACGCGAGTAGCGACTAAATGACGCGAGTCGCGAGTAGCGACTAAATGACGCGAGTAAACTTTTGTCGCTGGCTTTTGTTTTAATTTTGCCTGGGTCGTTTTCTCCGGTTTTGCTACCGGGGGACAAAATTAACTCAAATCATGCTCAAATTGACAAATTTCCTCAGCGTGTGTTAAGTTGTTTACGCACAGCGAATGGACAGTCTTCTAAACGCTGTAATCGTCTGTCGTTTCTTTATATCGCGCTCCGTCCAACGTACCAATATTACTTAGCCGACTTCTATCGATTTTCATGTCGACAATTATTGTGGCCGAATATTAGTCCATATTTGATAAATATCTTAGCTTGCTCGGTCAATGTATGTCATCACTACCATGTCAACAAGTCATTTTTGCGCGCCGTGCGTCTGCGTCATTCCTCGCTATAACACTTATTCACTGGTTTGATATTACATATATATAGCCGGAAACAAAGCAAAACCATCCCGTTATCGTCGACTATTTGCTTGATGAGAACCATCGACTAATATTCGGCCACAATAATTGTCGACATGTCGGCTAAGTTTGTTGGTAAGTTGGACGGAGCGCGATATAAAGAAACGACAGACGATTACAGCGTTTAGAAGATACATCGCTGTCCATTCTCTGTGCGTAAAACAACTGAACACACGCTGAGGAAATTTGAGATAATCTATTATTGCATCTATATTTTTAGGTTCTTTGTCCCCCTAGCAAAACCAGAGAAAAAGATCCAGGCAAAATTAAAGCCGGAACAAAAGCCCGCGACAAAAGTTTACTCGCGCCATTTAATCGCTACTCGCGCCATTTAGTCGCTACTCGCGCCATTTAGTCGCTACTCGCGCCATTTAGTCGCGACTCGCGCCTTTTACTCGCGAGGCGCGCCTATTAGACTATCTCGACAACTATACGTTTGACAGAGCAAATCAATGACGAATAGGGGACCCCTATTAGGGGTTTCAAGTTTCAACGTTGCGTTGATATTTTCTCACGCGGGCCGCAAACATGGAATACAAAATACTAGTAAATGCGTTCGGCAGGTCATATCGAAGTGAACTACCCTTTATATCAGACGATCTGCGATCTGCGTTCGCTGATCATTCCAATTCTCACAAATCACAATTAAGCCAAAGACAAGTTGTGAATAACACCCCCTATTCGTTATACCATGAGCTCGAGTCGTATATGAGCTCATAGCCAACGAGGCGCTTCGCGAATGGTATAACTGTTTTATTATATGCCAAGCACAGTACAAGAGACCAAATTACAGCGAAATCATCAAACGACAAACTTCCGGCATAGGCAACTAATACTTCCGCCATGCGTAATGACTCACATAGAGTTTCTCGCTGAGCTGCTCAGGCGGCAAACAGCTTTGAAATATTGCATAAATGTTGTTTGAGAGGCAAAAAATGTGTTAAGCAGATCAACAAAAAAAATTAAAAGGTGCCTTTATGAAGTGAAAAGGTGGGTCAGTTGTTTATATTAGCGTTGCTGTCGGTTTTGATTTCATGCAAAACTGAAACACCTTCGGCAGTGAAACTAAATTCAATACTTGGTTGGTTGTTTTTGAAAAAGAACATGCTTTTTACTACTCCAAATGCTTATCTAAATAAAAAAAGTCTCTTTACTGGTGATCTCCTACGAAATGTGTGTTGTAAGCTTGATTTTAACCGTGAGTTTCTTTGTTTCAATGTTTGGCAACAAATTAATATCAACCCACTAATTTAGTCGTGTTTTTGAAGTAAAAAGACGTAATTTTTAGGTGAATTTTACCATTTGACATGCTAAATTGTGTATTTGTTAATGTATTTTTACACAATGTTGTTTTTTCATACATTGGTTTGAGGGTGTTGATGTTTTTCTGTATAAAATTCTGTCAATTTCAACTCTTTTCAGCTCTTTCCGAGCCGCTTCGGCGAGGTGAATATCCACACTATTCACCGACACTGAGGTGAATAATTGTTTTAGCATATACCTCATAAATGAAATAACTAGTTTAACATTCTTATACTTTTCGATATTTTATACAAGACACGGTCGCTAGCAACTTGGGCACTTGGCGAGTTGGCGTACCCGATATTTGGCGACAAAACAGTTTTTACAACTTTTGAATGTATTAATGGCTAGAAAATTGTAAAGAAACATACCTGTGGACACTCTTCTACTTAATTTTGTTGACTTTTCTCGTTATTCTACAACATCAGCCTTGTTTATCAACAAAATCTGACTCCTGCTTCGGTAAACAAAGCAAAACTGTCCGCCATTTTGTTTTGCCCGCAGGTGAATAGTGCAGGATATCCCGAGCTAGAGGAACCAATCAGATTGCTTGAAAAGCATTATTCACCTGCGAGGTATATGCTAAGAGCTGTTAATAACAGCGCTGTGTAATAACGAGATACCAGGATGCGTGGACAATGTCCGTAAATAGACGCACACAGTACTAAATTTGGAGGGTCGCAATCCCCGGTGGGGTATCTCGGGCCGGCAATCATTACACCACCAAGCTAGCGAGTCGCCAAGGCCTGGCAGACCCGTCTGGTGCTGGCACACGAAGCGCGATCCTACTCAGTTAGGTAATAGTGGTGTTCCTGCGCGACCGAGAAACTCCTCTCAACCAGGGGATTACGGTTCACACTACTAGACTAGTGGAGAAAGAAAGTAAATAATACAAGTACTCACCCATGATGTGGCTGCACAAACCTGAACCTATAGAAAAGGCGTAGGAAACAGCTGCAGCAGACACTGCAACATACTGCAAAGTTAAAGCATAACACTGGACGCCAAAGGCAATGCAGATCACCCGGCCAGCAAGGCCGAGAGAGTTCAAGCAATATCCTGTCTAAGATAGAATAGTTAAGTTATGAAAGCAACATAAATGACACAGGAAAACAACGAACAACACAAATTAGCTAACAAATTAATGTATCACCTGGCATGCCAGGGAGAGCAAGACTCACGGCGTCTGTGCTCACAGCTTACTCCCTCTACAGAGTAGACGGAGCAACAACGGTGGAGCAACCGTTGGCAAGCCGGGAGAGCCCTCTCCCGGCGGTAGCAAGAAAAAGGTTCTGCAAACGAACCTTGCTGAACACCAGAGGCGCATCTGGTGAAGGAATAGAGAGGCTCCAAGAATAGAGAGGAAAGTGGGAGTGGTGTAGAAGACGCACAGACGTGATAAACATTAGCTAACGGAGGCGCATCCGTTAGCAGTTGCGGAGGCTTCAAACTCCAGGGCAGGAGGCATGTGGATTGGCGCTTGCCCAACCACGCGAATAACAGAGGTGAGTCTGTTAGCTACTGACCAAGTAACAACGGAAGCGCATCCGTTGGCAGTTGCAGAGACGACAAACTCCCGAGCAAAGGGAGTGGGGGGTGGATTGGCGCTTGCCCAACCACGCGCTCGACAGCACGTTGTGGGGAGGAGGGTGGGAAGAACCACTCGAGAAACGGTGCCAACAATGCTGAGCCCGGGGCCCAGGATACGCTGACTAGTAGTTCCGGATATTGCATCAGCCTTCTAAGCACGCACGTATCACGTGCCTCTGATCAACAGTGCCCAATTCCTGATCGCTGGAGGGTGACACTTCACGTGTGCCGTGCGTGACCAGATAACCCCTAAGAACCGGGGGAGTTGGAGCCACCCAAACAACACACAGCTAGTTTTAATATTATTTATTGCATAAATCCCATTAATAACAGCGCTGTGTAATAACGAGATACCAGGATGCGTGGACAATGTCCGTAAATAGACGCACACAGTACTAAATTTGGAGGGTCGCAATCCCCGGTGGGGTATCTCGGGCCGGCAATCATTACACCACCAAGCTAGCGAGTCGCCAAGGCCTGGCAGACCCGTCTGGTGCTGGCACACGAAGCGCGATCCTACTCAGTTAGGTAATAGTGGTGTTCCTGCGCGACCGAGAAACTCCTCTCCAATGCGACCTCTCCAGCTAGCTGGAGCGAGGGTTTCGAGGAACGCGAACCTCCTCCAAGGGGAGCAGCCATAAGACGGATCAAGCCAAGATCCGAGCGACGGCAATAAGTACATCTGGGGCTGTGCGTATGTAACGAAGGTACGCGTTGCTAGACCAGCGACCGAGGGTCTTTATTAAGTGATCCGGAACCCCGGCAGAGGCTGCTGATGTTGCCGCTCCTATGCGAAAACTGTGGCTGCTAAACGAAGAACCAAATCCAGCTGCCGTAAATATGGAGCGGAGCCACTGATTGACGAGGGGTGGAGACAATGGAACCGAAGACGACGTAAGAAACAATGGGCCAGGTGAATTCCCCCGAAGAACGAGGTAGGCGCGTAGAGCAGCCACGGCACAAATAGAGTGCCCGGATGGACCAATATGAAGGATCACGCCTTTACGGAAGGGGTCGGTCTTAGACAATTTGATGTTAAGATGGATGACACCAGCGGAATCAATGGAGACATCGGAGATTGAGAGGTGGGAGCCGGGATCGAAGGAGGAGGAACACGTAAACTCTGACACTCGGAGAAAACCAAAGAAAGCCAGGCAGCACGCAGCCCAGAACATACGGTGGTCAAAAGAGTCCGCGGATAGGGAGCGTTGTATTACACTAAGTAACGGACGCGTGATTGGTAAACGTGAAAGCCGGGAGGGTGATGCAGAACGCTTGATGCCCCGGATGAGGCGATGGAGCCGAGGAGTATCTACCATAGGATCGGCGAAGCCATGATCAATGTGCAGGGAACGCACAGCGGAGAGATAAACCGAGATCGATGATGGTGCAAGACGACGGGCAGAAACAAGCCATGTCGCAAACAGCATAATGCACCACTCGTTGGCTGGCAGGGGAGGTACACCAAGTTGGCCACAAAACTGAAGGAAAAGGCGTTGACCCACGCTGTAAACCCGACGAGTAGACGGGGATAAACCCTGCGCCAACAGGGCGTAGCATTGCGCAATTAGATCGGGGGGATAAGGCTGTGGAGCAATGACGTTGGGATGGTGGTAGGGTGAACGTCCGCTTGAGGTACCAAGCGTCGGAATTCCTGGAAACGAAAACGAGATAAAGCATCAGCGGCGGTATTGAGACGACCTGGGGTATGTTGCGCGGAGAAGGCGAAGTTATAAAGGCAAGCCACGCGGATGAGAGAACGAAGCAAGTGCATGATGTGAGGACAACGTGAAGAGCCAGAATTGAGAGCGTGCACTGCGGCCGAGTTGTCACATAAAAATTGAACCTGCAATCGATACCAGTTACGGCCCCACAAATGGCAAGCGACTACGATAGGGAATAATTCACAAAACGCGATGGAAGGAGCATCCGGAAGAAAGGACCACGATGAAGCGAACCAGCGAGAGTTCCAGAAAGCACCGAAGCCCACCGCGCCGGCTGCGTCAGACGACACAAAGAGGTCAGGCAAAGGAGTAAATTTTGTGCGGAGAAAGAAACTGATGCCATTCCATTCTTGAAAGAATGCCAGCCACCATTGCAGATCCCGGCGAAATTCAGCGTGGGACCGGGTGAGACCGATTGCGAAACCGGGACAGAAGGTCGATCATACGACGAAGAAACGCCCGACCAGGGCGGACAACTTTACAAGCGTGGTGGAGATGGCCAATCAAGGATTCTAGCTCCTGGCGATGACAAGTGCGCCGGCCCACCCAAGAACGGAGGAGGTCCAGGGTAGAAGCCATCTTATCGTCAGGGAGACGAGCTGTCTGGCGAATAGAATCCAATTCGATGCCGAGAAACACTAGCGTGGTAGAGGGGCCCATGCACTTGGACGGGTGGAGTGGGAGGCCAAGACGGCGGAAAACATCAAAAGCAGTGGAGACGTGAACCTGGCATTGTGGAGAATCCGGAGGACCCATGGTCAGAAAGTCGTCAAGATAGTGCAGTAGTGGTGCCACCTGATAGTTATTGGAAAGGATCCAGTGAACTGCCGTGGCTACGGCATCAAACACAAAGGGTGCCGACCGCAAACCGAATGGCAGGACAAGATCAACGTAAAACTGGTCTCGCCATTTCATACCGAACAGAAAACGGTCTTCTGGATGGATTGGAATGTTGCGATACGCTGCTTCGACATCGAATTTGGCCATAAGTGTCCCAGGTCCGAGGGAAATAAGTTCTCGGATGGCGTCATCAATGGTAATGTAGTGTATGGAGTAGGGGTCCTTAGGAATCCCGTCGTTAACACTTGAACCAGTCGGTGAAGAGAGGTCGAGAATCAGGCGCCACTTACCCGGTTGGGACCGCTTGGGAATGACCCCAAATGGACTGACGTGCAGGTTTGCTAGAGGTGGCGTGGAAAAGGGGACCAGCTACGCGGCGCCGAGAAATTTCCTCTGCCAAGTAGTTGTCAATGACCGTTGGATGCTCAGCTGATGATTTTAAGTTGCGAGAGCGAGAGCGTAAAGAGATCATATCAGGAATAAATCCGATACGGAACCCCTGCTGAATACCAGTCAGAACAAAATCCTTCTGTGGACTTGGGTAGTGTAGGAGTTCCCTAGAAAACTCGGCCAGGACCAGGGGCGAAACATCCCGTACTGGGAGGGTAGCCAGAACAGTTCTTGAAATATCTGTAAGAAAAAAGGGGGGGGTGGGAGCCGTAGAAACAAGCTGAAAAACCAACCCAACCCCCGAACAACAGACGAGACACGCGTAACAAGAAATAACAGTTTATTAACATGAACTACACCAAGTAGTAGCACGAGATTAAACAAGACTGCGCCAAGAGCCGGGCCGAGAGTTGCATAACTACGCAAACAGCTCGTAAAACTGCGTGAAACAATGTAAACAAACAAACAAAAACAAAACAAAAACTAGCTGCAAATAGCTGCACGTAAAGGTTACAGGAGCAATCTATAACAAAGACTGCGCAAGTCAACTGCATCGACAGGCACGTAGATTACACGCGGCGTTGACGTTTGACTACACCCAGGGAGCTTTCACGGGAGGGACAGGATATACGTCGGTGTTCACCCCCGCAAAAAGGAACCTCGCAAACGTGGCGATAACGACACGGTTTACGGGGAGCCGCACATGTTCCACCGTTCCACGAGCGGCAGATGAGGTTGGTTGACGGAGAAGCAACAGCCGAGGTGATCGATGAAGGAGGTAGGCTACGTGAACCAATGGCAGTGTGGAAATTGTACAATTCTACGTTCATGTGCGACCAGTCGACTACGCCCCGGGCTGCTGCGTCACGCCGAAATGCTTCATCGTAACTGTGCCAAGATGAGCCGCCAAATCGAGAGTAAGTGCGGAGGATAAGTAGCTGGTATAGCATGAGATCCCGAGATCGCTGGGGAAAATAAGTTGACAGTACCACGGAGTAAATGCCAAACGCTTGAATCCACTGGATGACGTCAAGAGGTTGGCGGCGTTTGCGGATAGATGGTGAAATAACCACGGTACCATCAATGGTCACGGTGGGAAGGGCGATATCGTCGTCAGTAGGAGTGCGGATCAGTACAGACAGATCCACAAATTGGCCCGACGTAATAGCGGCAACAATCTTGTAAGGAATTGGGTGGAACCCAGGCCCAATGACAATGGCCGCGCTGAGAGGAGGGTAAGCCCCTGAGCTAGGGGCTAGCGCCGCACTCCCCCCGGAACCAAACAAAGAAGGAACACTCATACCTGATAAATGTTCTACAACCGGTGATGAAACCATTCCAGGAAGAGAAGCGGGACCAGGAAAGGGGGGAGGCGCTGTTGCCAACTGAATATTCGGTACACTTGGGTGGACAAAAGGTAATCCAGCGGTGGCGGAGGAAGGCCCAGCCATGGCAGGTAAGGAGGACAGGATCATTGAGGTGGGACCACGTGTCGATGACGGAAACTGGGATGGGCCTTGAAACCAAGTCAAACCACTGGGAGACTGCGTTACAGAGGCCTGAGGACCCGTAGGGGCCTGGTGCCAAAAGGCGAATGGCGAACCAACTGTTGGCAAAATGGCGCCAAAATTCGCTTGCATCGAAGACGAAGCCAGAGGCGAAGAAAACGACGTTGACGAAGCCGGTCGAGGACCCGACTGTAGCCCGGACACTGTAGGCTGAGCCATGGGTGGCTGGACAGGATGTGAGGCGTCCACCGAAGCTGAACCAGCTATTGTTGTTGGCAAAACACCCGAGGCAGTCGAGGGTGACGAAGACGGCAAAGAAGCCAACGACAAATCTCTGTTAAATGTCACCACAGGCTGTGGAACGGGCAAGGAAGTGGGCTCTGTCATTAAGGATACGAGTTCGTTTAATGAGGCAGAAGCTTGATTACTTTTGGAAATACGAGGCATAAAAAACCGTGAAGAACCACTCGAGAAACGGTGCCAACAATGCTGAGCCCGGGGCCCAGGATACGCTGACTAGTAGTTCCGGATATTGCATCAGCCTTCTAAGCACGCACGTATCACGTGCCTCTGATCAACAGTGCCCAATTCCTGATCGCTGGAGGGTGACACTTCACGTGTGCCGTGCGTGACCAGATAACCCCTAAGAACCGGGGGAGTTGGAGCCACCCAAACAACACACAGCTAGTTTTAATATTATTTATTGCATAAATCCCAATAGCCTGGTAGTAGGGAACCAATGAGATTACGCAAAAGCTCATATCCGATAGCATGCTATATATTAAAGCCAGTAGTTTATTCATGCATAAATTATCTTTGATGTGCCGCAGTTAATAGGTTATTGACCTTGCATATTAAATGACCTACTATATCGCTTTAAAACTACGTCTAGAATACCATTTTTTTGTTAAATAATGACAAATATCGTCTGTGTCCATGCTGTGTGTGTCATGAATAAGTCCGTTAGTGACTACCCTCGGGCCTGCGGCCCTCGGGGTTAATAACGAGCGTAGTGACCTCGGTTTGGTTTCGGTCACTAACCTATACTTCGAATTCATTGAACACAATGGATGCTTTCACCTTGTTGATCAGCATTATTGGACTTATTTTGACTCTAGTTTCGTTGCTTCTACTATGTGGATGTGTCTATTTAGTCTATATCCACAACAGATACTCACATTTGCCAGGTCCACGTCGCTCTAGTTTTTTCTTAGGAAATATCACGGAGTTAAGAGCCTATTTCAAAGAGGACAAGACCTTTTACAATTATTTGTATGACATGTACGAACAGTTTGGTCCAATTTATGTCGTGTTTATGGCCTACAGGCCACTGGTCATAGTGACCGATCCACTTTATATCAAACAGATTTTCATCGACTCGCATATCAATGTTCCGAAGAGCAGATTCTTGTATGGGAAGATGGGATTCCTCTACGGGGAAAGAGCTTTTGGTTATGGTTTGATAAGCAACACGGACAATAGCTCGTGGTTACGAAGACGTCAGATGATCGCTCCAGCATTTCACAGACAAAATCTGAAGAAATTCATGACTTCTTTCAATGAAGTAAGCGACAAACTGTCTGCAAGGTTGGCTAGTTGTGCAAGTGAAAGTCAGGAAGTCTCTATGTTACATGAACTAGGTAACACTACCTTAGATGTCATTGCTCTGGTGGCTTTCGGGATAGATCTCAGAGCTATAGAGGACACAAGTTCACCATTTCGCGGAGCAATTGGTCGTGTCTTACAAGGGATAGAGGACAACATCCGATCCGCTTTTCCGTTCTGGTTATTACAAGTTTACCAATGCGGCGTTCTTCAGACGGAGATTCAACGAAGCCAGATTGAGGCGGTGAAATTCTTGAGGGATTTTGCAAGAAAGTGTATTACTAAGCGATTAACCGAGGCCAAAGGTGTGGATGCTCCAAATGATATATTGTCTTATATTTTGAAATGTGCTGAGAAAGATGACACTGTGACCGGGGAAGACCTCGTCGATGAATTTCTAACAATCTTTTTCGCTGGATATGAGACCACAGCCAGCTCATTGGCTTTTACCTTATTCGAAGTGATCAGCAATCCAGAAATTGAGCACAAAATTTTGGAAGAAGTGCAAAAAGTAATCGGCACAAAAGGTAGCGTGGAATATGATGATCTGCCTCAGCTGAAATATGTTGGTCAATGTATAATGGAGGGTTTGCGAAAATTCATGATTGCTGGTGGGCCAAGTCGTATTTTAACAAAGGATATTGTTGTGGGTGGTTATAAACTGCCAGCTGGCTGTAATGTTGGAGCTAATAAATTTTCAATTTCTCGAAGTGAAAATTTCTGGAAGAATCCCAAAGTGTTTGATCCCAGTCGCTTTGCATCCCCAGAAGATATTCCTCACTTCCACTACATTTACTTTCCATTTTCACTTGGTCCACGGAACTGCATCGGGCAAACATTTTCCATGTTTGAGGCAAAGGTGCTGCTTGCTCGTCTCATTCAAAAGTTCAAGTTTCAACTTCTTCCCGGGCAAACTTCAGCGATCAAGGAAAGATTTACACTCGTTCCCAGGGATGGTGTACAATGCACGGTTGAATTCCGCTAAACTGGAATACTACCCTTCTTTTTTGTAAATGAAAAACATTCTGCGTACCATATATTTTCCCGATTAAGTGCCTTGACTATGGAAACTATGGACTCCTTTAACTATGGAAAGTTTAATTTTCAATATTATTTTGGACTTGACAGATCAAATATTTGGAACTCAATTGATGAAGAATTAAAAATATTTAGCAAATTTTAATTTAAATGGAAATTGCTAAATATTCTACTGAATTCATATGGTAATCTCAACTAATATTTCATTTTGAAAATATGCTAATTGTAATGTTTTCCTATATTGTTATATAGGAACATAATACTCTCTATTAGCACATTTTTTTTATGTATCCAACAAAATTTGTATTACAAGACAGTACTTAATTGTCTTAATTTCTTCTTCTTTTGTCCAATTAGTATAATTTTTTGTATTACTGTATAATCAACTAACTGTCTAGTCTAGCCCTTTGCTTAGTACAGCTTGTACTGTACCTATTTTAAGTTTGAAATATTTAAGGGTTTTTTCCCCTTTTTGTATCTACTGCGCATGTGCGAGTAGATACATTGCTGTTGTGCATGTAATGTAAGTTAAGTTAGGCTAACAAAAGAATGCCTTCAAAAGGAGCCTATCAAAACATAGAATTAAACGATTGACTGATGACAAACCGCCGAAGCCAAAATTGTAAACCAAGTATGTACTTCATGTAAGTCAGTGCTATGGCAGCATGGAGTGAAATCAGTTCAAGGAGCAAGAATATTTATTTCAAGAATAGAAGTTTTTACAAGCTTGGTAAGTATTTTAAGTAATATTTAAAACACGAGCAGGAGTGTTTTATCAGATTTAAAACCACGAGGGCGCAGCCCGAGTGTTTTAGATCTGATAAAACACGTGATGCGAGTGTTTTGAATGGCTTCAAAAATGATTTGTTATTGGATGTTATGTTCATTAGTATTCTTTATATAAAATTGTATGTTCATTAGTATTCTTTCTGATGTTAAGAACTTTTATGAGGTATAAAACCACAGACATGGTACTTATTTCCTTTGTGTTTTCCTCATGAATTATTAATGAGTTTTTGAAGTCTGAATCGTAGTCAATTTTTAAATGTGATGTACTATAGACATTGTTGGAATGATGATATGTTTTTGAAAGCCTCTTAATAGTCTTTGGACAATTTCATATTCAGACGAGGCCATTTATATGGCCAACATTTTTACATGTATTCAGGCTGCAGTCTGATTGAGCTTTGTAAACTGACAAGGCTGTGCATTGCTGAACAGAAATGAAATTTTCTTCTAAGAAAACAAAACAAGCTTCATGATCAAGCAACAATGTGCAAAACCTGTGGTAGTCCACGAGCGAAATTATTATGCTATTACACATTAATTAAATAACATTGTACAATATAGTCAAATGTCAGTGACAGGCTATGTAGAGAGTGTGAAACTGAAATGGCAAGTCTTTATATTTATAATGGGGTAATTAAATTGTATGCTGCAGTTGTCAATGTCATGCAAAAATTTATGACATGAATGCCAAATATTTATTCTTACGTCTACTCTTGAAGAACAATTAATGTATAGTTGCTAAGTTGCTTTCATAATTTTGTTGACAATTGCTGGAGATCTTCGTTCACAACTTCATTATTTCTAAACTTTACAGCAGTTGTACTTCAGATGCTTGTTATCTCAAACGATTTTCCTTTACCTACCAACTGGATTGCATTATTATTTGACAAATTGTTGCAACAAAGTTATTTAAATACTTTAGTCAAATTTTGTGAGTTATTGGTGTACAGTACTGTATTAAAATTTGATCGGCCTACTAAACAACAACCATACTTTATTACCATAGATTTTAAATAGTACCATAGCTTTAATAGTCAAGCTATTATCACACTGCCTCTCACCACGAGGACCTAAGTGAAGCCCAATTTGATTGAGTTAATATTTGAATGGGTGACCATGCACATATCTGCATGGGCTGCTGTGCTGGATATGAGTAGAGTTGTTAGTGCTCATGCAACCTCCTGTGCTTTGCTGGCTTTACTCTGAGTTCCTTTCTTAAGGTAAAAACACAGCATGGCTAGCATCGACAAAAATCTTGTTCAGCTCTGAATACAAGGTCACTACAAGTACATACAGTAATTACAACATTGTTTTTACCATAGTAGCTATAGGCATGATTGAACGCAGTAGATACATGCATGTCTGGACATGCCTAATTTTATATGTATACGTGTAATGCAATGCAAAAATGGTACAAAATAGATTGTCTTGCCTTGTCTTTGAATAAGTGTTACACTTCCTTCACCGAATAACTCCTGTCTTTTATTACACTACTGAATTTTACATCACAACGCAAGTTCTCAGAAACAAACTTTTTTTTAATCAGTGAAAATTATTCACATAATTTATGTCCATGTGCCTAAACATTCTTTTTTCCACCTTGGCCAGCTCTGCGTGTAAGGTCTCTGCAATCATTGTGAGTATCATTTCATTGATTTTGTATATCATCACATTCACAACTTCTCGACTATAATATGTAAATGTTTGTTTTTGCTTGTTTCAACTTTCAGTATACGATCTGGTATTTTTCTCAAGTAACAACTTTGTTATTCTTTTTATTAAATATATTTTTGTATTTAAGTGCCGCCCCCCTTGAATAGGTGCTTAATCGAGGAAATACGGTACATCTACGACTGAATATAAGCAAGCCTGATATGCATAAGTGAAGCTAGTGTTAATACAAATAAATAAATAGTGAAAATATGCAGGGTATTTAAAATGAAATTTTGGAATTTATTGCATTTTATTGATATTGGCTTTTATATTTGATGCTGGACTCTGCAGAATTTTCTGACCTATATTAGATCTTTATCTTTATCTTTATCTTCATACATGCACCATTACATGATTACACCAGAAGCTGCAACAACATTCTCACTCCTCAGACTCAGTTCTGAGTTTTTACTTGCATCATTAGGACCAACACAACACGAATCACGATAGATGCATTGCTCATATACAAAAACGAGATAGTCTATTGGCGCGCCTCGCAAGTCGCGGATAAATGGCGCGAGTCGCGAGTAAATGGCGCGAGTAGCGACTAAATGACGCGAGTAAACTGTTGTCGCTGGCTTTTGTTTTAATTTTGCCTGGGTCTTTTTCTCCGGTTTTGCTAACAGCGATCATGATGTCTTCTAAACGCTGTAATCGTCTGTCGTTTGAATTCTTTATATCGCGCTCCGTCCAACGTACCAATATTACGTAGCCGACTTTCATGTCGATTTTCATGTCGACCATTATTGTGGCCAAATATTAGTCCATATTTGATAAATACCTTAGCTTGCTCGGTCAATGTATGTCATCACTACCATATTTTCCAACGGAAAATATATTACCCGACCAAAGCTTATACTTTAGATACTTTATGCTAATTTTCGCGCTATATAGTATCTAATTGACAAAACAGCATTCACATACCATTTGTTAGGTAACGTATATAGTATACAAATATAAAATAACAAGTCATTTTTGCGCGCCGTGCGTCTTTGCAGTTTACGTCATTCCTCACTAACACTTATTCACTTGTTTGATATTATATATACATAGCCGGAAACAAAGCAAAACTTTCCCGTTTATCGTCGACTATTTAATGCTTGATGAGAACCATCGACTAATATTCGGCCACAATAATTGTCGACATGTCGGCTAAGTATATTGGTAAGTTGGACGGAGCCCGATATAAAGAAACGACAGACGATTACAGCGTTTAGAAGATACATCGCTGTCCATTCTCTGTGCGTAAAACAACTGAACCCACGCTGAGAAAATTTGAGATAATCTATTATTGCATCTATATTTTTAGGTTCTTTGTCCCCCGGTAGCAAAACCGGAGAAAAAGATCCAGGCAAAATTAAAGCCGGAACAAAAGCCCGCGACAAAAGTTTACTCGTGCCATTTACTCGCGACTCGCGAGGCGCGCCAATTAAAAATCTCTTGAAAGACTACAATACAGGACAACTAAATATATTTTAAGTTTTTGAACTGGCAGGATGATTTATCATACAATTCTGAATGATCATCTGAAAACAGTTAATCTACTACTATACCGTACTATTATCATACTACTATACCGTACTATTATCATACTACTATACCGTACTATTATCATACTACTATACCAGAGGAGGCCGGACAGCTGTCACGTGATTGTCACGTGAATTTCTCGGCCAATGAATTGGCTTCATTTTCTTATCGTTCTCGAAATGAAAATTTTGCATTGGACTTGGAAATGCCGAATATTACGCTATTGTTATTCAATTTTTTCTTTAAAAAAGCAACGATATCGATTGATATATTGTTGGACTATCCATATCTGCAGGATTTTGCAAGGTAAATGTATTTTTCTACTTTATTTTGACCGTTTATGTAAGCCATTTGGTCTAAAGCGACGACCCCACTTCCGGTTTGTCAACAATCTTCAAACCAAAAAATCTCGAATTCCAACGGTTCGAATTCTCTAATTTTTGCGTAATAAGTTGGAGAAATGTCTAACCTTTGATTCTAACGGGACGACCCCAGGTGACCCACTCACTGTTTTCGAGATATTCGCCGTTGAACCAACCGTGGTATTTCGGCTTTTGCTAAGATGGCGCCTAATAATTTAAGAGAGCCTTTCGCCACTAAAACTTGTTTTTTTCTCAAGAATTTTGGAAGTTTCCTAATATTTCGAGCTTTATTCTTTAAAGTAAGTGTAAAATGAGTGGTGGACAATTATTAAAGGGTAAAATTTGGTATTTGTCTGTTTTTATGGTCCAAAACGCTTGACCTCGCTGTATAAAAACCATCATTCTGGAAAAATTGTATACATACCAGGCCTACATACATTTATACATTCTGTACATATTATTACATAATGTACTGAACTTTCTTAAAGATCTGCTATATATGTATACAGGCCTGATATGTATAGATATTTTTTATATATTAAATAACATTGTGTTCCATGACAGCAGTATGATTATTAAAATTGATGTGTGGATCATTTGTAGTTTATTATTGTGAATAATATATTGTAGTTGTAGTATTTTTTTATTTTTTGCTAATTTGTTATTGTTTGTATTGTTTTTCAGTATACAAATATTTATTATCCCTTTTGTCACAGTTGTCCATTTCAACTGAGTCAGTGATTTAGGAAGCAAGCTGATGGGGGTGGGGGAAATGTACACTTAGTTTCAAAAGTATCTTGTATCAGGGCAGAGCTTCAAAACCACCCTTGAGGCACATGTCTTCTGATAAAGGGCTTTTTTGTTGCAAAAGGAGGACTCTAACCAAGTGGGTGGGGGTGGGGTGGTATCATGTGCCCCTGTGTCCACCCCTTGGTTTGTAGGCTGTACAGTCAACTCTTAAGACATGAAAGTGTTAATAACTCCATCTCACATCGTATTTTTTACAGGAAGTGAAGAGATACAGTACAGATGACTGTCAGTGTTGGAAGAACCAACTTTGGTGGTGTTCAGACTGAGTGCCCATGCACGAGCACCAATCTAAACAGGATTTTTACAATGATAAATTGATGGATTCTCTTTTACTAAATAACATTCAAATAATATGTAGTTTGAAGTTTTGCATGTTGTCATGTTGTATAATTAGATAAGGCAATGCATAATAATTGTGGACATAACTAATAAAATTTTAACACAGAAGTATTATCTTGCATATTATACAATCCAAATGCTGGGTCCCAAAGCCTAATTAAATGCCTGGATATTATTCATCCCTTTGCCTTTGAGTGCTACTGGCTACAGCATGTACATATGGATAAACAGTGAACTATATATGTCTAAGACAGACACCCTTGCGCTGGACTTTGTCTGTATATAGTTCATTCACATGTCTACCTTAATACAGTAACTTTTCTGATACCCTCTCTAATAAATGTGCCAAAGTTGATGTTTTCTTGGCAGGGGGGTTGCTTCACTGCAAAAATGTTGAACCAATGTTAACAATGCCCCTGATTGAATACCTGTATCAGTGTCAATACAGTACTAGTGCTTTAGAAGTAACCAAGATCAATATTGAGACAAAACATTTTAATTTTATTCAAGTTCCTTCTTTACATATATATTGAGGATACAGGAAATACACTTTATTTGATAAAATATAAATATTTGAACATTTGATCAGTTATACCAAGTTTATCAATAGATTCTGGAGGCAATCCAATAAATTATCTCGATTTTTAATTCACCTTAATTATAAAGAAAAATACAAGATTGTTATTGAATAATAAATTTTAAGCTAGCTTTATTCACAATTTTATAAAATTTGGGATACAAGTTACAGTAAGTATAAAAGGAAACAAGACTGTTTGTTAAAAAATCGGGGGGGGGGGGACCCCAAGGATGATAGTTGTATCTAATTGATCCAGATAATTGCTACACACAACAGTTATAGAAGTTTACAGTAATACTGCAGAATGCAAAACATTAAACCACGGAAAATGCATCATAAGGTTATAGAATAGGAAAAATTTGAGAGGGAAATCATTAACCACTAAACAACAAATAATGTTGATTTCTCACCTCACGCTTTTCTCCAGTTGTAACGAATCACACGTTGCACAGCACAACCAAATCCTTCTTTATTGTAAACATCTACTTCGTTTCTGATTTGCTCCATTATTTGTAACATAAAATGCGTCGAATCCGAAGGAACTTGAGTAGTCCTTGAAAACTATCTTGAATGCCCATCCGCCATTGTCACGAATATACGCCAAATAAAGCACAATCTGATCATATTAATTGTCTATGCTAACCACGAATTGTTCTCGTATTTTTCTGACCATCAGATTTATCAATTCTGGATCAACTGTGACGAGTTTTCAAAAGTTTTTGCGCATCTAGTCCACTGGGCAGAGTTCATTCCTCGTCGGCGGTCAGATGCAAATGATCAATAATTTATCAATTTTAGCGTTAGGACCATGATGCTTTGCGGCTGCTGTCCAACCTCCTCTGCTACTATACCGTACTATTATCATACTACTATACCGTACTATTATCATACTACTATACCGTACTATTATCATACTACTATACCGTACTATTATCATACTACTATACCGTACTATTATCATACTACTATACCGTACTATTATCATACTGGCATGACTTGAACGATCTTATCTATTTTAAATGTTATACAGGACGGGTCACTATAATATTCCTACTAATAGTTTTGTGCAACTTAATAATTCAGTCAGAAATAGATCAGAATCACTAGAAACAGTTCAGAGCTGGATGTACTAGTTTCTAAGTGCCGTACTAAACTTTTTTAAGCTAGTTAATACTAACTGTATTTAAACTTTGGAGTAGTCCAATCCACAGTTTAAAACTCAACTTTCTAATCACTACATTAATGCTGTAATTATTAGAAATAATGCTTACATCGTCAATAACTTTTTTTGGAAATCAATGTTTAAAATGTTCTTCATCCCGACCTGTAACATACTCTCTTCTAAACCTTACTGCTACTGACCTTAATCACTTATATCTATTGTATTTGTTTACATGATTATCCTGAATTGTGAAATGGCCTAGAATTCCAGATAATCCTGAATATTAAAGAAAATGAAACCCAACCCTGACCCCCACCTTTAAACCTGACCCTAAACCTAACGACAACCCCTGGTAACCCTAAATCTAACCACAACCCTCCAGGGAGAAAGTTCCACCTCTCAGACCCTGAGAGAATTCCCCTAGGCATCAGGATCATCCTGAATTCTAGACACTTTAAATCGACAATTCAGGATAGTCCTGCACCACATTCAGCCTTCGATCTGATCTTCCTCGGCCCACTCCCACCTCTTTGCTCGCGCGTTATAGAGACCTCTGCACTTTCCAGTAGCCCGAGTGAACACCTGACCCAGGTGTCTTGTTCAAAAATGGCCGCCGAATTAGAATTCTTTTGGGTGCATATATATAAATAAACCCTTATAACCTTGTTTTCAAGTAAAAATTATTTTGAATATATATTTCCCACATGAAAAGGAGTTCATAAGGGATAATTCCTATGCATACTAAAATAATTCTAAATTCGGCGGCCACTTTTGAATAAGGTTTATTGAGCACCAAGGCTCTTTAGACTTTACTCTTGTCCGGATTGTCGCCGGAGTTTTGGATTTAATTGGAGCCTGTTGCAAATTGATAGTGAAAAGTGAACTGGAAGACATACATCAAGGCTTCCATTGAGTTAAATGGGATAACTCTCCTACTAATTAAGGACCCACTTAGTCTTTTCCAAAATATGTCGTCAAATTATTTTTTTTAAATTTGTCGCCAGGCGTCAGTGAGTCATATCGTTCCTTTCTTCCTTCCTTCCTTCCTTCCTTCCTTCCTTCCTTCCTTCCTTCCTTCCTTCCTTCCTTCCTTCCTTCCTTCCTTCCTTCCTTCCTTCCTTTCTTTCTTTCTTTCTTTCTTTCTTTCTTTCTTCCTTCCTTCCTTCCTTCCTTCCTTCCTTCCTTCCTTCCTTCCTTCCTTTCTTCCTTCCTTCCTTCCTAACTTCCTTCCTTCCTTCCTTCCTCCTTCCTTCCTTCCTTCCTTCCTTCCTTCCTTCCTTCCTTCCTTCCTTCCTTCCTTCCTTCCTTCCTTCCTTCCTTCCTTCCTGCCTGCCTTCCTTCCTTCCTTCCTTCCTTCCTTCCTTCCTTCCTTCCTTCCTTCCTTCCTTCCTTCCTGCCTTCCTTCCTTCCTTCCTTCCTTCCTTCCTTCCTTCCTTCCTTCCTTCCTTCCTTCCTTCCTTCCTTCCTTCCCTTCCTTCCCTTCCTTCCCTTCCTTCCTTCCCTTCCTTCCTTCCTTCCTTCCTCCCTCCCTTCCTTCCTTCCTTCCTACCTACCCACCTACCTACCAAGTAGTGAGAGAACGGATGAATGAATAAATAGAATAGATGGATGCATGAATGAATAGATAGGTTGGCTTGGGAAAAGATTAGTTAAAGGAAGGAAGGAAGGTAGATAGGTAGGTAGGTAGGTAGGTAGGTAGGTAGGTAGGTAGGTAGGTAGGTAGGTAGGTAGGTAGGTAGGTAGGTAGGTAGGAAGGAAGGAAGGAAGGAAGGAAGGAAGGAAGGAAGGAAGGAAGGAAGGAAGGAAGGAAGGAAGGAAGGAAGGAAGGAAGGAAGGAAGGAAGGAAGGAAGGAAGGAAGGAAGGAAGGAAGGAAGGAAGGTACGTAGGTAGGTAGGTACGTAGGTTACCTAACCATCGTGAACGCTCGGAAATCCGAAGATGCATTTTTAGCTCCTGGCCCATGGGATTTAACAGAAATTTGATCGATTGCCACGATCTCAATCGACATCAGGAACGAGGAAGGAGGCCGAGGCTCTGCTACGTACGTTTTATAGTGTTGTCAAGAGGAAATGGATTATTTTAAAGTCACCACCGTAGCTTTACTTCTGGTTTTCTTACTCCATTTTTCCGATGCTGGTAAAGGTATGTACCTAACTCGTTCTCTTCAAATACTAATCGTCCTCTGACACTTCGCTTGTACAGCAGTATGTCGGCCACTCGGCAGATATTTACTGTGGCGTTCGCGTTTTGACGCCGGTTTTTCCCTCAATATTATTGTACTTCTATTGATAGTCTACAGTTGGGAAGAAACTAGTCTATGATAGAAAGTTGTTGTGTCCTGACGAACGATATGGCGGTAAAGCAACCGTCGTATAAATTCCGATTTGATTTGACCTCGGATTTGACGTCAATGTTTTCGTTTAAATCACGTTCAAATAAAGTCTGAACATTCTTATAAAGTCGGAATAGGCCTTACTGCATTGGTTTATGCAAAATAGGGATTTCGAAAAGGTTTAAGCTTCCTTATTTGTTGTAGTTATATGACTACGAAGTTGATTATGATCTTACAGTATTAAACTTGCCGAGACCGAATAGAATTGGTTCAAACCTGTCTTATTTTTCGGAGATTGGTGCGTAGGATATTAAACATTTTTTATAACACAGCTACATTTTTATTCAAAATGTTTCTTTTGGCCGAAATACACAGAAAACGCATTTATAAATCATGCACTGTATGTCTGTATTAGGCTATGTGCACACGGTAACGTTTCCAAGCGTTTTCGTATTGTTTACTGTTCTCAAGGGAATCGAGAACAATCCGCTCATTTAAATTATTTAAATGGAAAGCCCATGAGTATTTTTAATAATAAAAAGTGCAATGCAAAGTCAATGAAAAACATCGCGTCCACATAAGACTAAGGTAGTGTTTTAAGTTAGCTTTAGTTAAGCTGACTTATGGCTTGGACAAGCAAAGGGAAAGCATGAAAACATGAGGCTGTATGTATATTGTTTTAGGTTAAGCGAAAACTTGAAAACAGGATAGGATAGGATAACTTTATTTAAACAGGTTGGCCTCATCAGCAATAACACAACAGATTAGATGGAATTATTCACAGCACTGACATATGCTGAGTACAACCATTTGCATGTGGTACAATAAAATATCACACACACACACCCTGCCACAAAATATAAATTATATTTTCTTAACCCCCTGTTCAATTTTACATATGGGTCCTGGTTTTATATGGGTTCTTGGGTCCCCTGTCTGGGTCCTGTTTTTACATATAGCCTTGCATTTACATGATACCAGCAGAAGAATGACATGAAAATGGAAACAAAGTGAGAGTAATTCTCCATCGTCGTCACAATCGCAAGCCACGGTAGAAAATGCAACAATCGTCACCACAGTAGCAGTGCCAGGAACTCTGGAATAAGCAGTTTTATTGTGCACAGTACCTGTATGGCTAAAGACAAATGGTCAAAAGCTGAGAGTTAATGCCGTTTTAGATGATGCAAGTAGTATGTCCTATATGAGTGAAGAGGTAGCAGGTGCCCTTGATGGAATAGGGAGCTTAAAGGGCATATGACTCGAAAATTAAGTTTGTCTTATTGAAAAGAACATTTAAAATGATAAAATAACATCTTTTGCAGTTTTTGGTTTCCTTGCTTCGTTTTTGAGATATTCCAGCTTGTTTGATATGCAAATGACACAACTTTTTACGTCACATGTGCATAATGAGTTATCAGAAAAGGTTACAATCTTTGCTATTATGAAAACATGGGCTTAAGTCAAAGGAAGCATGTGCGTTTTTCTACCTACAACACCAAACATGTAGAATTCCAAGTGATTTCGTTTCACAATAGCAAAGATATGTAACCTTCTCTCGGTAACCATAATACTCATTATGCACATGTGACGTAGAAAGTTGTGTCATTTGCATATCAAACAAACTGGAATATCTCAAAAACGAAGCAAGGAAACCAAAAACTGCAAAAGATGTTATTTTATCATTTTAAATGTTCTTTTCAATAAGACAAACTTAATTTTCGAGTCATATGTCTTTAAGCAAGCTAGGACGAAGATGGCGATCTAAAGTTCAGTATTTAGCAGAAAACACAAATCATTTATGTAGTATTGAATACTTAAAGTATGTTTTTCTATATCCAAAAGCTTTAGAGTTCTAAAAGGATTTTGTTGTGAAAATGATCTGAATAATTAACGTTGTATGTAGAACGTGGGCGAGGCGTTAGGATTACTGGCATTAGGATTATTGGCGTTAGGATGGCGATGCATTCTAGGCTCAGATTCCAGCCTCAGATTCCAGCCATTGGGTCAGGGATTGCGGGTGCACGGAGACACAATGGCTGGAATCTGAGCCTAGATGCATTCCTGCGCAGTGTGGTTGTGAATGTCAAAATATATGTTTTGTACACGATAATTGTTTCGCTGATGGCCGATTAGTGCCAGCAAAAATACTAGAATAATGAAAGGTGCCCTTTAGATTCTTTACTGGCTGTCCAAAATATGAGTTTGAATCCCATCGGGATACTCAGACATTTTTCTGAGTATAAAAGCTTGAGAACAAATTTTACTCATATTACACCAAGCTACAAATTTCACTCTATTCCGAGTTTCACGCGTTAAGCGATCATCAGGCAAATGAAAAAGTTTTTTAGCTTCTGTTTATATGGCATTTGTGAGATCGCGGCACACGTGACATCACTGCAGGTGGGAAATTACGTGGGATAAGTTTGAGAGATTGTTCCCTGATGTACATCTCTGTTCCTAGAGCGGCGGACGTTCCTAGCATAAAATTTATTTTAATGCTGGCATTTTGGAATTAACTCCGATCATTTGTTGAGCAAGTTCGCCTTGTTAGCTTTCAGAATAAGCAATTTTTCTTCCAGGCACAGGTTACAGCGGCTTACTCCACTTGTGTAAGGAGCGGCGTGTTTTAAAATGGACCAACTTACATTGAACGGTTTCCCTTTTTATTTTAAGTCCCGAACGTACTTCTCGTCATGGAAAGATTTCTGGTAGTTGTTGAAGCGTTGCTTGAAGTTGTTGGCTGTCATTCCTATATATTGTTTTGTTGTGTCTGTTTCATTGGTTGTTGTCACATCAGCTTTGTAGATGACTCATGCAACCATGCAGTTTCCTTTCAAGGGGCAAGCGGTTTTATTTCTGCAGCTGCAATTTTGCTTCTTGTTGTTGTTGATTTCTTTCGATAGAATGCGGTGGTTGTGTTTGAAAATAGTGCTTTTGATGTTTTCCATGCAAGCTGCAGCTTACTATATATATATATATATATATATATATATATATACTGTAGAAGATGTTGTAAAAACTTTTGGCAGAGTGCTCGATGGGAATCCAGAGCATATTATAGTTAAAGTTCAAAGACTCGACAGGTTTGATTAGACATTTTATTACTATTTAGTTTCGTGCCACAAATATTGTGTAGTACTCTTCAGATAAAATGGTCTAAAGACCATTAGACCATTTTATCTGAAGAGTACCACACAATATATTATTTGTGGCACGAAACTAAATAGTAATAAAATGTCTAATCAAACCTGTTGAGTCTTTGAACTTTAACTATATATATATATATATACTAATAATAATAGACTGGATGCGTTTATACAAACATTTTACTTCAAGTTTCTGGAGGTGTTCCTCCGTCTTCAGAAAGTTTGTAGTGATTTGATTATTCATAAAGTGTCCCTCTGTATTAAAATTTACAATGTTAAAAATGTTAATGGTTCGATTAAAAGTGTAGAATATATTAAAAATGTTAATGGTTCGATTAAAAGTGTAGAATATAATACAATAGTTCAATTGTATTAAAAATGCTAATGGTTCGGTTAAAAGTGTAGAATATAGTACAATGGTGTCGGGCGATAGTGTTTTGGTGATGTGTGGTGAACCCCTGTATTATTGGTTCACGTTTTAAAATTTTTAAGAAGAAATGGTGCTTTGTGTCTACACGCGGAGGCTAGTTCATTCCGTTTGTTTAAAGTTCCTAGTTCTGGTCTGTAAATAATGTAGACTTTTTCAAGGTTGCATAGTTGGCATCTTTTTGTCCTGTTGCTGTATGGTTTTGCTTAGTGTAAAATTTTCCATTCTATCTCATGGTCTTTCTGTTGATCTTTTAAGCTCCAGATGTACTTGCTAAGCTCTGTGTTATTTCGCTTGTTCGTGTTTTTGAATGTCGTTTTGTGTCCGTTGAATCTTTCTTTAAATGTGTTCTTTGTCAGGCCGATGTATGTCTCTTTATAGTGCTTTCGTTTGTATATATATATATATATATACACATATAAAATCTCCCATGTTGTTTCTCCTTGTTGTGTTTACATGAAGAAGATTGAAAGTTTTCGATCTGATCGTAACTGAAGCACGTGCTTCGTTCTTAAATCAAAGGGCGTTTATAGACATAAAGATCTGTTCCTTTCCTTTTTATCAACCCCAAGCGCGTTTTATAAACATTTTATGAATACAAAATCCACACTTTGACTAATTGACTTTCTTTTCAGTGCCCGAAAGGCGAAACGCATTTAAAAACACGAGGATATGATCCGTTCTTCACTACCCGAAGCAAATTTTAATACAAATAAGCTACTGACTTTTTGCTGAGCACCTCAAAACACTTTGTCTTTCTATAATCGGAAATGAAGAACTTCCTTCAACCGCAAATGCAATTTGACTATGGGCGCCTAATCTGAAAGGGTACGCTTTGCAGTTACTGAAAAATTGATGTGCTTTAGTTGCAATTGTCAGAAACAAGACATACACTTTACAAAAAGACAAATTTATCGTTTTTAAAGTGGTTCTCTGATGAAAATATTGTTGGTAATGTTTTTGCATAATCCTAAAGATATTATGGTACTTGGTAATTGTGTGAAGTTGAAATTCGTATTATTAATATAGGAGGTGGAGCAAGGATCTACTTGAATGTCTCAAATCTGATTCATCTAAACATGGTTGACTTGAAAATGACTTGATACATATGCGTGAAATTGGTGCGTGTTGTAAACATGGCGGACATTGAGGAAAGCCCAGAAAATAGTGTTGAAAAACCGCTTGCAAAAAGAAAAAACAGATCGGATTCTCCATGTAAACATATGCCCAGTTTGACTTCACTCTCGTTTTTCGATTCGATTGTACTGTCATGCAATCTAGCCTAGTCTCTAGGCCTCCCTCAGTTAACGCGTTTCGGAAGTGATCCGAACGGACCCGCTGGGGAAGGCCTAGCAAAATTCGTAAACACTTTCACTTTACAGCTTGGTTGTTTATTGAGGAAGAGTTGTGATATTATGATGTTCTAAGTGTTTTCCGACATTTACTATTTCCATCTGTATAAAATAATACAAGCCTTCTACCTCGGATCGACGAAGTTTCACTGGCCTAGCTTTCTTATCACTAGCTTTCCTTCTGCAACCGCCAAAAGTTGAAAGTTAAACAGTTAAATTTTCATTCCGAGCTCCAATTGGAATATATTCCATAATTTCCCTCTTACGATCGCCAAGATCTTTGGTGAAATCTTCGCAGACATCCTTATGCTTTTATACTGTCGCTCAGTGTTGTTTACGGTAGATGTACTTGTTCCCAGGAACACTCGAAGGGCCAAAACAATTCTGGGCAGGACCTTTTTGCCAATTTGCACGATCGGAAATGGCGGCTGTCGAGGCTCGCGAAATACGGGCTGACCCGTATTAGCTATGCATGCGTAGAACGAGTATCTTGCGTGTAAACGTCGTCAATACACGGCCGATAACTCACTTGAGCCAGCACGCACGTGGACTGCGAACTGTCACATGAAAGTGGCCGATTTTCTATGCGATTTCCGATCGTGGCTAGACCTTCTCATTTCCAGTCTCTCCCCAGTCTTCCCTAGAACCCAAACCGAATACACGGTCAAGCTAATGGCCTAGAAACTAGGCTACTGTCAATCCACTTCATGTAAACAGGGCCTACGTCTAAGATAATGAAAGGAAATAATTAGTCGTGAATATGTGCATAATTACACAAGGTGTGGGTATACATAATTAGAAAAATAGACAAAAAAAGTTAGTTATTATCAGAATAAATGACGGTCTTATGTTAGGCGAATGTGGTCGAATGTATTCTCGTGAACACTAGAGGCGCTTTCCAATTGACAAGGTTAGACCGGTCAGTCCGGCCCAGTGAACTCTATATAAGGACTGGAACGCTACCTCCATAAGGCCGGCCTTATGATTGGATGAAGCCAAACTTCCGGCTGCTGGGGGCAAAGCGTCTGACCAACGTCCAAGGAGCGGTAGAAAACAGACAATGGTCCAGCGAGAATTTTCTATTTTTTTGTAGTTGAACTTCTTTTGAATTGATATAACGAAGTCAGTATGTATTAGAATCATTGTCCTTTCTGTCTGAGGTATGTTTGCTGGCAAAAATAGATTGAAGCAGGAAATATATTGCCAAACGAAAGCACAATTTTGCTTGGATTGATGGAAACTCCTGACGAAAATTCAGGTTATATTTAGTATTTATTCGTCTTTATTTTATGAATTCTTGCAACCCTGTCAAGCTGTGTCTTTGCCCTTATGAATAGTCTCCTCATACCTTTTGAATCATTGTAAGACCACATATATTTTTTATCTTTGATGCCTTTAAAACACTGTCGGTTCGTATTTCTGTGTTTTGTTCGGTTTTTTGACTGTTCAGAAAATTTAATATTTATGGTTTTTATTGATCATGTCAGCATCCATATGCTCGACAGATTATAGCCACTAGATTTCAGTAGGCTTTAGCCCTGATTAATGCTATCTTTATTTGATTCAAGATAGTTCATAGACTTTTTTCTGGACTTTTGATACCTCAACTGACTCAACACTTGGAGCTGCCCTACAAAAAAATCAAGAGATCCGCGCGGTTTCGGACTCAAAATGTGTTTTTTTTGTCAAATATTCAAGCTACGTTTTTGCTGCTAAAAGCCTTTAGAAGAAGTATCTATTACTGTAGCATGTTTGCATTTCTTTGTAATTGGTTCATAACAAATAAAAATATAACTTAAAAAATAAAGATTTTCTTGCATATAAAGAGGACTGGGGCCGCCCTGCATGTCAGCCTCCATGACGGCTTCAAAATTTGGTTTGTATATAGGTATCGTTCCAGTCCTTATATAGAGTTCACTGGTCCGGCCAGAATGGACTTGCTTTTGATTAGGACCAAATTTTCCAGTCAGACCATCCCAGGCCTCAAACGAATCATGTTCCATTTAACAGGACTGACCGGTCTAACCGTGTAAATGGAAAGCCCCCTAAGATTTTAAATCTGAAATCTAGTGTCTTACCTTTTGATATTTTTAGTACAGTTAAACCTCGGTACAACAAAGTTGCAAAAGACCGAGTGGATTTCGTCGTTGTATCGGGTGTTATTAATGATAGTAATAAATTATTTTGTTTTATTTAATTTCCAGCCAACTGTACAGCTGTAAAAAAGTGCAAATCTTGCTTGAAGTACAATGAGACAACTGTAAGTATTAAGAATACTTATATTTCCAATTGGTATAAAATCTTTACCATTTTTTTTCATTCAAGAAGTCATACAAATAGTCATACAGTCTCTATTATTAAATCAGAATCAAATTTAAGGTGTTGAATCACAAATTATAAGTAAAAGCACAATTCTTTCTTTAAATGTCTATCTTGTCAATACTGATTTGCAACATTTATATATCTACAACTTTTATATGGGAGCCCAACTCGAAAGCATTAGCTACTTTGGCCGTCCCAGCACGTCATAATTTTCTCTATAGTTTATTTTCTCTTTATTTTAATTTCACGATAATTATGCTTGTATCTTTTTTCCTTTTTATGATTGTAATCTGTATACTTTGTGCAAAATAAATTTTATTTGATTTTATTTGAAACCGGTGTCACAGCCAATACCCTTTAAAAACATTTGTATATTCAAAGTTTAAGATTAATACAACTTAAAATGAAAATCGAACTGCCTGCAAATACGACAAAGCCACAATACGTTAAAATGCCCGTCTATTATTACTCATTTTAAAAGAAAATATCAAGGTTTACTAGTTAAAATATGCATCACAAATTCCAAGCAAAACAAAGTACTATTTTGGGACGCCAGTTTCTTTGAAACAACACATAAAACATCAAAACAAAGATCAACAACGTTTACCTCGAACATTCGATTGTGGCTTATAGGCAGGTTTGTAAGGCGATAAAATCATTTGAAACGTCAACATAGTCATCTGAATGTGAGAATATGAAGAATTTGAAGTAAAGTTCACTTAAAAACCTCAGTAAAACAAGCATACTCACGCCATTCGTGACATCACAATTTTCAACTAGATTTCAACCATTTTGCAAACTGAGTGAATGCGATTTAACCAATCAAAAGGCTCAAAACACCCCAGACTATTAGTTTCCTTTTACAATCCATGGTATGACATCAAAGTGAAACACATTCAAAGAACGCTAGCGAAACTTTATGAAATCTTTCAAGGACGCGAAGTACGCCAAGAAGAACGAGAACTAAAGGGAAAACGTTCACAATTAATTGATCAATTCTCAAAAGAACAGTATCATACACGGAAGGAGCAAAACGCTGTAACGTATGTCTCGAAGAAAAGCCAATAAAGACCTACCTAATATGAACGAGTTTTCTGATTGGGTATAAGTAACCAATCACATTGTCGATTATCAATTCGTTCCCATGCTCCTTACTGATTAGGTTTAGGGGAAGGTGTTGGGGTAGGTTATCTAAACCAATCACAAGCCTTCTTAGTATAAGTAGGTGATGACCCAGAAAAGCTTGCATTTTCAATATGTTATTTTATATATATATATATACAGTATATATCCGAAACTTGTTTTCAGAAGTAGCTTCTCGGTTTCTATTACTGAAAATGATAAATAATTACTACAGTACTTATTGACCGAGCGTGAGCTGGTCTGTATACTAGTGAAATATCGGACCGACGTTTTTAGTACTGACTTTGTATTGCTCATCCGTTGTCTTAAATCACTACAGAGGAATATTATATTAGTCAGGCAGATAGAGGGACAAAAATGAATGAAAACTCACCATATCGAGGGGCAATTTCATTCCATGCTAGAATTGTAGTTCAACACCTATTAAATCCATTTTTCCATGTCGGCGAGGTTTAAATTTCTTGAGTGAGCTATCCGACAACGTTTTACAACAGCTTGCAGCGATATTAACAGGCGCCATGTTGTTTGTAAAATTTTTCGTATACTCAAAAACAGCGATTACTTGAAGCACTTAACGAATTATTACCGCGATGGTCAAAAAATCGCGGGCTCACTGCCTCTCCGACGCCATTTTTAACAAAACACAAAATCGCCGAACTGTCAAAGAAAAACGTGTTGGCAGGAGCCCTCAAGAAATTTGAACGCCGCCGACATACAGAAATGTACTTACTAACCTTCAAGGCACAAGATTAAGGCAAAATGGAATTGCCCCTCGATATGGTGAGTTTTTTTCCTCCTATCTGCCTGACTATATAGTCTAAGTACTAGTGTCTGCTTTATTCGTATGACATATATTTTGTTTTAGTGCTTTTGGTGTTCCTCCACTGATACGTGCATTAAAATGGATGGACTTATTCCTAAGGGTTGCAAGTCAATCGATTGGAGATATTACGGAAGCTGCACTGGTGAGTTCAATCGATATTCGGGGTGGGTTGACTTAGACTACATATATCTTGTAATTTGCTATGATTACAACTACTTTAAAAATATATAGTTATATAGCTACAATTACTGCTACTTGTCGACTACAGCTACCATTTCGAAAATGTAGCGTATATATTTCGCTGCTTTGCTACTTGGAATCGAAGTATCTTATATCCAACTATCGTATGTCCACCTATCTATATATTGACGATAAAAGTGAAATATACATATTTATTATATGGCACAAGTTATACTTCTCATTGGCTGGAACGCGAGCTTCTGTAATCGACCGCGGTCGATTTCGGGTTTGCCAGCCATATTGTTTGCAACTAAACAATGAAAGAAAACCGCAAAAAGTTTGTGAATTCAATAACCGGA
The DNA here is from genome assembly GCA_035771165.1 of Paragorgia papillata. Classification (NCBI taxonomy): domain Eukaryota; kingdom Metazoa; phylum Cnidaria; class Anthozoa; order Scleralcyonacea; family Coralliidae; genus Paragorgia; species Paragorgia papillata. The sequence goes on from JAWNZC010000183.1 coordinate 354,233, forward strand.
GGACTAAATTATGTATGAGTGGGACGATGAGCAATCTGGAAGTGAGTTTTAGGATTCCGAAAGCGATAACAACGAGAACAACAACATTGAGAACAATGAGTTTATGTCACACGCTCGAGGTCACACCACTAACTACGTATCATGTGAGGTAATGTCAAAAAGTCATATAAATAACTTATTAACCTCGTCCGCTTGGTCATTACGGAAAAATATCAGACCTCGGTCTTTATGTACAGACTTCGCCTTACGGGCTCGGTCCGTACTGTCCAGACCTCGGTCTGATATTTTTCCGTAATGACCACGCTCTCGGTTAATAAGAAGTTAATACAAGGCTAAATTAGAAGTTTTAGTTATAAACTGAAACAAGGGCCAAACGTTTTTGACTATTGAGTTAAAGAAACGTCTTTTCGAAATTCAACCATTTAGAACTGATAGGTTTAAAAAGAGTTTCATCATTTACAATGCGTTAAAAACGCATGCTTAAACTTGTACTTGTACATAATATTATACACAATTCAAGTTCTAAATTTTAACCGTTGTCCATAATTATCATTACGATTGTTTATACTTTTTAATTGTTATTCTAATTTATTCTGTATTCATGTAATTCTTAACATAATTCAGCTTTTTGGCTGCAATGTTTTTGAAAATAAACCATCTATCTATCTATCTATCTATCTATCTATCTATCTATCTATCTATCTATCTATCTATCTATCTATCTATCTATCTATCTATCTATCTATCTATCTATCTATCTATCTATCTATCTATCTATCTATCTATCTATCTATCTATCTATCTATCTATCTATCTATCTATCTATCTATCTATCTATCTATCTATCTATCTATCTATCTATCTATCTATCTATCTATCTATCTATCTATCTATCTATCTATCTATCTATCTATCTATCTATCTATCTATCTATCTATCTATCTATCTATCTATCTATCTATCTATCTATCTATCTATCTATCTATCTATCTATCTATCTTTATACAATACCCTTGCTGCTATGCGTGTTTTCATTGGTTGTTGCCCATGATCTATTAGAGGACAGACGCATGGTCACGTCAGATCACGTCAGCTGACTTGCTTTTTTCTTTCTTCATGCCCCAAAACCCGACAGGGTTTTTTTAAAAACCTTTTAAGTTTTTGTATTGTATAAAACAAATAGATTCCATTTTTTTGTTGTCTGTTCAGTTATAGATGCACAGAAGACGTCACAACGTGGTAAGAACATCAGTGACCCACTCGACTGCGTCTCGTGGGCCACTTTTTTGTTCTTACCACGTTGTGACGTCATCTGTGCATCTATAACTGAACAGACAACGGCAAAATGGAATCTATTTGTTAAATCTATCTATCTATCTATCTATCTATCTATCTATCTATCTATCTATCTATCTATCTATCTATCTATCTATCTATCTATCTATCTATCTATCTATCTATCTATCTATCTATCTATCTATCTATCTATCTATCTATCTATCTATCTATCTATCTATCTATCTATCTATCTATCTATCTATCTATCTATCTATCTATCTATCTATCTATCTATCTATCTATCTATCTATCTATCTATCTATCTATCTATCTATCTATCTATCTATCTATCTATCTATCTATCTATCTATCTATCTATCTATCTATCTATCAATTACTCGAGCTACCTGTTGTAAGCCTAGTGTAGGTTTCGGCACCGTTTCTTTTGCACTTTTTACTTCCGCTATTATTCATGCTTCCGGTGAGTTGTTAGCCGTTTGACGGAGTGAGTCATTGTTTTAAGCTCTTTACTCCTTTCGCTTTTGGAGTTGGACAAAAAGTTCAACAGCTTTGCCTTTTGATCAAGGTGTTCTTGCACGTTGTTGGTAGATTTCGAAACGGACTGACTGACTTTGTAGTTTAATTAACAGTGATGTAGCTGACAACTCTCTTAATCGTAAATATGTTCACCTGTGTGCATGCAGTGTGCACCACATTCACCCTTCGATTCATCAGAGTTGGAAAAAGTATTCAACCTTCCTCCGGATGGGTTTTTAAGTTTAGATAACCTTCCTCAAAATATATAGCGAGAATTTTGTGTTTTGCAACGTTCATAAATACTGCGTGACTTTTACAGTACCTTGGTTTTCTAGGTTTTCCTAGGTAAGCTTTGGCATACTACAATAGCTACTAATAACTGACCGCTGCTGACTGATAGCCTGCCAACTACCCTCGACTGCTGCGAAGATACAGACATCACAGCAGACATCAGCGTACATGTCTCGCGCATGTAACTGCTACCACTGCCAGTGCTGCATAATTGTTGGCTAGCCAATGTTTTGCTGCAAATCGCATTTCTTCTCGACACCTTGCTTGATCAATTGTAACTTTCTCAGATTACCGAATGTGTTGTTTCACGTGTTTTCACTTTAAACCTTCCTCACTAAAGTAAACCTTCCTCCGGGTGGTACCCGCATACCCACAGCTTTTTTCCAACTCTGCGATTCAGGCTCCGCACACTTGCGGCAAGTGCGCGAGCCTGAATCGAAGGGTGATAGCCCGAGTGAACGCCTGACGCAGGCGTCTTTTTTCAGGACTAAAAAGGGGAACTATCCGAAGCGTACATCCAGTTAAACTGCAAAAAAACAACCTATCACATGGTAAATTAAAGAAAATGCAATTTTTGACTACTTTAAAGATATCCAGTCTTTTGACTGCAGTAGCACCGTTCATGTGGCAAAAAAAGCAAAGCATATTAATTTGCATAAGAGAATGAGTAACATATTCCTTGGATCAACATACGTAACCTTAAAGTGCTTATAAACCCCAAATATGATATTACTGCATATTATGCATTCTATTTAATGTGTATAGTTGAATGCCAAAATATTTTTGGATTTGAACTTTTATTTGTTGTTATATCGAGGTTTGTATTTCCAAAATGGTAATGAGAATGACGTCCGTGCATGCATGTAGGCATAAACAAGGTTCTGTTACAGCAGAAATATTACACAATTCACATGTTAATGGAATACTTGAATAGTATATTCTGTATTTTATCATTTTTTTCATTAAAATCTTCAAGCGGGGTCTATCATAAGAAAAGAAAAACACACACACAAATGCCTACATAGACGTCATCTTCATTACCATTTTGGAAATACAAACCCCAATATAACAACAAATAAAAGTTCAAGTCAGAAAATATTTTGGCATTCAACTATTCACTTTATATAGAACCATATCAGTAATATCTTATTTTAATAAAACCGCAATAGAACCTGAAGCTTCCTAGTTCGGACTTGTATTAAAAGGACTGGGTGAATTATCAGTTCAGAATACATTAACAAAATGCAACATGGCTCCGCAACATTTCAGATGACAATAAATGAATGAAAGCAAAGGTTAATTGCACAGAGCTGTTCTTGTTCATTCAAGAAATACATTACAGTCGTTGGCACCTAAGCGTGTACACCGCCCGTCAAAACATGTTCTAAATTTAAGCCAAAGTTTTGAAATCAACACCGTGGGATTGGTGAGACGTGATTGGCTATTATTATTATTATCACGAATATTTATACAGGATAAAAATGATGTTACCTTGGTGGGATACAATTTTTTAATCGTTGACCAAAATTTGTAGGGAAAACCAGCACTGTCTTTTAAAAGGTCTTGATGATAATTATTCTTAGATTTCTTCACAAGACTAGTCGCACTATTTCGTTGACGCTTGTATGAAGACCAGTCGACCTCACGGTTTGTCCGTCGCGCTTTCCGGAGTAATTTATCCCTGAAATTCATCTCTCTTTTAACGTCCTGAGATAACCAGGGGCACCGTCTTCCCTTGATTTTCTTTGCGATACGAGGAGCATGTTTATCAATACATTCTTGAAGAATTTTCCTCAGAAAATCGCAGGCCTTGTTAACACAAGATGAGGTATAAATTTGCTCAAAGTTGCTGGATTCTTTTGAATTCTTGTGGGACTTTTCACAAGCTGCTTCAAACCAAAAGACGCCAAAATAGATTTTAGTTCTTTGTGATCAGAATTCACCAAGTAATTACAATTCATATCACCTAATAGCAGGCATTTTTTATTTTCGGCTGATAAGGTAGAAAGAAGCATCGACTCATATTTGCAATTAAAATCTGCCGGAAGATATTTAAGGGCACATTCATGTGACAATAGTGCATACGTTCGAATGTATCGAATGAAAACCTAATACGTTTAAGGTAAACATTTAACTTTGACGTTGACATAAAACATGTTTTGACGGGTGGTGTACACGCTTAGGTGCCAACGACTGTATTTTAGCCTTTTGTGCATGCAGTGTAATGTATTTGGAACTTCTGCTACAAGAAGAGTACAACTGAAAACTTTAAGTAGTCAAAATCACTATTAAGAATTGGCTATTTTTTATTTTGCCATGTATTTTTTACAGTTTAATTCAATATATAAATTCAACGGTTGATCAGGACATTGTAACTACAGTATAAAAATAGGCACGCCCAGGCGTGCATGTATCTACTGCGTTAATGCCTATTCGTGACAAAATTGATGGAATTGTATACTTGTAACAACCTTGTATTCAATCGATCTAAAGCTGAACAAGATTTTTGACAAAATTGTCTATGCTCTCAGGCCATGCTGTGTTTTAACTTTAAAAAAAGAAGAACTCGGAGTAAAGCCATCAAGGCAGAGGTGACTAAGCACTAACAACTCTACTCATATCTGGCATGAGTTCCAATCTCGGACAGGTGGTCATCCATTCAAATACTAACTCAATCCAATTGGGCTTTACTCCGGTCCTCAAAGTATGGTAGTAAAGCTTTAAGTAGGCCAATCAAATTAATATTAACTAATAACTCACAAAATTTGACTTAATTGACTAATACAGTATTTAAATATCTTCATTACAACAATTTGTCAAACAATAATGCAATCTAGTTAGAAGGTAAAGGAAATAGCTTGAGATAACAAGAATCTCGAGTATTACTGCTGTGATATTTAATTAGAATGAAAAAGATGTCCAGCAATGTCATCAAAATTATAAGAGCAACCATACATTAATTGTTCTTCAAGACATGCATAAATGCAGTAAAAGATAGGATAAATGTTTGCACATTCATGACACAGATTTTGCACGACATTAACAACTGCAGAATACAATTTTACTCCATTAATACAGTCTGTATATAGACTTAATTAATAATGTCAGTTCACGCTCTCAGCATAGCCTGTCACTGACATTTGACTGCTATTTAATACCATATTTCGCTCGTGGACTACCATAGGTTTTGCACATTGTTGCTTGACCATAAAGCTAACTTTGTTTTCTTAGAAGAAGGTCATCCATTTATGTTCGGCAACGCACAGTCTTGTCAGTTTACGAAGCTAAATCAGACATGTTGGCCATAAATTGCCTCGTCTGAATATGAAATCGTGCATGCAACGACCATTAATTTGCTTTCAAAAACTTTTATCATCATTCCAACAACGTCTAGTACATCACAATTAAGAATTGACTACGATTCATACTTATAATACTTACTAAATTTGTAGAAACTTTCTCTTGTTGAATATCCCGCTCCTTAGATCTCGCTTCATGCTGTCATTGCTATGACTCGAGTGAAATACTTGGTGTACAGTAGTTATTTTGGCTTCGGTGGTTTGTCGTGGGTTAATCGTTTTATTCTGTGTTTTGATTGGCTCCGAAGGCATTCTTTTGTTAACATAACTTACATTGCACACACGACAGCATAGTATTCTACTCGCTCATGCGCAGTAGATAAAAAAAGGTATCGAAACAAAGGTAGACTGCCCCCTTAACTAATATTTTGTGTTTTAGTTCCTGGTTATGTTTGGGTGATTGTAATACCTGTATTGGCCTTCCTGATCCTCGTATCTTTCTGTTGCTGTTTCTACTGTTGCTGTTGTAGAGGCAAAAGGAGTAGCAGAAGGTTAGCCGCGATGGTTTTGCTATACTTGTAGTTGATATTTGTTTTTCTTTTTAATTAGAAATGTATTCGACTAAGTGTGGTGTCTTCACTTCACTTCACTTCACTTCACTTCACTTCACTTCACTTCACTTCACTTCACTTCACTTCACTTCACTTCACTTCACTTCACTTCACTTCACTTCACCTAACTTCACTTCACTTCACTTGGCGCGAATGTTTTCAGGTCTAGAAAACCAGACAGGGATCTTCTTAAGATTTTGAACCATTCAAACTACAAATAGCTAATAAGTCTCTTTAAACACAAGTTACTCAAAATTTTATGGTACATACATGAAAGAGATATGAAAACGTGTTGTATTTTATTTCAGCATGGACAAGGAAGAAACCAAGTTTCACAGAAAACGAATGGAACTCAAGGCTAAGCACGATGAAAGGTTCGTCGATGTCATTTTTTGTGTAAAGTAAACTTTTGTGTGTTGTTCTCTTTTAAAAGCCTAGTCTCAATCTATCTCGTTCCCAGAACCTTCGCGGGGCGCAAACGAAGGCTCTGGGAGAATCCATCGCCGGAAACAGAAAAACCTGTTGCCGTTTGAAAAGAGCATGCGCCGCCAGAAATAGACCGAGCTTTATTATTTTCTGGCGGTGAGAACTACTATGTCGATATCTTCCCAAATGTCGGGAACCGATGTTTTTTTGGTTGCATTGGTCCACTGCATAAGTCATTACAGAAACTAAACAGAGAAGGTCTACAAATTAAATTATAGACATTATTATTTTCAATATTTAAGCTTTAATAACTTGCAGTTTTGTGGAGCTGTCAATCAATTTTACTTGACTTGCCGACACGCGTGACACCCGACTTATATATGTTTTGTAAATAAAATAATAAAGCCTTCTCATATAGTTTTGCTTTATATAGTATACGTTTATCGTTGGAGTTTTGTTAGTTACGAATTGCAATAGTTTTATGACAGTAGACAGTATTAAAGGTTGATTTAAGTCAGTCCTTAGCTATAGCCAATCAAAACACTTCCCGATATGGATTATCCCAGAGCCTTCGTTTGCGTGCCGACAAAGGCTCTGCATGGGGACAAGATTGAGTCTCGATCATCTTGCCTTGGCATAGCGTTGCTACAATGTAGGATAAATTCTACAAAAAACTTGCGACCGAGCATTTTGTTCATTCACTTCTTCTAAACAGAGAAGTTGGAATTTAAGGGAAGTTTTTTCTAAATTCGATCCGAGATAAACCAAAATTTAATAGTTGGTCCTTCATCTTGCGCTATGACTAAACCTTCCACATGTTTTAATGACAATCCGTCCATAACCTTTTGGGATATTCAAACAGACAGACGAACAGACAGATGGACGGACGGACAGACAAACGAACAGACGGACAAACAGACGGACATAACTTTCGGGTGGAAGTGAAAAAATGTTTTTGTGCGTGGTCCTTGTAGTCATAGAGTTTGGATTTTTTTGCAGGCGAGCAGAGAGAAAGCTTAAAACAGATGATATCCGAAAGAAATACGGTGAGTCCTCTTCAAAAGCTGAATGCTGAAAAATTGATGGATAATTAATAGGAAAAGTACATCTTGTAAGTATTATTGTTGGATAACAACTCTAGTGCCGGATTTAGGACAGGGCGGACTGGGCGGTCGCCCAGGGCCCCCCACAAAATAATGTTTAAGGGGGGGCCTCCACAAAAATGTCTTGAAAGTTGAAAAAATAGGTGTTGAAATGAAAAAAATCTTGACAGCCCAAAATATGAGTCAAAAACAAGACAAAAGATATATGGATGATATATAGATATATAGATGATTTTTATGATATATAGAGGGTTGTGTCCCATGTACTATATATATATACTGAATATTACTTACGTATCTTTAATCCTTTCTTATAATTGTTTAACATATTCCCGTATTAAATTTACACTGCGCCTTCAACCGTCGTTGCCTTCGCAAGTTAACAAAAAATACAGCAAGATGCGCTTTTTGCGCATATACCGCATTCTTTGCAAATTTTATTCATCTACATTATATAACCCCAGTGTCAGTCCAATTACCTACATCTTATTCGAAAAAATATGACTATATGTAACTTAGTTTATTCGTGCATAAATTATCTTTGATGTGCCGCGGTTAATATATTGTGCTGGTCAGTGACCGCCCAGGGGCCTCCACAGTCCTAAATCCAGCGCTGCACAACTCGTCAGGATAAACAGCACATTGGCTGTTGAAAACATTGAATCACCTACTGTATATAGAATAAATTCAAATACATATATGTTATTTACCGGCTGGGAGGTTCGTATAGAAAAATATTTACCCGAGGTCTTAAAAAAGGCCCGAGGCCGCAGGCCGAGGGTACGGACCGACCAAAACGGTAAATAACTTATTTATTTTTTTGTTACATAATTAGAGAAATTAACATAATTGAATTAAGTTGCGTAATCGAGATGACGTTCACGTGATATTCAAAAGTCCAAAGTTTATCGTTCGAGAGTAAACAACTGCCGACATGCAGTCTTACAGGGAAGCTTGGAACCTTTTTTGTCATAAAAAAAACATTCAAAACTCGAAGATCTAGTTACGAAGGGAAGTCAAAATGCAGTCCAAGTGTTTTTAAAGTTTAGTTGATAAAGATTCTTCGTCGTTCTTCTTCGTCGCTTGCTCGTTTTTGGCTGTTCGCTTGGAAAGTCGCTTTCAATATTTGGCTGACTGCATGAAAATTGAAAGTGTGGTCCTCGAGTTTGAAGACGAAAATGCTTGTCAGTAAGCCATTTGTAATTTCAAGTTTCAAGGACATGAGACGATGAAGTTGGCATGTGGAAAATGTTTGGCTAAAAGGTAAAAGACTTGTAGCGGTTTTGTTGAGTATAGCGGTTGGATAACAGAAGAAAGACAGTTTAGTGTGAAAAGGTTTCACTGAGCTTTTCTATCTTAATCTCGTGGTATGATTTTTTATATATATTTCTATATAGTTTCATTTAGTGATTCAAAATACTGTGTTCACAAATTTATGTATGTTTTTCCTACCGTTTTAAACTGTTTTCTTTATAAATGTCAACTCGTAAATTTTGCTTTGTCACAGTTTTCCCAGCGTTTCTTTTAAAATTCGCTCTTTACACATGAAGTTGTCAAAACCATTTGGATAATAAAACTCATTTGCATCCCCGTAGCTCTCTGTTGAATGTATTTTTTCTGTGGCAAGCGAAATAGTTATGAAAATCGGTCAATTTTAAATGAATTTTAAAATTAAATTTAGGATTCCGTGACCGTGGTCAGATATCGTAAAAAACTGCCCGCTCACGCAGCCAATCAAATTGCAGCATTACCTGGGATTCCGCCCGCTCACGATTGATAAAAAAATAAAGTATAATACTAACTTGATTTGGTTTAATTCGTTTGGGAGTTTCGTTTGATTTCAAACGTGAATTTAGGTCGGTATGTAGTTGAGACTTTTTCACGCGGCAGAAATTTGTTTAATTTAACTATATTCGCTGGGTGTTCAACCTCCGCAGCTCCCCAAGTTAAGGTAGTAATATAGCTAGACAAGCTAGTACTAACAGTAATGACGATACACAGCTAGGCTTACAGTATACGCTACCGCGACCTAACATACTTCGGCGGAATGCAGATCGGAGGGGAGGGAGTCAGTTGCCAACCTGCACCTCGTTCCCTGGGGCATCGCGTCCCCACGGCAGGAACGAGGACGACTACCCTGCCGACAACGACGAACCACGATGCAACAACTTACGACCCCCGAACAAACGGCACTTCCTCCATCTCAAGATCTGCAAAGTCACCCGTCTAATACGGGGAAAACTAAGAATAATAATTAGAAGTAATAAATGAAGTACTCACGCAAGTTGAAGTATAGACAATGAGCAACTTACGAAGCAACAAGCGATGTCTACAATAGATGTAACACCACACCAAGAGGAAACATGCTCGGCATGATACATGGAAGAGCAGTGAGGCATGGAGGGATAGCGAGTGACAACAAACGAGTCCTTTGTTGGACCGTGGAAATGGAATCTGCGACTAACTACAGTATCAGAAAAGCAACAACGAATTGAAAATTAGGCATGCTACGCATGCATGTGTCCACTGCGCAGTTGCATTGTTACCTCGATCGCGACTCCCCCCCCCCCCCCCCCCCCCCCCCCCCCCCCCCCCCCCCCCCCCCCCCCCCCCCCCCCCCCCCCCCCCCCCCCCCCCCCCCCCCCCCCCCCCCCCCCCAACGGACCCAATGCCCCCAAACCTCGCTGGCTATTGCATTGTCAAGAGTAATCGATAATATTAAATATTGTTATAGTTCAGGGCTTCCAGTGTAAATTTGACGCTGGGACAAAACATGTTTTCATGGGTAAATCAGAAGTATTATCAACATCAATAGTAAAAGGAATACGATTATACTAATCCCCGAGCCCGGGTGTAGGGCCGAAGGCCCGGAGCCCGGCGAGGGTGCTAATCTCGACATGCGTGGACTATGACGTAGGTGAGGTCCAAGACAAGCACTCACTCAATCAAGCAAGATCACGCCGACATAGTAGCTGTCGCTGATCGGCGGTGGCCACAAAAAGGGGAGGAGGGAGTAAGAAAATGAACGACGGCTAAGCCGAAGGCTACTGAACAAGGGTTTATATAGAGTGATGGACCCAGGGCGCCGGGACTTGACGGCAAAACCCCTGACTGCCCGACACCGCTATACGTTAACTTCTTATGGTATAATAGAATACATGTAAAAGAAAGACCAAGGTCTTTACTGTGTTTTTCTTTACACACAGCCATACAACTCACACGCAAAATCCGGTCCTATATATCCCATCCAGTCATTTTGAGATCTATAACGTCGGGATCGGGCGATCTCCGTATCATCATGTAATTGACTTAGGAGTTACATTTCATTTTGCAGGACTTCAGAACGAAGATGGTGGCTCGACTTCGAATGGATATGCGCAATTTGAAAATGATCAAGACGTTTAGTGCCGATCAAGGCGCAACTGCATGTTGGTGAAGGTGAGGTTTGATAGGCAGCCGTGGATAGCGCACTTACAAATTATGTATATGTACCATAAAAGGGAAATTTCTCTGTAATTGTCTAGAAAATAAAGAAGAAAAAAATAGATAGCCAAGGTTAGCTAGATTTATGGTTCCGAGGTTGGACCATATGCATTAGGAGAAGGCATGACGATTGTTTAATTACAAAGAAACGTTTCGGAAGATGACTATCGAAAAACTCAGAGCTCGAGATAAGACTCGAACTCAAAATCTTCCGAATGCTAGTCAGACGCTCTAACCATTGAGCCACTTGGGTTGTACAGCAAGAATAAAAAAAAACCCATTACGAACTATACAAACTGAAAGTGCCATACTAATGTTTAGGGGATTTATTATACAAAGTAGAATGTTTTATTGATGTATTGATGTTTCTGCTTAGGGGGTGTTTACATGAGGCCAGCCTGAACTCGGACCGACCTGAATTTTGCATTTCGGTTTTTGTTTACATGAAGCCGGCCTTGAAACTATATAGGCTTGGTTTCGGCTAATATTACAAGATTTGTCTCAACTGTCTTACAGCTCGTGACCGCCGGAGAATCATTATTTTATGCGGATTTGACACCAGTCTAATTTAAAACAACGTATTGGCTTTGAGAGGTGAAAGTGCTTCAGTTCGGTCTAGCAGGCGACCTGAGATTAGGCCGACGTGAACTGAATCTCAGGCCAGACTCATGAAAACGATCTATAGTAAAAACACTACAACCGACCCGAAATCAGTCCGGTCTGAGTTCGGGCCGGCTTCATGTAAACACTCCCTTAGTCAACAAGCTCGATAAGCTTAGGGGCTGTTAATACAAGGCAGGCTAGCCCTGTTACCGGGCTGATTTATGTCATGAAAATCTTTCTTTGACTAAAAAAATAATTAAAAAACGAGTAAAGAAGCGAATTTTGTTTTGTAATGTCATTTTCCATTTCTCAAATAGTCGTAATAATATTTTCGTGACATAAAATCAGGCCCTTTAGATGTATACTGTTTACGATTTTTTTAGTTTTTTTATCAAAATACTCAGTGATACCTGTGATTTATGTTTAACATTTAATATTCAACTTGTCATCGTCATCATGACATTGCTTCGTGTATAATTAGAAGTAATATCATGACATGAGGAATATTAGTAATTGAATGTCCCCGAAAGCCGAGGGAGGGTGTATGCCTCGAATGAGGGGAAAATTAGAAAATTTCCCCCAAACTAGGAAAATTAGAGATTAAATCTCCCCGTGAAAACAAAAGAAACCGAGACAATCATCGTATTATTATTATAAGTAATACCATGACAAGGAAATTAATGATTAAATGTCCCCGCATGCCGAGGGAGGATTTGACTTATACAAATCCCCCCTCGGCTTTCAGGGACATTTACTCACTAATTTCCCGACATGTCATGGTATTAGTTTGTAATACCATGATTATCTTATTTTATTATATAAAATAGGGTGTTTTATTGATTTTTCCGCCACTAATAAAAGTGATAATCTCACAATAATCTCACGATTATTTATAATAATCGCGCATGTGACGATTATCGCTGAATCAGCATTATAGTTTAATACAATTTTTGCAAGGCAATAGGACAATTTCTTTATATAATAAACAGAACAATACATGGATGCTTGGAAATATGAAATTTATTTCTCGTGTTGACCAGGATATGTCACTCGTTCGCTTCGCTCACTCGTGAGATATCCTGGTCAACACTCGAAATAAATTTCATATTTCCGCACATCCATGTATTATTCTCTATATAATAATGCATTTCTTGGTCATGCATGCGAATGAGGGGAAAAATAGAAATTTGCTCTGTTAGAGGGGAAAATTAGAAATTTCCCTGTTTGGGGGAAATTAGTGATTAACGGTTACGTTAGGTGAGAACAAAAGAAACCGAGTCAATCATGGTATTACACCATTTTAATCTAGGTGGTTTGCTTTGATTAGACATTTACAACTATAATACATTTTAAAATACTCGACGTTGCTTACGATGGATGTAAAGATGTTATCTTCCGAAAGTTTCTGTTCAAATTAAACTACCGTCATGCGTTGCGATAATGCACAACATATATTGAGCTGGTTGGCTGGTTCAAAATTCCAGTACCAAGAACATTACACGAGCCTTGTTTTATGCCAAGTAGAAATCCAATTCATAGATGGTTGTTTTGCTTATCTTTCAACATTTGTCAATAACACTCGTATATTTTAATACTTTTTTTTTCTTGCGGCATTTCTTTATTCAATAATAATATTGTTAACCAAGGTTTTTAATTGAAAAAAATGTTGTCAAAGTTTAGGTGGTTATTTGTCAATAAAATGTATTATAAAATAAGGTGTTCTCTATAACGCACGCTCTGATTGACTGGGCCCCGTCGTAAAATGGCGTATAGGATGGCGTCACCTGGCGGGAAAAGCTAGCGAACTTTCAAAACTATCCCACTTTTAGTTTGTTTGTTTTTTTCGTCATATTTTATAAAACAAATAAAACATACCGCTCCTGTGCATATGTATACTCTTATAAAGGTACAGTTGACGTGATTTGAACACGAAAGAAGTGTAAAGGCTATCGCCTCGTGCCTCTACTGAACTTCTTTCGTGTTCAAATGACGTCAAGCGTGCCTGAAGTACATATGCACGGAGCTTTATGTTTTATTTGTTAAATAAAGTAACTGTGGTTGTCCAGATTGGTCACAATTGTAGTTTGGCCAATTTTTTGGACTGGACTTTGGACTGGACATTGGACGTACTTTGGACTGCATGGACTGGACTTTGATTAAAAATTGACTACAGCGAGAGATCATTTAGTCCAATTGATATATGAAATATGTGATATATAAACTTTGTCTATTTTAACGACATTGAAGCTGTCACCATGGCAACGGTTATCTAAGATAGAAATGTGTCAAAACACATTTAATATTTGAAGGTCAACGTCAATTAAGCATTAATAGTAGGGAGTTTAAGACTGTAAACCGGAATGATCTCGTGCAGCCAGTTTTTCGTAGATTTTCCCGCGCTACAACACTACTTACACGTTAAATGACAGACGGGTAAATTATAAGCTGCTTTTTTATCTAATTCGTACATCGGCTTTATATAAGTCGTAATTAATGTAAGAGAACAATATAAACGTAAATTTTAGGTATTTTAGTTTTAATCAAAGCTGATGTTTAAATAACTCATTTGAACTAACGTTTAAAGTGCCTATGGAACGAAAATTAAGTTTGTCTTATTTGAAAGAACACTTACAGGTGACGTACAGTCCGTTCTGCGCATGACCGCAATGTAGTCCCGCCAAAACAGATATTCGTAGATAATTACATGAAGTACTCAACTCAATGTAAACCGTTAGGAACAACATGGCAGAAAACCAAGTGATTCGGCGAGGATATCTCCTCGGAGTTCTTCTGTTTCTCCTGAAAATGTTTTGTTTTGGGTACAAGTAATGAATGGGAACCTCTTTCCTCCGCAGAGGCTTCTATTCGCAGGCGCGCGGGCAATCGTAAAGCGCGCGGAGAACGTTGGGAAGGTGGAAAAAGAGGTGAGAAATAGCGAGAAGCCTCTGCCAGATAATGTGCCGTTCTCTGGCAGGATTTGCGGTTCTGTGGTAAGTGGCATAAAAAACCGACGATTTGGGAGAAATTCAGCACTCCCTTCAAGATCTAAGTATCAAAGGTTAGCATGACGATTTTCGTGAAGAAATAGTGCGATTACATGAATTTATTTTATTCTTGCTGTTATTTACGTGTCTGCCATTTTAAATCAATTTAGATGTAAACTATATTTCAATTAATTTAGACTTCTTTATTCTCTTTACGATAACCATAATGCAGAGGAAGATATAGAATGCTTTGCAATAAGTGCAAGTACGCCGGAGAAGGATTTTTTAACACCGAATTCGAAGTCGGCAAACGAACCGAATACGAAGAGATTTCAGTCCAGTATGAACAAATCTGCGGTTCTCTGGTCATGGGAGATAGCGGCGATAGTTTGCACGAAGTACAATGTTTTCTTCAAGATCTAAGTCTAGAATGTTGTTCTGGACGTTATTAGTTCTGAATTATTCTATGGAAATCACCCGGAACGAATAAAAAAAATCGAAACGCTGCCAGACTAACAAACGTTTTAATATCGAACGTTGAATCGTTGATAAACAAAGTCGACGAACTACATAGAAAGTTAGCGCTGAGAATATTCCAGCGCACACCAAGCTCGCAAATGTACCACATGCACTACGTGTATACGCGAAACTTATCATAGGTATTAAGATCTATGTTTACAACATTTCAGTGTCTTTTGATTTAAACTTCTCGGGTAGCGTTTGTTTACATTGCATAATTCAAAACTGGAAAATCCTGTCCTTGTGTAACAATATTAACATTCTCGAGATGAGAATTGTCTGCCAGCAATTTAAATGTGTCTTTTGTTCACAATTTATGGATTTCCAACTTTTCCGTAAGTTAAATTTGGTTATATATTGAAATTCCGAGTCTTGGTGCCTAGTCCATCACGGAATTTGGGCGCCATATTGACAACATTATCTGGCAGAGGCTACTTTTCTTTCCCTCTTCCCATCATTCCTCGCGCGTCTTCTCCTCCAAGCCTCTGCGGAGGAGAGAGAATGGGAACCAAGAAAAGCTTACAATCTTGAATAAGGTATTAGTATTTTTTTTGTAAATTTATATGTAAACATTAGTTTCGTACATGTGCAGAACGGACTGTACATCACCTTTAAAATTATAGAGTAATATATTTTGCAGTTTTTCGTTTCCTTGACGTCACACGTGCATATTCAGTTATCGAGAAAGTTATATATTATTGCTATTATCAAATATAATAATGACTTGAAGATCTACATGTTTAGTGTTGTGGGCGAAACACATCCACATGCTTCATTGAAATTAATTTGGTTTGATAATAGAAAAGATATCTAACCTTCTCCGATAGCTCATTATGCACCTACGACGTCAAAATGTTTAATTTTCATATCAAACGAACTAAAATATCTCAAGAAAGCAAGGAAAGTCAAACGAAAAACTGCAAAAGATGTTACTGTATAATTTGAAGTGTTCTTTCAAATAAGACAAACTTAATTTTCGTTTCATATATAGGTACTTTAATATCTGGATTATTTGGCAGCCATTTTGGATTATATAAATCAAGTTTGTCTAATTCGAAAGAGCTTGTAAAATTTTAAAGGAAAACCTTTTACAACCTTACCGTATTTTTCTTCCCTTTGACGCTTTCGAGATACCTCAATTTGTTTGATATGTATAAATTTGATGGTCTGACGGCATATCCAGGGTACAGCATTTTCACTCGTAGCAAAATTACTTGTACTTCCATGATACTCAACAAAATCACTTGAAACTGTGCACATGCATATTTTAATAAAGGCTTATTAACCGAGTGCGAGATCTGTACAGGAAAGTATATTTGCCTGAGCTTTTCGTACAGACCGAGCGACGAAGGACTCGGCGAGGTTTGTGCGAGAAAAACTGAGGGAAAATACTTTCCAGTACAGACCGAGAAAACTGGTTAGTAAGCCTGTTATTTATTATATGGCTTTTGGTTTGTTTTCTTATCTGTTTTTAGTTCTACGTTTGTCTTGATCAGATATCGCTCTTCACCTTAGTTCTTACTTTTGAGCTTGTTCGTTTCACTTCGTGTTTACACCTATAGGCTTTTATTTTTCGCGCTTTTAAATAAGAAGTTTTTATAAAAAGAAACACTAATGTTTCAGGACGTATTATTACTCGGGCTACCGCAGGTAGACGAGTCTAGGTTTCGCGACGCGTTATTAGTCCTCCGCGCGGCCGCTGGCGATATTGACCAATAACCTTTGCGAAACTGAGGCATGTGACTATATCTATGCATGTGACCAGCCAACCTCGTCCCCAGGGCCATTTGTAGGGGCTGGGCCAAGATGGTGGCCAAAAACAAAATGGCGGGAACAAATGGCCCTGGTGGAGGCTAGCTCAAAATGCGCAGTATATTGCGCATTTTATTAACTAGAACTCAGTTCTTTACACAGTAATTATACCTAATTACAGCTAATTATTGCATGGTTTGAAATATAATTTCCCGTGCCGTGGGCAGGAACAACCGACAAGGTCAAAATACAATTTAATTTTTTTTAAATACAAAATCAAACCGTCTGATTTACGCCATAAGCTCTTGACCAATCAGAGGCTGAGATAGCCTAGCCTCCACCAGGGCCATTTGTTCCCGCCATCTTGGCCCAGTTCCCTACAAATGACCCTGGGTACGAGGTTGGTGACCAGCTAGTGCTTGACTGCATGTGGCTTCTCGTCTCGGATGTGTTTTGTGTGTTATGTTCACAGACATAGTTATTGGGCAGTAATGTCGCTGGCAAGTATCTTGATATTATTATATACGCTTACAATCGCACACGCCGTTCATTATAAGTGAACTTGCAGGTGACACTTTCTAGGTAAACATGAAGCTGTGTAATATAAAGGCGAAGAGACTTGACATATTGAACGCTGTACACATATGTGGAAATAATACTACCATTTGCGATCAACCGTTAGGCGTGAGAGTTAAAACACGTTTGTTTACGTTTCAAACGTGCAAGTTTAGCTGGAAAATTTTGACGTTTTAACAATAGCCTGATGAATCACCCGCCATTTTTTGACAGGTGATTGATTGGGGTATTGTTGAAACGTCAAATTTTCCAGTTAAACTTGCACGTTTGAAACGTAAACAAACGCGTTTTAACTCTCACGCCTAACGGTTGATCGCAAATGGTAGCACTTTCTTTCTTTGCTTTCCTGATGTCTGATCACTCGTCTCGGATGTGTTCTGTGTGTTCACAGACATAGTTATTGGTCAGTGCACTGACCAATAACTATGTCTGCCGTTGGCAAGTATCTTGATATTACCATATTTGACCGGTGCGCCCACCCCCCTGGACCATAATTTTCACCAAAAGAAGGGGGTGGGCGCTTACGCGAGCAATGGGCGCTTACGCGGGCATCTTGGTGCTAAACGCGCAGAGACTGGGACCAATGAACACAGAAATTCAAAATGGCGCACATCTAAACGAAGACTGTTTAAAACGTTTCAATTTTGCCACTCACACATTAAAATTATCAAAAATAATTGCTTAAAACACAAAAAATGTGGAAATTTTATTGTTGAGAAGCAAACAAGTTCTTTGTGAAAACACCAGTACAAAGTGTAAGTCAAATTTTAATAATACACTTAAACAAACTTTTAGTCCAAAGAGAGGGGTAGGCGCTTTCCCAAACATGGGCGCTTAACCGGTCAAATACGGTATATACACAATCGCACACGCCGTTTATAGTTGTGTTGATATTTAATACCTGAAGAGACTCGACATATGAACGCTGTGTACATGTGTGGAAATACGTTAATAAATACAGGCAATCGTGTTTTGTTATTGCAAATTGTGTTTTCTATCGGAGAATTGGATTGTGTTTTGACTTTTGTCTATAACCAATGTGTTCAATAGACTTTAGATCTTAGCACTGCATGTGACAACCTGCGCATGTATTGATGTATATGATTGCAAAACACCTTCACCTACTATATATAGCACTGTGATTTTGCAGTAGCCCGAGTAAACGCCTGACCAGGCGTCTTGTTGATCAAAATTTCCAACGAAAAATTTCTAATTCTCTTTTAATATTTTCATTCAAATCAACTTAGTAATTTTCCCGCCAAAACTTGCAGGTCATTAAAAAGGACGTAATGCCCTCTCACATGCAGTGCCGAGAGGGCATTGCGGCTTTTTCTGGACCTTTCAAGCAACCAATCAGCGTGAAGACACAAATGTAATGTAATGCATTACATATCACACAAACTGAAATATCTCAAAAACGAAGTAAAATACAGAGAACTTGTTAGAGGTTAAGTGCAATTTTACAAGTTCTTTCAATCAAATAATACAAACTTAATTTATATTGCTAATGCCCTTTAACCAATAATTTAATTTAACCAGCACCGGTGTGGCGCTACTAATGAGATTGTCACCGTGTTAACCGTGTTGAGATTCTACATCGGTTTATGTAATCGGCTTTATGACCAGAATAATCGAACGTTTGTCTTGAAATGGCTAACTTATGAAACTGTCAGGATAAAATCCAATACTTGAGATGAATAATTAATGCGAAATATATGCATATGGTCCGTTCGGGATTCAGATTGCATGACGAAATTTTTGGACGTACTAATTTAAGATGTCTTGTATCGACCGTTCCATATATTCGATTAAATATATCCAGATTTTAGAAGAAGATTAGCGATAGTTTTGGTTGAGATATACAGCGAGAATACGGAATCATACACCATTTTCATAATAGAGGCTAATTTGAATATTCTTTTATGTGCGTCTTAATAAACCTGTCTAGCCTCGTTTGTGTGCTGCAATTCAAAATAATCTTTGCTTCATAACGAGGCTAGAAAGACTCATTGAGATGCACATAAAAGAATATTTAAAGTGGTGGCTATTATGAAAGTGGTCTATAAGCCTAGTTTCCGCTATGGGTCGCTAGCGATCGCTAGGATTGTTTTCATATGATCTCTTATGTTCACATTCGTTGCTGTCTGTCGATGTTTAATATGGGTTTGCAGTCAGCCTGAATTTACGAATTCTACCGGCATTTGAACAGCATTTCGGCCTATCTAAACCGAACGGAGGACTATTTCGTTTCATAAGCAGTCCTTACATTCTTAAATTTAGTTTGAATGCGGATCCAATCCAAATTTTTCGCCGATTGCTTTCCAGGCATGCATTCATCTAATTCCTATACTTGAATAATAAATATTGCAAGAACTGGATTACAAAATCCTTATAATATTTATTTTGCAAGCCTTCATATTTATGAATTTCTTCGCCATGTCCGAACCTCGTGCTCAACTTAATATGTAAATAGACGCGCCATATTGCAGTGGCAACAACGAAAGCATTACATTGTAGACTACTTTTCGATCGCGCGATTGTGTTTCCAAATGATCAGTTAAGGCCGTTTTCCATTACTCGCGCTTTGCCGACGCGGGCGGAGCGTGCATTGTTCAGTGCGCTTTGGAAGTTGAAAATTTCCAGCTTTCAAAGCCTGCTCCGCCCATGCGGGCAAAGTACACGTACATTGGTAATCGTCGTCGATGGCTTATAGGCCTGCGCTAAATGTCGCACAATAGACGAATTTAATTATTTGAATTTTATTCGACGAAACTACGACGTATAACTCGATGAAATTCGACGTTTAACTCGACGTCGCGACGTTTAGCGCAGGCCTAAGAATCGTTTTGGATCGCTAGCGATCGACAGCGATTATATGGAAACTATAAGCTATATGTGATGACCATAGGTAGCCCAACACACTGTGTGAGTATATATATAGTAACGTTAATACTATATTCTATTTTATAATTGATTTATTTTATATGGCATAGAAATGCATACTGTTTAAGTGATAGTTAAAATATGAGCGGCCGATCTTTATGGGCATTTACAATGGCGAGCCGAAGGCGAGCCATTGTAGATGCCCATAAAGATCGGACGTGAATAGTTTTAACTTACTTATCAAATTCTAAGTGTAAATAATGAACACTTTGTTTAAGAGTCGTAGGAAAGGTGAGATAAGATCATTTACAGTCAGACAAAGTTCAATTTGAGGCACTAGTGCCTATTAACTTTGATAAAACCTTGATGTTTTATTAATCAATGTTTTATCCGTAGTTAAAGATGCCCTTACAAAAATTCCACACGATTTCACACGTGTGAAATTCATCATGTGATTTTGGAACATGTGATTTTTCACACGTGTGAAATTTTACCATATGTGACATTTCACATGTTCCAAAATCACATGCTTTCACACGTGTGAAATTTACCATATGTGAAATAATTTCACACCTGTGAAATTTACCATGTGTGAAATTTCACATGTTTGAAAATTTAAAATTGAAACTGAATTTGAAACTACATTGCTTAGAATATAAAAAATAATGGTGAAGCTAAACATGCAAAAAGTCCAAACATCTGATGTAATTATATTTGTTTAAATCAAATTTTAATTAATTACTTGTCAGGATATGACTACTAATTACAAAACATAAATTTTGCTTTGAATTATATACAGAGAATGCTTGAAATACTAATTTGTACTCACATAGAAAGTTTCATAAAAAGTTTTAATATAAAAAAATGTTATTGCATCATGT
This sequence comes from Paragorgia papillata, assembly GCA_035771165.1. Classification (NCBI taxonomy): domain Eukaryota; kingdom Metazoa; phylum Cnidaria; class Anthozoa; order Scleralcyonacea; family Coralliidae; genus Paragorgia; species Paragorgia papillata. The sequence continues at coordinate 375,459 of JAWNZC010000183.1, forward strand.
GGTTGATAATACGTACAGACCATATAATAAGTTATATATATATATATCTAAATATATATATCAGACTCATTCATAAAATTTCTACTCATAGTAAATTTCACATGACACCACATGCTTTCACATAAATTACATATGTGAAATCATGTGAAATTCTATCACATGGTAAATTTCACATGATACCACATGCTTTCACATAAATCACATATGTGAAATTCTATCACATGGTAAATTTCACATGATACCACATGTTTTCACATAAATCACATATGTGAAATTCTATCATATGGTAAATTTCACATGAGTTCACATAAATTCACACGAAATCACATGAAATCACACGTGTGAAATCATGTGGAATTTTCGTAAGGGTGCTGATTAAACATTCATTTCTTTTGAATTTTCTTCATGAATTATTAATGAATTTGATAATACCATTTAACTGTTCATATCCTCTTTCATAAGATCAATATGTATCTATATGACTTGTTCGTTGACCATAAAATTGAGCAGTGTTTTAATAATATAAATAAATACAGCTACTCTACATTGCCCCCTGCTGTGTTCACCTCGCTTAACCGTCGGATAAACATTGTTATATTACTATTTTTACCGCAAAATATACAGGAAAATCAAATTTACTGTTCAGACTAACTGCTTACTTAATATACCATGTAAGATGGAAAAATTCACACATATACTTACAACTAGACGACTTTAAATCACGATTTAAAGCGTGATGGTAATGTAGTGGTTAATAAGTGGGGTAATGTAGAGTAGCTGTATTTATTTATATTATTAAAACACTGCTCAATTTTATATAATTTCATATAGATACATATTGATCTTATGAAAGAGGATATGAACAGTTAAATGGTATTAAACAGTATGCATTTCTATGCCATATAAAATAAATCAATTATAAAATAGAATATAGTATTAACGTTACTATATATATACTCACACAGTGTGCTTGGGCTACCTATAATGATGACAAAAAATAGCAACTCATCGTTTTGTTTCAGTTTGGCGGGACGTGATCGCATTTGTTGATCACAATATTTCTTGAAAAGCCCCTGTGGTAATATGTTGTGGCAAATTCACAACTATCAGCAAAGTCCATGCACTATCACAAGTTTGTACTTTATATGGGAGTTTTCATTAATCAATAATTTCAAGGCAAAAAAGTTTGACTGCACACATGTTCTGGACGTTTACACAAATATGCAATGTCAGCATGGTGACAATCTCAGAGCGCCACACCTGTAACCCGTAACGTGGCTACATGTTATCTCCACCTGTCTAGTTTGTTGGCTCTTTCAACACAAGGTTCCGGTGTAAACGGGATAGTTCCTCCCACATGCGACAAAAATATACTTGAAACACTCTTGGCACCGCATGGTCGCACAACTTGAAAGATCTTTATATAATTCTGCTCCAGGAAGAAATGACATAAAACACAAGTACATGAAATATATTATATGTAGTTTTTATCTTTCGATATATATATATACAAACGAGCACGTGCAGTGATTTTGTTCACGGAATGTCGGAAAGTGCTCAATACCATTTTAAGGTAGAGCGAATATAGTATAGTTTAAGTGGGCTTACCTCAAAATGTTGAGTGTCGCATCAACATTTTGAGGTAAGCCCACTTAAACTAAACTATACTATATATATATATATATATATATATTAGTGAAATAAAACTAGCGTGCTGCGTAGGCAGTGTAGAAACAACAATCGATATATATATATATATATATATATATATATATATATATATATATATATATATATATATATATTAGCTTTGCCATGATAATTACAAAGAAGTATAGAATCGATGTACAACAAGACGCCTCACAGTGGTGAACATATTTACGATCAAGACAGTTGTCATTCACATGTGATCGCTATTAAACTATAAAGTCAGCCAGTCAGTTTCGAAATCTACCAACAGCGTGCAAGAACACCTTGATCAAAAGGCAAAGCTGTTCAACTTTTTGTCCAACTTACTCTAAAAGCGAAAGGAGCAAAGAACTTACAACATGTCACGGCTAACAACTCACCGGAAGCGTGAATAGTATAGTGGAAGTAAAAAAGTGCAAAAATGCAAAATCGTGACACCCAAAAAACCAAGCCGAAACCTAGCCCGAGTAATAACACAAAAAGAAAAGAAAGAAAAAAGTACTGACTATACAATGGCGAGGTCATCTGCAACCGCATGAAGGCCAGTTGCATGTGGACCCAACAATAAAACAAAAAAGACAGCAAATATTAAAAACACTAAACACGAAATCCTTGAAAGGCTATATGGGCGAAGTTACATTTGAGATATACTTTCCCTGGTTCTTGGGTGATCTACATGTCGACAGGAGAGTAATTGTTACGTATATATTAGAATAGTTCTAAAGGTATGAGGAAGTCTAGTCATAGTCAATCGAGATATGGTCTGGAAACTCATGCAGCTAAAGTCTTTGGTCTACAGTAAAAACCCGCTAACAAGAACCTACCACTATTAAGAACCTCAGGCTGAAATTAAGAATTTATTTATATAAGAATATATAAGAATATAAGAACCTATCCCAGGCTGATTTGGTAAAATGTAGGTTCTTGTTAGCGGGTTTTTACTGTATCTTTTTGTTCGCCTTTATGCATTTTTGTGCACGGTGCACGGTCACTGAACACATTGTATTTTAGTATAATGAACGAATTGTCCAATAGCAACGTTTCAGTTCAATCACTGAACCGTGCTATTTAAATATTAATAAACCTAAAACAAAGGATGTGCACGGTGTAAGGTACGGTTCAACATAAAATCCCAGCTATTATATAGGCGCTTTGAAGTTTGCCGAGTTTCCAGACCATATGTCGATTGCATGACTATGGTCTAGTATGATTAAAATTATCAAGTTTGTTAACTCAAGAGCGTTCCATACTCTCACAGTCTTACGGAACTATTAAAGCGGAACGATTTTTGACAAGTAGAAGTTATTCGGAATAACTTTTGCTTTGTTTATACAGTTACGAACAAAATATTGAATAATATATACAAATGCTTGAACAACGAATTTTATTAATTTGCACCAGATTCGACACATGAAAAGTTTGACGTTTGAAATGGACTTTAGTTACATTGACAACTTTGGGAGAAAAAAAACAACTAAATGGGTCAATGTCGCGGAGATATTCGTGCCAATAGGTAATTGTGTTAATATTTCTTGGTATGAAACAGATACCAAAAAACTGCATGGGTTTATCCCGGACCTGCAGGTATCTAGGAACTTGTTTCAACAACAATCACAAATATTGTTAGATTTCAATCGCGTGACCTTTTATTCCGATTTTAAAATGGTAATCGGGCAAAGTATAATTAGATCGATTTGTACCACCTATAGCACAAAGCAAGTCTCTGGAATTTACCAACACGAACGGAAACAACTCCAGAGTATACGTATCAATATCATATAAATATTTTGAAGTGATATTTGACCTTGACCATCCGGTCATGAAACAAAGGCAACATCACGTGAAAGTAATGTAAAAGCTCTATTAACCCCTCCAAAAGACAAATAGTTTAAAATATAATTTTTTTCTGAAATGCTAACTTTAATAAACACTGCGCTTAATAGTACAGTCTGCGAAATCCTGGCTACTGAATAATAATGAGTGACGAAGAAAACTCTACTTGGCCCGGCTGATTTGAACCAGCTACCTTCGGTTTTACTAGTCCGATGCTCTACCAACTGAGCTACAGGTCAAGTTGGGAGCTGAAGGTCGAATGATAGTACTTAGGCTATTTCGAAACAGACTATTGGAACAGACTACCTAAGTACTATCATCGAAATATAGTAAGGTTAGATTATTAGATATACTGCCGAAACAGAGAACGTATAGGAATCTAACGTTTCGAGCGAAGGCCCTTTCTCTGACGAAGGGCCTTCGCCCGAAACGTTAGATTCCTACGTTCTCTGTTTCGGCAGTATATCTAACCTTACTATATTTTACTATATTTTACTATGTTTTTTGAACAATTAGAGTACCAGAGGTTTCTTATTGTCGAGTAAAATCGTCTGGCGTTAGCCACAGTAAAATACTAGAGTAATGAGTAATGATTTATTTAACGTCGCAAGCACAGGATGTGGTCGCCCAATCATCCGAGCCAGGGGCTCATGCTAAAAGTGCACGACATAAGCTAAGACCTAACGTGTTGATTTTACGGAGGGAGGAAAACCGCATGCAGAGCCCTGCGAAAAACCCTCGAAGCACAGGAGAGACCTACTAAACTCTACTCACATGAAATTCAAGTTCGAGAACGGGGTTATTCCCAGATGGTCACCCATCCAAGTACTAACCCCGTCCAACTGGGCTTAACTATTGGTGAGAGGCAGCGCCCTAACGTTGTGCTTGGTACTCAAAGGGTTAATAAAGAGTTGCTAAACTGAAACGCAAGTGTTTTTAGTTGTTTAAAAATGTTGTTAAAGTCTCTCAGTGAACTTTGTGAATAAACTGTTCCAAAATGGTCAGTTTAAAGTTCGATCTACTTAGAAAGGGTAGGGCTCTTAAATGAGGGGGAGAGCAGGCTTATTTGAAAATTGGAGCTTTAAAAGAGGGTCTTAATAGAGAGGGGGAGGGGCTTATTACGGGAGGGGGCTTAGCAAAAACTGTAGAAAACGGCCTTAATATCCAGTAAACCTTCTCCACGAATCTTATAATATGTATTAAAGTAGGTCTATATTTCAATTTAAATAATTAGATAAGCAGCAAAAGTACGTCTATCTTTGAAGTTGAAGTAAATACAGTATACTTCCTTCCCTTGTAATGGGCGGTGTAAACATGCACAAGGAAGGGCAATGCCAACGCATATCACGAGACTTGAATTACTAAGAATTGTTTTGATTAGGAAGTAGGATCAGCTCATATATATTTAGGACATCCTCTTGTACAGTCTATAGTCATTTACCTTCACTCTTCGCGCATAAAAATGTCGTCTTTTATATTTGACCAAGTGTTAGAAATTGCGTTCGATGTTCTTTGGAAGCAAACGCTGTCGGCCGTTTGCGGTCTTTCGGTGAAGAAGTTGAAAGAAGGTGACTTGACGGACGAGAAATGTCGACAGTTGATTGTAAGGGAATTGGACGATATCAAATCCAGTCTCGATGGTCTTTCTCGTAAAGACCTTCTGAGCAGCGTTAGTTCTCTCAAGGAAGGAGTTTCTCTCTTAAATAACATTTCGCTTGCTAATTTAACGGAGGATGTCGATAAGAAAGTCAGTTCGACAGACGGAGCAGCACCTAAAGGTGAAGCACATCAACTTCAAGCCACACAGGCCGGAGGTTCGTCGGTGATGGAGCTCAATGGATCCAGGATTCCGCGCGTCAATGCTTTGTATAATTCGATTACAAGACTGGATACGGCCTCAAGAAACCGACTAGCATCCGCCGTGGCATGTTTCAAACTCGCCCGCGAAAAAGCAACAGACTCTTTCAGCAACAAAGCATTAAGCACGGAGGATAGCATTCTTGCAGCTAAGCTGAAAGTGATCAGCAGAATGCTTGAAAGTGTAGCGGATCCAAGTATGACCATTGATGCTTGTAAGTGTTATGTTAAAGAACTTCATGATATGCCTGCCGTTAAAAAAATATTCTCTGTCCACTTCAATGGTGGTATCAAATCGTACGTTATGCGGAAAAAACGACTTGAGCATATTGTGTCTGTAATCGACATTAGTGTCGCCTTGTTGAAGTTTATGCAAGATTTTTGCAGTGGAGAAGTGGACACCCAGGTCCAGGACTGGCCAAAAATTGAACTTCGTTGCGGAGAATTCAATCCGATATGCGGCACTAGTGTTGAAGAAGTTATGCGCCGTGGTTTTGTTAGACCTATGCCGTTCGTTGGGCAGCGCAGTTTAACTGATCTTCTATGGAATTCAAGATCTCATTTCGTTTAATCATTGTGATAATAGGAAGAACAACGAGGGCGAAGACAACGACCATCAACAAAAACAACAGCAACAACAACAACAACAACAACAACAACAACAACAACAACAACAACAACAACAAACAACGACAATATTAACATCAACAAAAACAACAGCAGCAGCAGCAACAACGACAACAACAACAACAACAACAACAACATTAACACCAGGAACAACAACTACAATACCAGCAGCAACAACAACAACAACAACAACAACAACAACAACAACAACAACAACAACGACAACAACAACAACAACAACAACAACAACGACGACGACGACAATTAGGCAACGAGCCCAAGTTATTTATATCACTAGATAGTCAACGAGGCGAATTTAGTATAAAGAAACAAACTGAAACTTCGGCGAAATGCAAGTTTTCTGCCATGCATTGTTCTGCATTTGCAAATTGTCTCGTTTATTACTAGTGCATGGTTTGTTGCTAATAAACAGTGAGTAACTCTGCGACAATTAAATACGGGATTTGTTGATGGGGCCTACGATTTTTTGTTATTATTTTTGTTGTAAATGATAAAGCCTAGTTGTTAAACATAAATGTAATGTAATAAATGTTATAATTTACATGAGGGACATTATTTCCATACTATATCCATTGTCTAAAGAGAGATCAGCGAAAGTTTTTGTTCTAGCTTTTTCTTCACGTTTATGCAAACTAGTGCACCGTGAGGACAATGTATTTTCGATATAATGAAGCGACCATGATCGAGTACTGCTGCCGATCGACACACTGAGTGCCGGTCACATGGGGACGAATGACCCCTGGACTGAGTGACCCCACTTTTTCTAGTGCCCCTCAGGACTGAATGAGCCATTCAGCCATGATGGATGAAGTTGAAATTGCTGTTTTATTGCTTCGTAATAATTAATACCCAACCAATATTACATAAGTAAACCCCAAAAAAATATTACATAAGTAAACCCTTTTTTTTAAACATAAAAAGAATATTACATAAGTAAACCCAAACAGAAAAAAGCAATAAAGAAAATCGAAAATGGCGACAAATTGTAACTCAAGACAGTGACAAAGTTTCTTACCTCTGGTGAAGGACTTGCATTGTATTACAAGTTGTGGTAGCATTGTTTCAATTTTACAAGTTTTGATTGGTAGAACATTTGGTAACAAGTTTAATGCATGTACATTGTTAGTCTTTCATCACAATTTGACACTCTCTTGTTCATTTAATTACTGATAACCAAGTATAAGAGATATATTTTACAGTTTTCCATAGGGGGTCACTTATCACTGCAAAGATCATTCATCCCTTGACACCGTCCCTGCCAGGCGCTGCCAAAAGGCCAACCCCATCGCTCCCTGCTCACTCTACCTTCCAATCCTGCCTGGGTACGAGGCAGAAAAAATAGGTACACGTTGCGTACATGCGCATACTGATTGAACAATGTAAATTCTTCATTAAAACGTACTGAAAATATTAGATAATTGTGTGAAATTACTGAAATATCAACTTATCCTCTCACGCTTCACATAAAGTTAACAATAATCGTTAAGTTTCCAAATTTCCTTAAATTAACAATCGTTAATTCTAGCCCTTACCTAAACTACAAAGCAATCCCTAACCCAAATCCTAACGCTGATCTTAAAATGACATTTTTGCCTTTTTTGAACGTTTTACACTGAAATACAAACTATACGTTGGGATATGGTTTAGAAACCAGTCGAAACCAGCCAATTTGTACAAATTCACAAAATCGTTCAAACTTTATATCGACAGCTGTCGTGTCTTGGCGTCTTGTGATTGCGTGCAAACGGATCTATGATCTGAAGCGAAATCCGACTTCCAGTTTTCCATTCGTTGTTCTAGTATACACGTTCGTAAATCCTTCGAACATACAAATAGGACTTCTGAAGTATGCCTATCAGCTTTTCGCCTTTCTTAAAACAAATACATACAGACATATACATATGCATGTACACAACTTTTTTTTGTAGAGGGTCTTTGAGGATGTACCTCATGTCGAGATTGCTTATACACATAACTGAGGTCCCCGTAAAACAAGCTACATAGAAATAAGTCCCTGCAACAAAAGCTACAATTTATACATGCACTCGTTTAATACACAATTCTTGCCGCGAGAAGCTGTGTGAGGACTTTATTTATATTAGCTTTAGACAATTTTAGACCAAATTCAAAGCGATTTGACGTCGAAAAAATGTTGGAACAGCTTCCAGACTTAGGGGGTGATTACATGGACCGGGCAGCTGGACGGATGAGTTTTCAATTGACGTGGATGATTTCACGCCGAAATTCGCAATTATCAAGTAAATAAGGGCAAAGTTACGTTAGTATTACGTCAGTTTTACACTAATTAGTCTATTATTTATTTTGTAAGCCCATCGTTAATAAAAATATTGTTATAGTCTTAGCTAACCCACGAAAGCGTCTTCACGAAGACTAATTAATTTATTAAGTCTTCGCTATGATCGGGAGAAACACACGAATAACGTTTTGATGTTCTATTTCAGTTCCTTTCAGCACTATTTATTCACACAGTCAAGTAAACGAACGCGTATCGAAGCGAGTTAAACAGTTTTTCAGCCCAGTTTGCAGGGATAAAAAGGATTGCATGGACATTTTCATCCCGGCAAACCGGGCTAGCCCGCTTGCCATGTAATCGCCCCCTTATTTCCAGTAAATTTTAAAATATTTTTTTAATGTTTTTAGAAGAAATAACATTCCGTGCTCGATATTGCTTATACACAACACTGAGGTCCTCGCAAAACTGACAAGTTACAATTACATTGAGTCCTCACAACGTAAGCTACACATCCATTACACTCGTTACACAATCTGAACAACGAAAAGCCTTGCGAGGACTTATTTAAAACACCATTTTTAATATGTTTAAACGATTTTGAATCAAATTCGTAAAATCTATGTAACATCTTGAGGAACACTTTTCCGATAAGTTTGAGTTTATTTATAACGAAAAAACACTGCAAGAGGTCGCCACAACGCCGGTGTAGAACGTACGCAGACTGGTTTCCGGTCGATATATCAGGGGCCTGGTGCCAATAAAGCATGCCTCTGAATTCAGGATTATCCTGAATTATCAAAGTGCATCTCTAGAATTCAGGATTATCCTGAAGCCTAGGGGACTTCTCTTTCCCACATGCGGGATGTTAAACTGAAAAGCATATAACAAAAAAAAACAGTAGGGGTGTTGTGGTCGGTCTTTGGGACCACCGGGGGGTTGTGGTTAGATTTAGGGTTGCCGGGGGGTTGTGGTTAGGTTTAGACCATTTCACAATTCAGGATAATCTTGATTCTAGATGAGAGGATATGCTGTATATCGTTGCATATCGTCTTGCATTTGCAAACTCGGGCCCAAGTATAAACGCCTGGGGACCAATCTCGTACCCAGAGCCTGCGATCCTTTTGGTCGCAACGCGGTCTGTAAGTAGGACACACACACATTACAACCGCGCTCATGACAAAGCGGATATGTATAGTATCCGCAAAAAGTGTTGATAGTAAGGGTCTGCTTTCAACAATCGACATTATAGAGCTACACTAATAAGTGAAATAATTAGATGCATTGCTACAGTGTTGAAATCTTAAGTACAGTGTTAATAGAGCAGAGAAACATGTAGTCATTAATAAACTGGTGTTGCTCGCCTCTGAATGTACGTTCTGCTTTCTTGCATACTGTATCTCGTTTATAGATGTTAGCCTATATAGATCAGGAAATTCATTTCGCGTCTTTTAGTGAAGAATTCCGCGTCCGATCCAGATCCTATCTGCCCGTTACTCTTTCCTAAATTAAAGAGATGTTAATCTTCGAGAGTTGAATATTATTTTATAGCTGCCCATAAAAGGAATTGGGGTTAAACTGATGCAGGAAATGTCAATTATATATATTCTGTATAATATTGATGTTATAGTTATTATATTTATAGGCCATGAAACAGAAAGTTTCTCAAGGCCAACCTTAATTTGCCGATAGTTTACAGTTATAAAGCTTTATCTATTTATAATGTATAATATAGCGTCAGTTTCCACAGAAAATCCTACAGAATACACGCAGTCTGGCTCAACTTAGACAAGCTTTTGTTATGATAATTGATATCCAGTGGGAGTTGTGACTTGCCCTGGGACCACAGAGTCAGATTTACATTCTCGTTGGACAGCTTGGCAAACCACGGTTAATAGCGAATAAATGGCTTCCAATGAGACACTTTGTTTGGCTGTGAAAGGGCGCCCCAATGGATGTGTATTTTGGCAAGTGGAAACCATATTTCTAATCCTACTCGGTTCAATCGCCGTTGTACTCAACGTCCTGCAATTTCGAACGCTGTTTCACAATCGGAAGTTTCGTCCCATTGTAACCGAGGACCTTCTAACTGGAGTTCTAACAGTGGTCAACCTCTTTACCGCTCTTGTCCCAATATTCGCTTATGTTTTTGCCCGTCATGGCTACTCTACGACTACGGGACAGATCCCCAACTCGAGGTCGTCCCCTAACAACGGCTGTGTGACGTTCTACGTTACATTCGCATGGTCGAAGTTGTGTGTTTTGTTTCTCACCGCGGCTTTTGTTTACACAAGTTATCTTCAGTATACAAATAACTCTCGCTCTGGTTCTAAGCTTTATTCTCGCACCGGTACCTTACAAAGTCAGAAGAGTTTCGCTTCTGTCAACTCCGGAACGTGTTCTTGTTCCACGAAGAGACTAACTCGAGATCAAGTCGCGAAGCTTGCCCGATATGCACCAAGAAAGACCATTTCTCTGACTCTGACGATTGTAATATTCGGCATAGTGTTCGTCTCTCTTATCGTTAGCTCGTTGCCCTTTCTCGGTTTGGGGCCACAAATGAACAAAGACGCTCAGATGGCTGACAATTTAAACAACAATACAACGAATACTGTGCTGGAGACTGGCGTTTGTTCACTTAGTGTTTTTGTCGTGCCCCAAAAACGAGAAAGAATACACCTATTTGTTTGCTATCATCATGAGTTCAACAGCGAGTTTTCTCTTACAAGCGTTTTGCCTCTGCGCCTGTGTGTTCCACCACAAAACAAACAAATTCCCCCGACACCAATTACGCAAATCCTTTCAAACGAAGACCACAGATGACAAACGTGCTGAAGAAAGCAACGAGGAACCATCGCTGGCCAAAGCGGAATGGCCGCCAGAAGAACTGGAAACTGTGATAATTGCTCTTGTGATTGGAATGGCGTTCTTTCTCACCTGGACTCCGCTCATAGTAAGTCGAGTATTTTTTGTTTGTTCGTTTCAAAGTTTGAGTGCAAACATATATGAGTGAATTTTTAACGAGATTATAATATTCTCAGCTTGCCTTCATTAGTTAATGTCGTTAAAATAATATCGGAAGTACTTGTGAAACGTATTTCCCTCAAGCTTGACCTCAACAGGAAAGGCTTAAAAAAATTTTCAGCTGTGCGTTGCCTCATGGCAGATTTGTAGTTCAAACGTATATAGTATTTATTTAATGTTCAATTTATTATTGTTATTACAACATATACACATCGTGTCTTAGTATCCTTCGGATCGTCCTTCATTGAAGTGTCAAGTGGCATTTCACCCGATTAAGCTACATGTTCCAATAAGGCGTTTTGGTGAAGGAAAATCTCGTGTGTAGGAATATATAGCTTTTAAGACCAAACCGGGACCATGCAGTTGCAATGCTACACCAAAGCCTTGTCGTCTGGAATCAAACCTTGCACGATCCTGTGTGCTGAGCTATACGGTGCATGGTTGCCACTGAGCTATTGGGGGCTTTCCATTTACACGGTTAGACCGGTCAGTCCGGTTAAATGGAACACGCCATTCGTTCGAGACCTGGGATGGTCTGACTGGAAAATTTGGTCCTAATCAAAAGCAAGTCCATTCTGGCCGGACTGATCGGTCTAACCTTGTCAATTGGAAAGCGCCCTGAGCCAAGATCAGGACAGTTAAGAGATTTTCATATTTAATTATTGAAACATCAGTCACCGTTCTTCTGAAGTCATCTTATCTCAACGGCGATGTTTAAATATGAAAATCTCTGACTGTCCAGGCCGTGTGGTATATTGTATATATATATATATTTGGGCTATTGCACCCTTTGGATATACAAATATTATATATTGCATGGTTCGAATCACGTGTTTTTTATCACACTTCGCTACTAGCTATATGTACTATGGTCTTGAGAGTTAATATAATAATAATATATATATTATGAAAAATCCGACTGCCCTAAGCTTGAGTACACTAAAAATGTTTCTGATTCCCAGACTCGAAAGTCGAACATTTATATACAACCTACGATCTTCTAAGCGGTTTAATATTGGAACTGATGATTGCTGATTTGATCTCTGTCTGGGACTTCAAAGCATTTTTTTAAGTATTTGAATAACTGTACGTCTATCAAAATCGGAGTGACAAAAGATGGAGCTTAGATAAATAAAATACCAAGGGAGAACGTTAAAATGTGATACGCCGGTCTTGTAAATTACCTCGAAATAAACTAAACTTTTACTTACCTAAGTTGTTGACGACGTTTTGTGCGAGTCGCCGAGTTCGACAAAACCGCTGATATGAGCCCCCCAACGAGTGAGCCGGATACTCTCCGAATATACGCGAGGGCGGAGCGGGAAGGGAAAAGAGAAGGGGCAACCTCGTTCCCAGGGTCTTATCTCCGCTCGCCACCACAGCGGAGATAAGACCCTTGGTACGAGGTTGGAGAAGGGGAAGGGGAGTGCAACTACCGAGATATCTTCCGACAATGCTCGTAGCACGTTGCTATGCACATAGAGTGTTGCTATTCACAATAATTATATACGGCGAATACCGAGACAACAACCCGATCTTCGTGATATTCACAGCAGGACGTAAGTTGTTTTCGTTGAATGAGTACCTTGTGGTATCATAACAAACAACAAGGTGATTGGTGGATTTTACCGGTATGACGTCAAAGACAAAGGAGTACCCATTATCCTAGAAACGCGGTCATGACCTAAGAAGGCTTCGCTGATAAATTATTCTTTTCTTTACCTCGAAATTCATATTTTTCTTTACTTTTGCTAAGTTAGATGATAACCCTTTCAGAAGAAAATATAACTTTAAAAGGTTTAGTTGACCTTTAACAACGATTTTTAACGCAACGCCGAAAAAATAATTTCGATAAAAAATTGTTCACAAACACGCATAGCATAGGATAGGATAGGATAGGATAGGATAGGATAACTTTATTTAAACACGTTGGCCTCATCAGGTATATAGCTGGTATTCATGAAGGACCTGTATTTAGTATTTTGTGGCGGCGTTGCATAAAAAATCGTTGTTAAAAATTGTCTCTTGTATATAACATGCGTCACACCTTAACCTTATTTGAACTTATTCCATAATTAAAGTCTTGCATATTTTATTCTGACCTATGGGCAGCGATGTGCATATCTGTTTTACAAGGCGAACCGTAGTAAATCAGATACAGATCGGCTGCAAGTGCTTTTTCGTACTTATCAAATGGACGCATCTAAATAGTCATGTTTTCAAACTATTTTTCAAGTTGGAGTGATTTTAGCTAAGTAAATTGAGGGTAAATAATAAACCTTGTGAAATTCATGAATAATTAATGAGGTTAAGAAGCAATCAAAACGTAGCATTCGTATACGTCTGTAGATCCCAATAAAGATCATCTTTTGGACAAAGTGATCTGTATCAAAAGTTAAGAATACTAATTAGCCTTCTTGGTGATCTTAATCAAAAGTTATGAATACTAATTAGCTTCATTCTATTGTTTCATTTCACAAGTACGATAATGCGGCTCGCCTTGTAAATCCCCATACCGCGTATGCTTTATCTATTACTTATCAAGTTGCATAGTTTTCATATCAATGCATCAAAAAACTAACTTAGCAACACTTTAAAAAATATGTTGACAAAGAAGGCATATTTTTATGGTTTGAATTTTACGCACTGTGTTTTTGTCACACGGTATTTTATTAAATCTCCGATGCATCTCGATGATGATGGGGTCCTCTCATAACGAATCGGCCGAATGGTTTTTGCTGCGCGGGGACTGGGAACTAGAATTCCATGGTCGCGAGAACTGAGAACTAAAATATGGTGCGTGCGGAGACTGGGAATTAAATTCCAGTATACTGATCCCCTCATCTAGAATGATTATCCTGAATTGTCAATTGGCGTAGAATTCAGGATAATCCAAGACCGCTGCCAAACGTTTTGCGCCTGCACGACATCCGAGCTCGTACCTCAAAAAAGAGCGGGAAAACACTGAGATATTTAGGCTGGTCCGAGAGTCCACACAAGTACGCTTTGTCCACACAAAACCAAGTACGCTTTCAGCTTGTACTCGAATATCACACGACTTCGTTGGGATTACGAGTGTGGGGAGGATCAATTGAAAGGTTTTGTAGCTTCGTTGCGCGATGTGCGACCGTTTGCTTTCGACATTCGGTGTTAGATAGATATTCACCCCAACCCTGATCCGAATCCTGATCCGAACCCTGATCCTAACTCTACCTCTAACCCATAAGTTATAAACTTTCTAAGTTTAACATACCGCATATGGGACAGAGAAGTCCTCTAGGGTTCAGGATAAAGCTGAATTTTAGACACTTTGATAAATATTTGGCTCTGGGAACGAGATTGGGACGGAGGACTAGAATTCGGTGTGCGTGAGGACTGGGAACTAGAATTTGGGGTGTGCGTGCCCAATCTCGTACCCAGAAAAGGATCGCGGGCTCTGGGTACGAGATTGGTGCGTGCCATGAAGTAACTTACAAACTTGTTCTTCCTTCACCGTGTGGAAGACAGGTGGGATGAGGAATGACGACGCTGGCACGCTGCAAAAATGAGTTTTTCGTTTCCTTGCTTCGTTATTGAGATATTTCAGGTTGTTTGATATTGAAATTAAATATTTTGACGTCACATGTTCATAATGACTTGTAGGCCTTATTCAAAAATGGCCGCCGAATTAGAATTATTTTATGTGCATATAAATTAGCCCTTATGACTTCGTTTTAAAGTAAAAATTATTTTAAATTTCCCACATGAAAACGAGTTCATAAGGGCTAATTTATATGTATATAAAAGAATTTAAATTCTGCGGCCATTTTGGAATAAGGTCTATTCGAAAAGTAATATTTCGTAAACGAGTGGGAGTGTTTTACCAGGGGTTACAAACACGCAGTGGCGTAGCCAAGGGGGGCCTAGGGGGGCCTGGGGCCCCCAACTACGCATTCCCCCCCCCCCCAGTCTCCTGAATGTCTGACGCTAAATTCAAGTAAGAACGTTTGCTTCTTTGAAATTTGAAGTTTGTTTCTGTTGCTAATTATAATAGTGATGCTGATACACTGTCACATGAAGTTTCATTGGTTAAACTGCGCAGAATTACGCTCCCAGGAGAAAATTCCTCTCAGAAATCGCGGGAAATGCCCTCACGGGGCTTCGAAAACTCAAAATCTTCTTCGGGGATGGACGATGCCCCCATACCCCCTACATTGATGATTGGTCGCGGCTAAAGCCACGATTCTACACCATCTAATGCTTGATAATTCTCATCTAAAACTGCACCCCCAAATTTTCCGTTGCTCCCCCAAAATTTTGATCCTGGCTACGCCACTGCAAACACGAGAGGACAATGAAAACCACGAGGCCGTTAACCGAGTAATTTTCATTGTTCTCGAGTGTTTGTAAAACATGAGAGAATAATGAAAATCACGAGGATGCAGGCCGAGTGATTTTTATTGTTTTCGAACGTTTTACAAACACGAGAGAACATTGAAAATTACGAGGTAATAGGCCGAGTGACTTGTTGATCTCGAGTGTTTGTAACCCCTGGTAAAACACGATACACGAGTTTATGAAATAGCTTCTCAATCATCTATTATAGTAGAATAATTAATTCGCGAGAGACTTGGTGATCAGTAATGGTGATATTGGTGCATATTATTAGACAATGGTGTATATTAGTACCCAATGGTCTCATACAGACAGTCTTTTGTTTGTACCGTTTATTATCTGATTTCTTAATTATGAATTCAGTTAGCGCGACCTGTAGCGGGTTTCAAAACTCCTGCACATGACCAAATATTTTTCTCTGATTGGCTAATTAGTCATGAATTATTAATGAGTCTGAGAAGGTTATATATTGTTGCATGGCTAGAAATCCAGGACACTCAGCGGCAGGGGCCTGTGGGCTCATATTTAGATGGAATATTAATTTGAAAATTCTGATGGCTAAATATCGATCATTTCGGCTATAAACAGAAGCCTATAGCAATAAATTAAAGTAGAGTTATTCGCTAAAATGTCTTATTGACCCATTTTTTACCCAAATATCAAATTACAAAAGGTTTAATCGTCTAGACAGGCCTGTACCGTCATACTCACAAAAATTGCCGCATAAATTTCGGTTATTATTTCTGAATCCACAGTCACATTTAATAATAATAACAGTGCTTAAGACCCTGGCAACCTAGCAACAGCTCCATAAGAAATGGTGGACAAGAACCCGAAATTATCGAGGAATGCATTGCTTCTTCACGCCGAGTTCAGTATTTATCTCGGCGCTTGATGGATTAAATTACAACGACTCGGCTGCAATAAATCGTACATTTTAAGGTCTTTGGGAACCTATTAAACAACGAAAAAGTGGAACGAACAACTCCGCAAAACAAAGTAACGTTCATCCCGAGCAAATTCAGACGTTCGCATCGTGGACAAACAACACAGAAGCAGCCTAAATTGGAGCTCCAAAATAAGTGATATAGCAGATTAATAGACTTTAAACAGCGAATAAGAGGTATGCTTGTGAGGGGCTCGGGAACCTATTTAGGACGCTTCAAACTTAATAGAAATTGTAGTGCTGAACGATTGTTCAATTTGGTGAAGTTTTGGACGTTCGCATGTCGGAATTTACAATAGTAAATAACCTAAAATGATTGTTCTTTATATTTCCTTAAGAAATCTATTGAAGGACGCCATATTGAATTAATTAAAAAGGGATTCAGTGCGCATGCTTTGCCGCCATGTTGTCCTCGATTTCTGGCCATGCTATTATCAAACCAAATTAATTCGAAGGAAACGTGTGTGTGTATTTTTCTAACAACACCAAACATGTAGATTTTCAAGTTCTAGGGATTTTTGGTGAAGGAAAATTCGAGTGTAGAATATATACATTTTAAGACCAAACCGGGACCAGTTGCGAAAAATGCAACTACACAGGCCTTCCGGCAGGAATTGAACCCACGACCTTGCGATTCTAGTGCAATGCTCTGACCACTGAGCCACAGAGGCCGTTGCCGAGAGCTTGACCGCGAGTTCTCTATACATTAAGGTGGTAATGCCAGGAGAGAATTGGGTTTATTAGAAGTAATATTGGGCATTTCACTCGATTACATAGCATGTTCTAGGAATTTACTTCTTCTACTCACTAAATTATTTGCAATTTCGTTATTACAACACACGTAAAAAATGTACACGCTGTAACAAGTCTGCTAACAACTTTATTGTATGAAATTGATCAACCAGCTGGTATTATAATACATTTGCACCACTTGCTCCGGTTTGTTGAAACAACTGCAAGAAGTTGTTCGCTAGTTCGTAACTGCCAGTTCAAAAAGCCTGGTGCAGGTTGTTCCAGCAACTTGTTTTAAACGCATGTAAGGACTGCGTACCTATTTTTACACATTGTAACATATATACTGTCTACAATCGACGACGACCACTCAATTGCGCTGATTAGGGCATTTAATTTATACTCGGATCGAACACAATTGGCGAAATTAAGAACTGTTTGACTGTGACCAAGATACGAACCAAGGATCTTTGGTGCACTGGGTTCCCAAGTAATATTGGTTAATGTAAACACTGGATTTTGGACTAGATTTTGGACTAGATTTTGGACTGGACGTTGGACTGGACTATGCAGCATGCGCAAGCGGGTTTACTGTCTGGCTTATACGCTAACCTGATCCACTGGTTACTTTACCGCCTAGCTTATATGCTAACCCGATCATCCGCTTTGCTATATAAACCCACTAGGGATAGCAGGTTAGCATAATAAGCAAGATGGCAGACCAACTTACCGATTAGGGTTTTTATTGGAGTTAAGTGACAGGAAATCTCGTTTTGGGATAATCAAGTGCAAAGCTAGTCCAGTGCAAAACCACTTTAAAGTACAGTGTAAAGTACAGTCCCAAGTCCAGTTGAAAGTCTATTCCAAAGTCCAGTCCAAAATCTAGTCAAAAGTCCAATAAAATGCAAAGTCCGGACGAAAGTCCCGTTCAAAGTTCAGTTCAGACCATGCAGTTCAAAGTCTACTCCAAACTCAAGCCCAGTATTTACAGTATGCCAAATAATTTTGCATTGATTTTTTTAAATTCTAGGTAACATTATGTCTGGCAGTAGCTGGAAACATGGTGAGCGAACGTCTGGTCACGATATTTCTTCTGATCTCGTTTACGAATCTTGTAGTTGATCCTCTCGTGTATGGTGGGTTGTCGAAGGAATGTAGGAAAGCACACAAAGAGTTCTTTGCTACAACCATCTGGACAAAGCTGAAGAACGCTGGTCAGTAACTTGTGGTTTGACAATATACATTAACTGTTAATGTCTGCAAGATACCTGAAAAAATGCATTCGGTTTTGTTTTCCTAAGAGTTTTCCTAAGGTGGCTCCCTACTGTTTTTTCAAAAGTTTAAAAATGCAAGTTTCAATGGCGTAGAAACTGCTTATGAATATTTTGGAAAAGAGTGAAACTAATGTTATGCATAGAATAACGTTCAAGGCATCAAATACTGTTAACATATAAAGTGTTTCAGCCGGTGCTATATGACAACAGTGACGTTTCAAAATGGCCGTAAATTCACATTTAATCCAATTTATTTCAAAAACGAGTTCGGTGCATGACCCCCAAATTTTTTTGCATTAAAATATTTCTTTAAATTAAGTGATCAATGGTGAGATTTAAAAACATTTCTGTAGATCCAATTTTTTTATCGAAGAAAAATTATGGTTTTCTATTTTTCAAAAAAAATGCTACAGACTTTTAAAAAAATATTCCTATTGATTATTTCGATTTAAAGAAATGTTTTAATGCAAGAAATTCAGGGGTCACCGAACTCGTTTTTGAAATAAATTGGATTAAATGTAAATTTATGGCATTACATTTTGAAACGTCACTGTTGTCATAGCAACGACTAAAATACTTTATCTGTTTAACAGTATTTGATGCCTTGAACGTTATTCTATGCATAACGTCAGTTTCACTCTGTTCCAAAATATTCATGAGCAGTTTCTAAAGTTGAAACTTGCATTTTGGCAAGAAACAGTAGAGAGCCACCTTAACCCTTTGTGCTGAATAAAATCGTCTGGTGTTAGGCAGATAAAAATACTAAACACTCGTCTTCAGGCTTCAAAGGGTTAAACTAAACGGGACTCGAACCACACCCTTGCTAGCCAAATGCTAGCCGGACGCTCCACACGATCGGAAATGGCGGCTGTTGAAGCTCGCAAAATACGGGCTGACCCGTATTAGCTACGCATGCGTAGAACGAATATCTTGCGTGTAAACGTCATCGATACACGGCCGACAACTCACTTGAGCCAGCACGCACGTGGACTGCGAACTGCCCCATGAAAGTAGCCGATTTTCTATGCGATTTCCGATCGTGACCACTCAGATGGCAGACCGAGGTTGTCTATATACCTGGGTGTTAGTCAAATCGTATGTGTGTCACAAGTATTTGGTCGGGCTACAAGTTGAAGTTGCAGCATGTCAGTTAATCAAGTGTATAGATATAAATATCGTAAACAACCTCGGTTTGCCATTTGAGTTCCAGTGGCATGGCTCAACGGCTCTCTCCTCCGCAGAGGTTCTTTCGGAGGTCGGATATTTCGGGGATCGTCGGAGATGCGTCGAAATCGTCAGCTGGACATGGGGAGTGCGGGCGGATACCGTTTGGACTAGTTTCGCCCGCAATACTTATGTCCAGCTGACGCCACCGAGCATCTCCGGCGACCCCCGAAACCTCCGGTCTCCGAAATTTAGCCTCTGCGGACGAGAGAGGCTCAACGGTTAGACCGTCCAACTAGTACTAGGAACGTTGTATCTAGCCAGTAACCATGTAATCGAGTCCCGTCTTGAACTCAAGAGTTTTCTGAGTTTAACAACTTAATTACGACAGCTTGTACAGCAAAAACAAAACAAACCTTTAAACTAAGCTTAGTCAGGTGGGAGCTAATTGCTAATTGCTTTAATCTTGCAGGAAGTGTTTCTGAAAGAACTGCAAGCCGCGTGACCGATCAAGAGGTATGATAATATGCATGGCAGTCGTGGAGAACTTCGTCGCATTACATGCAATATATGCGCGGAAATACTACTCAGAGAAAATCGACCGTACTCAGAGAAAATCAGTCTCATTATATGTACTGTGCGGTACACAAATGATAGCGGTAACTGTATAGTACTGTACACGCGCTTTATTGTATTTCGCGATAAGTATCGCTGATTATAGAGCCTAGTGATACAGGGATGGTAGTAAACCACAGGCAAAGTCCATGCAACTCGCGTCGGCCTGAACCTTTGACGTTTATGTTCGCGCGCATGTTGCTTCGCGCATGTCAATCGTCGCCATCAGGGTAATCAGTTCATGCCCAATATGCACCAATTCCAGCTCGGCACTTCCCTATATTATATAAGAAAGTTTCTGATTGGTTTAGATAACCTAACCCAAACAAAAACCCTAACCCACGTCAGTAAAGAGCATTGGTAATTGACATTGTGATTGTTTACTACGGTCACCGCCGAATTATATGCAAAAATCGTTTTCACCAGTTGGATTTCTGCATATAAGCGGATTTAAAAAAAACAACAGATTTTCATATAATTTGGGGTTACCAAAATCTTTGCATATAAGCGACTTTTGCATATAAAGCCCTAATCAAACGAGAACGCAAGTCATCGCAAGTTTTAGCTTGCTTGCTTGTGCCCATGTTGTGTCTCGTTTGATCGCCAGCTTGCGATAACTTGCGGTGCATGACTTGCGACCAATTTGAGCTTGTTAAAATTTCATCGCAAGTTTGAACACAAAACACAAGTCGATGCAAGTCTTTCGACCATGAGAACTAGCGTGGGGAACAAGCGGAAGTGCAGAACTTGCGACGACTTGTGCCGACATTTGACTGGTGGCATCGCAAGTCATCGTAAGCTAACTTGCGTTCTCGTTTGATTAGGGCTTAAGCGGCGGCGACTGTAATAGCCAGTCGGCAAACTCGTTCATGTTAGGTTTGTGTTGCCTACATGAACAATACCCGAGTTATTTGGGACATAAACTTACAAGCGTCGTCTAGTAAATTACAGCGGCAGTTTTGACCGAGTAAAATCAACTTTAACAAATCAAGGGCCTTAAAACACCACACGTGACTATCAATTTCATATCCAGTGTTGTCAAGTAATAAATCTAATCGAGTGAGTTTGAAAGAATTTGAAAATAAGTAAAACTTAGCCCTATCCGCAGATATACGTTGGTTTACAAGAGGGGCGTGGAGGTTTTGTGCCACTGCTCTCGCCTACGGCTCATGTTCACATAAACTTTCGAATCCTCCCAACTCACTCGAGTCAACCTCGTGTTTGCATCAGGCTATATAAACACGGGCGGCCATTGTCCCCGAGCGTAGGGCCGAAGGCCCGGAGCACGATGAGGGACACGCGTGGACAAGCGTGATATGCGAACAAATTTCTGTGATCTGAATATTTATTTGTATATATTTGTGGACGGACCATGCGCGGTTAAGATTGTGGGGGCACTTGGGGAGTTTTTGGGAAACGTACATCACTTTTAAAAGAACAGAAACAAATCAACGTCTACGTATAGAGCAAAACAACGTCTTGAGTAGAAGGAAACCCGTCAAACCGAAACTCGAAAGGACGAAAAAGCAATAGTAAAACTTGAAAACCAACGAAGAAATCAAGGCCAGCGTTTAAAAGTTTAAGTTTACGGTTAAAATCAGGGCACTTACATACCTATAATGTATAAGCGCCCTATCACAAACATTTAGTAGAAAATGTTCGAGTTTCCCTGCATTTTATATCCTATCAGTGTTTGTTTTGTTTTAATTATCTTTTGTGCATCCTTAAAGTATTTTAAACGTATCCATTACATGTTTTTGCCTGCCTGTTGTATTTTTATCTGTGGCCTGGCGTCTTATCTTCTTTTAAAGAGTTTTCTTATTGTAAAACCACTTGTACGTATAGCTTGTCCACAATTTGGCATAAAAATCGGAAAAGGAGCAACACGTACAAATGCTTTTGAAATATTTATTAACATGTAGGTGAAAACAGTTTCAGCACTTCAGATTTGGAAATGAAAAATTGTTTTAGGAATTTTAAATGCTATAAATGAATATATATAGCCGTGGCAGCCAGCCAGGCAGTTGTTTGAGTAGTTTTCAATCAATTCAATGCCGTTGAAAAATGCAAATATTTTTAGATGGTGTAGCAATATTTTTATAAACATGAGAACAAAGAACTGCATGTAAAATATAAGCTTAATATTTTGACAAAATTTTGACGCCTGGCTGATGGATGCGACCTGCAATTTTGTTCATCTCAATATTTTTTACGAAATATCATCCATATAATTAATTTTTCTTTGTTCCTCGTTACCTTTTTCTTTAAAAAAATTAGAGTTATTAAAACTGCAGTTTTTTTAATTTCTATACTAGATATTCTAAATATATTCTACTAGAATTAAAACTATATTTTGATCGTTCCGACAGGAGTAGCTATTTCCAGGCCCCCAATAAAAAAGAGCGCTAGGGTGTGTATTTACAAAAAAATCGTAATGTAAAAGAGGGGTTATTGCGTTTTGTATTTCTAGTCTATTTCTTAAATAGAACAACTGATTGGCCGAATCGGTGTGACTATATATGTTTGGTGCTGATTGGCTGAGTGGGAGTGACTATGTTCTAAGTAATCTTCCAAAAACTCCACAACGTTTTTAAATAAATATATTTTGAATACAATAATACAATAATTCACTTTAAAGTGCCTATGAAACGAAAATTAAATTTGTCTTATTTGAGAGAACACTTAAAATTATAGAGCAACATTTGTTGCAGTTTTTGGTTTCCTTGCTTTGTTCTTGAGATATTTTAGTTTGTTTGGTATGCAAATTAAACATTTTGACGTCGTAGATGCATAATGAGCTAACTGAGAACTTAGATATCTTTTCTATTATCAAACAGAATTAATTTGAATGAAGCATGTGTTTCGCCCACAACACTAACCATGTAGATCTTCAAGTGATAATAGCAAAGATATATAACTTTTTCGATAACTCATTATGCACGTGTGACGTCAAAATGTTTAATTTGAATATCAAACAAGCAAGGAAACGAAAAACTGCAAAATATGTTACTCTGCCATTTTGAGTGTTCTTTCAAATAAGACAAACTTAATTTTCGTTTCACAGGCACTTTAACAGTTGGTATGTAGACTAATCCAACAATTTTGGATAATCGCACTTTTCATGCGTTAAATGATTTTGAATCCTGCTACATTTCAAGTCGGTGCAGAAGTTTGTCGATACTGGTGTAGCCCCTGTAGGAATACTTGTTTAGTTTGTTCGACAATGTCCTGGTAAAAGAAAAAGTCTTCTTTCTTTCCTTGTAAAGTCGCGTCCAGGGCTTCTTTCAAGGCATCGTTTTCGTCTTTTTGAATTGCCAACCTTTCAGGTAAAAACAAACAAACAACAAACCAAAATAAAATAACACGTCTGGTCAGGCGTTCACTCGGGCTACTGTAGAATCACAGTGCTATATAGTACGTGAAGGTGTTTTGGGTAAAAGGTACTGAAGTGTTATCGAATGCAGTGCTATTAAAGATCTAAAGTCTAAACACATTGGTCACAGAAAAAAGTCAAAACACAATCCAATTCTCCGATAGAAAACACAATTACGGAAACGGGTAAAGTCTGCACGCAGGCTACGTATTTCCCCACACATGTACATAGTGTTCATATGTCGAGTCTCTTCGGGTATTAAATATCAATCAACACAGCTATTAATTAACGGCGTGTGCGATTGTCGAGGTGATTGTAAGCGTATATAATATCAAGATACTTGCCAGCGACATTACCGACCAATAATGTCTGTGAACACACAGAAAACATTCGAGACGACAAAGAAAGAAAGCATTTGGCATGCACGCATCAGTTTCGCAAAGCCTGATGGAATAATTGCATCGGAG
This sequence comes from Paragorgia papillata, assembly GCA_035771165.1. Lineage (NCBI taxonomy): Eukaryota > Metazoa > Cnidaria > Anthozoa > Scleralcyonacea > Coralliidae > Paragorgia > Paragorgia papillata. The sequence continues at coordinate 399,706 of JAWNZC010000183.1, forward strand.
CCGAAACCTAGACTCGTCTACCACAGATAGCCCGAGTAATAAGTCTTTGATTACAGATGCACATAAGACGTCACAACCTGGTGTGAACATCAACCTCGTCCCGTGCGCCATTTTTCTGTTCTTGCCGGTTGTGATGTCATCTGTACACTATTATTATAAATGCATGCAAAAATGAAGCCACCTGAGATGACGAATTTGGAGTACCAAGATGGCCGCCACGGAAATTTGGATGTTTTCGTAGCACGATGAATATCTTCACGAGGTAAAAGATGACCAGCCAAAACATCCGTCGTTGATTTAGTAAGGTTTCAAATGTTTTGTAAAGTTTCAATAAGGTTTTAGCACGATCGGATTTGATGCAGACCGAGCCGTACAATGAAACAAAAAAAAATTACACGGTGAATGACGTAGGAAGTGCAATGGAAATTAGATTCAATACCACGTGATCAATAATCTGCCAATCAAATGGTGATAATTTAGTAAGGTGTTAAGTAACACCATAGATAATGGCAGGGGAACTGGATAGGAAACTTACGAAACCTGAATTTGAATTGGTAATGTCCGTCCGTAAAAAACAAAATTACTATTCTCTTTTCGATCCTTCTTTACGATCAACGTTACTATACTGAACTACGTCGCTAACTCTGTATGCTATGTCCCGCTTCTGAAGGCAATGCCGATGGAGGTCCCATTACCTATTTAAATCTTATACCACCGTCCGTCCGTCCGTCCGTCCGTCCGTCCGTCCTTCCGTCCTTCCGTCCGTCCTTCCTTCCTTCCTTCCTTCCTTCCTTCCTTCCTTCCTTCCTTCCTTCCTTCCTTCCTTCCTTCCTTCCTTCTTTCCTTCCTTCTTTCCTTCCTTCCTTCCTACCTACCTATCTACCAACCTACCTATACCTACCTACCTAACCACCCACCTACCCACAAATTCATCCATAGTTTATATTCTATATTACATTGACCTTATATACAGTACTTACTGAGTTTCTAGTTCTTCCATATGGTATGATTCATCCACGGCTTCTTCACCAGTCCTTTCTCTTTGGCGACGAGCGTTTTGCTGTTTCCTTGTTTTTTCTTGATGAGAACGCGGATTCTGCCCAGCGAGAACTCGCGCTAGCTTCTTCTCTAGTTCGACATTTTGCCTCTGTAAATTCTTGACGTCATTGGACATTTTATACACTGACTGTTGAGCTTGCTTTTCCCTGAAAAGAACAAACAAAAATTAAGATTCGTTTGATGATAGCCCTGCAATGAGCGTTGAGTGCTCTTATATAAACAGAAATTAGACTGATGCCTTGGTTTTTCAACACACTTTCAGATGTTTGATATCAGGTCAAACACTACTTTTCATGTTTGATATATTACATCAAACACCGTAGAGCAGACCTTTAATATTATAGAAAAGAGAGATTACTTCATTTATTTAAAATTGATATAAAGAAAATAAGTAAACAGCCCTTCCTGAATAAACGCTACATCAAAAATAAGATCAATACTGAGATCAATAAAATCTGAAAACATGGTATTTTCGGCCGAGGGCACTAAACAGAATCAGGGAGTAGATGTTTCTTTTGCAGAATCCATTCCGCGTCTGTTTACGTTACCTTTCTTGTTGCATTGAAACAAGTTCCACCAACTTATCCCTTTCGACTTTCGTAGCTTCGTACAGCGGTCGATATTCTTCGAACTGGTTTCCAGGTTGCTGGCGACCTTCGCTGAACACAAAATAGAGCAACAAGTTAAATATGTTAAAAGATCTCAATTTTAATGTCCCAGTGTGATTACCTATGTGTTTACAAAATATGTGGAATAGATTTATGTAATTTAAATAAATTTTATATTGCACGCACATGTTTTATTGCAGTGCCCTGACGAGTTAGCCGTTCGTTCGTTGGTTCGTTCGTTCGTTCGTATTGCATTGTATTGTTAATGTATTGTTCAAAAACTCATTAATAATTCATGAGGAAAACACAAAGGAAATCAGTACCATGTCCGTGGTTTTATACCTGATAAAACTTCTTGACGTCAGAAAGAATACTAATGAACATACAATTTTATATAAAGAATACTAATGAACATACAATTTTATATAAAGAATACTAATGAACATAACATCCAATAACGAATCGTTTTTGAAGCCATTCAAAACACTCGCATCACGTGTTTTATCAGATCTAAAACACTCGGGCTGCGCCCTCGTGGTTTTAAATCTGATAAAACACTCCTGCTCGTGTTTTAAATATTACTTAATGTATTGATAATGTATTGCGTTGCATTGCATTGCATTGTATTGTATTGCATTGTACTGATCGATGTAAATCACCACAATGAAGTACTTTGGCAATATTCAAACACACATTGTAATATAAAAACAGAATGCTACGTAGATAATGTATAAATACATGTCAAAAATATGAAGGAAGGTGTACTGCCGAAATACTGATCTTGTGTGAGGTCTAACGCGTTTTAAACGAAGGCCCTCAAAACATTAGACCTCCTACAATCAGTTTTTTTGGCAGTACCCCACCTGTATATTTTCGATAACGTAAAATTGTGGCAAACATGATATAACAAAGGAATACCATAAAAGGAGCTGCATTAGCTATTAGACCTCCCGCTCGCTTCGGCTTACTAAATGAGGAGGTTCAATAGATTCAACAAACAATAGTATCAACCAACTAGTGAACTATCACAAATCCAGCATTCTGATTGGCTGAGCTACTATAGTGGTCTATTGGTGATAGACCATTAGTAGCGTTATCCAACGCCAAACCTTCTTATAACTGGAATATTCCTATTCCGACCAACAAAAAGCCACGACATATTCACGCCGCAGGCAAAACCTGGAAACTAGGAAAAAATATCAAACGGGAAATTATTCAGTTTGACATTTTCGAATAACAAATAAATTCGCTTATGCCTATGGAGTATCTACAGTATACCAAGGTTGAAGCAAAATAATTACAATCTCGTGTTTTGTGAGCGATTGTTTACCATATGCCATCGAACTACTCTACATTTTGTATGGGGAGACTTCTGCAAACAAAAAGGTAAAAGTATCTGAAAATTTGGAACAATGTTTGATTTTCTTTCTTGAAAGACTTTCTTTCTTGTTTATAGTTGATACTAAAACAATTAGACAACTCGCCCTCGTTTTCTACGAGCAGATATAGTCAACTCGGCTTCGCCTCGTTGACTATCAGCTTTTAGTATCAACCAACTGGTGGTCTATTACAAATCCAGCTTTCTGATTGGCTGAGCTACCATGGTCTATTGGTGATAGACCATGGTAGCGTTATCCAATGATAAACCTTCTTATAGCTGGAATACTCCTATTCTGACCAATCAGAAGCCACGGTATATTCACGCTGCAAGCAAAACCTGGAAACTAGGCTAAAAAATCAAACATGGCGTCTGCTAAAATCTTTGTACGAGTGAAGAAAACATTGGGTCGAAGTAATGGAAATATATTCAGTTTGACATTTTCGAATAAGAAAATGAATTCGCTTATGCCTATGGAGTATATCTACACCAAATTTGAAGCAAAAAGTAGTTACAATCTTGTGTTTTGTGAGCGATTGTTTACCACCCGCCATCGAACTGCTCTGCATTATGTATGAGGAGACTTCTGCAAACAAAAAGGTAAAACTATCTGAACATTTACGACAATGTTTGATAAGACTTCTTTACGTTAAAGAAAAGTTGTTTATGGTTGATACTAAAACAATTAGACCACTCGTCCTCGTTTTCTATGAGCTGATAGTCAACTTGGCTTCGCCTCGTTGACTATCAGCTCATAGAAAACTCGGCCTCGTTGTCTAATTGTTAAATAGAAAACTTGGGTTCGTTGTCTAATAGATAAATAGACCTATTTCATGGTATTACTTATAATAATATCTAGTTTTTCATCTTGACTATCACGTAACGTGTTTGTTATACTCCTACTAGCCATTGTCACGTTACGTGACACTTGGATCAACACCCTCAACCCTTCAAAAGCCAAGTAGTTTATGAATGTCCTTTAAATTAATTCAATCCTTACCTTGATACACCGCTGGTCTTTCTTCTCCCACTGCCCGATCTTGGTGGGGTCGGAGGCAGGGTACTGGCACCAGAATTCTTACCAGCAGATCGAACTATCCGCCTTCGACGAGGCGACGGGTCTATGTTAAAGTTATAAGTGGTTGAATTGCGAGTGCCATCCTCCACATTTTGTGGATAGTTTATTGAAGAACTACTAACGTTCGAGTTCTCTGTAACTGTAATATGGTCCGTTAAGGTAGCCTTGTCTACGAATTCCGTTGAGACTGACTGTGGTTGCGGTGACGCCTGGGACACATCTGATACCATAATTTGTAATTCTTGCTCAAGTTTAGCGACTTTTTCCTCTCGTTCTTTACACAGTCGTGTTAAAGTGAGCACTAATTCGCTGTCTTGTTGCGCTGTTTCATGTCGAGACTGAGTTCTGTCAGAAATTTGGGAGCTTTTCTTTTCCAGAGTTTTTTGAAGTCTTTCTTGTTCTCTCTGTAGATGGAGGAAAATATATTAAAATCGTAATTACACAAAAGGTAAACGCCTGCTCGAAGCGCCTGCAATTCCGAAGGAGAGGAACGACTGGAATCAAGCCTGGAAACAAACAGTAAACAAACAAACAAAAACACAAACAATACACAACAAACAAGAAACAAGAACCAATTACAAACAACAAAGCCGCTAAGTATAATAAAAAGAACTTCTCAATCTCAATCTCAAACCCATGCATTAACAGAGTCAAGTGAGGAAGTCACACAAAGGAAAGTCATAACCACAACCCAGGCTATAATCAGTTTTGGTAAAGTACCTCTTTCCTCCGCGCAGAGGTTTTATCGGAGTTAGTACAAAGGCGTGCCAGCAAATTCGTCATGTAGAGAGTATTATTGTGCTTATGATACAATACAATTGAACACAACACAACACAATATTTTTTAATAAAATACAATACAACATAACAGGATACGACACGATACGATACAATGATACCATACGATAAGATACAATACAATTGCATACTGTATTCACAGTTTTTTAACTTTTACAATTGAATAGGTAGTTTACACAAATTACAAATAGAAGTATACAATTAGTTTGGTAAAGTGCCCAAAGTGTAAACTTTTCGGTAGCCCCTTGCCATTTATAATTTCATAAGTAAAAGTGACTATTAATTTAAAGATATCAACAAGGCTCAAGATAGTCCCATACCCAAACTTTTTACTATTCATGGTTATACCTACCATTAAAGCTGCAATTAATTCATCGTCGTGTGATCCTTTATCCACCAACATTTTGGTTTGAGTCTTAATGCCTTTTAACTCACTTGCCAGGATCTTGTTCCGCGTTTTCGCCGCATCAAATTTCGTTTGAAGCTTGTTGTGTTCTTCTGTAAGTAACTGAAGTTCGCCACTGGCTTTCTACAAACGAAATGACGGACATGCACGCATTCATGTAAAACAGCTCACTGTAACTGCACAGAAGCGTTAAACACCACAGAAGGGATAGCTCCTCCCTCTTCACATGTAAAAAAATTCAAATCTGCTCAGAAACCAAACACTCTTGACACCACATGCATGGTCGCACAATTTGAACTTCTTGTTTTGAAAGATCTTGAACATAATTTAAAAAAAGTAAACTTTATTTAATTTAGATACTGACAACGAAACACAAGTACTTTAAACATTATCTGTAGTTCTGACCTGTTTTCCTTCAAGGTTTTATTTGAGTTTTGACCAACAGATAAGCTACTTCGAAACAGGCTTGGACTGGCCATTGTGCCATCTTGCCATAAAACAATGGCTGAGTATTGTAGAACAATGGATGCCCATTGTTCCAAGGGAAAATGGCACAATAGCCAGTCCACGCCTGCTTCGAAATCGCAGGGCTCGCCCCTTTTATATACTGAAACCTGTGTTTGACATCGATTAACTGAGTATTCGAGGTTCTACCAAACTTCTATTTCATTACACCAAGCTGATGTATTACGTGTACACGTACCACTTTTTACTATTATCACCCTTTGTTGTTCACACTTCACACCATAAAAGTTCTTATGGAACGAAAATTAAGTCTGTCTTATTTGAAAGTACGCCTAAAATGACAAGTAACATTTTTGGAGTTTTTCGTTTCCTCGCTTCGTTATTGAGATATTTCATTTTTTTGACATGAAAATTCAACATCTTGACGCCACAATGTGCATAATGACTTATCGAAGAAACTTAAATATCTTTGCTGTTATCAAACCAAATTAATTCAAAAGAAACGTGTGGGTGTGTTTCTCCCACAACACTAAATATATAGATTTTCACGTGATTATTTTTGATAATAACAAAGATATATAAACCTTCTCCGATAACTAATTTTGCACATGTGACGTCAAGATATTTAATTTGTATATCAAATAACCTGAAATATCTCATCAACGAAGCAAGGGAACGAAAAACTACAAAAGACGTTACTTCGTCATTTTAAGTTTTCTTTCAAATAAGACAGACTTAATTTTTCCTTCATATAGGTACTTTAATTGGGGTAAGCTAAGATGCGCTGTAACTCTTTCACCGCCAGATTTCTCCCTTAGACGAGTAAAATTGTCTGGCGTTAGCCAGAGTAAAATAACAAAAGTCAACTTTGGCGGTGAAAGGGTTAAAAGAAATCGATGGTCTTAAAATTGGGGCTAAGGTTTGGGATGACTGATTAAGCATTGGATTGCAGACAGATCTACACCAAGTTTTACACGAAATTCACAATATATTAGAAAAGTAATACCTCATATGCCTCCTTCTTATTTTTCTCCATTTTTCTCAGCATATGTTTATGTTTTTCGTCGTGAAATGAAGGCGTCGACGCTCTTTGAAGACTTAATCCTGGATGGGGGAAAGCATTAGATGACTGCGCTAATTTCGATCTTGAAGCTTCACTCAACTGCTCTCTGAGTTCGTTGACCTAAAATCAAATAATTTACTTACAACACAAATAAACTTACAAACAATCTGCAGGGCTCGACATCAACAGTTTTTCGAAAGTTTTTCCTAACTAAACATTGAATATTTTAACCCCCAAATCGTAATTTTTGATAGCCTCTTTGTTTAAAACACAAAATCGGAATACCTTTCAATCTTTCATGAGTGCATATATATGTTTTACCTATGTTTGTGTTTGTCTGTTGGTTTGTCTGCACAATAATATCTCAAAAAGTAGTGTTTGTAAGACCTAGCTGTGCTACCGTAATTGAGACTTGGTTTACGAAGATAACCAAAACCTAATGTACAACGTTCAGTTAGATATACTTGAAACTAAGAGATTTAGTTAATATAATTGACTTGCGCAAAGGGAAAAAAGGGAAAGGAAGAAAAAGAAAAAAAAGTCTTTTTTTTTATTCATTCATAACGATTTAATAGTGTGTCCTTCTATTGGCTAGACATACTTAAATTAACGAATTTTTCTTATCTGAATTGATAAATCCTTCCATAAACCCTTGAGGAATCTGTACGTAAACTTAATTATGTAATATAAATATAACATAATCTCCCTCGGTGAGCTTATGCTAGCTCTTGGGAAAAATGTTAGAAATTCAAATATGTTTTTAAAATAAAAAAAGAAAGAATATCATTGTCGTACCTGGGCACTAGTTAGAAAACAAGAAGCCCGACATACCCTACCTTAAGGCGCATTTCCAGTCATCGCACGAAGCAACTCGCATTTCGCAGTGGCATAGCCAGGGTCTTGGTTGTGTGTGTGGATTTTTTTTTGGGGGGGGGGGGAACCTCGATCTCCTATGGGAGAAAATTTTGGATTTCTAGGGTCTCGGAAACACGATTTCCTGCATTTTGAGGCAACTATTTAACACAGGGAGCTCTAACATGTATTTTTTGTTTTAAACAGTATATACATCCATACACATACATATTATATATAAATTAGTAAAATTACCGTATAGTTTTAATAGTAGTGTCCTTGCTCTTGCCTCTTGTTGCTCCAAAAACAGGCCGAAATCCAAATGAAGGATTCAAGGATTTTCTCGTACTCAACCCCCGCTCGGCCGAGCGGGGATTGAGTACGAGAAAATGACCAAAACGATCGCAGGCTCTGTGTACGAGATTGTCTTGAATCCTACTTGAATCCTTCTTGATTCGGCTTGTTTTTGGAGCAGCAAGCGCAAGGACAGTACTAAACTATACGGTAATTTATATATAATATGTATGTGTGTATGGATGTATATATTGTTTAAAACAAAAAAATACATGTTAGAGCTCCCTGTGTATTTAAGAGTAATCTGAAAGCCATAAATTACATAATTTTGTTGAAATCAAACCAGAACATAGAATGATACACGTCAGAATATCTTTAGATTTATTTATAAACAAGTCGTAAGTGTAAAAACAGGTTGGAGGCATTTTGTATAGATCCTTAGTATTGTAATTTATAGTATATGCATGCCTGCAATATATATATAACACATCACTATCTACTCACTTGGACTTAAAACAACCGTACCCCCCCCCCCCCCCCCCTCAACTACAAGTTTCTCCACGGATTTAAACTTTTCACGAGAACGGTCTTGAAGACCATTGGGGGCTCGCCCCCCCCCCCCCCCCCCCCCCTTGGATACGCCACTAGCATCTCGCAGCGACTACTCGCACGGTTTCCACCACACGCAGCTCGTTGTGATAACTCACGGTGTTTCAAGACTGATGAACCGATAGCCAAGTTTTTTGAACAAACTTCGAGGTGTTTGGATATCCTGATGAAGTACTCTTCTGAGTGTTTGATATAGCATCTCAAACAAATCGGTATTTTAAGAGAAAATCGAGGTGAAAGTTCGATTAATTTATGTAATTTCTCCTTCAATATCCGTGCAAATTAACCATCGACACGGTAATGGTTTCCTTTGTGCAGTTTTCTTCATGTATATTACTAATGAGTTTGAAATGTTGATTGGTTTGAAATGTTTGAAATTTGTTTTGATTGGTTTATGTACTGCGAGTACTTGCCGCCTTTTTGAATAAGGTCTATTGTTTGGGCCCAAACTAACCTTGTTCTGCAAAGTTGCTATTTGTTGTTGCCTACCACGCCAACCGCTAGGTTCATTGAGAATGGCAGCAATGTTTACTCCTTCTCCACATTCCTTAGCAATCACCTGTGTTAAATAAATCAGTAATACTATAATAAAAATAACAACTTCAACATAACAACGGTTTATTACCAAAACCCATGAACCCCGGCATGGGTAAAAAAAAACATGTCGTGATTTCCGCCCGAAACGTTAACGAATCCGTCTGCATTCCTTAGCCTTTAAAATTGACACCGTGAGATCACTGAAATATGATTGGTCCACTTGCCACTTTTGAATTATCCAGTCAAAAAAGTTTAGGAATACGGACATATGCGTTGATGTTTTGGGCGGATATCATGACATGTTTTTTTCGCCCGATGCCGCGCATCAACGGTTTTCGTAATAATTCGTGTTCTTAACAGAGATGGAAAAAGTTTTTTTCTGGGACGGAAAACTAGATAATTTTCTGCCACTATTAGTATACTTATTGCATATATGCTGGACTGATACAATACAATACAATACAATACATTATAAAATAGGTTGCGTCTTACGCACGCTGTGATTGGTCAATTACCGTGTTTATATCAGGCTATGTAAACCACTGATGTAAACACGTTTGTGATGTCACGGCACATTTTTTAGCCTTATTTCATAAAAGAAATAGAAAATGGATGCCCTGTGTTTATATAACCTGATGCAAACACTCGAGTGAGTTGGGAGAATTCGAAAGTACTTATGTAAACCCTCGCCTACGGCTCGGGTTCACATAAACTTTCGAATTCTCCCAACTCACTCTCGTGTTTGCATCAGCCTATATAAACACGGGCGGCCATTTTCTATTTCTTAAATACAATACAATACAATACAATACAATACAATACAATACAATACAATACAATACAATACTTAATATTAATTTAACATTAATATTATATTTATCTAATTAAATTTATTTATTTAATACGTTTTCGCTCACTTGAAGGGCAAAGGCTATTTCAGATCTATCGAAGCATCTGGTTATAAATTCTTAGTATAAATACACAGGTGATTACAGAAAATCTCGTGCGATGATTGGTCGAGCTACCTCGGATTAATTCCCGATAATCACCTACAGCGTTTATTCAAAATGGCCGCCAGCCGGTTTGTCAATGACAGAAGAGGAAATTAATAATTTTAAACAAAACGCTGTTCCTAAAAGTATGAAATTGTGTATTTATACTAAAACAATTACTCGCCTCAGGCTCAGTGATATTATATTATACACCGATATTCACCTCGCCTTGTTAAATGTCCATAACCCAGTACTTTATGAGTTTATGTAGACCTGACTCCAATACAAACTCCAACCTGAGAATCCATTGAAGCAGGGTTTGTGTTGGGGTCAGGTCTGCAATAGCCTACACCTACTTGAAGTCATCATCATCATCGTGATAACCTCCAGTGAAAAAAGATTAAAATATGAACCTTATTTCAAGTATAGTGGTAACCATAAGTTCTGGTACAGCTATGGTCCGATATTTTAAAATTTCTTGTAACCTGCAGAAATATAGGACATTTCTCATTTTTTCGTATGTTTTTGCTGTACAAGTTGTTGTAAGTTAAACTCAGAGAAAAACTCTGAGCTCCAGATGGGATCGAAACACTGATCTCAATAAAACTGGATGGGGCATGAGGCCGGATTTAGCGTGCCAGTTGTATGATGACGTGACCAATACCCAAGATGGCTGACACTAAAGTTCATAGCTTTCGTAGATTGAAAACAGACAAAAATAATTATTTTAAGAAAATTTCAATGAATGTAAGGACACAAGAAGTACTTAATAAGGTTTAAGACGCTAATTTCTTGCATTTGTTTCTGTTATTGAGCTGTAAAATCTTTAAATTTCGTTGTTTTTCTTCAGTGCCGAGTCTGCCGAAAACGAAGAAACTTCACGATAATATAAACTGAAAAACAGACTATAAAATCTACGAAGAATTCAATTCCAAGTCTTAAATTGTACCTTTTATAGTAATATTTATGCCTTAACAATATCTCGTGTTGTGTACTTGCCATCTTTTTTGACTGTATTTGTTGTTAAACAGTGAAAACTAAACGAACCGGCATCTGTTGTTTGCTTTACGGCTTTTCCGACTCCCCCGGCACAGAGTACTTAATATTCCTCCCCCATATTCTCTGACCGTGCTGACGTCAAGATTGCCTATGCCAGTCAACTTTGGGATTGGGAACAAGTTCTAAGGCCGCAATGCGTCATGTTCCACTACGTAAGATGGCGGCGACTGGCACGAAATGTTCGACTGCTGGCCATAGGGAATGGCCTATCCAGTTTATATATAGATCAGTGGATCGAACCCACAACCTTCCGAATGCCAGCCGGACACTCTCACCATTGAGCTGGTAGACCGAGGTTGTTTTCGATATTTATACGCCTGGGAACTAGTCAATCCGTACGTGTGTCACAAGTACTTGTTGGGCTACAAGTCGCATTGTGTCAGTTTATTTTCAGTAAATGTTTTTTGTACGTTATTAGTGTTTTCAGCTTGAGTTGGTAAAGTTTTTTCGTATATTTTTGCAGTACAATTTGTACTTAGACAGCTTATACAGCAAAAACATACAAAAAAACTTCACCAACTCAAAGTTACTTGTACTAGTAACGTACAAAAAATTTTCATTTTATCGTAATTTTTACATTTTCTAAAATTTTCCTCTTCTTTTACAGCTGTTCCCCCTTCTTTTTCTTTCTGGAAAGTGTCTTAAATATATATGGTCCCGTAGTCCGGCACTTTTTCAATTCCTGCTTCTTACTATCGTGGCAATAGAAGTGTTCATATAAACTTTTGCAATTCATTTCCTCAGTCAGACCAATTCATTCGATGAAATTCGTTAGGCAACTTCCTGTTTTGAATCTGATTGGTTTTTGAACAACCAATAGAACCAATCAAATTCAAAGCAAGAAGTTGTTCAACAAACTTCATCAAAAAGATAGAGAAACTGAATTGCAACGATATTTTAGGAACAGTTCTATTGCCACAACCACCCCTATATCAAGTAACCGTCTGCGAAAGACGTATACTCTAACATTTTACTCTGCAGGGTTCGAACTATATATTCTATGCTATTAGTACTTGGGTTCATAATGAAATCATAAACAAAAACTAAAAAAAAATGTGAATGATGAGATAAGCACCTTTTGGGCTAACCTTGCTTCTTTCTTGAGTATCTCGCATTGATTGCGATGCTCGGCCATCTTTGCGAGTGCTTGCTTTAACTTTTCCTGCAAGATTTGAGAACTAACTTGTTCCTGCCGGGCGAAAACAAAAACAAGAAAACGATTAACAGCTATTGTTTTTAGTTATATGAAGCGAAAATTAAGTCTGTTTTATTGGGGGAAAACCCACTTAAAAAGACAAATTACCATCTTTTGCAGTTTGTCGTTTTCTTGCTTCCTTTTTGAGATATTCCGGTTTGTTGTAATATGCAACAATTTGCATATTGACGTCACATACTCACGTAATGAGTTATCGGAGAAGGTTATATATCTTTGCTATTATCAAACATAATCACTCACAATTCTACATCTGGTGTTGTGGGAGAAACACACAAACACGCTTCTTTTGAATTAATTTAGTTTAATAAGAGCAACAATATATAACCTTATCCAATAAGTCATTATGCACATGTGACGTCAAGATGTTTAATTTGCATATTAAACAAATTGAAATAACTCAAAAACGTTACTTTTTTATTTTAAATATTCTTTCATATAAGAGATACTTAATTCTCACTTCATATACTTGTAACATTTAGCCACTTTAAGTCGAAAATGTTAAAACGCAAGTCCAATATTTCGAGCGAATTAAGACAAATATTTAGTAACAGAAAAAACGTGCACTAAAATAAAAAACCCAACAAAATCTTATTTATTTTATATCAGTGATGGATTTACAGGGGGTGCAGGGGGTGCGCACCCCCCTGGCCCTTGGCCAAGGGGGTGCAGGGGGGTGCCAATTACTCAATTAATGCCTTGCTGCAGTGGGATGCGACGTGGCTTTTCATTGAAAATGTCAATCACATTTCTAATGTCTAGCTTCCTTGTGATATCCCTAATAAAATCCATAATAAAATGTCCAGGTTTGATAAAATGCGCTATTGAAAACACGATTTAAAACTTTTAAATCTTTCTTCAAAGTACTGTCATAATGCAGGAAATGCCATTTCAGAGGTCCAAATTTCAAAAAATTTCCGGGGGGGCATACCCCCGTACTCCCCTAGGAATGGTTTTAAATATAGTGGGGGTATAATTATGTGATCACATATACAATCCAAAAGAAAAAAAAGTCCAGTCTAGGTAGCATTGACAGACTTTGTATCATTCCTGACACAAATTATGCTGCTTTGTCTATGTATATACACTATAGAAATGCAAACCTCGTCGACAAAACCTTTCTCATCCGTTTTTCTATTCCTGCTATTCTTAGTAAAAATATCTTGTGCTTCAGTGGAAGAACTCTACAAAAAAGGAAAACAATAACAATGGAAGCTATAATCACTGCGACTACCACAAAAAGAGAAAGAGTTGTATGAAAAAGACAACAGTAAATCAAGGTGAGTTCTTCATTGTTGGATGAAAATTTAAAAAATTGTGAGAAAAAAATGTTTAATGCGTGGTTTATATGTGAGAAATAAAGGTTAATCAATGGTCACGGCTGTGATAAAGAATTTATGATCGCGTGTGAATTATAACAGCCGCGAAGCCGAGCCGCGATAAAGCAGATTAGTTCCTAGTCCTCTTTTCTCTGGAGAACTCATTTTGATGACGTCATGGAATAGGATAATCGAGAGAGAACGGAAACTGCATTCTCCTTCCAAGAGACCTACCAGCATTACCAATAACCATTAAGTGTCCTATGGCCTCAAATACGAACAGTAGGGTCATATTGGTGCACCGAAACAATGAAATGGCGGCCATATTGGTGCACCGAAACAATGAAATGGCGGCCATATTGGTGCACAATCTTTATCCTATGGGAATTTAACTCTATTCTTAGTCAAATATTTTGTATTGTTTCACCACCCCAATGTGGCCACCGATCACGTGAGTGAAAACGATCCATACGTAAGTTTACTTACAATAGTAAGTAGAGAGATAAACATTGTTTCCGTACAGAAATAAAAATACTTTGTCACAGACTCGGTATAAATTAGTTATTTACAGAGCTTCGGAAGTTACAAGACGACTCACAGAGCTGGTAAACACTCGGCTATTGCCTCGTGTTGTTCACGCATATCTCGTGTTTCTGAACTTCGTTGTCAAGGTAACTTCGGGCATGCGCAACAGAAAAAGTGTCGGATGTTTACAGAGGTCTCTTTCCTGTAGAGTGGGCGCTTATTTAAATTTTTTTGCTAGAATGGTGGGCGCTTATTCAATGGGCGCTTATTCGATGAAATATATTATCTAGATAATGCACTCACATTTCTTTGTAGTTCTTCCAGTTTCTTAGAAAGTTGCTTTAGTTTCCTTCTTTCTTTCTCGATATCTGACGCAAGCTCTCTATTCTTTTTGGACAGTTCTATTATGCGATTAGCGGCAGTGTCTGAAGCAAGGCCACTTCCTTAAAAACGAGGAATTAAGAGCTAATTTATGTAATGACGATGGATAATTTCTGGAAAACTAGAATTTTTATCACTACATTTTTTATTCATTGTTGAGCAGTGAGCGATTGTTGAGCAATGTTCTCCATCTCGATTTCTATCTTTATTTCCAACTTCACCTCAACCTCTATACCTCTACCCCTATATCTCTACCTTCGGCTCTATGTCTACAGTATGTCTATGTCTGTTTACGTCTATGTCTGTCTATGTCTATGTCTATGTGTCTGTCTATGTCTATGTCTATGTCTGTCTATGTCTGTCTATGTCTATGTCTGTCTATGTCTATGTCTGTCTATGTCTATGTCTATATGTGTATATGTCTATATGTCTATGTCTATATGTCTATAGGTCTATATGTCTACGTCTATATGTCTATGTCTATATATGTCTGTCTATGTCTATCGTTGGTCATTGGCTTTTCTATACATCGTCTATATCAACTTATCGTGCCACTGGTCACGAGGACACAGAAAATTGAAACATTTTACGGTGACAACCCATAACACAGTTTCCCTAATATAAGCTTGGCGGTAAAAATATTATTAGTGCATGTGATATAGCAAAAATTTTCTACTTACCAACCATGGCCTGTCTTTCTTGGTTCACTTGTTTACGTAAGATTCTCATTTCTTCATCACGTTCAGCTAATAATTTGTACAGTCTTCCATTTTCATCTTTCAATTCCTAATATAATATCATATGATAAGTTGTACGTATAGATTTAGTGCATGTGGTAGTTTTACGAGCCTGGTGTAATGTAACAGAAGTGTTTGGTAAACGTTCGTCAAGTTCAATTACGGTGCAGAAAAGATTTGCGAGCCGTAACTATTGGTATTCTTTCTAACATTAAAACTAACAAGTATATAACCACTGACATGGTACTGATTTCCATTGTGTTTTCATCATAAATTATTAAGTTTTTTAGCGTTGATTACTGTATCATATTATTTCAAACCTACGTGGAATTTAAAAGTGAGAAAATGGACGCTAGTGAACGTGTTTTCAAAACCATGTTAAGAGATACAGTGTGTATATAGTATATAGAATGAAAATTAAAGATATAAGGAGACTATTAGACTATTAAGCTAAACTAAAAAATAGGTACGGTACAACTCAATCTAAGCCAGTCGTGGGAATATATTCTTCTGTATTACAATGTTTTTCCAGTTCGAAGTGGGCATATCTTAGTTATTACTTTCTGATTTAACTCTCTCTCCAGAACTTTTGCAATGCGTATAGTTCTGTTGTGATTAGCGACGTTCACTGGTTCAGATAACACTTCCACTACCACTACCGCAAATATAATTAAGCATATGTGTAATATTCTTTTTACATGTAATCTTCTTTTTACATTTAATGTAATCGAGTGAAATGCCCAATTATATTACTTATAATATATCCAATTCTCTCCTGGCATTACCACTTTAATATACATAACTCGCGATCAAGCTCTCGGCAACGCCCTCCGTGGCTCAGTGGTCAGAGCATTGCACTAGAATTGCAAGTTCGTGGTTTCAATTCCTGCCGGAAGGCCTGTGTAGTTGCATTTTTCCCAACTGGTCCTGGTTTGGTGACTTTGGTCTTAAAATGTATATATTCTACTGTACACTCGAATTTTCCTTCACCTAAAATCCCTAGAACATGCTATGTAATTGAATGAAATGCCCAATATTACTTATAATACATCTTTTTTCAACTTGGCTTGCCAGGTAACTCGCCTAGCCAGGTAACTCGGCTCCATATAAACAGGCCCTAAAAAGACTTTGTGACTGTTCATATGGGAAGCGAGCCAGCCCGGCTAGGTGAGATCCCAACTTGAGCTAGGTGGCTGATCCCGGTGAAGTGGGATGAAAATTTTCCATATGAACACAAATTTGTTGGGCTGGCCTGGTGAACTGGGATGAATTAAAAGCATTGCATCCTCTACTGTACATACAGTAAGAAAAAAGACATTTAGTGTTTACCCTTGTTACATTTCCAAGTTCTGAATTTTGCTGTATTGGAAAATCTTCAGTAAAATCATTGACTAACTGCAAGAACAAAATGCAGAAGAAGTTTTTAGTTCAGTACAGTATCTTCTGTAGGGTTACTGTAGACTGTGGACTGTAGAGTGTCTCACTAGATAATGCATGACCATAATAATATAATAAGTAAATGATTTACTGTCAAGTAAAAATGAGCATGATAAGTAAAAATTGTCTCAGTGGTATTAGACAGAGTAAAACAATATACATGTAGGGATAATTTTTGTCCAACTCAGGCCTATGCATGTGCAGGCCTAGCCATCAGGGTTCTTGGCAGAGGATCACTGGTGCACCAAGAACCTGGCAACAACTGGAATCTGAGCCAATAGGCCAGTTGGTGAGGTCATGATCAAGGCCTCAAGAACAAGGCCTTGGCAGAGGATCACTGGTGCACCAAGAACCTGGCAACAACTGGAATCTGAGCCAATAGGCCAGTTGGTGAGGTCATGATCAAGGCCAGTTATTTCACCAATAGAAGGGGCACCATTACTGCAAGGCCTACCATAAGTAAGATGTGTCCAGCTACATGTACATTTACAATTATTTATAGTATTCAACCTTAATCTATTTAGTCAATTACTGTACCTACTAGACCTTAACACTTTACGGCAAAGCGATGCTAATGTTATGCCATAACCACCAAACACATCTGTTTCAATGCAAGAATCAGAGTGCCATTCAATTTTGACAAAGTGAAAGAGATTTTAAAAACAAACAATTAAATACTTTGTTTAATCTTATTATAGTGTTTCCGTACATCCCTTTCCCATGTGTCACTGTGTTGATAGACCACATGTTATTGGAATGCTACCATGTCATGTCCAACTTGTTGTTACCTCACAGAGCCAGTTGGTGAACAACACAGGATTTTTTATTGTACTACAGTAGTTGACCGGGTAAGCACACACCCGGTGGGTGCTTACACAGGCATGGGTGCTTTTGTGGGCATCTGGGTGCTAAACACGCAAAGACTGGGACCAATGAACACAGAAATTCAAAATGGCAGACATCTAAATGAAGACTGTGTTTAAAACATTTGCCACTCACATTAAAATTATCAAAAATAATTGCTTAAAACACAAAAAATATGGAAATTTTATTGCTTACAAGCAACCAAGTTCTTTGTGAAAACATCAGTGCAAAGTGTAAGTCAAATTTTAATAATACACTTGTAAACAAACTTTTAGTCCAAAAAGGGGGGTGAGCACACTTGCTCGATGGGTGCTCACCCCTTTCTCCTCCGCAGAGGTTAAATTTTGGAGATTGGAGGTTTCGGGGGTCGTCGGAGATGCTCAGAGGTGTCAGCTGGACATAAGTAGTGCGGGCAAAAAGCTCGCACTCCTTATGTCCAGCTAACGATTTCGACGTATCTCCGATGATCCCTGACATAGCTGATCTCTGAAAGAACCTCTGCGGAGGAGCGAGTGCTCACCCGGTCATCTATGGTACCAGGCTATGATAGTCTTGCAATATTCCCACCAGGGCCGTCGAGAGCTGGGATGGGCCCTGGGTCAAACATTGGAGCTGGCCCCCCATCGAAATCAATGTTTTAACACCATCAATATGAGTGGTATATCCATCTTAGAGTATTCTAAGAGTATTCTTACATCAGAAGTGTCAGTCCAGCTAAAATATTTACAATGGCCATACTCGTACCACCTTTATAAACACATTAAAAGCATACAAAACAGATGACGTTTCTGTAGTTTAACTGTTTTGATGCTAAATTTAATAATAAATTTCTTGGACTAAAATGTTACGGGCCCCTATTTGCCCCAGGCCCCGGGGTAATTACCCTGCTTACCTCTCCTTCTCGACGCTACTGATTCCCACTGTAATCAAGGCATAGAAATACATGTAAGGAAATTCTCAGATTTGAGAATTTGGTTTTAACTTTTAGATCAGAAATGATTTGAGCAGCTGCTCTTGGATTGAATGAATTTAAATGGCTGCTTTTGGATCACTAAGATTTGAGATCAGATTTGAGTGGCTGCTTCATATCAGATTGGATTTAAGTGGCTGCTTTCAGATTGGATCAGACCACAATTTTAGGGGATTGGAATAATATGGTTACTGCTTCAGATTGGATTTGGTTAGAAGTTATAAGCAAATCCTCGAAATTTAAAAGGTTAATCCAATGCAAGGCACATCTCCACAGTCAAATATCACACAATGTTAACATTGTTTTACGAATAATCAGTGAAAATGGAAATAAATCGATAATCAATAGATGAAAAGTCACAAAGATAAGAGTAATCGATTTATAGTCATCAATTAAATCAATTTCCAATATCGATTTTCGATTTAATACTGTTTATTATATAAAATAGAGTGTTTTATTGATTTTCCCACCACTAATAAAAGTGATAATCTCACATTATTTATGATAATCGCACATGTGATGATTATCGCTGAATCAGCATTATAGTTTAATGCAATTTTTGCAAGGTAATAGGACAATTTTTTTATATAATAAACAGAATAATACATGGATGCTTGGAAATATGAAATTTATTTCTCGTGTTGAACAGGATACATATGTCACTCGTTCGTTATATTATTCTCTATATATTGTATTTAGGGGCCGTTGACAAATAGATTTCATCCCCAATCGTGGACTTGTTCCGCAATAGGGGGAGGGGGTAATCTTGAATCCGCGATAACAAGAAAAATTAGGATGGAATCTGAATTTCAATATAAACATTTGTTATATACCATGAGTCTACATCTATTACTATGCTATGTGTCTATACTCGTTGTCAAAATGGCAGTATTAGTACGGTCAACATACTCGTTCGCATAGGCATAGAGTTTTGTTTTTGTCCAGGGGGGCTGAAGTGCTGAACAGGATCTTTTTAAGAATTTTCCAGTGGGGGCGTTTACAAAAAGGGACTCTTCTAGGGGGGTTCGGGGACATGCCCCCCCAGAAATTTTTGAAATTTAGAGTCTTGGAAATGCCATTTCCTGCATATTGTGAGGGGTGATTTTTAAGAACACTGAAGGTCATAAAATGTCATAATTAAAATACAACACATTTCAACAATTTTTCGATGTTGTGTTTATTGGGTTGACGAGTCAGTTCCCCACCATTAAGATTTCTCGGGGGGCTGAAGCCCCTCAGCCCCCCCCCCCCCATACTCTACGTCTGATATCCACTGGTCCGCAATGATAGGGGGGGGTCAACACAATCGCGGAACAAGTCCGCGATTGGGGACGAAATCTATTTGTCGACGGCCCCTTAATACGCCAGAGAACGTATGTCAACAAACGATTAAGTATAAAGTATAAAGCCCTCGACCTTTACAAAAACAGTTAAATCTAACCTCAAGCTCTAGGTTATCTTCTATTTCGCTTCCTAACAATCCAGAGACACTACTCGGGGTGTTTATATGAACGCTTTCACCTCCATTCACTTCAGGTTTCTGTACCGTCGTCGTGCCCGAGGTCGTGCCAGACAGTCTTTGTTTTCTGAGCAGCAATTTCTTTTGATGCTGTTCTTGTAGCTGTTGGAACTGTTGACGAAGTGTTTCAGTAGCATCGATATCACCATTCATTGCATAACCTCCCCAAAACAACGGCAAAATATCAATGTTTACAACGACAATACAGAAAACAACAACTTCTCACGTCCGTCAACCGTTGTCAACATTTTTAGCTTCGGAAATCGACGACAAAGAGTGGATCGGTAGCGATAGGTATACGACGAATCTCGATCAAACTCGAGATTTATCGTGCACCTGTCGCTCTGGATCGGACTGTTGTCGTGAAAAAGTTTCTCAGAAAAAAAAGTGCAGGAGGCTCAATGACAGTCGCCAGAAAACAGACAGAAAATAAAATAATACATATTTGGTCGTTAAATATTCCAATAAGATGGTTCGTGGCTGTAATATTTTGTTTACGAAGAATGTATGTTTCCAACATTTGATGAATGACGGAGCTGTTAACGTTGATATTAAAAGGTAAGCCCATTTCAAAATTATGTCTGGGCAGTCTGACTTGAGAGTGAGTTGAGATGGACCTATTAAAATACACTATTAGTATAACTTTAAACAATGACACAAGTAAAACGTTTGACTTTTTTAACTGCATTTTCATTTCACATGCTGACTTTGAAACCAATTTTATTAAAAGAAAGTTTTCTGCTCAATAAATATACTTATGGCAGTGATGCACGAGCGCGTGCTTGTATAGTTGGGGGGGGGGGGAGGGGGGGGAGGGGGGGGGGCGTAGGGGGTAGGTCACAGCCAGGGCCTGCTCAATCTAAGAGAATGCTCATACACCCATGCACTACCATCTAAAAACACTTATCAACTATCCCATTAATTTTCTGGGACAGTCCTGCTATAGCCTGTAAACAGATTGTCTTTGGGGTAGGGGGGGGGGGGACTAGCTTTGTGAGAAAGGAAGACAGTCCTGCTACTATGTATATGGGAAAATTGGGAAATTGTCAGTCGTTGTTGAACCATCATTTAAATATTGGTACGAAGTTTCAAACAGTTTCTTCAATAATTCAATAATTCATGAGGAAAACACAAAGGAAAATCATGACCGTGACATGAACTTTTTCTTCGATTTTGTGGCCCAGGCAACTTCATTTTTCAAAATTGATTTCTATATTGAGCTTATTATATGGATAGTTTTTGAAGCCATTTAAAACATTCGCAGTACGTGTTTTATCATGTTTTAAATATTACATAAAAAATACAGAACATTCGTATACCAGTCCCGGATTAATCCCATGGCAGAACCGGCATATGCCGGGGGCCCCGCACTTTCAGGGGGCCCCACGCTTTCTGATTGTGCAATTTTTTTGTTCTGCACTTCCTTTCTACAAAGCGATAGGCCCTAGAAAGTGCGAGGCCCCCAAAAGCGCGGGGCCCCCCAAAAAGTGCAGGGCCCCAAAAGCGCGGGGCCCCGAAGAGTGCGGGGCTTCAAAATGTTGTCAAAGGCGGCAGAAGTCTATGGATTTTGGCGTTCACACTTCACAACAGGTAAATACTATTAAGTTATTATTTGTTTTATAATCTAGTTAGCTAATGTTTAATTATTATAGTAAGAAAAGCTTACATATAGGTAAGGTATCACAAAGCTATCATTATGTCATATGATATTGTTTATACTCACTGTGCGACACTGTCTCGCTTAAAGTGCATATACGAGAATTTTCATTTTTTTACTAAAAATCGGCCGTATTGAGACGATTCTAACGATATATAACACTCCTTTGAACGGATGAAAACTGCCCGAGATATTTGGTTCTAAACATGGCGAAAATAGGTTTTTCCAAAACATGGCCGGGAGAAAAGAGTCTGAGTCCGAATAAGGCTGATGACGTCAAATCGGGACAAGCTGTATTTGCGACTACAGTTGTTTAGTACAGGGTTGCCAGATTGGCCTTTTTGAGGCCAAATAACTCGAATTTGGCCTCTTTTTTTCTTGTTTGGCCTCGAAAAAAACATTTGGCCATTTGGCTACTTTTTGGCCTCTTTTCACTTTTGAACAATCACAGAAAATTAGATTAATTATAAAAATATTTAGTTCTAAATTATGCAGGACTCGGATGTACCTACGCGGTTGGGGTCGCTAAGCTCTGGGAACGAGATGTGATAACTGACCAAATAGATTACTGGCTCACATTAACTGCGTTAGTCACTGATCTATATATAGATCACTGATCTATTTACTATTTAGTATTCACAATTCACATTATTAATGGCGTCCAAATGGAAAGGTTCATACGATAGTGGAAGAAAATATAGTAAAGCATGGGAAAGCAAATTTATTTGGATCACGAAGGCTTCGGACGGGAGTCAAGATGCCTTTTGTAAGCTGTGTCATGTGTCGATAAAGCCCAAACAAGCGAATTTGACGAAACACGAAAAAACTGACAAACACGTGCAGCGTGTCAAACTGTGTAATTCCACGAAACCCCTCCAAGTCGTACGTGTCCCGAAGCCGAAGGTTGCAGACGAAATCAAGATCGCAGAGGTGGAACTAGCCGTAACAATGGCATGTCATTCAGCGCTTTTGACGATGGATCATCTCGGGGAGGTAATTGCCCGCAACGCGAAGGGAAGCCAACTCGAAAAAATTAGACTACACAGGACGAAGTGCACACAAATTTTGACGAGTGTTGTAAGCCCAGCACTGAAAGAGAAGCTGATAGCTGATGTTCGAGGAAAGAAGTTCTCATTGATTGTCGATGAAACAACCGATGTTGCTACGGAAAAGCAACTCTGCGTTATGGTCCGGTACTACAGCGAAGCCGAGAAGAAGATTGTCACAGCGTTTGTTGACCTGGTTTCTGTTGTCCACGCATCCGCAGACGACCTTTTTAAAGCCATTCAAGATTGTCTGGGTAAATTTAGCCTCCACTTGGTGGACTGTGTTGGCTACGCTAGTGACGGTGCTTCTGTGATGGTTGGTAAGCATAATTCAGTGTGGACAAGGATAGCTGCTGTTGCTCCCCAGTGCGTCAAGGTGACCTGCGTCTGCCATTCATTGTCCTTGTGCGTAGAACACGCGTTTGAGAAACTGCCCTCGACTCTTGGATTCCTTCTGGCAGAAATTCCCAAGTGGTTTTCCAAAAGCACCATCAGAAGAGAAGCATACAAGCAGCTTTACGAAACCATGAGTCCCGACGATGACCAAAAGGCACCTTTTGAAAAATATTCAAAGACAAGGTGGCTGGTGAGAGGAAAGGTCATCTTCCGTATTCTCATGAGTTGGCATGAGTTAAAAGCATACTTCCTGATAGCACAGCCAGCAACCAACCAGAATGCACGTTACAAGGCGCGTATCCTTCTGGAGATGCTCAACGATCCGATCCTGCTTCTGTATTTCCACTTCGTGTCACCCCTGGTTACAGAGTTCGATAGGGTGAATGCTTTCTTTCAGGCCACAGATGCTGATCCCGAAGAAATGTACACAGAGTTGAATTCCCACAGCAAAAGTCTACATGGGAGAGTTTTTGATCTCGAAGGAAGACCACTTCCCATTGAGAAGGTTGATTTTGGCGCGAAGTTCCAGTTCGAAGCAACGAAATATATCTCTTCCCAACAAGACAAAGTGGCTGCTGGGGCTAAGGTTCTTGAGGTAATAAAAAATAAAAATAATTAATTAATAGCTTGAATGCTGGATGCTGTGTAACCTGGTATTTATAAATTATATTTCAGATTTTTCATGTGTTCTGGCCTCTGGGCCACAACTTTAATCCAAGCTTCCATGCAGTTTAGTGTGAGTGTCCTCCTTCATTAAATTATAAGGTATTCTACTTTAGGTGAAAAAACGGTGTCTAGATTTCCTTCTGGAAGCTGTCAAGCAAGTGGAGAAGCGTCTACCTGATGCTGGCAATACCTTTAAAGGTCTCAGAGCCTTACATCCCTCGAAAGTCCTTGATGCAACAAGAAGGGTCCCTTTCAATCAGCTGCCACTCCCTGGTTTACGAGAAGACAAATCCGACGTGATCGAGGAGCAGTACAGAAGGATTGTACACCGCAACTGGAAAGAGGATCCAATTTTCAATGGGGTCATACCAGATGCAACAGTGGCATTTTGGTCCCAGATTCTTGGCTTTCAAACATCTCTCGGGTACAAGCCGTTCAATGAATTGGCAACCTATGCCCTGAACTGTCTGACCAACCCCGTGAGCAATGCAGTGGTGGAAAGAACCTTTTCCTTGTTGGCAGCGGTGAAGAACAAACAGCGAAATAGGATGGGCTTGGAGTTGTTGAATGCAATCCTACGCATTCGCTGCGATTTCCAATTCAGCGAGAAATGCTGCATAAACTTTAAGGTGACGAATCGGATGCTAGAGCTGTTTACTGCAAAACAGTTGTATGGCACATGAGATAAGAGGGTATAAAAATAAACTATCATTTATACGGGACAAAACAATGATATTAGAGTTGATTTACATTAGACAACAATCTACAAATGTAAATAGTATACCAAATACTAGCCTGTATACAAGCTACAGTCATGATTCATACTGTACCATTGCTAATAAGATTATAAGTTCTACAAAATATTTTTATTATTGTTAAAGGTTTCGTTTCTCATTAAAATACAAACGTTTGTTACGTGTTTGTTAGATTACCTTTTCGATTCTATGAACCACAACCTCACTCACACAACTCACAGCCTCGTACCCAGGCGCTAAAGAGAAGATCTGAGCGCGCTTAGCACAGATTCCGATCCAAGCCCCACGCGCGCTTAGCTCTTCTCTTTAGCGCCTGGGTACGAAGCTGCACAACTCACACAACAACAAAAAAAGCACTGGGTACGACCTGCAGGCTACCAGCCCCAGTACCGGACAGCGTAGGTGCTAAAAACGGAAGTTTGGCCTCTTTTTACCAAATTTGGCTACTTTTCAAATCATATTTGGCTCCAAGCCCTTGCTGGACCTGGCAACCCTGGTTTAGTATACAATTGAGGACGAAATACCTTCGCGGTGTGTTGTATTCGGATGTTTCAACAAGCCAGACCCTAAAAACGGTACAATACTTCATAGGAAAGTTTACGATGAAGATTTAATACCAGAAGCAATAGAATGATGCCAATGTTAGGATGTTAAGTGCGAACGCAAAGATACAGTATGGCGCACTGTATGGTCTATTAAGCATTTCAACTGGCCAGACGGTTTCTTCGGAAACATTGTTTTCAAGACAAGGGAAGCCCTATATCCCGTGGCTAAAAAGGGCTGATATATTAAAGAAACCTTCTACCCACCATATTTACTGGAAACAAACGCGAAGGAAAGCTTTGAATTGAGAGTCAAGCGCGACAAGAGGATTCAACGCAACATGAGCAATAATCAACCGCAAACTTGTTGCATGTTTTGATGCAATTATTTTAACAAACACGGACTCCAGGTAAAATAACTTTTTTAGATATTTAGAATTAGAAAGAAGTGCTGCTGAAAAACCACAACCTTGCAGATCATCTGAATACACCGAGCATGAAAATATAATGAAAACAAAACAAGCATATGTCGTTATGTCGAACATCTTGTCAGCTGCCTTCATTCTCGCGTTACATGAACCACTGACTTTTTTCTCGAGCTCAGTTACAGCTATTTACTGTGGTTGGTATGATTAGGGTTTTCTGCGTATTCGTATCTATAGAATAAAGCCACAGTTTGGAAGATCATTAAAATTGTATTCCTGATATGCCAATAAATATTATAATTTATCAATGGCAAAAGTGTTTTACCTGTCGGTCCTGTCAGACCGCAAATTAGCTAAAACATAAACAGACTCTGGAAATTACAGAAACGGAGATAAATACAGAGTTGCCTACGGATGAGGCTAGAGATGAATATGTTATAAAGGGCCTATTAAAGGCCCAATTATCCTCAGCTGTAACAGATTTACGTAAAAGCTGTAAAGAGAAAAATATCAGTGGTCCCTGCGAGAAGACATGCAGCTGACTACAGTAGGTGCTTGACAGGACGATATCGGACTGCTTGTTTTGTTTTGTTTTGTTTTCATTAAATATTCAAGAGTAGATGTATTTCAAGGGTATGGAAGATTGGGATTTTTCAGTGGTATTTGACTCTTCTACGTATTTCCTAAATATCTAAAAAGTTATTATACCGAGGGTCCATATTTGTGGAAAAAATGCATTAAATTACAATATACAACGGGTTTGTTGATTTCTCACTGCGTGGCTCGGATCGCTCGCCCTGAAAGCGCCTCTTGGTGGTCGTGTGGAGCAGATGCGGGTGGGTAGGACGTTACCCTAATACCATCCATTTCTATACACGAGATATAGAGCTTATCTTGTACTGGAAAACCACTCTTCCAGCGAAACCGACGTACTTGGGAATCGAAATATAGTAACTTAGGTTAGATATACTGCCGAAACAGAGAACGTAGGAATCTAACGTTTCGAGCGAAGGCCCTGACGAAGGCCTGACGAAGGGCCTTCGCTCGAAACGTTAGATTCCTACGTTCTCTGTTTCGGCAGTATATCTAACCTAAGTTACTATATTTCGATTGTGGTTTCTACACTGCCTACGCAGCACGCTACTTTTATTTCAGTACTTGGGAATCGACTGGCTTACACTTTGTGTGCGTTTGCGCTTAACAAGTTAACAACGCAAAGTTGGCGTCTTTCTCTTGCCTCCAATCTTAAACCTTTAGTGTAAGCCTTCCTGTGAAGTGTTAAACCATTCTCTGAGTTTATGCCATTAACTGGTTTGTTGAAACACTCGAATAAAGCACACCGCGAAGGTATTTTGTCCGCAATTGTAAAGTAAACAACTGTAGTTGAAATTACAGCTTGTCCCGATTTGACGTCATCAACCATACTCGTACTCAGACTCTTTTCTCCCGGCCATGTTTTGAAAAACTCATGTTTGGAACCAAATATCTCGGGCAGTTTTCATCCGTTGAAGGAGTGTTATATATCGTTAGAATCGTCTCAATACGGCCGATTTTTAGAAAAAAAATGAAAATTCTCGTATATGCACTTTAATTGATACGATTCCTACGTCTCCTAGTCTCATACTGGCAAGTAAACACACAATGCGCTGTTTCGGAATTCGGACGCACTGAGGCAGTCAAAATGTCAAATCAAGAGCTTTGAGCATTGACTCACTTGAATCATTTCAATTTATATCGGACTATCACTATCGGAGGCAAACAAAGGCAGCTGGGATCAAGGGACTTACTGGGATTTGGTAAGTTTTACTAGTAATGTTAACGTTTAGTTTCCTGTATGGCTGTATCAAAGCATGTCATGTGCCTCGACGGGTTTTATTATAATTTATAAATGAAATCTTAAACTGTTAACTGTGACTACATGTATGAACGGTAAATGTTTGTCAAGTAACTCAAGTTTGTATCTTATAAACTTTCAAAGCTCGCGATTCCCGAAATGATCCGATTCATCCGAATTCAAAGAACTGATAAACTGCGCTTTATATATAATTAATTATTATAGATAGGTCAGCTCGCATGACCATGGTAACCGTGTGTTACTGTGTTAGTAGTGTTACTAAGAACTTAGACGTAAAGTTGTTTGTATAAATGGGTTAGTAACTCTACTAACTCTAACTCTCCCGTATATAAACAGCCCTATAGCTAATGAAATAGTACACTAATAACCGAATAAACCGATGAGCAAAATTTTGATTGTTTTTGTTGAGATGGATTATGGAAGAACACTCGGAAGACATGTGGCAATATCTGTCAGCACTGTTGATGCCGCCGTTTTAAAATTTATATTTACCTTTGAACCCGCCGTGAAAGGGTTAATTTATAGTATATTTTAAACTGTTTTAGTTTCCATGTTTGCTACAGTAGAGCTATGCGTTCTACAGGTAGCGGTGGTCGCGAACGGGACAAGCATCGCCAATATCATTCTGGAGCAGCAAAACGCAAAGCAAAGGAAGAACGAGACGCACGAGAAAGCAAAGCTTTGGCTAAAGTGCCGAAAATATCGACGCTGTTTTTTCCCAAGAGCAGCGCTGGTGCTGGTAATGAGACTAGTGGCACTGGTAGCAGTATAGATGCGCTTGCGGTTGTGCAACCTCGACAACATGGTGAAGGTGCTAGTTCTGAATCTGATGAGTCGCGCACGACTGCAACAATACCGGCAACAGAGGCAGATTCCGCACATGAATTACCTGAATTGACTGTCACATCTCCGACATCTGACGGTCCTTCCACTTCAACTTCATATTCTTGTGATTTGGGGTTGTGGCCTGCTGATGTTTCAGACAGTATGAGGGAATACTGGGCAGCGAAAGGAAGTGGCGACTGCAACAATTCGGATGCAGATTTCAGCGCATCTTCTACAAGATTCGAAGGAGAGAAGTACAACCGACAGTGCCAGAAAAGCCTGTTCACATACACACATCAGCTCACAAAACAACAACATCCTCGTACCTGGCTCTGTTACTCGCCATCTGAACATGCAGTGTACTGTTTTGCATGTAAACTGATGACAAATTCCTCAGTTTTTGGGAAGCAGGGATATAAGGACTGGAAACGCGCTTCTCAATCAATTCCATGTCATGAGAACAGTTCAGCGCACCGAGAAGCCATGATTCAGCTATTACAACGCAGTGATGCAAACTGTCGGGTTGATGCGGAACTGGTTAGACAGGCCAACGCAGAGCACAGTTATTGGCGTGCTGTGCTAGAGCGGGTGGTAGAAACTATTCGTTTCCTATCTGAGCGCGGTTTAGCATTTCGTGGCTCAGATGAAGTTGTCGGTTCATCCAGAAACGGAAACTATTTGGGTATTTTGGAGCTGTTGGCCAAGTTTGATCCATTTCTAGCGCAGCATATTAATCATAACGCAAACAAAGGACGGGGTCACACTTCCTATCTATCTAAGACAATTTGCGAATTCCATTTGATGGGAACTCGTTTGCTCGATAATATTATAACAGAAGTGAAGTCAGCCAAATATTTTTCGGTTTCTGTAGATTCAACACCCGATATTTCTCACGTTGATCAGCTCACTTGTATTCTTCGGTGCGTTTTGCCATCGGGTCCTGTTGAACGATTTTTAACATTACTGGACATGTAAGGTCACAGTGGACAGGAACTAGCAGAAAGCTTGCTCACATTCTTGGCAAACCATGGCATCGATGTTGCTGACTGCCGTGGCCAGTCATACGATAACGCAAGCAATATGAGTGGGAAATATAATGGCATGCAAGCCATTATTCGGCAGCATTGTGAGTTGGCTGACTATGTACCCTGCGCTGCACATTCTCTCAACCTGGTTGGTCAGTCCGCAGCAGGTTGTTGCCAGCTAGCTGTTGGATTCTTCGATTTTCTTCAGCGACTCTACTCCTTTTTTGCTGCTTCAACGCATCGTTGGAAAGTTCTGCATAATCAACTTTCGAGCAAAAGCCTGCCAACAGTCAAACGCATGTCTGACACTCGCTGGTCCGCACGCGCAGACGCCGCAGAAGCTGTAGTGAAAGGATATGAGGAAATTAACGCTGCTTTGGAGGAAATCGCTGACGACGTCGACCAGAAACCCGACTGCCGCCAAGAGGCCCGTGGACTCGCCGCCTATATGAATCGCCTCGAAACCGGCATACTTGCTGCTTTGTGGTACCACATCCTGCATCGTTTTAACGGCAGCAGTCAAGTCCTGCAATCAGCCGACCAAGATCTCAATACCGCTGTTGCAATCTATGAGTCTCTCGTAGAATTTATCCGTAAGCTGCGGACAAGATTTGAAGAGTTTGAGGCTAAAGGGAAGAAGCTCAGTGAATGTGACAATTACACGGAAGAAGTTAGACGCGTGCGTCAACGAAATCGGTGTTATGATGAGCCAGGATCAGCGCCTGAATTGCCGCAGACTCCAGCCGACAAGTTTCGCACGCGCACGTTCCTGGTTATTGTCGACAGTATAGATGGGGAATTGCAGAAACGACTTGGCGCGTATGAAGATATTGCTGCGAAGTTTGGGTTCTTGCGAAACCTTAAGGACCTACCAGACGATCAAGTGGTCAAGAGTGCGGACAGCCTTCAAAAAGCTTACCCCACAGATCTTGAAGACAGTTTGCCAGACGAATTAGTACATTTTTCAAGTTTTCTTAACACAGAATTTGTTAAGAAAGCATTAAGTGCAACTGCTTCTCCAGCAATCCCTGCTGCTACTTCTTCAACCCGAGCTACGACCGAGGAATCTCCTGATGGCGTTGCTGTAATAACTAAAGATGACGATGACGTCAGATTAAACGTGGAGTCGCTGGAATTGCGAATGTATAAGCTTCTTGTGGACAATAATCTGGAAACTTTATTTCCGAACACCTTTATTGCATTTCGCATTTATCTTTGTCTTATCTCGAACTGTTCCGGCGAAAGATCATTCTCTACACTGAAGCGAATAAAAAGCCAAGTTCGATCGTGCATGACACAGAAGAGGCTAAACAGCCTTACCCTGCTCAGCGTGGAACACGAGCTTCTGCGGAAAATGGAATTTTCGTCTTTAATTAATGATTTTGCCATTCAGAAATCCCGTAAACATAATGTTTACAAGGCATCTGGAAATTGAGACGCAAATGATTTGCGTGTTTACGGCTTCATGCATATACACTTTTTCCATGACTTTATACTAGCTGGATTAACATTTAACTTTATTTTTTCTTGTATATAATGTATAATGTATTATTGTATTGTTCACAAACAGTGCACAAACACTTTTTGTAAATACAAAGGCAACGTTTAATCGTTTAGGGGACAAAACGCAGAATTTTATCTTTTGTTGTTTTACTATTTTTTTGCGTAAATTGTTCACAACGCCGTCGGTCTGTCGGGACTTGGGGGGGGGGGGGGGGGGGGTAAACTGTAAAGGGGCCCCGCGCTGAAAAAATGCCGGGGGCCTCGCGCAACCCTAATCCGGCCCTGTCGTATACAGTAAAAACCCATGTATAAGAACCACCATTTTTCGAGTTAGCCTAAAAAGGTTCTTATATAAGTGATATTTACTGGGTTTTAGGCTATTTAGGTTCTTAAATAGGTTCTTATTTTTTTCGAGGTAAGGGAACAAGCTCAAAATGGGTGTGACCCCTTGCTTTTCTACCATAAACACTTTAATTATAACTAATATGACCACATAATAAAAAAGAACCCGGGTCTGATTTATATCCAGCTACTGTAGATCCTTTAATTTATGTAACAATTAAACTGCAACAAAACTAGAATGTTTATAAAACAATGGAACCGCCTGACAGTTGCACAGTCATACTGTAACAACCAGTTTTTGTCCATTTATTTTCAGTTATTTCAACTGAAGTTTTTCAAATAAGAACCTGTTATAATTTTTAGGCTAAAAAGGTTCTTATAAAATGGGGGTCTAAAAGGCAAATTTTAGCCTAAAGGTTCTTAATTCATAGGTTCTTATACACGGGTTTTTACTGTCAGTAATCCAACAAACGTTTGATATAATGATGAATTTCCCCTTGTTATACTGATTAATTTTCTTGGAAATTTCCTCGCAGAAATCGCCGAAAATGCACTTCTGGGACATGTGAAATTCAATTTGGTGGGCTTCGCGCCCTAGGTGCCTTTTCAGTTTGGGCCAGGGGCACCCTAGCCCAAAGTTAAGCCACTGAACCAACAATCAGTGCCATAGCAAGGTGTCAAAAAGTGGGGGGGGGGGGGGGGGGACTAGTGGAAAATAGTGACCGCATTTGTAGGGGTGTCCGGGGGTCCTTACCCGGAAATGTTTGAAATCCAGCACCTCGGAAACACCATTTGAGTGAACTTTTTCATCTAATTCTACAGCGAGTATAGTGAGCCCACAAATTCAGAAAAGCGGTTGTTTTTAGGAGAAACTTGGTGTAGCATATTACAAACTGGGTACAAGATTGAAGCCGAACTAGAGGCCTCTGAGTCTCACCAGATTTGCAGAGAATTGTATTGCGTACTACAACAGATGATTAATTATTTGTTTATCTAATGTCTAACCTGAGTATTAGAGGTCTCACAAAAAGGGCAGGGGTTGCAACCCCCCTGGCCTCCCCCCACTTCATACTCTCTTGCTACAAAGTGCCAAGCTCTAGAAACTGGCCCAGTTGTTCAAAAGTTGGTTAGCACTAATCATGGGTTAAAAAAGTTAATCTGCTATTTTATTTCAGTAGTTTTGGCCTATTGTTTAGTTCAAACTTTACCTAATAAAAGCTTCATCCATTTATAATGACTCTGTCAAGAAAAAGATGTATCTTTTATAAGCAGGCCCTCTAGGGGTGGCACCTTAGCCCCTGCATTGGGGAAATCCTGGTCCCTGACAGGGGGGCTAATCTTGAACTTGGTCTTCAGCAACACCCCTGGAGTATGGCCTATTAGTGCCAAGGGGTTTTGACAATTACAGAGGATTTCACATAAGTTTTGCCGATTGTGTTCCAAAGGTCGTTCGTTATTTCCGAAGTTGGTGACGAACTTCGCAAATTCATTACATAATAACCAGTGAAATAGTTGCAAACAGTTCGAAACGAACTTGCGAACTTCCGAAGTTCGGAACTTTGAAGTTTCTTTGGTGAAACTTCTTCAAACTGTCTATTCCATTTTGCCATTGTCTGTTCAGTTATAGATGCACAGATGACATCACAACGGAGTCGAGTGCGTCACTGATGTTCTTACCACGTCGTGGTATACACGCTGTTACGTCTTCTGTGCATCTATAACTGAACAGACAATAAAAAAATGGAATCTATTTGTTTTATACAATAAAAAATTAAAAAGGTTTTTATCGAAACTCTTGCCGGATTTTGGGGCATGAAGAAGGGAAAAAGCAAGTCAGCTGACGTGATCTGACGTGAACCATGTGTGTATCCTCTAATAGATCATGGGCAACAACCAATGAAAACACGCATAGCAACTAGGGTATTAATTGTACTTGTATAAAGTAAAATAGACAATACTCTTTTAAGAGTACTTAAAAGTATAAGTAATTAAATTTCCAGTCAAACTAGTCGTAAAACCCATGCGGGCCAGTGATCGTAAGACTTCTAAATTTATCTCGTCTTATGAATTCAGCTTTGTAAATTGGTCTTTGTACTTCTGCAGCGGGTCAACAGGAGGCGAACATCAACAGGAAATTGTTATTTCCCGGTTGCGGTCACTGTATAGTTACTTTTGGAGTTTGTTGTGGCTTTCAAATATCGTGTTTTTCCCTGTGGAGAATTTGATGAATCATTGTCTGCGTTGTTTCCGCCAGCTGTTAAGCTCGGAGTTTCCCCCGTGAGATTGTTCTATAAAGCCTGGTTTCCATATAGTTGTATTTGTATTCAAATCGCCGATTCGCTCTGACTGAACACTTCTCTGTTTTGAGAAAGTTCAGATGAGCTAAAAAACTAAATTGATATTCAAAAACAAATTGAATGACTAAAACTTTGTTTGTGATCATTTTCACAGTTTATATTTAACAAATAGATTCCATTTTTCCGTTGTCTGTTCAGTTACAGATGCACAGATGACGTCACAACGTGGTAAGAACAAAAATGATGTTCTTACCACGTTGTGACGTCCTCTGTTCTATAACTGAACAGACAACGGGAAAATGGAATCTATTTGTTTTATACAATAAAAAAAAAGAAAAAACGTTTGATAAGGTTCATTGAATTTTCCCGCCGAATTTTCGGGGCATTGGAAAAGGTGAAACACGCCATCTGACGTGATCCATGATCTATACAAAACGAGGAATATCATTGGTTCGTGACAGTGCAGTGACGATTTTCATTGGTTCACAATAGGAACAAGTGTGACGAAACCCGTGCATCTGTCCTGTAATAGATCATGGCTCTCGACCAATGAAAACGTGCAAAACATTTTGGTTATGGTATAAAACAATATAGCAAGCATTATTTACACGTTCAGTAACTTCGCCGCTTAAGTATCATGTTTCGTGAGCGTTTGACAACAGTTGCAAACATTTGAGTTGGCGTACGGCATTCAAGTCTTCGAACTAGTAATTTAGTAGACTTCTTTAACAAAATCGAGGTTTTTTTTGAAAGGATTTGACCGGTTTTTGTAAATAATTTTGTGTTTACGTTTCAAACATCTAGCAAAAAGTCGCCGACTGTCGGCGATTGATGTTTCCATTAACTGTTGTCTAGATAGAAAAAGATAGAAAACTTTATTTAAACACGCTAACCATGTCAACCTAGGCTGATTTCCACAAGGGGCGTGTACAATAACATAAAATTATAAAGGTATGGTATAGTATGAAAAACCCAAATCTATTTACAAGTTGATTTCATATGTTATTATCCGAAATGTGAGTAGCGATATTACTTTCAAAGTACGAGAGGGACTTGCTCTCCCTAATTGCTTTTGGTAAAGAGTTCCAAATGTATGCCCCGTTAAACATGAGGCTTCTTTTCATGCTATTTAATAGTACGCGGCTGTGGTAAGCAAAGAGTGCTTGAGATGTCCCAAAGTTCATAGTTTGACATCTCACGTTTGTAGGTGATAGTTGAGTGAGCGACTTAGGACCCATTTTATTCAATAATTTAAACATCAGTTTTGCCTTAGTCTTTTTTCTTTCTGCTTTAAGTGGCTCCCAGCCTAAAGCACCTAGAGCAACCAGATGATATACTTCATTGCTCATATTCATATTCATTATAAGTCGTGCAGCTCTGTTTTGGAGACGTTTTGATTGTGTTTCACCAAACACATCCCATACTTCACAGCAATAACTAAAGTATGGGCGAACAATATAATTATATACAGAAACAAGTGTATCTTTCTCAACAAATTCTTTTAAACGACGGAGAGCTGATATTCCCGATGTTATTTTCTTACAAATATTTTCAGTATTATTCTTCCAAGATAAATACTGGTCAATAGTCACTCCAAGAGTTTTGCATGCATACTTGTTTAATTGGTTTTTTTTTTATGATAACATTTGGCTGTGTACTTGAAAAGCTTTTTATCATTGATTTTGATCCAATTAATATAAATTCAGTTTTAGCTACATTCAAGCTAAGTTTATTGGCAATTAACCATTTCCTAAGATTTTCCAAGTCAGAATTCATTGCAATTTCAACATCAGTAATTGGTTCTCCGGTTGCTGTCAGGTTTGTATCATCAGCAAATAATTGAGGTTTTGTTTTATGTAAACACCGAGGCAAATCATTAATATATAATAAAAAGAATAATGGTCCTAAAATAGAGCCTTGCGGTACACCACACTTAATCAATCGCTCTGATGAAATAGATCCATTCACTTGGCATTTCTGACTGCATGCGATTCATTAAGTATGATCTTAATAGAGATAAAGCATCTCCTTTGATTCCATAGTAGAATTTTTTAGTAGAATTTGGTGGTCGACAGTATCAAATGCTTTTTTTAAGTCAATTAGAACTACTATAAGTTAAACATTTTTTTGTCAATTATTCATATACTATTATTATAATCAACTATTAGTACAGTCTAATAATGCCGTAGCAGTAGAGTGAAGTTTTCGCGGAAGCCAAATTGACAATCGCTAAGCAGCCCAAATTTGGTTAAATAATTATATAGTTGGTCATATATAATTCGTTCCATAATTTTGCTAATAGCTGGCAAAACAGAAATTGGCCTGTAGTTACCAGGCAGATTTTTATGGCCATTTTTATGAAGAGGTGATACTCTAGCCATTTTCCATTCATCAGGAAAAGAGCAATAGTGTAATAGCCTGATTAAATATATAAGTCAACGAACTTGAGATGACAGGTGTCGCTATCCAGTTTAGAATTTTACTCGAAATTTTGTCAATGCCAGTGGCCTTAGCGCTAGAAAGGCCGTGCAAGAGATGATAAACGTTGTTGGTAGTAACTGCCTTTAAATGTAGTGAATTCTGATTTAGTTGTTTTGATATATTCTTGGAAATTGCAATTTGAAGTATCAATTTTGCTAGCTAATTTAGGACCAATATTTGAAAAGAAGTCATTGAAGCCCTCTGCAATGTCTTTAGAGTTTGTTAAATGATTTCCACCTATATTCAATTCATTTACTATTGTTGGTTTGTTTTGTCTACCTAGTAGGTTAATTGTTTATTGTTTTCCAAGCCTCTTTAGGATTGCATTTTTGACCAGCAATTCTCTTGGAATAATAATCTTTTTTGGCTTTTCTTAATTCTATATTTACTTTGTTTCTAGTCTATTTATAATTTAACCAATCTGCTTCTAGGTTTGTAACAATGTCTTTTCTTTTTAATTTATCCCTTGTATTTATTTGTTTTTTTATACCACTTGTAATCCAAGGGACTTTTTTTTATCTGATCTTTTTTTGTTGAAGGGGTGCATGCTTATCTAGGGCTTCTAGGAATAATTTCTTCCAAATTTCCCACATAGCATTTGGATCATCAGCAAAAAAGTACACATATTCCCAATGCTGACCCAGCAACCCCTCAACAAATTTTTGGTTATCAAAATTTTTCATGTTCCTAATCTCCACTACATTTTCATCTTGTTTCTTAATAACACGAGTTTTCCAGTCGCATCGGCGACTGCTGTAATTGTTGAACCTGATTCAACTTCTACAACAGTCGCCGATTTGATTGCAACAAGCGTTTCCGTTCAGTTGTATAATTGTTGTAAGACTTGATCGGCGATAGTCGGCAACTGGGCTTAATCGCCTCAAGTGACCGGTGACACAAAACGCCTGTTCCGGTACAATTTCTGTGTCGGAGCGCCGCTCCGATGAACGGAGATCGGAATCGTTTCGGAAGTAAATTAATAGAATAGAGCGTGGTGATTTGGTTGTATCACGGCTTGTATCGTACGACATAATTATTTGCCGTTTCGTGCCGAGTCTGTTCACACTATACCGGATAGGTTTTCGTGCTTTGTTTGATGTAGTCGCCGTCCAGAATCTTGGACGTGTCAAACCAGTTTTGAAAACAGGTTGGGTGCAACACACATTCTGATTGGCCACTGAGCGTGCTTACGTGATGATCGACGAGTTGTTTATGTGGTGGTGCTAACCATGTGATTGGTGTAACAATCAGTGTTCCTGAGCCAGTTGAGCTTCTGTAACCCTGTTTTTATCTCTTTACTAACAATTTAAAACATTATTGGCGTAAAGAAAGAGGAATACTTTGTCACAGATTCGGTATAAAGTTGTTTACAGTGCTTGGGAAGTTACAAGACGACTCGCAGAGCTCGGCTATCGCCTCGTGTTGTTCACGCATATCACGTGTTTTTGAACTTCGTGGTCAAGATAACTTCGCGAAGGAAAAGTGTCGGATGTTTGCAGAGGTCTCTTTCCTGTAGAGAGACCTCTGCAAGCAGGGAAAAGTGACACAGCTGTAGTGGTTAGCGTATCCACGTGTCTTTCACCTCCGCAACCTGGGTTTGATTCCTGCTCTGTAGCCTCTGTGCAGTTATCAGATTAAAATTTCACTTGAAGGCTTGACTTGACTTCGGGCCCCGGTTTGCTCATGTGGTAGCACTGAACCAATGAGGGATTTACTGAACCTCTGTAGTTTTGATATAACTGCGTAATAGGGTTATCGAGTATAAATAAAATTAATTAGCTAAAAAAAGACGAAATGTTTATGGAAACCATGCTGAGGGATCAGAGCATTTCCTATGAGACTAGTGTCGGTCTTCCCGAAGGAGCATTGTACGCGCAGTGCGTACTTTTTCTTAAACTTGTCACTAAGAAACATCCTGAATTATTAGGCAACCGATTGGTGCGAGTATATATTATATTGAGACGGAGGCGGATCCAGGGGAGGGGCTCAAGGGGCCTGTCCCCCTTTTGGGCAACTAATTGCAGTCGTATGGATCTTTTAAAATATAATTTGAAGGAAATCTAATGAGTCATCAAACTCGAGATTTGGGTTATGCTACATCCTAAAGACTTATCTTGAAATTGAACTGATATTTAAAGCTGTGACATTCTCCGCTGTGCGAACCGAGCTAGATGTTAAGAATTTTCTGGGGTCACCCCTCTCCCCCCCCCCCCCCCCCCTAATCCTCTAGCAGGACTAGACCCAACCGACTGAAAGCTCAGCAGACTAAATAACAAACTTTATCCACAAAGTTTTACATTCTACTCCTGTTTTTACAATGAATCTGCTCTCCTCTGTCTATCCTGTTTGCTATGTATACTTACTGAAAAACGAAGGCAATTTTTCTTTTTTGTGTCATTTTGCTTTACTCAAATAGTCGTAATAAGATTTTCAGCGCGGTTGTTGCCAAGAGATGCTTCAAATACCTTGCAAGAGACAGTTCACAGACACAACAATCGTCAAAATGCTACCGGAGTATATAAGATCCTTTGTTTATTCAGGAAATAGGCGATTTGTAAGATTTAATTGAGAAAAGCCATTTTCTGAATTCCTGTAATCTATAATTAGATATGGGGAAGGAAGCAATCTTTTTCTATAATATATATAAGCCGACAGACTCCTGTATATATTTCATAAGTATATTGGCTTTTTCAAGGTGCATTTATTTAGAACTCTTAAAAACATTATATAGGTATATGTTTGTTCTGGTTTGAAACTTTTTAAATACAAAGTCGTGCTGTATATATTATTATCTACCATTAATTATCAGTGTGACATGCAGTATCTAATGGGTGCGAAACGTTTTCAACATAATAAGATTTATCGGTTGATATAACTGGTGCAGAGCAACCAGCAGATTTATTACATGTCTACCTAAGTGCTAAGTTGTATGTACATGTAATGCATGTGGTACGTTTGTGAGCTTTGTGGATCTTGGTGTAATATATAAAGAGACGTTTGGCGACGTTCGTCAAGTTCAAGTATTAGAGAGCTTAAGCATATTAGGCGTTTTTGAGACACGGACGGTGACCGGAAGAACAGGAATACAATACAGAACTACTGAACAGCGTATTCTTTGAAAATACTTTTTTACTCAAAACAAAGGCTATGAATAATCACATATCTAAACTGTTAGCTCATAAGCTTAAATTTCATCTTTATTCCTTTATTTTATATTGTAATGTAATGAAATTATCCCCCTTAAAATACAAGTTTCAGCCTACTTTAAAAGTATGTCTCATTGTAGTAAAACAACGATGACAGGCCTCAACGTTCTAGAAGTTCCCGTCGTCTCAAGAATGTGAAAATGCTCTCAATGACGTCTTGTGTAGAACGACGACGGCGTTACTTTGCTCTTGGAATTTTAAATTGCTCATTATCATTGTTTTGAATGAAAAATGCTATTGAATTACAACGCCGTCCGTGGCTGTAAAACGTCTGTTGCTTAAGCTCTCTATTAGGGACCTTAACAAGCGCAACGCGAACGTCACGACGACGACCCAAGTACAATAGTATTTTTCAACCAAAACAAAGCGTTGAATAATTTTCAGTCCCAAGAGTAATCACAACAACGTCCTCGTTGCGCATACAACGTCAACTGAAGCGTTTCCACGTTTTCAAAACAACGTTGTGGCGAGGAACAGCAAAAGCCGTCAGTTTACTTTAGGCGTTAATCTATTGTACGTCATGTTGTCGAAGCTATCGCTGCTTTTTAAAGGTCTTACAAAATACATAAAACATACAATATACTATGTCCTGATCCATGGTTTCTTTTAAACGCAGTAACTTATTTGCCGTCGTCGTCCTAACTTGCTTAAGGTCCCTATTCAGAACGTATGCAGACATGGTTCGAACCTGCATGCGATTGCATGCATTCATAGAGGCGTATGGGCACAAATTTATAGGGTGGGGGCGGAGAAAATTTTGCCCGACTGAAACGGAAATTTGCCCGACTTTTGATATAAAAAGCCACCTTTTCCTTAGTTTCATCCTATTTAAAAAAAATTTTCCTATATT
This sequence comes from Paragorgia papillata, assembly GCA_035771165.1. Lineage (NCBI taxonomy): Eukaryota > Metazoa > Cnidaria > Anthozoa > Scleralcyonacea > Coralliidae > Paragorgia > Paragorgia papillata. Next base: position 439,740 of record JAWNZC010000183.1, read on the forward strand.
TTTTGCCCAAGTTACGTTGAAAATTTGCCCGACTTACCAACATTTCCATTCGTCTGGGGGGGGGGGGGGGGGGTGTGCCCCCCTCGTACGCCTATGCATTGATTGATTGAGAGATTTTCTTAAAAGCATACATCTGATAAAATATTTTCAGGAATGGATTTAAGGGGGAGGCGTATAGGGGCCGTGCGCAGAAATCTGTCGACACTTTACGAAATACAGGGTTACCACTTAATGCAAGTCTGGAGTCAGTGTGGAGAACTACATTTTATAAAATACAGGGGGTGACCATGCACTTTATGAAATACATGATGACCACTCAATGCAGGTCTGGAGTCAGTGTGGAGGGCTATACCTTGCGAAATATAGGGTGATAGCTTAACTGTTTGCTTACTGTATCGTTCATTTTCGAACCAAGCAGACTTTAGTATTTTACTATGCCTAACGCACCACTTACTCTATGAATTACAGAATGACCGCTTAATGCAGGTCTGGAGTCTGTGTGGAGGACTATACGTTACGAAATGCAGGGCGATCTGCTTGATGCAGGTCTGGAGTCAGTGTAGTGGACTATATGCCTTACGAAATACAGGATGAGCGCTTAATGCAGATCTGGAGTCCATGTGCAGGACTACATTTTATGAAATACAGGGTAACCGCTTAATGGAGGTCTGGAGTTAGTGTGGAGGACTATACCTCGCGAAACACATGGTGACCACTTAATGGAGGTCTGGAATCAGTGAGAAGGACCACACTTTATGAAATATCGGGTGACAGTCTGGAATCAATGAAAAGTATGCCTTACGAATTACAGGGTGACCGCTTAATACAGGTCAGGAGTCAATGAGGAGTATGCCTTACGAATTACAGGGTGACCGCTTAATACAGGTCAGGAGTGAATGAGGAGTATGCCTTACGGATTACAGGGTGACCGCTTAATACAGGTCAGGAGTCAATGAGGAGTATGCCTTATGAATTACAGGGTGACCGCTTAATACAGGTCAGGAGTGAATGAGGAGCATGCCTTACGAATTACAGGGTGACCGCTTAATACAGGTCAGGAGTCAATGAGGAGTATGCCTTACGAATTACAGGGTGACCGCTTAATACAGGTCAGGAGTCAATGAGGAGTATGCCTTACGGATTACAGGGTGACCGCTTAATACAGGTCAGGAGTCAATGAGGAGTATGCCTTACGGATTACAGGGTGACCGCTTAATGCAGATCTGGAGTCCGTGCAGTGTGCAGGACTACTTATTATGAAATACAGGGTAACCGCTTAATGGAGGTATGGAGGACTATACCTCGCGAAACACATGGTGACCACTTAACGGAGGTCTGGTGTCAGTGAGAAGGACCACACTTTATGAAATATCGGGTGACAGTCTGGAGTCAATGAAAAGTATGCCTTACGAGGTATCATCGGTTACAAAATATGAAGCTTAACCATCTAATATAACCATCCCACATGCGGGATGTTAATGTTGAACACATAAAGCTAAAAATCCTAGAGGGGTGTTGTGGTCGGGGTCTGAGAGGAGGCACATTTTTCCGGAGGGTTGTGGTTAGGTTTAGGGTTTCCGGGGGGCGTGATTACCGGGGGGTGGTATGGGGGTGAGGATTCGTTTTAAAAGGTTGTCCAATCAGATGGTGGTTTTAATGTTGGTTAAGCTTCATAATTTGAAGGTGAATGATAGCTCGCCTTACGGATTACAGGGTGACCGCTTAATGCAGATCTGGAGTCAATCAGGAGTATGCCTTACGAATTACAGGGTGACCGCTTAAGTTAGTGTGAAAGACTGTAGTCTATATCTTACGACTACTGAACAGAAGATGTTGGTAGTGCCTATATGTACTTAATTTTCAGGGAAAACAAATTTTAAATGTTGTTAATAGGTTATATATACGCATTCTTGTTCTCGCCCACTCAATTGAGGTTGACCACGTTTTAGAATTAACTTGAGAGGATAATTGGTTAATATACAAAAAAATTCTAGATATAGGGGATTTTGGCTTGCAAAAATATTTTTGCGCTTTTGGCTTGGGATTTGGGATTTTGACTTCCAAAAATATTTTTGACCACATTTTATAATTAACTCGAGAGGATAATTGGTTAATATACAAAAAATGTCTACATGTAGCGGATTTTGGCTTGCAAAATATTTTTGGCCCCCTAGCTACACCCCTTCATGTTGTCTCATTTTATCAAACCATGAAATGTCGTTAACGTTGAAAAAGACACGAGTCTCGAGCAGCGAAATTTCTGAAGGGTGAATACTGTATATTATATAATGAATATATATATATATATATATATATATATATATATATATATACAAAGTATGAAGTATAGTTTTACCTTAAAGTCTTCGCTACCAGAGGTTTCACCCTAAACGGGATCATCAGTCGCCTGATGATCCCGTTTAGGGTGAAACCTCTGGTAGCGAAGACTTTAAGGTAAAACTATACTTCATACTTTGTATTTTGCTCTATCTATATATGGTATTGAGCACTCTCTAACATTTCGTGAACCAAAACTCACTTATATATATATATATATATATATATATATATATATATATATATATATATATATATATATATATATATATATATTAGCCAGTCAACAGTTTGTTTTTAAATACTGCATGTTTAGCCGATCATTTGAACGTTATACAGGAACCGAGAAGTCCTGAGTCCAAGGGGTTTACAACAATTACAGCTATATGGAAACCGGGCTTAAACTGTCCAATTCAAGGATGATACCAGCATATACTCGCAGCTGTTACCTTGACCGAACGAACTGGGCAAAAATATCGAAAAATCTAGAATTGTAATTATAACATTACTTTGTTTTGAAAGGTTACCATGTCGACGAGTACATCAGCCTTCTTAGACTCTGATGACTATACTAAATTTGGTTTGCAGTATTGTCTTGACACCAAAAAGCTGCAAAGAATTTACCCTCAAAACTGATGTACGTTATTGTCAGTGCTAGATATTGGTTTGATAAAGTGACAAAGAAAAACAACTCAATATTAATCTGCCATTGTTCCATGCGATATATATTTTTTCTAAACCTTTTTATTTCACGAGCGAACATTAATATAGAAATATATAGCTACTCTATTAAAGATCTGTTTGCTTGCTTCCTTCTTTTTTCAGAAGTCCGCGATGCTTCTCTGTTTCAACTTGGTCGGCTCGGCGTTTGATTGGTCATGCGATAGCCTAAACACCCATGGGCATTTCTGCCCCGGTGGATTGCCTTGATCTGCGCATGCTTCAGTAATTATCACAACACACCAGCGTCGTTCCAGCTATATACGCACAGATGTTGACATTGGAGCATGTAGCCGAAAAGTCAATTGGGTTTGGAAGCTAAGCACCAACTAGATGTACCGAGGTAAAGTATCTTTCAATAAACCGTGAAAGCTATTGTAGCACGTTGTTTGTGAATTCGAGTATTTAGACTATCAATTAATACAATGCATTTTCTGTACACTCAATCTATACACTGACTATATATATAAAGCGGCACGCTAGGCAATCAATGAAACAAGCTTATATAGAGGTTCGCGTGAACTCCAAGCCCATTCCTCCTTCTGCAAATGAAAATACGTTGAACATTTCAAGTCGTCAGTATGTATATACGTATGTTTAGGGAAAGAAAAGCCTTGTATTAATTGCCTTGGCTTGTTAATTCAAGGTTTTAGCGTTTCTCAATTCAATTCAATGAAATGTATCATTGTAATGGTCGTTCGGTTCTAGCATTTCATGCAGTAGTGAAGATGACTGTTGAGTGTCGGGTTTGTATACCAACTATACACATAATGCCAGCTCATCGCGTGTTTCAGTTGGTGTATTAAAATCCCCGAGATGTATAATTAATGTCGGAACAGTGCCATCGGGTTCAGATCTAAAACAAACCGTAGTCGCGGTGTACACCACTCGATTACTATATAAGTGTGCTTTGGCAGAGCCGTGCGTCAGGACCTTATTATCTTAATACGTCGTGATTAAGAGAGCTGGTTAGCGATGTACATCGTGCAGCCAGTAGAGTTTCCTATACGAGGAACATTGCCTCTTATTTATATACTGCTTCAGCTTGAGTCAGTACTTATCTCATTGCACATTCAACATGTTTTGCATACCTGGAATAGTTGTGCCGTGTCTTTTAACCATGGTTTCTATGCGTTTAGTTAATACGTCGATTATCGCGTGATCAACTAAGCACCCGAAACATCGTATAACTGTTAAGCACGTACTCATGCTCGCACTGCTTGGGCCGAACCGCGGCCGAGCACGCTTCCATTCGAGTGCAGCCCTGCGATATATATAGGTATGCGTTCGGTTCATCTGATTTCGTCGCTGCTCTTTTTCTTCACCGTCGGTTGTATAATACCTGACGCTCGTGTTAATTGCTGTCTACTAACGTATACATGAAGTAAAGACCGGTTGTCCATGTTCCGGAATGAAACCGGTCCTGTAGCTTAGTTTGAAAACGGCGAGTTTTCTTAATCCTAAGTCTCAAGCTCGAATTTTTAACTGCTCGTAAAACTGAAAGCGTGCTTGGTTTAGAATACATACAAGTTGAAAGAGCCGATAAAGGCTATCGTCAGATCGATTTTGCCCTGAGAACCCTCATTACAGTGCAAGCGAAATGTAGCCATATACAAATCATACTTTCCGATTTATATATGACAGGAGTGGGAGTGTCATCATGTCATGTTTGCCGCTGACAAATAACTGAAGTAGTCCGAATTTGCGGGGTTTGATTTTTTTTTTGTCATTATTGAAAAGCTATCGAGATCTAACTTTGTGTATCATATATCTAATGTATGACCTTGGAATTTGTACAGCGTACGCCCGGCATTTGTTAATTACTATTAACATGGTTTTGTCATCGGGCTCTCGTGCTGGGTGACGAAGGAACTGACATGTGAACCACTGAACGTAGAGAGATAAATCAGGTTTACTGGTTACTCGGCTGATTTCTGTCCATGGGATTTTTTCTATAGAGAGCCGAGTGAAAGAATTTGTCTGAGTAGGATTTTTTGAGTGAAAATGCAATTTTCTGTATTTTTTCCTATAATATGTTCTTGTCATAATTCCCATTGATGTTTCGAGTTCTTGCTGTGAGCCATTGAGAACCACTGTTGATCGTTTTGAAATTTTTACATAAAGAATTCATTCGGCGTTTAAGTTCGTTTAACCAGAAAGGAGAGTGACATTGCTTTTAACGATTTTGACCTTATTCTATGTTCTTGAATGTCTAACATAGTATGCATCTTGCCTCTCAGTGATAGTGGTTTTAGCATTCGATCAGCAGGCATATTTGAATGGCAAATATGAATAAATTACCCATCAGCAGCTTCATATGAATAATATAACTAAGAGCTTGAAGGAAGCTATCAATGGTTTGGTACATTTTTTTGCCAGTGAAGATTTAAAGAAAAAGTTAAATATAAATGAATAGTCTTGGAGCTTCTATGAATGTAAAAATAATTAACTTTTCTAAAGCATATATAAGGCTCTTCACCTTGTCCAGTTTTTTTAAACGAGGGAGTGTCAACGAAGCATGAAATGAAATCGTGAAACAATACGACGGAAGCACAGAAAATAAACAATTGTGTATGGTCGTAGCGCTTCACAAATATTATATATGTGTTGTATGTTCGGTATTTCTTGACACTCAGATCGACGACGTTTTTTCCCCCCCAACGTATAACTTGTGGTGTCGTCGCACGAGTGGTTTCGCGCGAAAGTGTGAAACAATTAAAGGGCCGAAGTTTTGGTGCTACACCTGCAATGCAGTCACCACATGCATCCTCGTCGTTTCACAATAGACAACCTGATTAAAGAAACTCGAGTTTTAATATTAACTTTTTCCGGTCACGGGGCCGTGTACACACGTAAAATTCTCACAGCCTGTCAACATTGCTCATTACACGATGTTGTCGCAACAGACTTGTATAACTAGTGCGTAAGTGTTCTAACAATGGCGTTAATTGACGAAGTTTCCACAAGCTTGTTGTTCTCATCTTTTTACAACTTGTTAAAAACAATGCCGCGGAAAGTTGTTGAAACAGCCTGCGACGGAATTGTTAATCACAACTACTTGATACAAACTTGCGAACAACTAAGATTGTCCAGACGAAGTCGGAACCGGAGCATATTTGATGAAGCTGTTATAAGCTTGTTAATTGTTGTCAACCTAATTGTAGCAACTTGTTACAAACAATGCTGCAACAAATTGTTGAAACAAACTGCGTCAGCTTTGTTGATCACAACAACTTGTTACAAACTTGCGAACAACTAGGATTGTCTCAACAAACTGGAGAAAGCTGGATGGCAAGTGTTAACAATATGGCATCCTAATTGTTACAAACAATGCTGCAACAAATTGTTAGAACAACCAGCGACAGGCATGTTGATACACAAACTCTTACGAACAACTTGTTAGAGGGACCACAGCACAGCAAGTTGTAACAAAGTTGTTAAAAGACTCGTTTTCGTGTACTCGCAATTCTTGAAAATTAAAGACCAAATGGTTTGATCGCAGACTTCCAGCTTGTTTGACATCGCAAATGTTATACGCAGGTCGATGTTTTTATTATAGTCTCATTGTGAACCATTGTTCGAAAAACGAGGCTCATATATAGGAAGATCTTAAGGTGGCTCCATACAGTTTCTTGAAAAATGGAAAATACAAGTTTGAGAGTCCAAAACACGTGATTAAACAATTCGGAAAAAGAATAAAACTAAATGTTATGCATAGTTAAACAGTCTGGCAATCAAAAACTGCTACCAAATAAATAGCAACAGTTGTTGCTATGGCAACAATGACGTTCCAAAATGGCTGCCAATTACCCTTTAAACTTATTTAATTCGAAAAAAACTTTGGTGACCCCCAATTTTTTTTCCATTAAAACTTTTCTTGAAGTATGAGTAATCAATAGGCCGATTTAAAAAAAATTCTGTAGAACGAAATTTTTTAAAAATTAATAAACATGATTTTTCTGGAAACAAAAGTATGCGTTCTACAGAATTTTTTTTAAATCGGCCATTTGATCACTCATACTTCAAGAAAAGTTTTAATGAAAAAAATATTGGGGGTCACCAAAGTTTTTTTCGAATTAAATTAGTTTGAAGGGTAATTGGCAGCCATTTTGAAACGTCATTGTTGCCATAGCAACAACTGTTGCTATTTATTTGGTAACAGTTTTTGATTGTCAGACTGTTTAACTATGCGTAACATTTAGTTTTATTCTTTTCCCGAATTGTTTAATCACGTGTTTTGGACTCTCAAACTTGTATTTTCCATTTTTCAAGAAACCGTATGGAACCACCTTAAGGTGGCTTGATAGGAAAAAGTTATGAAAAATAATATTTCCACCCCTAAAACGTTTTGCAGTGTACAATTTGTGTGCCTCATTCTAGTTCCTTGCATATATAGCTCCTTGCATATATAGCTGTAGTGTCACTGCTGATAATTGAAAAGTTTTGCACTTGCAGCATTTGTGTATCTAGACAAATCACGTTTATATGTAATATGCAAATTTAATGCAAATTAGAATTTCTGAACTAGATAGATAGATAGATAGATAATTTATTCACTAAAAACATTGCAGCCATTGGCTGAATTAAGTCAAGTTTACAAGTTATAAATTGATAAAAAATATTAACAATTAGCTATACAGGTATTAACCTATACTTAATGATATGCTTTCAATGAGTTAAAAATAATGAAACTCTTCTTAAAACGGTCATGCAGTCTTACCCTAGGCATTGTAAATTTACGCTTATTCCTTAAATTCACCGAAGAACTATTTACAGCAGGTAATAATTTATGTAGCTTATCAGTATTATCGTTCAAAATTTGCTGGAAAAGTTTGTCAGTGAGATGTTGGCGGCGTAGAGCAAAAGGGACTAATTCTGCAGCACTAAAGCTTGCTGGTATGATATAGATGGATAAATTATGCGCATAGCACGCTTTTGAATTCTCCCAAGATCGTTTGAGAGATACTCGGATAGACTATCGTGAAAGACTGGACAGGCATACTCCATCAAAGATCTAATACAGGATTTAAAAAATTGTACCAGTTCTTTACTACCTACTTTAGAACGTTTTAACTGAGTTAAAAAATAGAGTCGCTTCGATGCTTTCTTTACAATTTCGGTTACATGTTCGTTCCATTTCAAGTTACTTGACACATTCAAACCCAAGATCTTGGCATGGTCTACGATCTCTAGAGTTTTGTCATTAAAGTGCCTATGTCATCCTCAGGGACTTTACATATTTATACTAATTGGAACATTCTGAGAAGATTTGTAATATATCTTCTCAGGCGAAAATTTCATCTTCATGGACTTTTTTCCCGTTAAAGTTGACGGAAGTGACGTCAAAAGAGGAATCTGTAAAGTGATTTTCATATAGACAAATTCCTCTTTCGACGTCACTTCCGTCAATTTTAACGGCAAAACAATCCATGAAGATGAAATTTTCGCCTGAGAAGATATATTACAAATCTTCTCCGAATGTTCCAATTAGTATAAATATGCAAAGTCCCTGAGGATGACATAGGCACTTTAACTGTGATAGGTTCTAGTTCTTTTTCAGATTTGAACTCACTAGAACAAAGAGTTCTCCCCTCCTGAAAACTGTGCACTGTCCATTGAACTCTAAGTAGACTGGAACGATAACTCACTTGCACGTTTTGAAGCCAAAAATGGCGGACATGGGGGCCGCCATGCACGTCAACCCCAGTCCCTTTTACTTTATAACCGAGAAAAAATGAAGCTGAATTTAGTGAAATGGTTTGCAAAAACAGCTTGAAATCAAAGAAAAACTAAACTTGTTAACCACTTTTAGGCTTAGATCAAATTCCAATATACCGTAGAGTAGGTGAACACTGACATGACGAGTAAAAACAAGAAAAACAGTAAAAATATAAGCTCTCAAATGAAAGTCAACAATATGCAACCAAAATTGCCATGGTTTGGACAATTATAAAGAAAATACATAAGAATCCCAGGTTTAAAATGAACAGTTTGTTTATAAAATCAGTTAGGTTTTAAATTCCTCAATTTTCAGTAGGAAAAAAACCAACAAAATGCACTTTACCGGGTGTTTTTACAGCTCTGGAGTTACTCTTCGTCTCGAAAAATGTCAGATTTAGCATTTCCACAACTGAAACTTGAGTTAAAGCAATAATTTAGCATTATCTTATTACTAATTCTTGGCATGACAACCTTCAAACGTTTGAGATAACAAAGAAAAATAAGAAAAACCTGCATTTTCCGTACGAGTTTCGGACTTGAATTTTCCTTTTGTTCGGCAGATATTTCGTCGTTCAATCCATTTTCGTGGGTAGAAATTGTTCAGGTACAAAGCCGATAAGCCCAATACGTACTAGCTTCTTCGTTATCATCTATAAAAAACTTTAGGTCCAAAAAATGGTTGTTTTTTGCAGCGAGTTTTCAGTTTTTCATTGTGCCCTTCACACCTTCTGTTGACGTGCAATGGCTACCCCCAGCGGCCGGAAGTTTGACTTCACCCAATCATAGAAATATATATATATTATGGAGTTAGCGTTCCAGTTTACTTAGAGTTCAATGGCACTGTCTAATACGTTTCAAAACTCAAGAGTAACACTAGAGCTGTGCAAGGAACTAGAACGAAGCACGAATCTACACCGCGAAACGTTTTGGAGGAAAAAATCTGATTGTTTATAGGTTTTTCCTATCGAGCCACCTTAAACTATATACAATAGCACATATACAAGGTTTGAATAGGTTGCTACGGTGTTTGAATTACCTATCGGACTTATACTGTATTTGGGGATAAAAAAGGGAATAAGCCCTTTCGTGTTTTTGTCGGCCACTTGAAATCTCTTCATATTAATTTATTTCATATAACTCAAAGCATAAAATGAATAAAGAGCCTTGATATTTAAGCAGCATGTTTGCAGATGGTCGCCTGAAAAATGCGATCAAGTAAAAAACTATATACGTAATTAGTTTAGAATTTTTTAGGCAAGTATTTCACAGTCTAGCCTACACAATAATGAGTTTGTTTTTAGTGTTATTATATTCCTTTAAATAAGACAATTATTTTGTGATATACTGACTAAAAGTATACCGACAAACTCTTGGGTTGCAAGATTAGGCTAAAAGCATTCATTATTATTTTATTTAGTTTATAATTTAAGATATTAGCAATGATGCGTTTTTCTTTTAATAAACTTAGAATGTAAATCGAACATTGATGTAGATAATTTAGCTTAATTAAAATTAGTAGTTTTTAAAGTCTTATTACTTAATTATTCGGGCTATCGTACCCCGAGCCTGCGATCCTTTTGGTCAGTATCAAGCAACGGAGGCTCTGGGGAACTCATCTGATTGGTTAGTTTAAAAACAGTAAAATTTCAAATAATGTGCACTAGACGGACGGCCAACCTCGATAAAAGTGTCTCAAAAACACCGTTGATGGCATTTTTTGTTACAAGCAGGCAACCATGCTAAATCGTATCGGAAAGTGTATACTTTGAAGGTGAGGGGTGTTGGCAGCCGTAATTATGGATTTATATACTAAAATTTAGAGCTTTTTGAAAGCACAATGTGATGGATGGGATATCTGTAAAGTGCTGCCTATTTACGTTTGTCTTTTATTTGAATTAGCTAAATTCAGAATCCTATCCAATCAGCGTGCCTCTAGTTTTGCTTAACCTAATTCGCATAACTCACAATCATAAACAAACAAGAAATATGGCGTGAATACACCTAAATATAATATACTTCGAAGAAAGGCCACAAAAAGGTAAGCTTGCCAAGAATCAGAAATTTATTAGATCTGGTAGCTACAGGAAAGTCTCATATTCGTTAATTACTTCGTTTTATTTTGGTAATTTGCCGATACCGCCATCTATCTACTGTTATAAAGCTGAGCTTTTGTACTATAGTATAGTATTGCTCATAATATCCTTAGACATTTAACTTACCGGTTCAACAGTACTATCTTGCGATACACGGAAGGCAACCGGTCTAGTCATCTTGATCAATGTTATAAACTACATTTCTATGCTGGTTGCCTGCTTGTAACAAAACGTTTTCAGATTGTTGTGGCTGTTCTTCTAAGTGTTATATTTAGGCGAATTTGCGCCATGTTTCTTGTTTGTTTATAATTGTGAGCTATATGCGAATTAGAATAATCAGAACTTCAGGCACGCTGATTGGATAGCATTCTGAATTTGTAATTCAAATAATACACAAACGTAAATAGGCATCGCTTTACAGATATCCTATCCATCACATTGTGCTTTCAAAAAGCTCGAAATTTTAGTATATACATCAATAATCACGACTGCCAACACCCCTCACCTTCAACGTATACACTATCCGATATGATTTAGCATGGTTGCCTGCTTGTAACAAAAAATGCCATCAAAAGTAATATTTTGAAGCCTTGGCCGTCCCTCTACACGTTGCTAACTTGTTTAATTGATTTCTCGACGTTTTGCAACACATAATTATATACGACATACCTAAAACACAATTGAACACATGATATACAAGTTAAAACTATTATTATTGTCGCTTCGTCGCCAAACAAACATCCATCGTCTGGCTCGTCTCCTAATTCTTCGCAGTTTCGTCTCAGAACTTTAAAATTATATTAGAGAATACAAGGTCGATGTAGTTTAGCCAAAATTCCTGACAGAAAGTACAATTCCTTACTTGAGCGACTGAGCCGATCACTGCTGAGTGCCGATGGCGACGCGGACATATATATCTCTCAAACTCATTAATAATTCATGAAGAAAACACAAAGGAAATCAATACCGTGTCGGTGGTTTGGATATCGGAGGAAGAAATTACATAAATTAAGCAAACTTTCATCTTGATTTTCTCTTAAAATACTGATTTGTTTGAGATGCTTTACACTCGGAGGAGTGTTTCATCAGGATATCCAAACACCTCGAAGTTTGTTCAAAAACCTCGGCTTCGCCTCGGTTTTCAACAAACGTCCCTCGTGTATGATATATTACATAAAGGTTTAGAGGGTTTAAGATTTATTTCACACAATTTTAAAACATTTTTACAAGAAGTAATTAAAGTAATATAAAAAGTATCAATTTCGAATTACAAAGTTATATATATAGGAATGCGCGGTGTGTGCAGTTGTTAAAAGAGCTATTAGCGTTCGTGTTAAACACCGCCACAAGAAAATCAGGTTTAAATACGATATATTAATGTTAATGACACAGAAGATACAAAAATAATTCAGGAGTTATTCGAAGAAATAATGATTTGTTTTGCAATATGTCACATTCGACTACAATAATATACAATTATGGAATGTGTGATTGAAATTGTGAAATTTATTTCGAGTGTTGGCTAGGATATCGGCACTTCGGCAAGTCGGCACTTGAAGTCTGCATTGATGTTAGCGGAATACAAGTATAGACAGTATGAACACGGTTCAAGGTCGTGACCATAGACCTTGTCAGCTAACGGAAGTCTAGGTTCTTGACTTTGATCATGTAATTATCACATGATGGGAAGTTACTTTTATCTCGTTTTTACATACTCCCGATTATGCAAAAAAATTGTCAGTAATAATGCTGCAACTGAATTGTCACATGATCTAAATACAATGACAAATGAGACGTAAAGAAGCGAGGCGGTTAGAACTGCCGAGATTTTTACATGACGGGTACTGACGTTTTCATGATCAGACTACTGAATCATGTGAGAATCGAATAAAGTTAAGTGTGAAATGCAACGTAAATTTGTCTTCTTCCCTATGTTAATGTATACCTACTGACAAAATTTCAACGGAGAATTATATAAAGTTTTGGAGATATAATTATTGATGTTTTTGTAACTGGATATTTTGTCAATTTAAAATGGGAATTGTCGGAAATCTTTTTGGAAAATGTCATTTGTGACGTCATAAGTGACATTGCACCAAAGTTGTGATCAAGTAATCTTTGCAGACGCTTCTTTTTAGTTATCAAAAATGGCTACTAAATAATTTTTAATTGAAATAACGATTTAAACATTGAACTAGATCGAAAACTTAGGTTCACCTGCCGTTTTAAAGATCTGAAAATAGTCGGAGTAAAATCGGAAAAATATCTCACTCTCGTCGGAAGTAGATTTCCGAAATTTTTGAAAGCTTTAATATAGTTCTTAAGCTATGCTGAATTTTTCAACAGAACTTTTCCAACTTTTAGTGACTTCATTATATACCATTGTTTTTTACTTTGCATTTCACCGTTAACTATTTTTTATAACGGTTTTAAAGTGGCTTTCTGGAGTTGCTATATTTATTGTTTATAAAGTATAGTCGTAATGTGTGGTTACTTTTGTTTACAAAATATATATTGCATTAATATTAACTATATATACCAAACTATAGAAGAAGTATTTATTACACTAATGAAAGTTGAACTTGATTACTACAAGTTATCTGTTGTAACCATGGTAACTTTATCGTATATTTCGCGATTTTCGTCTTTAAAGTGCCTTTCTCATCTGGGTATTTTAAATATTCGTAATCTGCAGGTGCAATATATTTTGTCGTTTCAAAATTTTATCTTCATGGACTATTTTGCTGTCCAAGTTGGTAACAACCAGTGAACTTAATGTATGAATGTGGTAAACTGGAACGCTAACTCCAGACTTTTCCTCAGTCGTTATTTATTTATTACGCTGCTAGGCTAAACTCGCAAAGGAATTTGGGAAGGAGAGGGGAAAATAACGACTATTAATTAATTATTCGCCGAATATATCGGTGATTAATAACCGAGACGAAGTCGAGGTTATTATTCACCGATATTCACTGAGCCTGAGGCGAATAATTGTTTTAGTATATAGATACCCATTTTCGTACTTTAGGAATAACATTTTCTTTAAAATTGTTAATTTCCTCGTCTATCGCATTGACAAATTGGCTGGCGGCCATTTTGAATAAACGCTGTAGGTGATTATCGAGAATTAGTCCGAAGTAGCTCGACCAATCAGCGCGCGCGATTTTCTATAATCACCTGTGTATTTATAGTAACGGAGATTAACAATTTTTGTATAACCGAGATTACACATTCAAAATGGCGAACAAAGTTACTGCGATGTCACGACGATACTAGCAAAGCAAAATTTAAAATTGCAAGGCAAGTGATTAAATGAAAAACAGTATCATATCATATCTATTCAAACTCACCGTCTAAGCTCGTGTTGCAGAAAGCGTTCAAATCCAGACTCGTGCCCCGTCGTACTTAGCCATTTTGATTTCAACTGGCAAATAAGATCCGGAGATGGTCGAAATATGACCAAGGAAAACGTAATTTGAAAGGCGTACATTATTTAAGTATTGATTTGTCTCTAATAATGTGAGAACATCCGTTTACGAAGCAAATAATGCCAGTTTGGCAGATATGCATACTGCCATTTGCAAGCCACCGTTAGACCTGCGATTTTTTTCATGTTTACGTTTGAAGGTTGCAAGTTTCACCAGAAAACGTTGAACATTTAAAAACAAATCAATTAACTTGCGGCGCCATTTTGACAGGTTTCTTTGAAATCACGCCGCGAGTTCATTGGTTTGTTTTTAAATGTTCAACGTGTTCTGGTGAAACTTGCAACTTTCAAACGTAAACAAACGTGAAAATAATCGCAAGCCCAACGGTGGCTTGCAAATGGCAGTATAATTTGCAAGAAATTTACAGTAATCGATCTGCCAGTCGCTCCCTTTTTACTCTCCCTTTAATACCGTGAAAGCCCGCACGCCCACGTTTTTATCCTAATGACTCCCTTGTGATCCCAGTTATAATTGGTCGGGCAAACACCGCTGCCAAACGTTTGCGCATGCGTGAATTTGCTGGAGTAAACATTGCAAGAAAAGTGAGAACTAGCCGTGGCAACAACAACCAGACAGGGAAGACTAAGTAAGACTCGACTATTCATTTGTGTTTTAAAAAAGGGTAAAGAAAATTACGAAGGGGTAAATTCAGAATATGTTACAATATTGACAAATTACCTACCTTATCTTTTTGGTAGTATGCTTATAATTTTAACTTTTGTGTCGGACTCTCGGACCAGTCCAAATATTTCAGTGTTTTCCCGCTCTTTTTTTGAGGTGCGAGCTCGGACGTCGCGCATGCGCAAAACGTTTGGCAGCGGTGTTAGTCGGGCAAAAAGTGAGGCAAAGTTTCAGGCCCCTGCGCGGTTTGCAGGTAGGTTTCAGTCTCCCACGAAATGTTTTTTTACACGGCCGCCCGTCTTGAGCGAACTGCAAAGGCTCGAAAAAAGGTTTGAAAAAGTTATTTATTGAATCATTTTATCAGGCTTTGCTATAAACGTGCATTTTAAATTTTCATTGGTTGTGCTATGCTGTAGAACTCCTTATGCAATTGTTTATTTGTTGCTATAGTAAAGGTCATTATCTTTACATAACGTGCACGAAATTTGTCTGTCAAGAAATTAAAATAAAACTTTCCGTTATCAGTAAATATAAGCCACATATTAGAGGTTTGTTGCGCATATAAGATGATACAAAAAATCAACACAAAACTTAGTATAGAATATGCCATTAGTATCAGTTTCACGTGTCGTTTTGTTTAAAAAACATTCGTGCCAAAAACAACAAGAAGCCAGTAATTCAGTAAACGTGAAAAAAGAACAATATACAGTAGTTGTCAGTTATATAATTACAAAAGGCCGTTTAACTTATTCGAACAAAAAATTAAAGGAGCGGAAATAAGAAAATGACATTAGATGTATATCATGAAATATCAAGTATATATCAATACATCTTTTCAGACTTGTACAAGAACAGCTTTCTCACCGCCTTTTCGGCTAGCTGTTTTCATCGTAGCCAGCAAAAGGACGTTTTCCTCAGCCTATTTTCATCCCTTTAATTTACTTTATAGTTTTGAACAGCTATACTGTAAATAAAACAAAACAGCACAGCACAACCATGGGAAACCATTAAATGCACATTTAGCCTAACAAAATGATTCGATAAATAATTTTTTCAAACCTTTTTTTTTTAGCCTTTGCAGTTTGTTCAAGACGGGCGGCCGTGTAAAAACATTCGTGGGAGACTGAAACCTACTTGCAAACCGCGCTGGGGCCTAAAACTTTTTGCCACGCGAATTATCGTTCCAGTTTACCACGTTCAACTTATTAAACATTGAGTTCACTAGTAACAACTTACTGGAGGTTTGTACAAAAAAACCAAAAAAAACGAGATCTGATCTTTCTCAGTAAGTAGACAGTTTGTATAAAATGCAATGAAGCTGACAAGCCCATTGTTTTGTGAATTCAGCTTGTTTGTAAATATTAAAGATTCGCATTATACGATGGATCGTTTTCACTCACGCGATCGGTGGCGCCGTTGGGGTGGTGAAACAATGCGAAATGTTTGGATAGGGATAGAGTTAAATTCCCATAGGATAAAGATTGTGCACCAATATGGCCGCCATTTCATTGTTTTTGTGCACCAATATGGCCGTCGTGACGTCAGATGAAAACCAAGAATAAGAATGTAACGAGCGCAATCAAGCGGTTTTTTTCCATTTATTTCTCCTACACGGAGAAGCTTACAGACAGAGTTTTATGGAATATTTAGCCAAATTCAACCAAAATTTAATGGATTGATCGGTGGTCTATGGCCAACCTTTCTACAAGCTTTCATAAAACTACTTTTTGAGATATCCTGGCGACAGACAGAAAGTCAAACAGACAGACAGAAAGGGGTAAAAACATAACCTCCTGGCGGAGGTAAAAATATAAATGTAAATTATAAATATAATTAAAATAAAATCTAAATAATACCCAGACAGTAATCAAAACAGTAAAAAGACCCTAACTAGTGCATGTTTGGTAGACATTTTGTCGCTACTCTGACCTAACGTTTCGACACTCCGATGTAGTGTCTTCATCAAGGCTGATCGTTGTTAACTAATTGATGTTAAAAGGCCTATATATGAAACGAAATTTAAGTCTGTCTTATTTGGAAGAACACTTAAAATGACAAAGTAACGTCACGTGCGGTTTTTCGTTTCCTTGCTTCGTTGTTGGGTATTTCAATTTGTTTGATTATGACGTACAAGTGCCTAATGAGTTATCGGAGAAGGTTATAATATATCTTTGCTATTATCAATCATATAATCGCTTGAAAATCTACATGTTTGGTGTTGTGAGTGAAACGCACACACGCGCTTCATTCGAATCAATTTGGTATTTTGGTTTGATAATAACATTCTAGCAAAGATATATAACCTTCTCCGATAAGTTATTATGCACATGTGACGTCAAGGTATTGATATTGCCTATAAAACAAACTGAAATATCTCAACAACGAAACAAGGAAACGAAAAACTGCAAAAGATGTCACTCTGCCATTTTGAGCGTTCTTTCAAATAAGACAAAATTAATTTTCGTTTATAGGCCCAACAGAAAAATTGCCTATGCAGCAGAAAAATTAGTTTGAAATAATTCTTGCGTTTGAAGTAATATTTAAAACATGAGCAGCAGTGTTTTATGGTACTGATTTCCTTTGTGTTTTCCTCATTAATTATTAAAGTAGTCTTAAAAGTTAAGGTTTTGCGTTTACACCTCATGCATGTTTCACCTAGTTCTTGAGATATTAAAGGACATTGGCAACAAAAATCACGTTTGTCTAATTTGAAAGAACACATAAAATTGTAATAGAAGATCCTTTACAATTTTTTTGTAACTTTCTTCGTTTTCAAGATATTTCAATTTCTTTAATATGTAAATGAGTTGGTCTCTGACGTCAGGAGCAGGGTACAGTATTTTCACGTAGCAAAATCAGTTATATCTCTCAATTTGTTCAACGAAGTCACTTGAAACTGTGCACATAAAACCGCCTTGTGACACTGAACATTTCATAAGTGATTTTGCTTTGTGTAAAAATACTACACCCTGCTCCTGATGTCAGAGCCTATCTCATTTACATATTAAACAAATTGAAATATCTTGCAAACGAAGAAAGACACGAAAAAGTTGTAAAAGATCTTCTGTTACAATTTCACGAGTTCTTTCAAATTAAACAAACTTAATTTTTATTGCCAATACCCTTTAAGATTTGTTTGATATGTAAATTGTCATACATATAGACCACTTTCATAATATCTTAATAAGCCTTTCTGGCCTCGTTTGCGTGTTTGCAATTCAAAAGAATCCTTGAGGTCAGAAATGTTTAATTTTAAATATGAAAGTGTCCATTATGAAAGTTGTCTATGACATCACATTGTATTAAAAACTTATTAACCGAGTGGGAGGGTCTGTACGGGAAAGTATTTGCCCGAGATTTTCGTATAGACCGAGCGACGAAGGAGCGAGGTTTGTGCGATAAAACCGAGGGCAAATACTTTCCCGTACAGAACGAGCAAACGAGGTTGATAAGGAATTTATTATATGGCTATTGGTTCATTTTATTTTTAAGTTTCAAGCGTTGTTTTCGTCTTCGGAGTATGCTGTTTACCTTAATACCTGTTTTTTGACCTGTTAACTCGTGTCGCTACTTGGCCTTCATGTTTACACCAGTTCGGCTTTTATTTGTATAAAATATAGCTTATTATAAATAGCTTTAAAGAAAACCAGCAGCACATTTTATTGTTCAGAATATTTGAATAAAGATAACCAGTTCTCTTTTATTTGTATTCAAATCAACTCAGAAATGTTCTCGCCAAAACTTGCAGGGCCGAGAAAAAAGCGTATTAACCCGGACACAGACCGGAGGTCAATATCGTAAAATCCCGACCGCTCAGGAACCAATCAGCATGCGCCGTTTTGCGTACGGACCGTAAATCAAACCCAGCCATATAATAAAACGACTTATTGAAAAAGCCGGTGTATTTCTGGAACTATATTCAAGAAATCTCTTGAGATCTTGAGAACATGTGTGCTTGTCTATTCCAGGACAGTAAACATGCAAGGTTTCAAGTGATTTCATTAAGGGCCCCTAAACCCCAAAATGTTTTGGGTTTTTTCAATTGAAAGCATCTCTATGATAATGAAGACTGTACTTAAATGTTTGGCGATATCTATTTTTGATTTTGAGTTATTAAGGTTTTTTGCAAGTTGGAGAAAAATGTTGCCCGTATTACCTCACCTTAATATGCATGAAATATGGCATATGATAAGGAAAGCAGAACTGTGGAACATTTAATATCTTGTGTACCGCATCAAAATTATTTATCGAAATTTTTAAAAACTTCGCACGTATGTATACAGACCACCAAACTGAAAAAGATAGTTCAAGTTATCTAGTCCTCATATTTTAACGAATTAGTTTCCAGAATATTTGTTATAGATTGACCAGGCAGAAAGCGTAATCTATTGATTAATATAGGAGCCCAGCATAAACACGAAGCAGTGGCATTTAAAAAATATTTATTAAGATCTAACGTTTCGTTGTATTACGTACAACATCTTCAGAACTCTAAATTCCGCGCTCAATAACCTTTCTTTTCTGCAATAGCAGGCTTCATTACAACATGAACTCTTTAGTTTCGCATTAGTTAAGTTTGTGGAACCTCTCAAGACTATTACCAACTCTAAAATGGTCAGCACTTGAGAGAAAACAAATAATTCTATTTTGTAGATTAAAAGAACTGGAAACTAATTTGTTGCTATGGCGACTGTATAACTTAAACTATATCCTTTTCAGTTTGGTAAACTGTGTATACGTGCAAAGTTTTGGAAAAAATTTTATGTATAATTTTGATGATATACACGATATTAAATGTTCCACAATTCTGCTTTCCTTATCTTAGGTCACCACATGCTCTATTTGCATACAGTAAAAACCCGCGTATAAGAACCTGTGAACTGAAGAACTTTTAGGCTAAAATTTGCCTTTTAGACCCCCATTTTATAAGAACCTTTTTAGCCTAAAAATTGTAACAGGTTCTTATTTGAAAAACTTGTTGAAATAACTGAATATTTTTTATTATGTGGTCATATTAGATATAATTAAAGTGTTTATTGTACAAAAGCAAGGGGTCACACCCATTTTGAGCTTGTTATTGGACCAACAGCAAGCACCCTTTCCTCGAAAAAAATAAGAACCTATTTAAGAACCTAAATAGCCTAAAATCCCAGTAAATATCACTTATATAAGAACCTTTTTAGGCTAACTCGAGAAATGGTTGTTCTTATACGCGGGTTTTTACTGTATTGCAAAAATCTCAATAACTTAAGAACAAAAATCAATATCGTCAAATTTTCAGCGACATTTTTTATAATTTTAGGGGTGCTTTCAATCTTTAAACCAAAAAAAATTTGGGGTTAGGAGCACTTTAAATATTTGGGAAAATACACAGATTTTTCAATAAGTCATTATGCAATGTAATGTCGTAAGCATGATAATTTACATATCAAACGAATCTTATAATATCTCAAGAACGAGGTGAGATATGAATGAGGTTTAAACGCAAAACCGTTTATAATTTAAAAACTATACTTTCAAACAGAACTTATTTCAAACTGAATTTTTCGTTTCATAGGCATTAAAATGCCATAAAACGACCGACACACCCAAAACTACATGAGAAGACAATAGCTGATTGAAAGCAATGTTAAAACACATTTCTGATAAACGATAAACTGCTTTGTTTCAGCGAATGTTCATTGTGAATGAATTAGCAGTGTTAATCTCATTTGTATGCATAGCATGATATGTAGTTATCCGAGTGGGATAACTAGTTATGCCACTAGTTATCGCATACTGTCCTAAACGACGTCAAGTGGGCAGGGCTTTGAAGAGGGAAATTGTGGGGTAAAAATGCTCATTAGAGCATAATGAGCATTTTTACCCCACAATTTCCCTCTTTTCAAAGCCCTGCCCACTTGACGTCGTTTAAGACAGTTGGATAAAGGATTTAACGCGTCTCTTGGAAAAATGAATTTTGGGTGTGTCATGGGATAACTTGGTATAAACTGTTTTCTCTAGAGGTTCAGTAAGGGTCATCCCTCATTGGTCCAGTGTTATTTTGGGAATAAACCTGCGGTGTTTTGTTGAGTCAAACTGGAAGCATTTTTCTCGCATGTACCCGATACCTTTGTATTGAGGTCTTCCAACGGCTGAAAGTAGACCGAAGTGTTGGCAACTCACGCCGATAACTCTTTTGGCGCAAAAAGTAGCCTTTGAGATAAACGTTTTACCCAGAAATTAACATTTTTCTAAAGGCTTTTAAAATGTTTATCAACTGTCTGAGTTCGGTATTTTTTGAAAATATTGTTCTCATGCATATCTCTTTTCAAATCACGCACGTACACAGCTGGCCGGCAAATGCTACTCTGTGATTGGTTAATTTTGTGGCTCAGGCCTAACAAGATGGCGCTAGTTGTTGGGCCATTTCGGGGGTGGGGTGAGGCGCAGTCCAGTTACTACTATAATAATAATAAACTGCAGCGGGCAGGAATCGAACTCGGGTCTCAGAGGCGAAAGGCACGGCGCGCGCTGACTGGATCGAGTCAACCGCGATCATAGACTCAATTTGTTACAACACAATTTGTTATAAATGAACGCGCAATGCTCTACACACCGTGTTAGGTGAATCACGTTAAAACCTTTCAACTTTATAAAGGTTGCCGGGGACACAATATGAGCACTTAGACACTTCATAATCTCTTGACATATATAGAGACTTACAGTTCATTAACTCATGCCACCTTGAACCAGTATACACACACTTAACATATAACCTTGGTCTACACTTAGCACATGAAAACGGATAGGATCTGGAATTTTGGCTGTGGGAAAGCGGTCTAGTTTCCACGGTATCCAAACACTGTGAAGCGAGTTAAAAAACGAGGCGATATACATAGCATGTATTTAACCAACTTTGAGGTGTTTTGTTTTTGAAAAGATCGCTACGACCATAACGTATACTAACCAAAACTTACTATACAACATTCAAAGGATTCTAAAAATATATTTCGTGGCCTTTAGTACAGTTTTGTTATTTGATGTGTACAGCATCTGTGACGAATTTGTTCTCTATTTGCTCTTTTGTTTGTTTCAACAATAACTACAGACTCCATTTGGAAAAAAACACCAACAAAACAACCGTCCACAGAACTGGCAAATTCTGAAATGGCATAGTTCAAAATAACAATCTCGAGAGGAGACTGAAACTAGTGAACTCGATGCACTGTTTCGAAGTCCCAGACCTCTCTTCAAACCACTTTTTGAAGAACAATTTCAATCACCGCGCTCAGTGACCAATCGAAATGCAACAGTCTTTATTTTCACCTCCAAAATTATACTAACAGCGGATAGCTTACGGTGGCGGAGCCAATAAGATTCGTTGGCATCAAATTAAACATCTTGACGTCACACGTGCATAATGACGTGTTGGAGAATGTTACCTATCTGTGCAATTATAAAATATAATCACTTGAAAACTGCACATGTTTGGTGTTGTGAGAGAAGCACAACCCACATGCTTCCTTTGAATTAATTTGGTTGGAGAATGTCAAAGATATATAACCTTCTCCGTTAAGTCATTATCAGGGTGTGAACATCAAGGTGTTTAATTTGCATATTAAACAAATTGAAATATATCAACAACGAAACGAGCAAACAAAAAACTGCGAAAGGTGTTACTTTGTCATTTTAAGTGTTCTTTTCAATTAGACACAACAATAGGGCCTTTTATACGGAGGAAAATAAGCCGCGAACAGCTCGTATTAACGGTCAATTCTTGAATAAGCCGCGGCTTAAACGGCCCTAAATGTTACAAAACTTTTTTTTAAAACACAGTGTTCATAATTAAAAAAAGTATAAAGGTTTCTCTCTGTTTTCACCCAGTATTATATTTTGTTTAACATTTAACTTCGAATAATGTCCATTCTCACTCATTTGCTTGGAAGTACTTATATGTTATTATAAAATTGAACTGCAAAAGAAAGAAATATTAACGTTTTAAACTTTCGAGAACAATTCTTTGTCACAGTCAGAGTAGAAGTGACGAAGGTTCAGTGGCGCGAAACATGTCAGACCGACTCAGACACTTTTTGTGTTTATTTCATTGGCCATATGGTCGACATTTAATTTTTCATTTGTTATATAGTATTTACATAGAGCTTGGCCAATTGTACTTCTATTTTAATATAAACATCATAATCCTTATGAGAAAAATTTTAAGAATACTTATATATATTGTTTGGAAATGGAAACAAGATGTTCGCATGCAAAAGGGCCCTAGGCACAGTTGCTAGGAAAGGTCTGTTTCGAAGAAATGGTATTCATGCAGCATTACTTCGTTTCTTATTTAATATACGAGATGTCTTACGATGTACAAACTAGTTGTAGCGAAACACGAGAAGAAAGCCTGCGTTGAACAACTTCTA
This sequence comes from Paragorgia papillata, assembly GCA_035771165.1. Taxonomy (NCBI): domain Eukaryota; kingdom Metazoa; phylum Cnidaria; class Anthozoa; order Scleralcyonacea; family Coralliidae; genus Paragorgia; species Paragorgia papillata. The sequence continues at coordinate 463,128 of JAWNZC010000183.1, forward strand.
AAATATTGTATCCAAGGCTACCCGCTGCTATTCCCTGAACTGATCACATGATTGGATCTGAAGAGAACTGCATATTAAAGCATGATTGAATTTGTGATTTGTTGTGCATATATTCACGTGGGATGCGATAATCCACCTCGAAGCTACTAACGTTTGAGAATACAATTTGGGAACGGCGGGAAAGTAGTTCTGCCGCGGCAGCCTATAAACCCTTCAGTTCGACGTGCTGCGATTTGCACCATCTTCCACCGGCGCTGCATGCTCTTAGCTTTCCTCTAGCGTTTGTGTCATCGACGGCATCTGCTTTTAACGGGAGTTGCAAAAGCCGGCGAACCACAGAGCGGCTTGGTTGTAATGACTCCGTGAACTGTCCTTTAAGGTTTGTACATATTAACCCTCACGTTGCTTCGACGTTGACACAGGGTGTTTTGTTTACGTGGCGGCTGCAACATTTGACATATTATATCACAGACCATTACCTTCGCAGTCTGCATTGCTGAAATTTTTGTCGCCACTCTGAAGGGGTCGCCACTCACGATATGTTCTCTCTCGAATCGGAAATTAGTTGAATGCTTGCAGGAAGCGTTCGATAAATAATCGTGTCGAGCTGCTGCCACGGTCTCCCATGGGTAGTCGAGTCCTTGTGGTAAATATAATTCTCGTTCGTATACAGTTCGGCCGAGGGATCGGCTTGACTCGTCTTTTTCCAAGTCTCACATGTCCTTGTATGTTTCAGTGTCGTCGAGTGTCATGGTGTAAACATCGCTTGCTCGACAGGATTTGAAAGCGAGGGACCGGAGAATGAGCGAGTGTCACAGCCCAGCACAAGTGGAAAGCCTAATGACAAACGGCAATGTGAGCAGGAGCGAATCGGATGAACAGATCAGTGAAGGCGAGCGAGCCGAAAATCCCGGTGCGGTCGTTCAACATGATGGCGAAGCCGCAGAGACGAGAACGGAAAGCGAGCTCGTTGGCAATCGTCTCTCTACGGAGGACAAAACTGATCTGGAAGAACGAAAGGTAAAAATAATGCTTTTATATATATATATATATCTGCAAGATCTCGTATTTGAGTTTTCGATTTCGTCTCCATATATTAGATCGAGTATGACATGGGTTTTCTTATTATGGAAATTTGTGTGCTTGTGTTGTTTGAGATGCATATTAACTTAGCATATCACATTAACGATTGTTTGACGAACACCAGACTGTGAACCCGAACGAGCATTAACGTTACGATCTACATGCATAGTCTGCAAGTTCGCGTGTTCTCTACTTCTCTGGCTGCTGTGACACGATTCTTAAGTTACATATACTATCGCGTGTTTCAGTTGATGATTTATAGTCATGCGATTCTGTATGGGGATAATGAACGCCAGATCACGCGAACTGTAATTTTTAATGCAACTTGATGGTTTTTCCCGCTGCCTACGTTCCCCACACCCACGTTATCGCGAATGTTTGGCGACAGCGTAGCAGTCTAAACATATGTTATCCCGAAAATGTTTTCGATAGTTTGCCCGAGTGTTGGTCGCCATGCATGAATATTCAATTACCATAAATAGTTGTCGTTGTAATCACGCTTCGTGCATGCTAATATCTGAGACGGGGCTGTTAGCACTAGCTTTTCAATCGAACGAGGTTCTTCGTTATTGGGCTTGGGGTCAATCTGTTGTTTTGATAATCGTGAACCGGAAGAAGGCCTTCCTGCCGGTGAAATGTTGCCCTTTGCTCCGCGAGTTTACTGTTCTATATGGCCCCGTCAATTTACTGATTAGTATTCAACCCTTTTCGTCCGGCTCCTCTGTGCCCTCTCAGCATGACAACGAGATGACATGCATTTTTAACTGGTTCATTTGGGTTTTTTCTTCTTCTCAAATACTCGTTCACGGCGTGAGATTGTCTTTGGTTCATTCATCTCCCAAAAGTATCAGTCCGCTGCGATTTGTCCATCTTATATTTATAAGTCTATGGTAGTGTGTGCTACACAACCTGTTAAACGTTCCGGTCGCTAGGAGTCGTTATCACATATATACATATGAGATTAGCAAAGCGGCTCATCTCAGTCTTTGTATTTATATATATTCTAGTCAAGGACTCAAGACCTAGAATCACTCTTTTCTATAGTCTTCACTTCACTCTCAACCAAACAGATTTCAAGATGCGGTTTCCTTACCTCTTCCGATCTATATTTACACTACATATACTTCCTAATACTCTCTCACACTGCCCGAAATCCTCGTCAAGTATATGCATTAATGCAATCATATACATAAGATTTCATTTTAATACCTTCTTTGCATGTTAATCGTGAATACGAAGTTGATATTAACTTATCAGGATTTGTTTGCCGTTAATAACATACAGTAAAGCATCAATGTTATTTATTAAAATTCTTTTGGTCTGCAGACTTGTAGTAATTTTGTCTCTTGTGGTTTCCTGTTGCTGTTAACCTTTCGGGCTAGATTGTGTGTGTCATTGTCAATGGGTTTGTCAAACGATATTTTAAATAACTTACATAAACGACATCAGTTTTATACTGTATAGCATATTCATTTCTCTGTTCGTAAAGTTGGGACTTTAGTAACATAAGCTCACGGGCACGTCCTGTGGATTTCGCACTCGGTTCAAGTATAGTATAGGCAATAGGGGAAAAAAAGGAACATACTGAGATGCGTATAAGCATGGACCTCAAGGTCAGTGGTTGAACATAGTTTGACTGAACGCTGCTTTGGAATGGCAGCCGATTGCCTTCTTTTGCTCTGCCTAATATAAGCGTCTTTTATGATTGAAGATAGTAAATGATATTGAATGATGATAATGTTAATGATGATAAAGGTAATAAAACAGCAGACGAGACGATTTAGACAGCTAAATCCGACAAGCACTTGCTACATAAAAGTACAATCTTAATACAGTACTAATATATATACACACTATATATTATATTTAAGAAATAGAAAACATTTTCCGTGTTTCCATAGAGTTATAGAAACACGAGTGGAAGTTTGGGAGAACGAGAAATTGTAGTGGGAACACGAGCCCGCAGGGCGAGTGTTTCCACGCTATTTCGAGTTCTCCCAAACTTCCACAAGTGTTTCTATAACTCTATGGGAACACGGAAAAAATGTTTTCTATTTCCTTTATAAAATAACCTGTCGAAAATAGGTATAGAACGTAAAAATAATCACTGCATCAAAGCGTAAATTCTCCTCACTCTTCGTAATGGCGTATGATGGCGTATCCTACACTGAATGATGGCGTATTGAATGGCGTGGACCTTGCCGTGTTTCCATAAAGTTATAGAAACACGGCTTTCAACCAATCGCCGCGCTTGTTTTCAAAATGTTATTTTATAAATATAAACTGAAAAGGTGTTGAATTGTCATTGACTGGGCATGAATATTTAAAGAAGGTGAAATTTAAATATGGGCATTATTAAGTTCAACCGAAATGATACATCCATTCTCAGCGCAATGTAACCAACTGGGTTTGAATAGTTATCAGCAGCAAAATTTAGTGTTCTCAACCGCTGTGGTTTTGGATGTTGTCGTTGCAATGTACAGTACGTACATGTTGCACGCTGCTCATTAACACTTTGAGGCCTGGACCTCTCCCTGTGCTGAATAAAATCGTCTGGCGTTAGCCAGAATAAACCTTAAAGACTCGTCCTCTGGCTTCAAAGTGTTAAAGAGATAGGTTTTAACACTTTGAGGCCTGGACCTCTCCCTGTGCTGAATAAAATCGTCTGGCGTTAGCCAGAATAAACCTTAAAGACTCGTCCTCAGTCTTCAAAGTGTTAACATGTGGCCTATCGGTGTATTCTCATTTTGTAATTTTTAGCACATGCGGTGTATTATAGTGTGTTGCAGAGTTGTGTTATATGGTATTGATTGTGTTGCTTATTTCTGCGCGAACGTAGTCAAGTTGAATAGAACTTCGGGTTCGATTACGTGAATACGACGAAATCATAGTATCGGATTCGATTACGTGAATTACGATGAAAGAGGATGTTACAACGTTTAATTATCTTGATGTGCTGATGAATAACATTCTTTTAGTTTCTTTGGATGATCATGTTTCATCTTTGTGTCGAAGGATCTATTCATGCACCCAAAGGCAAAAGTCAATTTCATAATCGTGTTTTTTAATAATATATTCTACTTATACAGTTTAATATAAACAAACTGTAGTAACAATTTTAAATATACTTGCCCATTGCTTGACACGATTGTGGATTTGTACCGCGTATATATTAAATATATAAACGAATTGTAAATCTTTAGAATAGTGCTGGTGTGAGAATATACTAAACACACTACCTGACAATTGCATGGCAGACGGTGAGACGGGTGTGTAACACGTTCTCGAGATATGCTTACTGAATTAAATATTTTATTTTTCTTTAATCTATGGAGATTTTTAAAAGTTTTATAAACTTTTAAACGTGTAAATAATTCAAATTGTCTGTGTGAGCTTAAAAATAATTCTATAGTGTCTCGCTTGGGAAAAATTACTGAGTTAAGTTTCTCGAAGAACATTTACACTCAATTCCTATATCCGATAATCCGAGCTAGCAAAAATCTCTTTTTTTAAGGACATGCATCACAATATCAACATCACACGAACTAACTTCGTCGGTATAAAATGCGACGTCGAGTTCAGTCGAATATAATTGTTTTTACTTGGACGCATTGAGCGTGAAAACGATTCCTTGGAAACATGGCGCCGAATTGTCAAGACAGAAGACGAACATTTAATTGGACGCGACGATATTTCATCGTGTAACTGACTCAGACGAATTTAATTGCCGAGACGAGTTTAATTCGTGTGTCGAATTTAATCGAGTTATTCGTCGTAGTTTCGTCAAACAATTAAATGCGTATGAATTAAATTCGTCTATTGTGCGACGTTTATTTAGCGCAGGCCCAACAATCAGATAACGAGCCTGCATGAGTTGTCTGCGAGCTGATAGTCGACGAGGCGTAGCCAAGTTGGCTATCACTTTTAGACAACAAGGACGGGTTGTCTAATTGTTTTTCTATAAACCAACTAGTCGAACAAACTAATATTTTAAAGATAAAACCTCAGCAAAACGCGAATTTTCTGCCATTATTCCGCATTTAAAACTCGACTCTTTCGCTAATAATGGTCTATTACTAATAGGCATGCAGCGAGTAGCTCAGCTAATCAGAATGCAGGATTTGCAATAATCCACTAGTTTGTTTATACTAAAGTACTGTTAGCGTTACCACTAAGTACTTGGATGGGTGACCGCGTCTGTCTGAGCTTAGCACTCGTGTAAGTAGAGTTATTGGTTGACTCCTGTGCTTTGAGCCTTATTTTTTTGAGCGCTTTCTTTCTTCGCCAAATCAAGATTTAGCTTAGGAGGTGTTTATATGGAGGAGGGCCAGCCCTCTTGGTAGGGCTAGCCCTAGTAAGTAAAGAGGGCTGGAATTTACCTCGTGTGTTTACATGAGCTTTTTTGGGAGGGCTAGCCCTAGTAAGAGGGCTGAGTTTCACCTCGCGTTGGCTTGTTTACCAACCTGCAGCTTTCCCACGAAGCCCGAAATCATGTTTTCGCAAACACGATTTGAATTTATAACAAACACATGCAACAAACACAACTTGTAAAATAGAAAGTTGACCAAAAAATATTAGTAAAGGCGAACCTTACCGTGTATACTGAGCTTCGATTTGTTACAGCCGTCTTGAGTGCGTTTACATGGGAAATTTCCAGACGCGATCTCGGGTTGTCATTAGAGAGATCTCGCCTAGGAGGGCTGGTCCTGTTGTCATGTAAACGCAAACAATTTTTTACAAGGAATTGGTACGCTGAGATGCGGGATCTCGGCAAAAGAGGGCTAGCCCTACCAACAGGGCTGATCCTCTTCCATATCAACACCCCCTTAATCAATTTTTTACTGAGTATAGTCATTATACTTTTAGTGCATGTCTCCGATTAGTAGACTCTTGGGAGTTGGGGTCGGCAAAAAGAATAGAAATGAATGAAATAAAGTGAACTCTAAGTTAAAGTGCCTATGCAATGGTTGGGGATTTTACATATTTAGGATATTTGGAACCTTCTGAGAAGATTCGTAATATATCTTCCTTTTCTAAAATTTCATCTTCATGGACTTTTTGGCTGTTAAAGTTGACGGAAGTGACGTCAAAGGAGGAATCTGCAAAGTGGTTTCATATAGACAAATTCCTCTTTTGACGTCACTTCCGTCAACTTTAACAGCAAAAAAGTCCACGAAGATGAAATTTTAGAAAAGGAAGATATATTACAAATCGTCTCAGAAGGTTCCAAATATCCTAAATATGTAAAATCCCCAACCATTGCATAGGCACTTTAACCCTTTTAACCCTGAGTTCCCTTTTAGTATTTTACTAGAGTATTTTACGTCAGTTACGATTTTACTCGTCATCGGGCGGGGACTTTTAGGGTTGAAAGTATTCTTATTCTTATTGAGTATTCAACATTTTTGCTGGATTTTAGTTCATGGACGTGGAACCATGACTACGGTCTAATTGAAATGTCGGATTACTATACGTTAAACTTGAAGTGTTAGTAAAAGCTATTAACTTTTTTGGAGTTGCGTGTTGTTCTAGAGCGGGTGGCGTGTGCTGTCTTCTCGGGCGAGTTTAGTACTACTTCGGTGGACTACGACCAGCTGAAGATAACCCGTTCTGATCCTCGAGCTTGAAACTTGTGCGAGTGGAGTTGTTGTAGTTGGTGAGGGATGTTCTTCGGGTTCTCCAGTTTTACTTCAACATTTAGATCTTAGCTGTGTTCCGTGGTCTGACAGGTGTTGTTGTTTAGTGGCTACCGGAAGTTACACCTTCAACTCGACCACGTTGATCTGCGTCTTTCGCAATTCAACTACCGGCTGCAAGTAAGGATGATTAGCTCCCACAATCTTTTCCCTTTCCTTTCTTTTCTTTTCTTTTCTTTTTTCTTTTCTTTTCCCTTTTCTTTTCTTTTCTTTTCTTTTCTTTTCTTTTCTTTTCTTTTCTTTTCTTTTCTTTTCTTTTCTTTTCTTTTCTTTCCTTTCCTTTTATTTCATTTGCTTTGCTTTGCTTGGCTTTCCTTTTAGTTCATTTGCTTTGCTTGGCTTACCTTTCCTTTGATGTCCTTTCCTTTCTTTCTCTTTTCTTTCCTTTCCATTTATTCTGTTTTCTTTTTTTCCATTCCTCCTTTCCTTTTCTTTCCTTTCCTTTTCTTTCCTTCCCTTTTCTTTGCTTTGCTTTCTTTTCTCTTCCTTTCCTTTTCTAACCTTTCGTTTCTTTTCCTTTCCTTTCTTTTTTGTTCTTTTCCGTTCCTTTCTGTTCCTTTCCTTTCCGTTCCTTTCTGTTCCTTTCCTTTCTGTTCATTTCCTTTCCGCTTTTCCTCTGTCTTTTGGATGATGTATATTAACTAGTAACAGTCGCTGGCATTGGTGACTTCCGTGTCCTATATAAATTGTTTGTTTTTCAACGTTTCGATTACATGGCAAGCGGGGGCTAGCCCGGTTTGCCGGGATCCCCGTTGTCACAACCGCGGGCTATCGGCCTTCTCTTGGTTTTTTAACACCTTTCTCTGTGTTTGATATCAAATCAAACACCTCTGCTCAAGTTCTATCTACTACTTGACATCAACTCGGCTAGTACTATTTCATGATACAGCGATACAACGATACAGGAACCTGGACCTGGAACCGGAACCGAATGTTAATTTATCCTAATTTATGCTAATTATTCAAATTACGCGTTATAAAAGTACAAACTATTTCTCTTTTCCAGGGGGGTTGGGGCTTAGTTGTTCTGAAGAAATACCTAATTTACTGTTTGAGTAATAATAAGGATATTAACCCTTCGAGATCTGAAAAGGACTTTTATTATTTTACTCTGGCTAACGCCAGACGATTTTACTCAACGGGAAAGCTCCAAGCTTTAAAGGGTCAGGATAATCGCACGCAATGCCAAATTTTAACTCTTTAAAGTCCTAGACCTTTCCCTGTGGTGAATAAAATCGCATGCATGACGTTAGCCAGTATAAAATACTTAAAATGCCCACTATATATAAAGGGATAACGCGCCTTTGTCGCAGGTTCGAGAGCAAGTGCACTATGGCCAAGTGAAATATATTTCAGCGTGTAGCGCTTTACAAGTAATAGGGACCTTAAGATCTACGAGGGCAACTTCGAGGACGACGTCCTTCAAACAAAAGCATTCTTCTTGCAAAACAAAGATAATGAATAATTTCTAGTCCCAAGAGTAATCTGGACACCGTCCTCGCTCTGTATTCAACGCCACTCAGAGCATTTTCACGTCTTCAGGACGACGATGACTCGTGGGGTGATGAGAACTGTTGTCTGAGATTGCCTTAACACAGACACTGCAACCGTTTTAACACTTTGAAAATTATAAAACAAGCTTCAAGTATTGAATACAGTAGTCAGTTAACCGTGACTTCTTTTTAATGCTAAAATTTGAATTGATTTTTAACCACCGTCGTCGTCCTAGCATCTTAAGGTCCCTACTATAATCACGCCGGTAATAGGATTTCCTATCGATCGCAGTCTCGACGCGTCTTACTGAGATTCACCTGACAGACAACGCCATTGAATAAAGCGTGTTTGTATCTCATAAAGAGTTTATTGGTATTTCTTCAGAACTAACCCCCCCTCGGAAAAGAGAAATAGTTTGTACTTTTATAACGCGTAATTTGAATAATTAGCATAATTTAAGAGAAATTAACATTCGGTTCCAGGTTCCTGTATCGCTGTATCGTTGTATCATGAAATAGTACTAGCCCATCAACTCTGGTCAGTTCGAAACTATTCATATACTGCTGTTATATTTATTTTAGTAAAATTGCATCCGGCAGTAACTTAAACCGCAAGCCGACCACAAGTGGTGCTATTACAGTACTTATGACTGAGTCGGAAGCAAAAAGAATGGCCGGCATTCCTCTTGTATAAGCCGGCGGTTTTGTAGAAGATATATAAAGTATATAACGTTAAAACTCGAGATGAAAGCGAGAATTCGGATGACCATTGTAACACAAACGGAAAATAATCGCTAATGACGCACGATATACCGTCTGTTGTACATAATGTACAATCTATATATGTGCAAGAGATGGCGTTTATCGGAGAAAGGTGAACGAGTTGTTTATACAAATCAAGTGGGTCAATCCTGCAGGCAGCTTCTAGAATTAGGGCGGTGCAAGTTTGATCTCTATATATAGATTAACGTATTTTAAAGAGGGTCAGTATTTGTGCCACCAAGTCTTATTGTTATAGATCAAGTGTCAAAGTCTGTTTTTCCGGCTCTCTGATTGGGCGAGCGGTCCTCGCGTGGCGGTCCGAAAATCGTGATGTTTCCCACGTAACCCATGGCAGCGGGTAACATTACTTTTATTTTTCCCTAGGGAAAATATCAAAACCAGAAGTAGATGGTCAGGTTCAGTTTGTCTTTGTTTTCTCCAGTTTTCTTTCATTAAAAACAATGTCTGAAGGTTTTACGCAACATTTTTGTTGTCATTTGATACTTGATATATAACAAAACACTTATTCACTGGTATCTCGGGAAACCAGTGTGTTTTGTGGCCCCTCGACTGCTCGTTGTTGCCCTCGGCTTCGCCTCGGGAAACAACGGCAGTCTCGGGTCCACAAAACACACTGTTTCCCTTGGCGCCAGTAAATAAGTGTTTAATGTACAACACTGAGTATATTAATTCAAATTGCCGAGGTCAGCAATTTCAGCTGAAATCTACTAGTAAATTGATTTGCCGTGAGAGTATCAACTATTAAATTGTTAATATCCATGTCGACAATTCTTCCATATTTACTCTACGTCGTCCAAGAGGGAACCTGTTTGGTTACTACGTTATGAATTTGCCACTGAAGTTCGTAGCCAACTTCGGAAATAACGAACAAACTTTGGAACGCTTTCGTCAAAAGTTATGTGAACTCCTCTGTAATTTTGTCTGACGTTGATCATTTACTGGCCAATTTTGCCATTTGGCAACTTGTATATTTTATTCTGTCTAACACGAGACTATTTTACTCTGACTAATGCCAGACTATTTTACTCTGTTTAACACCAAACTATTTTACTGTGTCAATAAGTAGTGCCAGACTATTTTACTATGTCTAATGCTAGACTATTTTACTCTGTTTAACACCTCACCTGACTATTGTACTCTGTCTACCTCACCTGACTATTTTACTCTGTTTAATGCCAGCAGGGGCGGAGCTGGGGGGGGGGGGGGGGGGGGGGGGGGGGGGGGGGGGAGGGGTGTGGCCCTGAATGCCAGACTATTTTACTCTGTCTAATGCCAGACTGTTTTACTCTGTTTAACTCCAGACTATTTCATTCTGTCTATTATGCTATTATGCTAGACTACTTTACTCTGTTTTACACCTGACTATTTTACTCTGTCTAATGCCAAACTATTTTACTCTGTGTAACGCCAGACTATTTTACTCTATTTAACTACAGCACTCTTTCATTCTGTCTAATGCTAGACTATTTCACTCAGCTGTCTAACGCCAGACTATTTCACTCTGTCTATAATGCCAGACTATTTTACTCTGTCTATAATGCCAGACTATTTTACTCTGACTATTTTAGTCATTGTTGCCATAGCAACAACTGTTGCTATTTATTTGGTAACAGTTGATTGTCAGACTGTTTAACTATGCATAACATTTAGTTTTAGTCTTTTCCCGAATTGTTTATGCACGTGTTTTGGACTCTCAAACTTGTATTTCCCATTTTTCAAGAAACTGTGTGGAGCCACCTTAACTCCAGACTATTTCATTCTGTCTAATGCCTGACTATTTTACTCTGTTTATTTCACTCTGTCTAATGCCAGACTATTTTATCCAGACTATTTTACGACTTAGCTTCTTGGAAATTGGCCAGGGAAAACGTTAAGTGTATATTCGCATTTAATTTTCGTGGCAAAAAATAGTCGAAAGTAAATATTTCATCGTACAAGATATTAAAATGTGGTGTATGTTGTGGCTAAAATATATCCCCTTTGAATGAGCGGGTGATGATAAGTACTTCCTGCATTCAGGTTATTTCTGTATGGTAATTCTGTGCTAATTGATCTACAGGCGGACTTGTTTTCGTACTTGTTATCGAATGTGAAAATCTTTTGTTGACATATGCAGTTGCGGTATCAGGTTAAACCTCTTATCGTCCATTCATGCAGACATTCAGTTATTCAATAAGAAGCTTTTTCATTTCCGAATCAACCTCAGAGAAACATGGAGAGAAAATTTCAAGGTTTTCTTACGCTGTCGAAATCAGCGGGAAAATGTATTTACCTCAGCACGATTTGAACTCGAACTTTCGGGATTTCGGTGAACCTCGTACCCACCCGGGATCCTATCTCCGCGGATAAGACCATGGGAGACTGAGCAGCGTACCGAAATCCAACCACGTAGGAAGGATTGTGAAGCAGGGAGGGAGCTGGACCTCGCTTATGGGGAACTGGTTGAATGTTTTCTTTGTTCTGATTGATTGAGTCAGTTAAATTTCTTGAATCCACTGATTCAAAACCAAGAAGGTTCTGAGATTCACATGCCTTATTCGGACCAAGTTTCTATGGGCCTTTCAGGCAGCACTTTCTAATTCTAAGTAATATTGGGCATTTCACTCGATTTATACATAGCATGTTCTAGGGATTTTTGGTGAAGGAAAATTAGAGTGTAGAATATATACATTTTAAAGTGCCTATGATGTCATCCTCAGGGACTTTACATATTTCTACTAATTGGAACATTCTGAGGAGATTTGTAACATATCTTCTCAGGCGAAAATTTCATCTTCATGGATTTTTTCCCCGTTAAAGTTGACGGAAATGACGTCAAAGAGGAATTTGTCTATATGAAAACCACTTTACAGATTCCTCTTTTTACGTCACTTCCGTCAACTTTAACGGCAAAAAAAATCCATGAAGATGAAATTTTCGCCTGAGAAGATATATTACAAATCTTCTCAGAATGTTCCAATTAGTATAAATATGTAAAGTCCCTGAGGATGACATAGGCACTTTAAGACGAAACCGGGACCAGTTGCGAAAAATGCAACTACACAGGCCTTCCGGCAGGAATTGAACCCACGACCTTGCGATTCTAGTGCAATGCTCTGACCACTGAGCCACGGAGGCCGTTTGCCGAGAGCTTGATCGCGAGTTCTGTATACATTAAGGTGGTAATGCCAGGAGAGAATTGGGTTTATTAGAAGTAATATTGGGCATTTCACTCGATTACATAGCATGTTCTAGAAAATCTATATACACTTGAATTTTCCTTTCTAATTCTATATAGTTTTATGGAGGGCTTTACCTATACAAGTTTTTGCGGCGTTTACATGCTAGCCGTTTGTCAAGCCCATGCAAATACTCAGAAAGGTTTTTTTGAGCCCTAGAGCGAGATCGAACCTGCAATTTTTCAATTACTGGTTAGACGCTTTAACCATTGAGTAGACCGAGGCTCGGATGGAGAGCTAATTAGGTTGCAAATTCCTAGTCATACGTGCTTCTAAGCGGTAGTGTTTGCATATGAGATGTAGTTGAGTTTTACACTGTAGTGCATGTGGTATATACGTTTGCGAGCTTGGTGTAATGTGACAGATGTTTATAGTAGAGATTCATCAAGCTCAATTACTCAAACAAGTTTTCTGAACTCCAAACAGGATATGAACAAACAACCTTCTAATGACCATGCAGTTAGATGCTTGGACTACGTACTGCATGGGACTTACTGAGGCTTATTTGGATGAAGAGCTACAATCCTAGCCAAAATTAACTCGGACAGTCGCGTAAAAATACGTTAATAAGCGCATCAATTCCTAAGATTATGTAAAAAAACACATCGCCCCCGCTCCCCCTGTTCAATGTTGGTTAGAATGCAAAGTATGTTCAGTGCAGATTTTTATCAACATTGAATGGGGGAGCGGGGGGAATGATTTTCGGAAAGAAACTTGATATCAGATGTGATTTAAGGCAATTAAGGAGTTCGAGTGATTTCGACCATGCAGGATTGTATTGTCTATATTGACGTTGAAACTCATTATCGTCTAGCCTTTTTTTTTTTTTTATTATTTATTTATTTATAGAAGTAGTATTAAATGATTGTTGGATGCATCATATTTATCATTTGAGCTTCCGGCCGTTTATCGCTATGCAAAGCTTTAAAAAAAAAGTGTTTGCTTTTGTTTTTGTCTCTCGTAGCAAGTGTCACGTATACTTACAACTTTACAAGTTCACAGTTCGCATTCCTTGCCGCTCCTGTGGTTTAAAACGCTTCCCTTAACCAACTGTAAAGTTCGTTGAAATGCAATTTTTGTCGCTGTAATGAACAGAAGAGCATGGTTGGAGCATTCACTGAAAATTTCAAGATAATCTGCAGGTGTATATTCTTTGCGATATTAACTCTCAAAGTTTGCCATTTCTATATACAGTCGAACCTCTATTAAGCGGCCACCCTCTATTAAACGGCCACTTGTCAAAACCCCTAAAATATTCCCTGTAATTTACTATAGATTACCCCTCTATTAAACGGCCACCTCTATTAAGCGGCCAATTTTTACCGCAAGAGAACCGAAACTAAAACTTGAGCTAAATAAGAGACCATAGAACACTTAGTTGCTGTCAGTAAGTACATGTATTTCATTCAACACATGTCACTTGAAACCTCATGCAAATTCAAAAACATTGTCGGTAATAAAAATATCTGCATGTCCGGTGCAGAGAAATACTACTCTTTACTTTGCGTCAAATTATTCCTCCTTGTGCAGGGCTTTGGCGTGCTGAGACTCTGCGGAATTTCGCACAGTATCATGAATATGAGGAGCTAGCTCTATCAATTTCAAAGACAAATGACTTGCTTTGCGCTTTGAAACTCAGTGCACCGCAGCGACAGCGACAGATGCACATTTATAACTATTTTAAGCCAACATAACTTGCTAGGCATCAGTGTACATGCATCGAACGTGTGGCATTTTTGTTATTCGTTTCGTTGCTCCTTTGTTTTATTATTTTTTCGGTTTTTTAAAACTGTTTTGTTAACTACTTGTTGGTTTTTTCATAGTCTACTTGTTACTGTTATCAGTGTTTTAGAATTGAATAAAAGGGCATTTGACCACACCCAAGGCCCATTGTTGGCGTCACTCTATTAAGCGGCCACAAAGCCATTCCCCAAAGGTGGCCGCTTAATAGAGGTTCGACTGTAACTGGATTGCTCAACGGCTCTAAAATTGAAGCCAGCGGATGATGAATTTGGAGTATACCAAGATGGCCGCTACGGAAACTTTGTTTTCGTAGCGCGAAAAGAGCCACATTAAACAAAGAACACTGTACACGGTTTAGGAGCTTAGCTTTTGCATTTATTGGTATTATTAAGCAGTAAAAGGTGTTATTTCATAGTTTTTTACTCTGCCCGGTAATCGATAAACTTGTCTATATCACAAAACTCGTAAAAACCCAACAAAAACAGTCAATAACTTCATTTTAAAACTATTTATAAACCTTTGGTAGTGAAACGTACGTCTTTACAAAGCCTTGAAGCGTGTAGTTGATTATTTCGGACTGTATTTGCTTGTATAACGGTAAATTGGCATCTGAGAATTGTTTTACGGGTTTTCCGCGACTCTCCCTTAACACTTACTACTCTTCAGCGTACAAAGAGTATACTGAATAGGGAGTAGTAAGAAGGCGGATCTGGCTTCAAACGTTTGACTGCTGGACATAAGGAATGCGCTGTCTATAGTATATATATATTTATTATATAGCATGCTATCGGATATGAGCTTTTGCGTAATCTGATTGGTTCCCTTCTACCAGGCTATCAGCTCGTATCCTGCTAGTAGAGGAAAAACAAGATGGCGGCATGTTTTTTTGCCGAAAAGAGTTGAAATTGACGGATTTTTATACAGAAAAACATCAACACCCTCAAACCAATGTATAAAAAAACAACATTGTGTAAAAATACATTAACAAATACACAATTTAGCATGTTAAATGGTAAAATTCACCTAAAAATTACGTCTTTTTACTTCACTGAAAACCCGACTATAAATTAACGGGTTGATATTAATTTGTTGCCAAACAAAGAAACTCACTGTTAAAATCAAGCTTCACACATTTCGTAGGAGATTACCAGTAAAGAGTCTTTTTTTTTTATTTAGATAAGCATTTGGAGTAGTAAAAAGCATGTTCTTTTTCAAAAACAACCAACTAAGTAATTTAGTTTCACTGCCGAAGGTGTTTCAGTTCCATTTTTGCATGAAATCAAAACCTTTTTCACGACAGCAACGCTAATATAAACAACTGACCCACCTTTTGACTTCATAAAGGTACCCTTTAATCTTTTTTGTTGATCTGCTTAGCACATTTTTTGCCTCTCGAGCAACATTTATACAACATTTCGAAGCTGTTTACCGAACAGCTCAGCGAGAAACTCTATGTGAATGCATCATTACGCATGGCGGAAGTATTAGTTGCCTATGCCGGAAGTTTGTTGTTTCAAACATTTCGCTGTAATTTTGTCTCTTGTACAGTGCTTAGCTATATAATAAAACAGTTATACCATTCGCTCTCGTTGTATATACGAACTAATAGCCAACTCGGCGAAGCGCCTCGTTGGCTATGAGCTCATATACAACTCGAGCTCATGGTATAACTGTTAAATATATGGTATATATAGTATATATAGTATATATATATATAGTATATATATATATATATATATATATAGTATATATATATATATATATAGTATATATATAGTATATATATATATATATGGATGCAATTTATGTTTGGAAGAGAAACTTTGCATCATGAAAGCAGACAAGAAACTTTGCATCATGAAAGCAGACAAACACTTTTTACTCAATAAAAGATCAGAAATCATTTCGACATGCAGGCATAAAAATAAATTTAATATCAACAATCTAAACAACAATCAAAACAACGCCCACCTTTCGACCAAAACCATTTGAGGGATGCATTCATTGTTTCACCACCCACACGCCCACCTTTCTTCCAAAACCATTTGAGGGATGCATTCACCGTTCAACCGCCCACACGCCCACCTTTTGACCAAAACCATTTAAGCGGCCCACGAATCGAAACTACTCAGTCGCCTGAAGATCGCCCCGCGTGAAACTGACAGTTGCGACACTCAACATTTTGAGGTAAACCCACTTAAACTATACTATACTATATACTATGTATATATATATATATATATATATATATATATATATATATATATATATATATATATATATATATATATATATATATATATATATATATGGAGATCAGTCAGTGGTTATAAGTCTGTCTTCAGAATTAAGTTCAAAATATATGTCCGAATTCTCTCTATCTATACAATCTGTCTAATTTTTTCATGGGTACCTCCGCTAGTGTATAATAAAACTATTGATTCCGTCTTTTCTAATTGATATCAAGAATTATCAACTGAAGGTTTTACTCTGTATTAATCGTCATACAGCCTTCGGCTTCAGCAGATAATACAAACTTCGATAATTCTTGATATAAAAAGAAGCCACGTTTATCACCAATAATTATTTAATATCGGTTGTCTTGCAAACTTGTTTAAGGTGCATGGCTCGACAGCCTAAATTATGAGAAATAACGTTTTCCCCACAAAACGTTATGCACAGGTCTTATATATAAGTTTTGTTCATTGTTTAGCTCTAGTGGTAGTTGATTAATGAAGGTTTCGGCTCGGTTTCTTTTTTTCCCCTTATTATTATTTTTTTGGGTGTCACGATTTTGCACTTTTTACTTCCGCTACTATCCACGCTTCCGGTGAGTTGTTATAACCGTGTGACTGAGTGCATGGACTGAGTGAGGCCGTGAGGCATTGCAAGTCAGTCGTCTTTGCTCCTTTCGCTTTTGGAGTTGGACAAAAAGTTGAACAGCTTTGCCTTTTGATCAAGGTGTTCTTGCGCGTCGTTTGTAGATTTTGAAATTTAACAGCGATCAGATGTGGCTGACAACTGTCTTCATCGTAAATATGTTCACCAGTGTGAAGTATGCAGCATCACATTCTGCCTTCGATTCAGGATCCGCGTACTTGCCAGTAGCCAACCTGGCCTGTAGTCCGAGTGAACACCTGACCCAGGCGTCTTGTTTAATATCAGTTGTCTTCCAAATTCTTTAAGGTGCATGGCTCGACAGCCTAAATGATGTTTTTCCCACAAAAACGTATGCACATGACTTATAAGCTTCATTTTAGTTTATTGCATAACTAGTCTTGATTAATGAAATGTTTTATTATACCCTCAAAGTTTACCTAAGTGAAGAAATCGTGTTTTCAAGAAATCCAGGAAACCTAATTTGCATAAAATTTGACGCTTTCCACAAACACAATTTCTCTTGGTGGTATGCAAGCGCTATGTAATGAGCTAAAAGAACTAATTGCGCATGCCTACACATGGCCTCCCACACTGATGTGTTGTTTTTTTAATGAAAGCTCCTCAAGTATCAATTAAGCTAGTTACTTCGGCCCTCGGGATGTATCTGGCATGACTCATGAGATAATTCAGACAGCTTTACTGATATTTTTAATTTTACACAAAATCATTATGCAGCGTGACGTGTGTAGTGGTGTTATTTACGTCTCTGACAAGTTTTAATATCTCAAGAACGTATAATATAGGACAGCTATAAACTAAAGGCCAAACTTGAGTTGATTTCAAAAGTTTTGTCAGAGTTTCTTCAGAACTTAAAGGGGTTACTCCGTTTATCAACTGACGAGAATCAAATAATATCAAAATATTTTCATGATATTCTTTCATTATATGATAGTCATTATATTGTCTAACCCATATTACCATACACTGTACTGCTAGCTATATTATTTAACTCACATTACTATACCCTTTACACTTTTAACCATAGTTTGTATGGTATTATCTAGTTCATGTTACTGTACGTTCTGTACTTTTATGTAAATATCTTTTCATATGTGCCTGTATTGGTATTTGATGAATAAAGTATTATATTACTGACGTATAGCACTGCCGAAATGCATCGTGCTTCTTTATAAACTTTTTATTCCACTTCTGTTTTTACTCTGAATCTGCTAGGTTTCCAACAGTCGTTCTAATTGCTATTCACCACGGTAAATGCATTTTTCAAAGCAAAGAGTTTATTGTGCGTTTGTCGATAGCTAACATGTATGGACTTATCAACACGACGTTTTTACAGCTGTTACATATTTGTGTTTCGAAAAAATTTAGTCCAATTCGGTACATTGACGATATATCCGGTATATCGGTTTACTGTCAAACCGATATTTGTTTCATAGACTGTAATCATGCCCACTGGCGGATGCAGTGGGTATATATGATTGGGGGTGTACAATGCGCTGGATAATTCGTGCATTTGGGGGGTTGCTAGACAACATGAAGCACGCATGTACTGTTAGCGCGCTGCTTCTTACTGCTGAGGTCCAATGTTGAACCCAGTCGGACATACGTGGTTGGGTGATCCGGTGGAAATAATCTCGTTCTGGTTCTGGAGCTCTTGAGACCCGTGTGAGAGTTGTAGTTGCATGGTCTCTCTCGTGTTTCGATGATTTTTTTTGGGTTGTCTGGTTTTCCTCCCTTTGTAAAACCAATACGGTGTGCTCGATGGTCAGACATATGTTTTACGGTGGCTACCATGCGGAATGGTTTTGATACGCTTTCGACTCGGCCACGTTGATTTGTGCGTGTCGTTCACAATTCAGCTACCGACTGCAAGTAAGGATAATTGGCCCCGCGGTCTTTTTCCTTTTCCCCCTTTCCTTTTCCTTTCCTTTCCTTTCCTTTCCTTTCCTTTCCTTTCCTTTCCTTTCCTTTCCTTTCCTTTCCTTGCCTTGCCTTTATTTCCTTTATATGTGATAAATAAAATCGTTTGGCATTAGACAGAGTAAAATAGTCTGGCATTAGGCAGAGTAAAATAGTCTATATAGTGGTAGCAGAGTAAAATAATCTAGTATTAGACAAAGTAAAACTAGTCTTGCGTTGGCCAAAGTAAAATAGTCTAACATTAGTCTAGTATTAGACACAGTAGAATAGTTTGGCGTTAGACAGAGTAACCTTTGAGAATCCCATACCGCTTATAGAAAAAGTTAATACGTCGCCAAGATATAGGTAAAGAAAACACAAAAATGTTTGGGGTTTTTTACTTTTCTGTGAACTCAAGAAAATATTGCTTCTGAGAAATTCACTTACTAGTATATACATACACCATTATTTTTGCTTTAGGCCATTGGTCTGACAATGATATTAACATTGCGAAACATCTTGCATGCCTACGCAGTATTCTAATTTTATATATTTTTTCAATATATTTTCAGCGTAAACACGAATGCAAATGTATTTATGCAAACTTTACGTTATATACTCTTTAGCTTTTTTAACATACTACTTCTGCTTGCAATTTTCGTGAATATAGCAATTAAGGTTCCCAATTACTAATCCCAAACAATAATTTTTTCTTATATATCTCTATAGAAACAACGGCAGCAACAGTCTCCATCACACAGGAAGCAGAAGGCCAATTTTCAAAATCTAAACAAGGTAAGCAAAAGGAGAAAAGGCTTCTTTAAATTATTGTTTGAAATTAAGAAACTAAATAAATAAGATCAAAGACCACCCAGGTGTGCAATATCGGTGAAGGTGCATGCCTATAATGAACCCCAAATGATGAATGTGCCGCTAATATAACCATGGCCCCTCCGGCACTCTTTTTAAAGCAGGTAGGTTTAATATCACTTTTCTACTGATATGCTTTGCGTTTCTGACTCGAGGTGTTGTTAAGTTAAACAGAAACGTTTTTGTGGGTTAGAGTGTTAGACATAGGGTTTATGTTACGATTTGAATTCGGATTCGAGTTGGGGTTCCAGTTGGGATTCGAGTTGGGATTCGAACCCTAACTCGAATCACAACTCGAATCCAAACTCGAATCCTAACTAGAATCCAAACTAGAATCCAAACTATAGAATACAAACTCGAATCCCAATTAACTCGAATCACAACTCGAATCCTAACTAGAATCCAAACTAGAATCCAAACTAGAATCCCCACTCGAATCCAAACTCTAATCCCAATTAACTCGAATCCAAACACGAATCCAAACTCGAATCCCAATTAACTCGAATCACAACTCTATTACTCTAATAACTCGAATCACAACTCGAATCCTAACTCGAACCCTAACTAGAATCCTAACTAGAATCCCAACTCGAATCACAACTCTAATTCCAATTAACTCGAATCCCAACTCGAATCACAACTCGAATCCTAACTCGAATCCAAACTAGAATCCTAACTCTAATCCCAAGTCGAATCCAAACTCGAATCCCAAATCGAATTCCAAATCTAATCCAAACTAGAATCCTAAAGATGAATTGATACGGGCAACAAATTGCTGCAACATTGTTGCGTAGCATGTTGAATAGCATTTTTGCACGTATTAGCTACCACCCACCTTAAACATTGTCGCGCGCAACATTTTTCAACTCGCAACAAAATCATTGCAACGATGTTGCGTTGCAAGTTGAAGAAAAATGTTGCCCGTATTACCTCACCTTAACTCGAATCCAAACTCCAATTCCAACTCGAATCCCACTCGAATCTCAACTCCAACCCCAATCCTAACGCGAATCTTAACTTGAATCTCAATTCGGATTCTTGCCGACTTATAGACTCCAATCCCGTTGCTCCTTGCGATCTCCTCGGTCAAATCGCGCATGCATGGGTACGAGTAGGTATAAAGCTTGATAATCCCTGAAAATTACCTGTACTAGGCGAAGCTTAAAACACTGAAGAATATTCGGGATCAATGATCTTTGTTGCTTATATAAAGAGAATATCCCCCTTTCTTCCAACATAAACTGTACCACTTTAGCTGTCAATGCTAAAGAAATTCCCCAATTAGCTGTCAATGCTAAAGAAATCTAGACACTGAAATAAAGTTTATTATTATTTATTATTATTATTGCCAAAAACAATTGGTTAAGTCAGGTAGAAGAAGACAAGGTCATAGCTAGTAGTCTAAAATATAATTTTAACGGCAAACCGGACGTTTTGTAAGCACAGTTGCCTACGCTATTGACGAGTAGATTTCAAAACTATCTCTGAAGTATGTAAAACATATTTAACAATATCTTTATGGATCATTAAAGGGATAGTGTTGAACAAGACGCCTGGGTCAGGCGTTCATTTGGGCTACTGGCAAAGTGCGGAGGTCTCTTCCGCAGAGTGGGAGTGGGCCGAGGAAGATCAGATCGAAGGCTGAATGTGGTGCATACTTCACAGTGGTGAACATATTTACGATCAACACAGTTGTCAGCCACATCTGATCGCTATTAAAGTATAAAGTCAGCGTGCCAATCAGCGTGCCAATCAGTCAATCTACCAACAGCGTGCAAGAACACCTTGATCAAAAGGCAAAGCTGTTCAACTTTTTGTCCAACTTACTCTAAAAGCGAAAGGAGCAAAGAACTTACAACATGTCTCACGGCCTCACTCAATCTCGTTCCCAGAGCCCACGTTCCCCACCCGGGAAACGAGAGACTCTGGGATAATCCGTTTCAAATCGTTACGTTATTGGCTGAATAGTGAGCATGAGTTGGTCTGAAGTGACCGGAAGTAGAATTAATAAAACCAAAATAACAAAGATGTCGGACGACAATTAGACTCCAGTGTATGTGTGTAGATGCTGTAAATTCGAGCTTCGCCAGCAACGCCATTGACTTGTTTGGGGAAAAGTCAAACAAGGAGAACATACTATCCAGATTCCCCTCGGATATTTACGCATGCGTACCTCAACCGGAATAACAAGAATCCTGTGATTTGAAACGGATTATCCCAGAGTCTCTCGTTTCTCGGGTGGGGAACGTGGGCTCTGGGAACGAGATTGGGCCTCACTCCGTCACACGGCTAACAACTCACCGGAAGCGTGAATAGTAGCGGAAGTAAAAAGTGCAAAAATGCAAAATCGTGACACCCAAAAAACCAACTCGGCCTACCATAGGTAGCCCGAGTAATTAGTAAAGTAAATTAGTAGAACTTTGAACTGCAGTAAATATAGGTCTGTAATAATAGGGTGTAATGTTTAAAACACGAACAGCAGTGTTTTATTCAGTTTAAAAATTCGAACGCGCTTCAAAAATGATCTATTATTGGTGTCTTTTGTGCTTTCTAATTTAAATGCTAATTACTCGGGCTACTGTGGCAGGCCGAGTCTAAGTTTCGGCTCGGTTTTATTTGTTGTTCTTTTATTTTTTTGTCGGGTCACAAATTTGCTTCCGGTGGGTTGTTAGCCGTGTGACTGAGTGAGGTCGTGAGACATGTTGTAAGTTCTTTGCTCCTTTTGGAGTTGGACAAAAAAATTGATCAGCTTTGCCTTTTGATCAAGGTGTTCTTGCACGTTGTCGGTGCATGGATTTTGAAAGTAACTGGCTGACTCTGCAGTTAAACAGCGATCAGATGTGGCTGACAACTGTCTTGATCGTTAAAATGCATCATCATGTATTCAGCCATCGATTCAGGTTCCGCGCACTTGTCAGTAGCTCGAGTAAGTTTGTTGCGAACACATTTTGTTGATCATTTTACGTGTGTATATGTAGACGTCCAACTGCATTATATCAAAATAAGTTTTTGTCCTTCTTTTATTTAGTCGAGGAATAGTTACATTAATCGTGGTCGATATCCTGGTCAGCAGCAGAACCCCTGGCCGAGATACCATCAACCATGGCCGTTGAATTATTCTTATCAAACCGCACCAAATTATTTTTCGCCTTCGTATCAACAGGTTGGTAAACTAAATCATAGCCAGAAATACGCGACATTTGAGTCTGCAAGACATACGTGTCTTTGTCAGCGTTTTACGTATAGCGCATGAGTATTCGGAATATTTCCTGATATACGATCCGGCAAATTTAATTAAAACAAGCAGACAACAAGCATCAATTCAATACCAAAAGAAATAAAAGTAGTGTGCTGCGTAGGCAGTATTGAAACAACAATCGAAATACAGTAAGGTTAGATAACTGCCGAAACAGAGAACGTAGGAGTCTAACGTTTCGAGCGAAGGCCCTTCGTCAGAGAGAAACGTTTCTCTCTGACGAAGGGCCTTCGCTCGAAACGTTAGACTCCTACGTTCTCTGTTTCGGCAGTTATCTAACCTTACTATATTTCAATACCAAAAGAGTTGCGATACTGCAGTATATCGCGGAGTTATGGCAATTTTAAAACACGGATGTTTCGATTGTCGACCCAGAAGTTTGTTGGTCATATACAGTAGACGAAATCGGAGTTTCGTCTGCGCATACAATCGGAGTCGGGATAAAACGTAGTTCATTTATAACATGAGGCTGAAGTAGCCGTAGTAAATATAACATTTCTGATTTCAGAAAATTTTTAATGTTTAGGTATTCTATAAGGATAAACTTTGCTTATCGATTATCCTTGACAATAATCCTAAACGTAGTGTCTAAAAATAATTAACTCAAAACATGAAAAAGCAGTCCCAGCCTATGTTACCTTCCCGTTATGCTTTAATAGACACGATGTAATTGGCATAGGGGCCCAAATTGAATAGGAAACTAATTTGCAAGTGGGCCTAAATGAAACTACGATTTGGTTTATGCTTTCTAAAATACAACAGCGAAATGGACAAGCGAAAGTAAGATAAAATGTCAAGCTATTACTTAAACCAGCAACCTCAGACATTGTACTTACATGAACCGATTTCGCATGTTTGATTTTGTGGATGTTACGACTTCACGAGCGGTTTTAAATATGTAACTAGGAGTTTAATTCGTACTAACACAGACTAAACCATAGAGAACCAACACGATTTTATATATTTTCTGAGGGACAACCGAAAATTTGCCAATAGGGCTCAATTTTTAGTCCATGATATTCTTCAACATTAACCTTAACAAGATCTGATTTCGCATTTCGAGAAACAGCACATCATCTTTGTCTATTTCAAACAAATACGCGTGCCCCTATATAATTTCATATACAAATTGTGCTAGTTCAATGAGCCACATTGACCCGCGACGGGGTGTTGCGCAATCGTATGTCGCGTATTTCTGGCCATGTTCTCAGTTTTGCCTTCCTTATATTAGCACGTTTAGGTTTCCACTCTACTTGAGAAATTAGACAACACATTAAAAATTAACAGGCACTTAAAATTATCACAGTAAGGGACAACACAACAGATTATAACAAAATAATTTGCTACAACTTACTATAACTTATTAGAACTTATTAAAACTTACTATAACTTACTATAACGTATACTATAACCTTCTATAAATTTCTATGGCTTAATATGACTTACTATAACTTACGATGAGTTTCAATGACTTACTATAACTTGCTACAACTTACTATGACTTACTACAACTTTCTATGACTTATTATAACTTGCTATGACTTACTATAACTTTCTATGACGTATTATAACTTACTATGACTTACTATAACGTACTACAACTTACTATAACTTACTATGACTTACTATGACTTACTACAACTTTCTATGACTTATTATAACTTGCTATGACTTACTATAACTTTCTATGACGTATTATAACTTACTATGACTTACTATAACGTACTACAACTTACTATAACTTACTATAACTTACTATGACTTACTATAACTTACTATGACTTACTATAACTTACTATAACTTACTATGACTTACTATAACGTACTACAACTTACTATAACTTACTATGACTTATTATAACTTACTATGACTTATAACTTACTATGACTTATTATAACTTACTATGACTTATTATAACTTACTATGACTTACTATAACGTACTACAACTTACTATAACTTACTATAACTTTCTATGACTTATTATAACTTATTATAACTTACTATGACTTACTATAACGTACTATAACTTACTATGACTTATTATAACTTACTATGACTTATAACTTACTACGACTTACTATAACGTACTATGACCTACTATGACTTATTATAACTTGCTATGACTTACTATAACCTACCACAACTTACTATAACTTACTATAACTTTCTATGACTTATTATAACTTACTATGACTTACTATAACGTACCACAACTTACTATAACTTACTATAACTTTCTACGACTTACTATAACGTACTACAACTTACTATAACTTTCTATGCCTTACTATAACATATACTATGACTTACCATAGCTTTCTACGATTAGCTATACCCGCGGTATGCCAACACAACTTATTTACTATACACTGTAGGTATATGTGGGTTTAATTGTTCCAAACAGGATGGCTCATCAGCTTGTTATCGGTAAAGACCAGCTGAGACATTTCAGATTGAGATACTTTGTTTAATGCGTTTCATTTGTAGAGTGGCTACCAAATTAGCAGTCCTTCTTCTGATAGTGGCAGTAGTAGCATCACTAGGAAATCTAGCAGTGACAGTTGTATGGGATCAGAGAAACTAAGCAAGACAAACCTGTATATTCGAGGATTAAAATCAACGACCACTGATGAAGACTTGGTTGCATTATGTCGGGAGTGAGTTTTGTAGTGTTTAGAATAATTAAAAACTTATTGACCGAGCGGGAGATCTTTAAGGCAAAATTATTCTGGCCGGGGCATTTCAGTACAGACTGAGCAACGAAGGAGGGAGGTTTGTGCAGAAAGACCATGGGCAGGATAATTTTGCCGTAAAGACCGGCCAAGCGAGTTAATAAGGTTCTTATTATTTAGGCCTACGAGAAACAAAAACCAAAGTAACCGACTTCCAACGAAAACTGCATATGTAAACAACCAAAACACTTTCAGTCACCGTAAACAATATATCATTTTAGCTTGACTTGCTTAATTTTTCGATTTTGTTTTTCGGTTTTTGTAATGACCGGTCTTTCTCAGGAACCAAACAAATTATAGAAAAGTCGTGTTAAGAGCGCTCACGCGTGACAGTGTCTTATGATAAAACGTCTTATGAAGCGAGAGTGCGCGGTCACCACGGGAAAATATCTGACCGAGGTCTTGACAGTGCGAGGTCTGATATTTTCCGTAATGACCAAGCAGTCAAGGTCCATATACGTATAGTGTGACTGCTGTGACAAAGACTTGTCATTTCCAATGTTGTTGCATGTCTTTTGGTTGTTATTGCTTTCGGAATCGTAAAAATTACTTTCGGATTGCTCATCGTTTGAGTCATACATGTTCTACTGCTTTAGTTACTGGATTCATTAAATTTATTCGGATTTTCAACTTCTTTCCATGTTCGTTTGCACTGAAACAAAATGGTTGACCAACCCGTAATCCTCCCCGGACCAATCTATTACCGTAAAATAATAGACCGGTACGTGACGTTTTACAGCTAATCAGATGGCGCCGAATTCTGATGCCACACCTAAGTCTGTGTTATCTGCCCAAGCCGAAGGCTGCACGAGGCGCATGATAATGCGGTCAGAGACCTTGATAATTCTTGATATAAAAATGTCGAATTCATTAATTTTTTTATTATACACGCATTTTTAGTTGAAAATGTAAAGAAAATCACAACCTCGTACCCGGTGGGCGAGCGGAGATAAGACCTTGCGCACGAGGTTGAGATAATCACTCCCTCACAACAACAAAAAAAAACGTTCAAAAACGCAAAAAAGACTGTTGCTTCTTCCCCGCGATTTTCTTCGGTCTTCCTAGCTGGACATGCATGTTCATGTCAGAACATACATTGTGGGCTCAGAATCTGACAATCACAGCGGCAAATACGACTAAAAGTTCAGATATCGAAAGAATTCTCACCAACTTTCTGACCAATTATTTATAATCAATGATTTTGGAAAAAGATGTATAATAATAGCTTTTTATATATAGGTAGATATGGCGTCATTTCTACAGATAATAGCCTGCTCGTTCTGCTCGCCCGAAAACTGATAAACCGGTGGCAGAACCACGAAACACGAATTCAAAAAGAAAAACTCTTAAACAGAAACTTTAGCTTTAGAAGTGAATTTTACGCCGCTTTGGTACTAAGGACTTATTAACCGAGTGTGAGGTCTGTACGGGAAAGTATTTGCCTGAGGTTTTCGTACAGACCGAGCGACGAAGGAGCGAGGTTTGTGCGATAAAACCGAGGGCAAATACTTTCCCGTACAGCCCGAGCAAACGAGGTTAATAAGGAATTTATTATATTTCTATTGGTTCCGATTTTATTTTTAAGTTTCGAGCGTTGTTTTTGTCTTCGGAGTTTGCTGTTTACCTTACCTGTTAACTTTTTCGTGTCGCTTCTTGGCCTTCTTGTCTACTCCGGTTCGGCTTTTATTTGTCGTGTTTTTAGATAAAACTAGCAGTAATGTTCCAACACATTTTATAGTTCAGAATATTTGAATAAAGATACCTAGTTCTCTTTTATTTGTATTCAAATCAACTCAGAAATTTTCCCGCCAAAACTTACAGGGCCGAGAAGAAAGCGTATTGACCCGAGGTCAATATCGTAAAATCCCGACCTCTCAGGAACCAATCAGCGTGCGTCGTTTTGCGTACGGACCGGAAATCAAACCCAGCCATATAATAAATATACTTATCACACTTTTACTTTTATTTTAGTATTGAAACGTTGCTGAAATTGTAAAACTTTATTTTTTGCATTTTTAACTGTCGTTTTGTTGTTTACAAACGAACATGTCCTTTGTTGTTAGAAGACACACATCCTATGCATACTAAAACAATTATAGGACTCTGTTATCGAATAACGTCTAGCATTATCAAGGACTCGGTTTGTGTTATTTTCTTCAGCCTCTGACAGGCAACACAAACATTGACCTTGATAATTCTTGTTATTGTACATTTTCCCCAAATCCTTAATTGTATAGTGAGAATTCTCGATATCTGTACGTACTTTTAGTCGTATTTATCGCCGTGATTCTCAGACTTTGAGCCCACAATGCTATTATATGTAGTTTCTGGAGGTATTATCTGTAGGAAAAAGGACTTATCATGCATGTGTTGACGTGAACATGTCTCAGCTATAGGCAAACCTGGTTCTGAGAGAGTGATTTTCTTTACAATTTCAACTGAAAATGTATAATAAAACAATTATTGAATTCGACCTTTTTTATATCAAGAATTATCAAGGTCTCGGACCGCATAATCTGGGGTCTAAATAATCGGGGGGGAAATAATATCTCGAACAACTTATCGTGGGCATTGCAGGTTTCAGAACAATGTTCAAAGTCAAGTAAGATCATGGGTTTTGTGCAACGTAACACAAGGTTTATAAAGAATACTTCAGTGAGACGTTCCATCTATCTCGCGTTAGTCAGATCTCATCTTGCTTATGCAACTCAAGTGTATGTGGGCACCACAATCGAAGGAGTTGATTCGAAAGACGGAAAGAGTACAACGACGCGCTTCGAAATATATATTGAATCTACCTTTTCGTTGTCAAGAATCGTATAAAGATTGTTTACTAAAATTGATCCTCCTTCCGATAAGCTATTGGCATGAATATTTGGAGCTTGTCTTTTTCTTTAAAGCCGTAACGGGCAAAATAGAAGTGAATCCAAACGTACTTCCGACCATTCGATCAACAAGGGCAACAAGAAATACCAACCCTAACATTGTTCATTTCCAGACGCGTAAATGCAAAACTACAACGTTTCAGAGATCTTTTTTTAATAGAACATCTCGAATATGGAATGCGCTGTCTGATGGCATACAGTTTTCTCTTTCTTTTAAACTTACAACTTTTAAAACGCTTTTAATTAAATATTATAATAACGCACTTGTACATTCCTATGACCCTGAAGATCCTCGTTCATGGAGAACAATTTGCCCTTCCTGCAATACTGCTCGCAATGTGTCAGGATTATTAGAATGTTGCTTCTAATCTTGATTCGCTGACATTAATTATGTAATATCTACCTATTCTATTTTGTTTTAAGTGTGTTGGGCCAGCAGTAATTGGCTTTTGCTGTTGCGGTGTCCCTGCCAAATCTGTTTTCGTTCTGTATAATTATGTTTGTAATTGTAATGTGTAACTGGCAAAGCTAATAAAATAAAATAAAAATAAAATAATCACCCTTCAGCTTCGGCAGGTAGCACAAACGTCGACCTTGATAAAAAAAGTCTCATCCAATAATTGTTTAGTATCTGTAGGTGTGGCATTAGAGACTTTTTTAGTGCAAAGTTTGACAGAAACTTTGCAGTATTGTGATGAGTGGCGAAAATTCACGCGATATATACATAGATAGATACATAGATAGTGTAAACTTTCCGGGGGGTAAACTTACCAGGTTAACGACATACATACTTGTCGTACTAGTATCAGTCTTTCATAGACGACAAATATTTATGTCGCTTAAAGCTCGTAAGTCCTATAAAGAGCGATAACAGACAGGATTGTACCTTATCTATGGATATTTCTTGAAAGACGTGGAATGAAAGAAGATTCCCCCCGGAATATATTAGAATACCACTGCGCACGCGTGGTTTTGTTTGCTACTGGCGAATACAACAATGGCGGAGAAACGCAAAGGAGTGATCAATTTTCTTCTCGAAACAACGAATTTCTAGGCTTAACTGAATGGCTAATTAAATATGGTCTGGGCGAAAGGGTTTATTGTCTGCCTAGCGTAAGGTGCGAATGAATATTAAAAGCTTTATATTTAACTTTAATATGGTGTGGCATGTTGACGATGTTGTGAAGTCGGTTTGTAGAGTGTTGTTGGTTCGTGTCTGTTATATTTTACACGAGTGGCGCTCGAGCAGTTGCACATCAGCTCAGTGACAAATTCTGTATACTGGAGATTGTAGACTGTCTTCGCATTTTGATTTGGCGTTCAATAAGCAACTGTACGAAGAACCCTGGCCATATAGTAAACATTGAATGTTTAAGTTCTACATGTATCTGTACCTGCGTGAACTTAGCGCGTGATTGGGCAGACGATTCGCAAGGCTACACAACGTGAAGCTAGCAACATAATCATCAGACGATCGTAATTTGTGAAGGCAACAAAACTTAGTTATCTTTACATCCACTTGGCAAATTTTAGTCAATTTTGATCTGGATTGACTGGACGTCACACGATACGTATTAGTGTCGGAATTCTTGTGATGCGCCAAGTTTTTATGCAAAAATTTCGAGATTTTTGATGTTATTAAACAGACCGGAAAACAATAGTGAAGGGCACAAAAGACGTCAGTATTCATGTTTATCGCAGTTTATAATTTTTTTTGCATTCTTAAAGAGAAAATGACTCTAAGGGGGCTTTCCACATACACGGTTAGACCGGTCAGTCCGGTTAAATGGAACACGATTCGTTTGAGGCCTGGGATGGTCTGACTGGAAAATTTGGTCCTAATCAAAAGCAAGTTCATTCTGGCCGGACTGACCGGTCTAACCTTGCCAATTGGAAAGCGCCCTAAGAATCCCTCGAGATTCTATTTTGGGTTGTTTGTCTGAGTTTTCGCTTGTATTAAATTAACTTAATACAAGGTTGCGGGGCTGGCAGCTCTGTCCGTACACGTGGCAAAAATTGTTATTATCTTTGACTAGAAACTTTGCACTATCCTTGACAGACTTCGACCTTGATATCTTGATATAAAAAAAGTCTCCTCCAATAATTGTTTATTATCATGCACAACGTCATGCAATAATTTTTAATTAGATAAAAGAACGATTGTTTAGCGCACAGGCTGTATATAATAACTATTTCTGCTGTTATTTTGTCTTTGAAGGTATGGGACTATTACATCAACGAAAGCTATCTTACACAAAGACACCAATCTATGTAAGGGTAAGAGTTGTGTTCGTCGTAGACGTCTTAGACATGTCAAGCCTGATTCCACATTTCTTTTTTGCCTCGTTCTAAGGTTACGGATTCGTCGACTTCGACCACCCACAATCCGCACAGACGGCAGTTTCTGCTCTTGTATCCAACGGCATTCAAGCACAAATGGCTAAGGTAAGCTTTTAAAATGTGTATGACGTGCATGAACATTTAATTTGTATAATTGCATTTGAAAGAACACTAAATAAGACGTCTGCTCAGGCGTTTATCAGGGCACTGATTTCTGCAATCTTGCATGGGTAGTCTGTGCACATTTGGAAAACCTGCGGAACAGTGTGTACATAAGTGTTTGTTAAAAAGTGCAATAATACGACTAGTAATAAGTAATACGATAGTAACGACACTTACATGCTATCTAGACATGCAAACAATTCAACAGGGGGAAGTTGTACGAAGCCTATAGATAGCCTATCCGCGGTGGATAAAGTCCTAGCGAGTGCTATCAGCGCTTTGAAAAACTTAACTTTTATCTGCCGAATAGCACTATTAAATACACAAGTCGTTTTTTAAGGGATAAAATTTAGATTTATGTTGTTCAAAGCACGACTAGTGTGGTTCTCTATAGTTAAAGCTTAGGACTCCAACAATAATGGTTTGGAATCATAGAACGAACATTTCAGCTCGCATGAAAGTGCTCCAAACGACGATTAAAGATATACTTCGTGCTCCGATAATGTGTTTTGCCTTGATTTTAAGAAGGATAAATAGGCATGACCATGCGATCGCCCGAATTATTTTGCACTTCAATTGAGGTATATGGTCTGGAAACTCGGCGAATTTCATTGTTTTATATTTTTGGTCAGTTTTCACCGTCACTCAACACATTGTATTTTCTGTGTAATGAAACAGTCATCCGATAGCTACGGGTTTAATTTGGGTAGTCTTTCGTTTTCACGTGCCCATAGAGTTTCTTTTGCTAACATCAGCATTGCGCCATCTTGAAAGAAAAGATGGAGTTTCCAAATCAGCCTCCTCCACAGCTGTGTCTCAATATTAAACACTTATTCACTGGTACCGAGGTTAAACAGTGTGTTTTGTAGCCCGACACCGCTGTTGTTTCCCGTGGCGAAGCCGAGTACAACAACGAGCGGTCGAGGGGCCACAAATTCACACTGTTTCCCGAGGTACCAGTTAATAAATGTTTTGTTACAGTATATCAAGTGTTAAATGACAACAAAAATGTTGAGCAAAACCTAATGAGAGCAAAACCTCGGAAATTGTTTTAAATGAAGGAAAACTGAAGAAAAACAAACAAAGAATAACTGAAGCTGACAAGCTACTTCCGGTTTTTTATTTTTCTATAGGGAAAAATAAAAGTAAGGTTGCCTGGTGCTTTACGCGGGAAACATCACGATTTTCGGACCACCACGGGGAGACCGCTCGCCCAATCAGAAAGCTAGAAAAACGGATTTTACACTTGATGATAACAATATACAATTATTGGATTCATCTAAGCCCGACATGGCAAAATATTTTAGTCAACATTAAATATTGACAATATTGGGCTCGGTCAAGCCTAATATTGGAATTCGAGACTTGCAAATATTTCCTGTATCGGGCGAAGATGAATCCAATAGGTGTTTTATTATACCGAACAAATAATCGTGCAATTGACAAGTAAATATACCTTGCGCGATCTGTCCAAAGATATGCTGTCTAATGTGTAGTTGTCCTACATCGTTAAATATTTATATCTTATTAGATGTTTTTGGTGTGTAGTATCGCTGTATATTTTTACGAGTTGTGCCGTATTTTGACGAGCCCGATTTATTATACAACTGCTCTGATCATCAAATTTTTATGGAGAAAGAAAACTCTAAAAAGGCCAGAGAAGTAGCGTGACTTGCACCAAGACAAAATAATAAGCATACATGAAGTAGTCTCCCGGGTGATAAATTTGATTGGCTAACAATCCAAATAACTAACTATCCAAATATCGCTGTATATTTGTACTCATTTTTAGCGTTATTTGGACAGTTTTTAATGCAGTTGTATAATAATGGACGATTATTTGTGAGATTATATGCGTCATGTTCTGAATGACGCCATATTAAATAAGCAATATTTTACTACCACTCTAAACTTGGGAAGGGTAAGGTGAATGGTGCCGCTTCGGGTATGTAGCGGAAGTTATTCACTGATCTCAATAAAACTGGATAGGTCATTCCCTATGGCCAGCAGTCAAACATTTCGTGCCATTGAACTATAAGAAGACTGGGAGATAACTCAGGGGGGGATTTTGAAGCCAGTGCCAGTCCCTTTGCTGGTAGCTCCCGTGCTTCAAGTTACTTAATTTTCATCCTCCCATATATTATGTTTGGGACGATAACAAATTACTCCAAAACAACGGATTGAGATACATTGTTTTATACGTATGTTTTTAGAAATAGCATTGGCTTCAATTTGATGTATAGTATAAGTTTCCTTGTTATTTTAAACTTTTTAAAATGTAGTAAATGTTCGACGATATTTCGCTGGGAAATAACACTAAGAAACTTGTTGTAGTTTTTCTGAGTTTTGAGCTGAAATACTTAACGCTGAACGTTGGGCTATATATGAAACTGATGCTATTGAAAAATGCTATTTGGTATAGAAACTTCAAGACTTTAGCTAAAAGGGAAATAACTAACCTACGGCGAACAAAATGGCAGTTGTTTTTCTATTTTTTAGTTATTTCCCTTTTAGCCAAAGTCTTGAAGTTTCTTTACCATGCAAATAGCATTTTTCAATAGCTTCAGTTTCATATGCAGCCCAACGTTCAGCGTTAAGTATTTCAGCTCAAAACTCAGAACATTCAAAGATTTTTGGCTTCATCCATTCATAGGGCCTGACTTATGGAGTTAGCGTTCCAGTTTACTTAGAGTTCAATGTTTCGTGCCAGTGGCCGCCATCTTACGTAGGGGAACATATGACGCATTGCGGCCTTAGAACTTGTTCCCAATCCCAAAGTTGACTGGCATAAACAATCTTGACGTCAGCACGGTCAGATTATCCTAGACTTGCTCCAAGTCCGCCTCTTAGCGCTAGTTTTTGCGGGCGGGTGGAATGTCAAAAGGTCAAAAATGTTTGAAAACGACTT
Source organism: Paragorgia papillata (assembly GCA_035771165.1). NCBI lineage: Eukaryota > Metazoa > Cnidaria > Anthozoa > Scleralcyonacea > Coralliidae > Paragorgia > Paragorgia papillata. The sequence goes on from JAWNZC010000183.1 coordinate 497,096, forward strand.
TGAGAAAGTCTAGATTATCCGGGAGAAGAATAATAGGGAGCTTAAGCAAATACAACGCGAACGCCAAGGACAACGTCTTTAATACAATAGAATTTTTCTCAAACAACAAAGAAAATGAATAATTTTTAGCCCCGAGGCCAAGAGTAATCCTAAGGCCATCCCCGTTCTACATACAACGTTATTCAGATCATTTTCACGTCTTCAGGACAACGTTAACTCATGAAACGGCGAAACCTCGTGAAACGGCGAAACCTGTTAGTTGTGTTTGACTTCAAACTATGCGACAAAATCCTTTTAGCTAGAACTCTAAAGTTTTTGGATGTCGAAAAACATACTTTAAGTATTCAATACAACGTAAATGATTCGTTGGTTTCTGCTAGATACTGGACTTTAGAGTAGACTGCCGTCGTCGTCCTAGCTTGCTTAAGCTCCCTATTAAGTACTCTGTGCCTGGGGAGTCGGAAAAGCCGTAAAGCAAACAACAGATACCGGTTCGTTTAGCTTTCACATGTTTAACTACAAATACAGTCAAAAGATGGCAAGTACACAACACGAGATATTGTTAAGGCATTAAGATTACTTTATTATATGGCACGGATTACTTCCGGTAAAATCACGCGCTGTGATATGATTGGTTGCTGACGGGGCGAGATTTCTCCGTAATGCCCACGGGCATTATGAAAATTGTTAATGCCCTACGATTGGAAACAAACAAAAAATCCTAATAAGAAACTTTTATTGCCGAAAAACGGCGAAAATATATGAAATAGACGACGATGAACATAACAAAAGTAAATTCTATTATCCAGAGGAGAAAGAAACAGAAGAAAATAACGCTAGTTCGGTGTTTTGACGAAGTTAAAGGAAGCGAAGACCAAGAAATACAAGATTGATTTTGAAATAAAAAGTGCCATATAATAAACTACTTAATAACCTCGACCGTTCGGTCTTTACGGTAAAGTATCAAACCTCGGTCTTGAGCGTATTAACCTCGCTATCGCGCGGTCAATACAGCAAGACCTCTGTTTAGTATTTTACCGTAAAGACCTCACTCTCGGTTATTCAGTAGTTAATAAAAGGTACAATTTAAGACTTGAATTGAATTCTTCGTAGATTTTATAGTCTGTTTTTCAGTTTATAGTTTCTTCGTTGTCGGCACTGAAGAAAAACAACGAAATTTAAAGGTTTTAAAGCTCATGCAGTAATAAAAACAAATGCAAGAAATTAGCGTCTTAAACCTTATTGTATACTTCTTGTGTCCTTACATTCACTTAAATTTTCTTAAAATAACTCTTTTTGTCTGTTTTCAATCTACGAAAGCTTATGAACTTTAGTGGCGCCCATCTTAGGTAGTGGTCACGTCATTATACAGCTGGCACGCTAAATTCGGTCCCATGTCCTATCCAGTTTTATTGAGATCAGTGAGGTTATTGGGTTGGGAACACGGTTCGGAACCTTTTAAACTGATGTGCTGCATGCATTGCAAGTTATACAAGAAAGGGGCCAACCAATATGTTATCTTTTCTTTAGCAACAAGAACAAGATCCTACTAACTTATATTTTCAGAATCTTCCTTATCATTTTGATGAAACTGTAAGTACCTTACAAAATTGTATAATGGCAACATAAATAAAAATTTTCAATTTTTGACGTTCTGACTAGTAAACGTACACTAATGTAACCCACTTACCCAAGTAACTAGAACATTTTTTTGATAACAACATTGCTAATTGCGGCAAAACACAATCGTATCATCCGCCATCTTGTTTCAAAAACTGTGCCTAATTAATTTGGACGTTAGTGACGTTGCAAGCTGGGTAAATATTATAAAATTACAGTTTGCTTATAGCTGCGAGTGCTTTTCGTGTTTTTGAAAGTGTTTGTAGTGCAGTGATATGAAGACGACATTCATAAAATCGAACTTTAAACATAACTAATAAAGATTAACCCAGTTTGTGACGTCAGATGCATATAAAGAATTGTCTAATTTAAGATTGCGGGTGATAACATTGGTTTTTGTCGACTGATTAGTGATGTTGTTGTTGACAAATATCGTTCATATTACGTGAATTACATTAGTAAGTATGTTTATTATATGGCAGCAGCGCTGAGAGGTCCGAATATGGGAATCCTGTAATTTGATTGGTTCATAAGCGGTTGGATATTTCCCGTATCCGCCCGCTCAGAGCGGAATCTGCCGTTCGGGACCGTAAGTTTTATAAACAAAATGGCAGTCATGTCAGTATATGCAACAAGATGGATTATAATTTCAGAACTACTCATTGTTGAAATATATTGTGCAGGTATGTTGTTAGAAATTTTATAAGCGTTCATTTGATGTATAGTTCGAGTTTCAACGTTTTGTGAAAGTTTTTAAAATGTCCAAAACGTTCGTAACATCGTTCGTAATAATATAACATTTACTTCTCACAAATAGTATTAGAATTCAGTGTTCGATTTTATTTATTTTTTATTATTATTTAGTATTAGAATTTCAGATGATTTTTTATTCAACTACTTATCGTACGATCTTGAGCAATATGTCAAACAAAAGCAATTGAAAAATACTATTTGGGATAGAAAGTTCAGGATTCTAGCTCAACAGAAAGTACTTTAAAATTGGGAAAATGTCTGCCATTTTCGTTTAGTTCGCAAGAAAGATGGGTCGAGTTTTCATAGAACGTTCACAACATTTATGGCCATATAATAAACTATACTTATTGAACTCGCTTGTTCGGTCGTGATATATCGGACCTCTGTTTTTTGCACAGACCTCAACTCGCTGCGCTCGTCTCGGTCCGTACTAAAAAAACAGAGGTCCGATATTTCACTAGTACAGACCGAACAAGCGAGGTCAATAAATAGTTATTATTGATTAGAACGTCATCGATTGAAAATTTTGATTTTTGTTGCCATTACCCTATAACATTACCATGTCGCGCGAAAATATCGACGGAAGTTCGTCAAGCTCATCGGCTGTAACCAGTCGTCGTCAGCATGAGACTGAAATTTTTCGTCAGCTTTGGGCTTTAAATGCACGTTTCAAGGATGTGGACGTATTTGTTTAAGCTGAGTGTTCAGGCGAAACGTTTTCTTATCTCGCCAAACTCCGCCATTGTTGACAGCTTCGTGAATCGTGCGTGACATTCACGCGTCGTACACGAACTCGAATACCCCGCTGTGGCGGGGTATTCCTCAGGTTATACCCCGCTGTGGAGGGTAATTCTACGATAAATTAACTGGTCACGTGGTACAAATCAAGCTCTCTGACTGGACAATTTACAGTTGAGATATTATATTATAAGTAATACCATAAACATGGGGGAAATTAGTGATTAAATGTCCTCGAAAGCCGAGGGAGGATTTGTGGATATTTAATCATTTTTTCCCCCGGCATGTCATGGTATTAGTTTGTAATACCATGATTATCTTATATTAATTTATTCATGCATAATCTTTGATGTGCATATAATATATAGGTTAGTTACCTTGCATATTAAATGACCTACTATATCGCTTGAAACTGACTACGTCTAGAATTCTAATTTTTTTGTTAAATAACGACAAATATCGTCTGTATCATGAATAACTAAGTAAGGTAACTAGCTTAGTTACCTCCTCGCTGTATAACTAACCTATACATAATGCATTTCTTTAGTGTGTAAAACAGTACTGTTTGGATGTTTGGTCATGCATGCTAATGAGGGAAAAGTTAGAAATTTGCCCTGTTAGAGGGAAAAATTAAAAAAATTGCCCTATTTGGGGGAAATTAGAGATTATATTACCCGGTGAGAACAAAAGAAACCGAGTCAGTCATGGTATTACTATAAACCGAAGGTCGTGGTAGTATGGTTGGTTGCTCGGAGTAGCACCTAATCATACTCCACCTGAGTTCGCTGTCTCACAATAGTTTTACCAACAACATAAGATAAAGAGTTAAGTCTTTCGATACTGAAGAAACTAGATTCCAGTTACGAAATATCACCTAAGTACCATCTTTCTAAGACCAGCGTTCACTTGACCATGTAGCTCTGTCAACAGAACATCGGACTAGTAAACCGAATGTCGAGGGTTTGAATCTCAGCCGCGCTCCATGCAGTAGAGTGTTTTCTACTTACCCAGTATAATTCGTCATTCGCAGTATAGCAAAATCTTTTTTTAAATTTTTTTATCAATCGTGAGCGGGCGGAATCCTAGGTAATGCTGCAATTTGATTGGCTGCGTGAGCGGGCAGTTTTTTACGATATCTAACCACGGTCACGGAATCCTAAATTTAATTTTAAAATTCATTTAAAATTGACCGATTTTCATAACTATTTCGCTTGCCACAGAAAAAATAAATTCAACAGAGAGCTACGGGGATGCTAATGAGTTTTATTATCCAAATGGTTTTGACAACTTCATGTGTAAACAGCGAATTTTAAAAGAAACGCTGGGAAAACTGTGACAAAGCAAAATTTACGAGTTGACATTTATAAAGAAAACAGTTTAAAACGGTAGAAAAAACATACATAAACTTGTGAACACAGTATTTTGAATCACTAAATGAAACTATATAGAAATATATATAAAAAAATCATACCACGAGATTAAAATAGAAAAGCTCAGTGAAACCTTTTGACACTAAACTGTCTTTCTTCTGTTATCCAACCGCTATACTCAACAAAACCGCTACAAGTCTTTTACCTTTTAGCCAAACATTTTCCACATGCCAACTTCATCGTCTCATGTCCTTGAAACTTGAAATTACAAATGGCTTACTGACAAGCATTTTCGTCTTCAAACTCGAGGACCACACTTTCAATTTTCATGCAGTCAGCCAAATATTGAAAGCGACTTTCCAAGCGAACAGCCAAAAACGAGCAAGCGACGAAGAAGAACGACGAAGAATCTTTATCAACTAAACTTTAAAAACACTTGGACTGCATTTTGACTGCCCTTCGTAACTAGATCTTCAAGTTTTGAATGTTTTTTATCACAAAAAAAGGTTCCAAGCTGGGTGTCAGACTACATGTCGGCAGTTGTTTACTCTCGAACGATAAACGTTGGACTTTTGAATATCACGTGAACGTCATCTTGATTACGCAACTTAATTCAATTATGTTAATTTCTCTAATTGTGTAACAAAAAAATAAATAAGTTATTTACCGTTTTGGTCGGGCCGTACAGAAAAATATTTGCCCTCGGTCTCAAAAATGACCCTCGGCCTGCGGCCTCGGGCCTTTTTTAAGACCTCGGGCAAATATTTTTCTATACGAACCTCCCAGCCGGTAAATAACATATATATAGTTTTTGTGACTCGCTCACTTCGTCACTTACAATTTTGAGTTGGGCTCTCATATTTTTCTTGACTAAATTGTTTTATGTGCTGTTTGGCGTGTTGGTTTTTTTTACGAACAAACAACCTCAATTTGTGAAGAAAAAGGGTAATTTTCATTTTTTCAACCACCATGTGAATATGACGTCAGATTTTGAACTTTTTTAAACAAACCATTTCATTCTAGCATATTTTATTCTGACCTATATTAGATCTCTATTAAACCTTATCAAGTTGCATATTTTTATATCAATGCATCATTTTAATCTAATGAACACCTTAAAAAAGATAATTATGTTTCTACTGAATTTTATGCACGTTTTTTTGATGCTGCAGAATGCAGTGGCCTGAGAAGGAAAAAAAGGTAGTGTGTATTCTTGTTCTTTTTATTACTATCAAAGCTGCATATTCAGTACAAATGAGTATAGTGGCCAGTGGTCGGGCAAAAATTAGCTACATTTCTACCCGCGTATTTTCCATAGAAAATAGTAATAGTGAAAAGTGGGATTATACCAATTCCATAATAGTAAAAAGTGGGATTATACTAATTCCAAAGAAAGGTGATCTTGGTCTTACTACAAATTACCGTGGGATATCATTAAGTGTCACAGCAGCAAAGATTTACAACAAGCTGATTCTAGACAGGGTACGAGTGCACCTAGATCCTACACTCACGATAAATCAAAATGGTTTCCGTGCTGGAAGGTCAACACTGTCACAAATGTTGACACTGAGAAGACTAATAGAGGGCATAAAAGAACAGCAACTTCCAGCTATAACTTTTGTTGATTTTAGCAAGGCATTTGACTCTATACACAGGTAAATTGACGGAGATCTTAAAAGCCTATGGTGTACCGTTGAAAATAGTGGGTGCCATAAATATATTATACAAAGATACTATGGCACAAGTGCTATCACCTGATGGCGACACTGAGTTTCTTTACTATTCATGCAGGTGTTCTACAGGGTGATGCCCTAGCACCATTTTTATCCCCGAGCCCGGGCGGAGGGCCGAAGGCCCGGAGCCCGGTGAGGGTGCTAATCTCGACATGCGTGGAGTCCACTTTACACGCGAGATGAAAAGCTGAAAGCAATTCTGAAACCTGTTTATATATCTATATATATGTTATCAAATCCACAACTTGCGCAGTTCGAATAGCAGGGTACTGGTAACTAACCTGTTAAATTATTCAAATTATTTAAATTTACGTCAACAAATTATAATTTATAAGTTCGGTTGGATTATTAACGAAATAGTTTTTCAACGATCATGACGAAAGAAATCTTTGCCAGAAAAAATGGTTTCAGCTAAAATGTACATTAATATTACTATGGAAAAAGACCAAAGAAAGAAGGCTAAGAAGAGATGTGGCAGCGAGAAAAAGACAACAATAAATACGACTTAAAACCACTGAAAAAAGCCTAAAAATTAATACGATAAAGACCGAAAATGATGCCGACCGAAATGTAACTGAAAGAAGAAGGATGTGTCCTGAAACTGTTCCAAGCCGGTAAAGAATTTTGCTCTGGTGTATTGTACATAACTCGAGACGGAACGATAAAGAAATTTTGAAACAAACGGCTTTTTAGATCATGAAGAGAACTGAATGATGCCTTCTCATATTTATGTGTCAACAACGAAAAAAGTAAGAAACCGCGAACGAGAAAAACAATCCGAAAAGAGTAGACTGAATTGGCAGTGTTTGTGATGACAAAAGCAGAAGAAAGTTTAACGGTAGGAGATTCGTATTTACCAGTTTAGCTGAGTTAAAACGGAAGAAATCTTGAAAATGAAAATTAATATAAATAATATATTGTCTAGAGTTGTCTTTTAACGCTAGGACGTTGACATTGTGTCTTTTCTTGGCCACTGTTTATATCTATTTTTGAATGAAAATTTGTCATTTGGTTCATCTCGTGTGTTTTTTTTTAATATTGACTTTGCATGTTCTTTCGCCTTTCGGTCTGTTAATACATGACAACAGATGAACCTTGCTAACTAATTTTCTGGGATGTTTTCTGATCTGTGTGTCATTAATACAACAAAAAACACAAATTGGGGGGGGGGGGGGGGGGGGTGGGGTTAAAAATGCATATAAAGCGGGCGAGGGGTTGTTGCGTTCATGTATTTCTAGTTTATTATTGTCTTGGACTATGTACTTGGTGAAGCTACCAGAGAACCTGAAAAGACAGGATTCACCCTAACAACACGTCAAAGCAGTCGACATCCAGCAACACATATTACTGACACAGATTTCGCAGACAACATCGCGTTAATATCTGACCTCCTTGAACAGGGACAACTTCTGTTACTAGGGTTAGAAATTGCTGCTGGAAAAGTAGGTTTACATGTCAACTATAAGAAAACGGAATATATGTTGTATAACCAACCAGATGGCGACATGTTTACATTAAAAGGTGAAAAGCTAAAAAAAAAGTGGATGATTTTATTTACCTTGGGTCATGGATCCAGTCAAGTCAGAAAGATATGGAAACCAGAATTCCACAAGCATGGCCGGCTCTCAATAAGATGGAAAAAATATGGAAATCAAGCCTCCACAAAAGGCTTAAGATACAATTCTTTCGTGCTACAGTGGAGAGTGTGCTCCTGTATGGTGCCGAAAGCTGGACACTTACTAAGAAAATGAGAGATCGACTTGACGGAAACTACACAAGAATGCTTAAGCCCTGCACAAACGACCAAGTTTTCCTTGACAAGTTCCTTGGTAACTTTCCTTGCTCGTGTGTACGATGAACAAGGTTTTTTTCCAACAAATTTCTTTGACAAGTTATAATTGCTCGTGTGTACGGTTGGACAAGTTTTCCTTGACAAGTTTTATTTGTTCGTGTGTACGACACAAATTGACAAGTTTTTCATCAACAAAGAGCCTTGTTCAAAAGCTGATCACGCCAGCTTTTGAACAAGAAAAATTGTTCGTGTGTATAGTCGTCAAGCAAACCTTGACAAGATATTGCACAGTACGTCACTGGGCACTCATCTCCGAAGCTCATTACGTGAATGAGCTTCGGAGATGAGTGCCCAGTGACGGGCACTTAGAGTTGTATTAAATGTGTCATGGAAAGAACACAAAACCAACAAAGAGCTGTATGGTGACCAACACCGCTGCCAAACGTTTTGCGCATGCGCGACGTCCGAGCTCGTCCTCAGAAAAAGAGCGGGAAAACACTGAAATATTTGGACTGGTCCGACAGTCCGACACAAAAGTTAAAATTATAAGCATACTACCGAAAAGATAAGGTAGATAATTTGTGCATGGCTTCTTTGTCAATATTGTAACATATTCTGAATTTACCCCTTCGTAATTTTCTTTACCCTTTTTTTAAAACACAAATGAATAGTCGAGTCTTACTTAGTCTTCGCTGTCTGGTTGTTGTCACCACGGCTTCTCTTGATATTTATTCTAGCGAATTCACGCATGCGCAAACGTTTGGCAGCGGTGTTATGGTGACCTGCGAAAAGTAACACAAACACTTCGTACACAAAGAAGAATTGGTTTAGTTTAGATGTAAACGAACCCTAACGTTGATTAAAATCTCCTTTTGCGGCCGAGGAAAGAATTTCGTGACACGAGTCAGCCCGGTTAGTCGGAAGGTTCCGTTGTGTTTTTTTTTTATACACACTGTGCATATAGTTTACTTTAATTAGGGTACTTGAAATAGTTTGAAATAAGTCATTGAACACAATGGATGCCTTCTCCTTGTTGATCAGCTTTATTGGACTTGTTTTGACTCTAGTTTCGCTGCTTCTACTATGTGGGTGCGTCTATTTAGTCTATATCCACAACAGATACTCACATTTGCCGGGTCCACGTCGCTCTAGTTTTTTCTTAGGAAGTTTCACGGAGTTAAGAGCCTATTTGAAAGAGGACAAGCCCCATTACGATTATTTGTATGACGTGTACGAACAGTTTGGTCCAATTTATGTCGTGTTTCTGGCCTACATACCACTGGTCGTAGTGACCGATCCACTTTATATCAAACAGATTTTCATCGACTCGCATATCAATGTTCCGAAGAGCAAATCCCTGTATAGGAAGATTGGATTCGTCTACGGCGAAAGAGCTTTGGGTTATGGTTTGGCAAGCAACACGGACAATAGCTCGTGGTTACGAAGACGTCAGATGATCGCTCCCGCCTTTCACAGACAAAATCTGAAGAAATTCATGACTCGTTTCAATGAAGTAAGCGACAAACTGTCTGCAAGGTTGGCTAGTTGTGCAAGTGAAAGTCGGGAAGTCTCTATGTTACATGAACTGGGTAACACTATCTTAGATGCCATTGCTCTGGTGGCTTTCGGGATTGATCTCAGAGCTATAGAGGACACAAGTTCTCCATTTCGCGGAGCAATTAATCGTGTCTTACAAGGGCTAGGGGACAACCTCCGATCCGCTTTTCCGTTTTGGTTATTACAAGTTTACCAATGCGGCGTTCTTCAGACGGAAATTCAACGAAGCCAGATCGAGGCGGTGAGATTCTTGAGGGATTTTGCAAGAAAGTGTATTACGAAGCGATTAACCAAGGCCAAAGGTGTGGATGCTCCAAATGATATATTGTCTTATATTTTGAAATGTGCCGAGAAAGATGACACTGTGACCATGGAAGACCTCGTCGATGAATTTCTAACAATCTTTTTCGCTGGATATGAGACCACAGCCAGCTCATTGGCTTTTACCTTATTCGAAGTGATCAGCAATCCAGAAATTGAGCAAAAAATTTTTGAAGAAGTACAAGAAGTAATTGGCACGAAAGATTATGTGGAGTATGATGATCTACCACAACTGAAATACACTGATCAATGTATAATGGAGGGTTTGCGAAAATTCATGATTGGTGGTGGGCCAAGTCGTATTTTAACAAAGGATATTGTTGTGGGTGGTTATAAACTACCAGCTGGCTGTCATGTTGTAGCTAATAAATTTGCAATTTGTCGAAGTGAAAATTTCTGGAAGAATCCCAAAGTGTTTGATCCCAGTCGCTTTGCATCTCCAGAAGATATTCCTCACTTCCGCTACATTTACTTTCCGTTTTCACTTGGTCCACGGAACTGCATTGGGGAAAAATTTTCCATGTTTGAGGCAAAGGTGCTGCTTGCTCGTCTCATTCAAAAGTTCAAGTTTCGACTTCTTCCCGGGCAAACTTCAGCAATCAAGGAAAGAGTTACACTCATTCCCAGGGATGGTGTACAATGCACGGTTGAATTCCGCTAAACTGGAATACTACCCTTGTTTTTTGTAAATGAAAAAGGTTCTGCGTACCATATATTTTCCGATTAAGTGCCTTGACTATGGAAACTATAGACTCCTTTAACTATGGAAAGTTTAATTTTCAATATTATTTTGGACTTGACAGATCAAATATTTGGAACTCAATTGATGAAGAATTAAAAATATTTAGCAAATTTTAATTTAAACGGAAATTGATAAATATTCTACTGAATTCATATGGTAATCTCAACTAATATTTCATTTTGAAAATATGCTAATTGTAATGTGTTCCTATATTGTTATATAGGAACATAATACTCTATTAGCACATTTTTTTTATGTATCCAACAAAATTTGGATATTGCAAGACAGTACTTAGTTGTCTTAATTTCTTCTTCTTTTGTCCAATTAGTATAATTTCTTGTATTACTGTATAATCAGCTAACTGTCTAGTCTAGCCCTTTGGTTAGTACAGCTTGTACTGTACCTATTTTAAGTTTGAAATATTTAAGGGCTTTTTCCCCCTTTTTATATATACTTGTAATGCAATGCAAAAATGGTACTAAACAGATTGTCTTGTCTTGTCTTGTCTTTGAATAAGTGTTACACTTTCGTCGAATAACCGCCCATTCTAAACTTTGATTTTTTAAATAAGTCCCACTCCTGTCTTTTATTACACTAATTTTACATCACAACGCAAGTTCTCAGAAACAAACTTTTTTTAATTGAAAATTATTCACATAATTTATGTCTATGTGCCTGAACATTCTTTTTTCCACCTTGGCCAGCTCTGCGTGTAAGGTCTCTGCAATCATTGTGAGTATCATTTCATTTTGTGAATCATCACACATTCTCGACTGAAAACATATAAACAATCTGTAAATGTTTGTTTTTGCTTGTTTCAACTTTCAGTATACGATCTGGTATTTTTCTCAAATAACAACTTTGTTATTCTTTTTATTAAATATATTTTTGTATTTAAGTGGCCCCCCCTTGAGTAAGTGCCCCTCCTTTACGTCCACAAATTAATAAGTGCTTAATCGAGGAAATACGGTACATCTACGACTGAATATAAGCAAGCCTGATATGAATAAGTGAAGCTAGTGCGTATTGTATGAATAATAAGAGAGTTGTTCAGTTGAAGATGTGCACATCCAAACTCCTTATGAAAAGATTACAAAATCGTGCATTAATCTGAAGATAGGTCACATAAATTTCGAAAACAAAAAAAAAAGAGAAAGCTATATATGTGTTTAATTAGAAGAGGTCAACGGTTTCTCCAAGGTGTGGCCGATAGATTTTGAAGGGAATTAAGTAATTAAAGTGTCACTGAGACGAAATTTTCACCTCTCATTCTTATTTCATTATTGTAAAGTATACCCACCTACAACCTACTGTACGAAGTTTTAACTCGAAATTCAAAAAAGAGGAGCTGTTATTGCGAGTAGAATTTGGACCCCCCCCCCCCCTAAATTCGGACCCCCGGTCCAAATCTACTAGTAGATTTGCACCCCCCGGTCCAAATCTCCTAGTAGATTTGGAACCCCGGGGGTCCAAATCTACTAGTAAATATGGACCCCCGTTGGCGGATTTGGACCCCCCTCCAAAAGTTAAATATATGTAGTGTGAACACAATAATATAAACGAAATTCATAATAGCGAACAGTCTGAAGTTTTTTTGTCACTTTATATTAGTGATAAAGAACACAAACCGTAAAATAGAAACCACTACCAGAGTTAGTAAAAGCGATCTCCACGCTCTCCATAGCACGGTGAAGAACGCTGGTGATTTATACGATCGAGCTAACAGCGTATAGAATAAATAAGATATAATTCAGTTGCAATGGATAATGGATATACCAGGCGGGAAACGTAATTTAAAAATCAAAATCAATGTCTTCAAGTTCGGTGCGCTCTAAGACTAAGCACGATGTATAAAGCTAAGGCTAAGACGCGAATAAGTATTTCGTGCTCTTCAGATCATGTGGTAACTTTACGTCTTAATAGGATGCGTCTTTGAGAATAGAGACTTATATTTGTCCGTTTATCTCACAAGTTTGTTCTATTTGTTCGCTTGCAAACTGACTAAAAATGTAATTAATAATAACACACCACCATGCATGTATATCAAAACACAGAAGTGACTTTTTACATAGGTTCAGGGTTCCTATTGATAACAGTATTTAATTTATTGCTGAAGAGATTACTGTGACTAAAATCTATCTATAATTTTGGCCAATGTCCCAGCGCGTATCCGCTAATGTATTTTTAACAAAAGCGATATAGAAATGGCACATTAGCATTAGGACCAACGCGATTTCCATGAATGCTTGTAAACAATATTAAAAGTGATGACTCACCAGTAGTCTTGAAGCTATAAAACTGTTCCAGTGTCATTTATCTTTTGAACGTGAACCTAAACTATCCTCTCGAACTACGATCTCGCTGCTGGCCGAAATGACTCAACCAATGTGCGATACGACCAATCCAAGATGCGCGAACATTTGGCGAACTGTTTGGAAAGTCAGTCCTTCTCACCATTTCCCAGACAACCCGAGTCTAAAGCTGTCAAATTCCGCAAAGAGTTTGCCTTTCATGCGATTGAGTTGTTTTGCCATTGTCTCATGCCAGAGGCATGGGACGGATATGATCGAGTGCAACTTGTGCGGGAAATGGCTGCACATGAAATGCGAGAATCTAGAGACATTCCCAAATGAAGACGAATGGCAGTGTAGAGATTGTCGGCCTCCAAGCCCAAAGCGATCCAAACATTTATAAACGATTATAACAGTTGAAACGTTTTAACAGAACTAATGTTGTGATCTACATTTTTCAGTAATGTTTTTTTTTATCTTTTACATATTTGGTCATAAACGATTATACCAGTTGAAACTTTCTTGGCAGAACTAATTTTGTATATACATTTTTTAGCGATGTTTATTTATCCTTGTAGTTGTATACATATTTTCCATTTGGTAACTTTCTAGTTTTTTTGTAGTACTTACTCAGTTTAATAACAGTGTTAAGATTTTTGAATTTAGATGATGTTACTGGCAATAGAATTTTATTATTTGATGCATGTACGTCAACGAACCAAATTTTCGAACTTTGAAAATGTCGCCCAACAATGTTTTCTATTCGCTATTGCAACACAATAAGCTCGACTATGTGGGGTTTATGAATGTAACCGATATTCATCGTTTTTCTGGGTTGTTTTGGGTATAAAAAATGTTTAAAAAGGGGGGTCCAAATCTCCTAGTAGATTTGGACCGGGGGGTCCAAATCCGCTGTGACACCGCCATTAAAATGTCCAAAGTGTAACTCGAGGCCTTTGACGTCATAGTCTTAACAACATTAACATCTCATGCTGTAGAATTATTGTAGAAGTTAGCCGTCGGAAGATAAGCGAATTATATTTCTTGTCCCCTGTTCTCATACCATAACAATGGTAATCATAGTTCCACTTTTTATTTAAGATTATAAAATATAACATGTACGTACACTACGATAAAGCAAACGACAACGAAGGTTGAATTTGATGTATTGTATGTACTTGTATATATAAAATACATGTATACTAGCAATTCATTTAGTATTTTAAAACTTAAAGAAAATGCTATTAGAATTAGATCGGTTACAAAATAAATAGCATAACTAACTCAATAAATATACAGTCTGATTTGCAAAGCAACAAAGCGTAAATACTAATCTAAATATTTTAACGGTAGAAAACTTAAGAAATTTAACCAAAACAATTCTACAAGCTGAAGCAGTTCAGCACATTGATACTGTATTTTAAAGTTATAGTTAACTTTAAACTAACTGGCGCCACCTTTTGTGAGCCACGTCAACAGGCCATTGGAAATTGACAGAACTACTGCATGTATGTACTGAGGCCAACTAGTTTTCTTTTTCTTTTCTGTCACTGTATACTTTCCAACAGGATATAGAAAATGCTCTCGAACTTTTGAATTTCTATCTAGTAGTGCCAGCAGCGTCTACAGGCTGCGACATTCTTTGGACTTCACCATCTGGCATAAAATACAAGCTAGAGCCACATTCATACCACATAAAGATACAAACTAGCGCATCGTGAAAAACTTTCTGTGGCTCTAGCAGACTAATACTGTCTTTCTCAAGAAGAATCCACGACGCCAGAATTGTGAAATGTTGCTATACAGAAAATGCATTGTACTTTTCTTCGGCAATATCTTGTTCGTATTGCGCGATTACCGATCTCGTCAGCCGAAGCAATACAGTCATCGTCCTGGCAAATCCCGAAACCAGATTCGTTAAAATGGGCTACAAAATCTAATTTAAATTTATAGTTTTTGTGACTCGCTCACTTCGACACTTACAATTTTGAGTCTTTGAATCTTTACATAGTAAACTTGTGAGTGTGATCTACCACAGCTTTTGTGAGTCATGATAAAAAATTATTTTGGTCAGAGAACGTGTACTTTCTCTTTAATTATCTTATAAGATCTCGCTAAAATCTTGTAAGATCTACGTGTAAAAATCTTATAAGATTTTTCTTAAGATCTTACAAGATCACACAAGATCTTACAAGATCTTGACAAGATTCTCCAGTGGTGGGTTTGGCGCAGATACATGTACGCATAGCGGACCATTTGTTTTTGTTGTTTTTTAACTTCCTCACTATAGTAAACCTTTCAACTGACAAATATTTGTCTTGAACGAACGCACAACCTCAATTTCGAAAGGTAGAACGTTATATATGACGTTATATAGCGTTCCTAGTGTGTAACCTTGTTCTTTTTATTACTATCGAAGCTGCATATTCAATACAAATGAGTATAGAGGCCAGTGGTCGGGCAAAAATTAGCTGCATTTTACATAGTATTTTCTCGTAGGGCCGCGATGGTACTAGAACCGATTACCGGACCTTTTACCTTTTGCTTTTCCCGAGCGAGTTTTGGTCACCGGAACTATATATAGCCACTTCGAATCATAAATAGTTTGATTGTTTGAAATTGAATTCAAAATGATGAAAATATTTTCCATAAATTATTTCCTTCACTGCTTGTTGAAACTGATATATACATGTAGTTTACTATTCACACTGCATAAATTAGAACATCGCATATAAAAGGTCAACAAACTATGAATAAATTGTCAGTGTGGTCAAGTACAGCGACTCCGACAACATGTGCTTCTATGCTGCACCGTATAGCCTTCGCCAGGAGCCTTCGCGCCAGTACTTTACAGCAAGACAAACTCTTATGTCCTTCTAAACAAGGTCTACTACAGTTTACTTATATATTGATGGTTGTCGGGTTTTGCCAGACGAGCGACAAAGGCTGGAACACCTGAAGCATGTTCAAATATTTCCGAGTTGTCCCTGCTGAGGTATATATTGCTTATTCTTCTAATCTTCTTTCCTTTCTTCCTGTTAACAACTAGAATATCTTGTCGTGCTCACGGCTTGATCGACCGAAATCGATGCTTACTGACTATGCTAGTCCAATATATTTTAACAGGCTTGTGCATGTATTGGTGAAATGATTTCCCTCGCGACATGGTTCCCGCTCGACGGATTATCATAAAGTTTGTTCTTCATGTGTTGTTTATTGAGCTTTGTCTATTGATCAGCGCTAATGGGCGAGGTTTTGCCAGTTGTTTGTGAAATGATTTCCTCGACCACATGGTTCCGCGGAGATGATCACAATTACATGTAAGGTTCATCGATCACCTGTCAAGGTTTGCCAGGGCGAAATTTCGCCAGTTGTTGAAATTTCGCCGATCGGATTCGGATCGGATTCGGACTAAACTTTTATTGTTCGGATCGGATCGGATTTTGTTCTTTTTTTCTCGGATCGGATCGGATTTTGTTCTTTTTATCCCAGATCGGATCGAATCGGATTTTGCACTTTTTTACCCGCATCAGATTCACTTTTGTCATTGTTTTTGTCACAAAATTAACAAATCACTAGTTGTATGCACGTTGCACAATATATGAAGGCCATTATTACATAAGATTATTATTGTATAGTAGTTTTCTTAATTTTATTTGTTCATTGGTTTCCTTTTCTTTGCGCAATTATTGCAACATATATCCGGTGTTTTAATTTTCTCGGATCGGATCGGATCGGATTTGAGCAGACTACGATGTTTTGGCTTCGGATCGGATCGGATTGACAGTTTTGGCAAACCCTCGGATTACAAGGGGTCAATTCGATCCGACGCACACCACTATTGTGAAATGACTTCCTTGCCAAGATGGTTTGAGGGATGATCACAAATCAGTTGTTCTCGCGAGGTTTATCGATTACCGGCAAGGTTTTGCCAGGGCGAGATTTCGCCAGGTGTTTGTGAAATGGCTTCCTTGACCAGATGGTTTGAGGGATGAGTAAAAAATCAGTTGTTCTCGCGAGGTTTCTCGATTACTGGCAAGGTTTTGCCAGGGCGAGATTTCGCCAGTGGTTTTGTGAAATGACTTCCTTGACCAGACGGTAAGGTTTTGTCAGGGTGAGATTTCTCCCTGTCGATTTCGCCCAAGATTTCACCAGGGAAATGCTTGATGGTGCGAAAATTAAACTTCCGTACGAGACCAACCAAACAAGATGGAAGTTTAAAAAGAGAATCGACTTGAACACTCTTGAGAAGACTGACTCGACAGCAACACGACAAAGGTTGCAGCGCTACAATGTGACGCCAGACACCATTAAAGATCGGCGGAAATATATGCATGCTGACGTTTGGCCAGGGGTGTTGTTGAGATGCAAAGAAAAGAGCTGTTCATAATGCTATTGACCAAGCGAAGATGGACTATGCAGAGGCTTTAAACCGATCTGCTTTATCAAAACCGTTTCAAATCTCGCACAAGGAAACGCTACGTCGACGGAGAGGAGCTGCATGGGTATTGGATTTGGAAATCTTACATCGTTCCCAAGACGTTCCTGACAAAGCTAAACGATGGAGACTTGCTTCTTTGGCAAAATAAACCCGGTACTCTCGTTATACAGTCGTACATTGATTCTTCTTCTTCTTATATATATATATATATATATATATATATATATATATATAGGTATTATATGAATAAAGCCAATGATATGGTCCAGATGCGTACTTGTAGTTTGTCTCAAACATATCAACTCTATTTCTACGGAGTTTGCAAGGATCTCGCAACGCTAAACACCCCCATTTTGTCGAGAGTAGCGACAGCACAGTTTGATCCTGTCGATTCTCGATAAAACCCGCGGCAAATTCGGTAGACCCATAACGTTTTTATCATCCGTGGTTATTCTTGGATCTGAACTTTAGGCTAGATATTCCATCATAAACTGATTCAGCTCACAATTTTTCATCACTACAAATAGGCCTCCCATCCTTTGAAATTGTCCTTTTAAGTAGACGCGCGGGTCGTCCATATCCTTTAGAACATACGCGTCTCCCTTATTGTATGTTAAAATATTCGGTCTAGTCGACTCCATGTGCATAACTTCAACAAAGGACAGCATCCAGTGGTTTTGTGAAATGACTTCCCTTACCACAGATGGTTGGAAGGATGATCACAAATGCTATTCCCGTGAGGTTTATCGATTACCGCGGCAAAGTTTGGCCACGGCGAGATTTCGCCAGTGGTTAGTGAAATGACTTCCTTGACCAGATGGATCGAGGGATGATCACAAATGTTATACCCGTGAGGTTCACTGATAACCGGCAAGATCTTGCCAGGGCGAGGCTTCGCCAGATGTTGGTGACAGGACCCCGTCCGTTCCTCGACCAGATGTTTCGAGGGATGATCTGCACCAAGCGTCTGAGGTGTCTTGATTACCAGTCAAGGTTTACCAGGGTGAGATTTTGCCAGTTGTTTTTGGAATGACTCCCTCGACCTGGTGGCTCAAGCCAAGGGATGAGCACAAATATGTTGTTCACGTGAGGTTTATGCCTTTATAGATTACCGGGCAAGGCGTTGCCAGGGAGAGGAGTCGCCAGTTGCTGGTTTGTGATACAACTTCCTCTGCTATATGACCCGATGGGTGCGGGTGAGGGTTGTCGATTACTGCATGGGCAAGAATTCACCAGGGCGTGCTTTCACATGATCACATGCAGCGCTAACGGGCCTGTGCGACATCGGTTCTATGTTGATTGTCTTATAGTACGTGACTGTGTTGGTGTTTTGGGTTTGACAATAGATTCCCGTCATAGAGTCTTGGTAGTTCTGAAAACGGGGTACCTCAATCAACCCTCCCAGTTTACTGGGTCAGGACTGTCACTTCTCCACTGGCGGCGGGTTCCTCCTTTTTCTCCTTATTTTATTATATAGGTTTTGTTGTTGTATTACTTTATATATTATGATGTATTTTCTTATGCCAACTTCTACATTGCTTTCCTGGAATGGGCGTATCATACTACATTTGCTCCTAAACTGAAGTTACTAACCGCCCAAGCAGGTCGAACGTCCATCACATGGCTGAACGTTTTGGAGGACCCCACTGTCGGTGGCGGGGTGATGTCCTTGACCTGGTACATGCGTCACTGCGGACATTCCAACCGGTTTGTTATCCAATTTTATTATATCCTCATTCATCAGAGCGTGTGGGTAATCACCCTAAACCACAATCGGTTTATATCATTGTTTAGATTAAGAAAATGGTTCCGCTGAAGTTGCCGCCTTCAACTTTTCTGGGTTTTCCTACAGACGAAAACATTGCCGCATATCGTCTCGATCACCGCGGCTAGCTATATTTCAACTGAATGAACTATTCTACAGTTTCTCAGCCTTTTGGATTTCTTTCTATCAGAAAGTATTAACGATTGGCGCGTAGGGTTTAAGCCTAGGGGAGTCTTCGGCCCGCAGAGCTAAGGCGAATTTTCTCCCCGGCTTAATAGCGATGCGATATTGTTGCAGTGTGAAATAGAATACTTTAATTAGTTTGAAATAGTCTTTGAACACAATGGACGCCTTCACCTTGTTGATCAGCATTATTGGACTTATTTTGACTCTAGTTTCGCTGCTTCTGCTATGTGGATGTGTCTATTTAGTCTATATCCACAACAGATACTCACATTTGCCGGGTCCACGTCGCTCTAGTTTTTTCTTAGGAAATATCATGGAGTTAAGAGCATATTTGAAAGAGGACATGCCCCATTACAATTATTTGTATGACATGTACGAACAGTTTGGTCCAATTTATGTCGTGTTTCTGGCCTACAGGCCACTGGTCATAGTGACCGATCCACTTTATATCAAACAGATTTTCATCGACTCTCATATCAATGTTCCAAAGAGCAACGTGTATAGGAAGATTGGATTCGTCTACGGCGAAAGAGCTTTTGGTTATGGTTTGATAAGCAACACGGACAATAGCTCGTGGTTACGAAGACGTCAGATGATCGCTCCCGCCTTTCACAGACAAAATCTGAAGAAATTCATGACTCCTTTCAATGAAGTAAGCGACAAACTGTCTGCAAGGTTGGCTAGTTGTGCAAGTGAAAATCGGGAAGTCTCTATGTTACATGAACTAGGTAACACTACCTTAGATGTCATTGCTCTGGTGGCTTTCGGGATTGATGTCAGAACTATAGAGGACACAAGTTCGCCATTTCGCGGAGCAATTAGTCGTCTTACAAGGGATAGGGGACAACCTCCTATCCGCTTTTCCGTTTTGGTTATTACAAGTTTACCAATGCGGCGTTCTTCAGACGGAGATTCAACGAAGCCAGATTGAGGCGGTGAAATTCTTGAGGGAGTTTGCAAGAAAGTGTATTACGAAGCGATTAACCGAGGCCAAATGTGTGGATGCTCCAAATGATATTTTGTCTTACATTGTGAAGTGTGCCCAGAAAGATGACACTGTGACCATGGAAGACCTCGTCGATGAATTTCTAACAATCTTCTTCGCTGGATATGAGACCACAGCCAGCTCATTGGCTTTTACCTTATTCGAAGTGATCAGCAATCCAGAAATTGAGCAAAAATTTTTGGAAGAAGTACAAGAAGTAATTGGCACGAAAGATTGTGTGGAGTATGATGATCTACCACAACTGAAATACATTGGTCAATGTATAATGGAGGGTTTGCGAAAATTCATGATTGCTGGCGGGCCAACACGCATTTTAACAATGGATATTGTTGTGGGTGGTTATAAACTGCCAGCTGGCTGTCATGTTGTAGCTAATAAATTTGCAATTTCTCGAAGTGAAAATTTCTGGAAGAATCCCAAAGTGTTTGATCCCAGTCGCTTTGCATCTCCAGAAGATATTCCTCACTTCCGCTACATTTACTTTCCATTTTCTCTTGGTCCACGGAACTGCATTGGGCAAACATTTTCCATGTTTGAGGAGAAGGTGCTGCTTGCTCGTCTCATTCAAAAGTTCAAGTTTCGACTTCTTCCTGGGCAAACCTCAGAGATCAAGGAAAGATTTACACTGATTCCCAGGGATGGTGTACAATATATGGTTGAATTCCGCTAAACTGGAATACTACCCTTGTTTTTTGTAAATGAAAAAGGTTCTGCATGGAAACTATGGACTCCTTACAGTCAAACCGGATGTTCTTTCTCGCCTTGCCATATTAATAGCAAAATTGCAATATTGATAGCAACATTACACTTAGCAAGTTGCTAAACATTTGCATTTTAAATATCGAACTTGACATAATATGAAGCTCTATTGAAAGTCACAACGACTAACTCTAAGTAAACTTTATATTATGTGAAGTTCTTGCCAAGAAATCGCCGTGTACTGTTTGCAAGTCAACATTGGAATGTTGCTGTCAATATTTCAAGGTCGCATGACAAAGAACATCCGGTTTGACTATTAATATGGAAAGTTTAATATTCTATATTATTTTGGACTTGACAAGTCAAATATTTGGAACTCAATCGATGAAGAATTAAAAATATTTAGCAAATTTTAATTTAAACAAAAATTGATAAATATTCTACTGAATTCATATAGTAATCTCAATGAATATTTTATTTTGAAAATATGTTAATTGTAAATATTTGTAATGTGTTTCTGTATTGTTACATAGGATCATAATACTCTCTATTAGCACATTTTTGTCTATGTATCCAACAAAATTTGTATTGCAGGTACTTAATTGTCTTTATTTCTTCTTCTTTCAAGCAATTAGTACATTTTTTGTATTACTGTATAACCAGCTAACTGTCTAGTCTAGCCCTTTGGTTAGTACAGCTTGTACTGTACCTATTTTAAGTTTGAAATATTTAAGGTTTTTTCCCCCTTTTTATATATACTTGTAATGCAATGCAAAAATGGTACTAAATAGATTGTCTTGTCTTGTCTTTGAATAATGGTTACACTTCCTTCGAATAACCGCCCATTCTAAACTTTGATTTTTTAAATAAGTCCCACTCCTGTCTTTTATTACACTAATTTTACATCACAACGCAAGTTCTCAGAAACAAACTTTTTTTAATCAGTGAAAATTATTCACATAATTTATGTCCATGTGCCTGAACATCCTTTTTTCCACAGTATACCATCTGGTATTTTTCTTGAATAACAACGCTGCTGTTCTTTTTTTAAATATATATTTGTATTAAGTGCCCCCCCCCTGAATTAGTGCCCCTCCTCTGAATTAGTGCCCCTCCTTTACGTCCACAAATTAATAAGTGCCCTAATAAGTGCTTAATCGCGGAAATACGGTACATGTACGACTAAATATAAGTAAGCCTGATATCAATAAGTGAAGCTAGTCTTAATACAAATAAATAAATAAATAAATAAATAAATAAATAGTGAAAATTAAAATATGCAGGGTATTTAAAATGAAATTTTGGAATTTATTGCATTTTATTGATATTGGCTTTTATATTTGATGTTGGACTCTGCAGAATTTTCTGCCCTATATTAGATCTTTATTGACTCTTTCACTGCTACAGTCGACTTTTCATCTTTTACTCTGGTTAACGCCAGGCTATATTTTACTCCTCAAAGGGAGAAATCTAGCAGTGAAATACTTAATCTTATCAAGTTGCACATTTTGATATCAATGTGGCATTCCTTTTAATCTAAGGAACACTTTAAATATTCTTATGTCGGCCAAGCAGACATCAATTTTTATGATCATTTTTGTGTCACCCGAAATTTTTAAACTGCCTTTGCAAACTCGTTGTGTTTTTTTTCTTACTATACTTTATAATTTATTTTGACTAGAGTAGCTGATATTACTGATATTGATTCTATGTAAACTTGTAAAGTGAATAGTTGAATGCCAATATATTTTTTAATTTGAATTTTTATTAATTGTGGTATTAAGGTTTATTCACTGTGGTTCCATTTTTTACGCGCTGGCGATAATTTAGTATAATAACTAGAGGGCAGTCGGAGACTGCATATACCTCCGCCAGTGGGTTATGAGAGATGTTTAAAAAGAAAACGAGCCATCCCGCTAACCAGGCTAGCTCACGAGACCAACACATGCATGTATGAATAAAATGCTTGATTGCACTCGTATCAAAATTTAATGGATTGGTCGTTGGTCTATGGCCAACCCTTCTGCAAACTTTCGTGAAAATCGATGCAATACGTTTTGAGATATCCTGGCGACAAACAAACAAACAAACAAACAAACAAACAAACAAACAAACAAACAAACACACACACACACAAACGAACGAACAAACAAACACACAAACGAACAAACAAACAAACAAACAAACAAACAAACAAACAAACAAACAAACAAACAGCCAAACAGACAGAACGGGGGTGAAAACATAACCTCCTGGCGGCGGTACATATTGAGGCACACGTTATATTAAACTAGAGGGCACTCAGGGACTGCAGACAGACAGACAGACAGACAGACAGACAGACAGACAGACAGACAGACAGACAGACAGACAGACAGACAGACAGACAGACGGACGGACGGACGGACGGACGGACGGACGGACGGACGGACGGACGGACGGACGGAGGTGGAAAGATAACTTCCTGGCAGAGGTAACAATTCACTGGCAGGACAAATCGCAGTAAAAACCGCTGGGGTGAATTAATGGGATCAAGCACGGTCAATAACGCGGTATTAAGCTTTCTCGTTTCTTTATCTAGGTACTCGAGAAAATGCTTTCACCTTACGGACCTGTTATATCAACTAGAATACTTAGAGATACAAATTCATATAGCAAAGGGGTTGGTTTTGCAAGGTAATAAGTTTAATCTGGTTTTGTAAGGTTGAATGGTGGAAGCAGTGAGGAAGAAGTACAAGTACTTTAGGGAGACGAGTTTTTCTTGTCACTGAAAGAAAGAAAGAAAGAAAGAAAGAAACATATAATTGAGATACTGACAGGTTTTTTGTCTTCTCACCCCACTGAAATTTGTCTTCGAATAAACCCAAAATATTCGGCAATGAATTTCCCCATTTTATGTTTGGGGAAAATTTAATGTGAATTCGTATTTGTATAGACTTACGGGGAACCGACCATACGCAGTGTCTGCATGTATGACGTATACTTCTCAAATTCATTAATAATTCATGAACCGAAAACAAAGGAAATCAGGACCGAGACGGAGGTTTTGATATCGGAGGAAGAAAATACATAAATTAAGCCAACTTTCGCCTCGATTTTCTCTTAAAATACTGATTTTTTTGAGAAGCTATATCATACACTCGGAAGAGTGTTTCATCAAGATTCCAAACACCTCGAAATTTGTTCAAAAACCTCGGCTTCGCCTCGGTTATCAACAAAAGTCTCGGTGTTTGGAAATCCTGATGAAACACTCCTCCTCGTATATGATATATAACTTACACTGGTGACCAAGTTAATGAGCCGCTTATATTAATTTATAGAATTTTTCAACTTTCCCGTAATGTTTTTAGAATCCAGTAGAGTTCTATTAGAAGTGTAATATATTTTGTTTGAATTCTTATATCTCAAAATGTATTTTAAACATAAAAAATTTTGATTTGTAGATTATTTCAGTATTGTTTTGTGAGTGTTTTTTCATCCAAACACATAACAAGGGTGGCTGAAGCCAGTTCAATTGTCTCGCTCTTCCGTACTCTTTCATAACCTAGACATTTCATTCTTAACTCTTTCCTGTCCGAATTGGTCTTTAGTATTTTATTCTGGTTAACGCCAGACGATTTTATTTACCTCTGGGAAAGCTGTCGGACAGGAATGAGTTTAAAGCCCATTTATCGTGCGATTTTTGATGCGATAAATATCGCCAACTTCTGATTTAGATGCATGTTAATAGAAAAACAGTCAGTCGATTGTGTCGTGTTTTCATCTTCATAGCTTCTGCTTATATTCGTAATTGGTTAGCATGCATGTAAACCAGAAGTTGGCGATGTTTATCGCATCAAAAATCGCACGCGTAAACGGGCCTTCAAAGTGTCTATGAAGCAGAAAATCTTTCAACAGTTTTGAACAGATCAGCATGACAGGATCATTCACTGAAAATTTCAAGCAAATCCGCTGCATAGTTTTTGAGCTATAAACTATCAAAATTTGCCATGGCTTAGCCGTGCATTTTTAAAGAAATTAATCGCTCGGTTAGAGCGCTTGATGACGTATGCAGTTGGACAACTTTGCATAAAAACAAAGGACTTTAATATTAGTATAGGTAATATTAGTATAGGTAATATTAGTATAGGTAATAGCATGGTTTGGAGTGCAAAAAACATGCTCGAGTGAGTTTTTAAGACTACCAAAATTGCACGAGTCCGAAGGACGAGTGCTATTTGAGGTCTTTGAAAAACTCACGAGTGCGTGTTTTTTCAAAATTGCACGAGAAGTCATGCTATTATTTATTATAATATACACGAAAATGTTAGACAAATGTTCTTCCAGCTACGAAGTTACTGACATATCACTCATTGCTCGACTCTTCAAAGCTTCAATGGTTTAAAACTGCTTCGCTTCGTTCACTAAAACGCCGAACGTTTTACTCATAGCATCTAATCTCTTCTAGTTTTCTTGCAGGGACTTTAATGACAATATTAAAGCAAAATTCCTTCTGTATTGCATCGAAATGTCATTCGACAACGCTATGTTTTGGTCGCCATATTCGATTTTCTATGTTTTGGTCGCCATCCTTCAAAATCCGCATTAGCCTCCTTCGCAGACGTCTTGTGGGCTTTTGTTCCCGCCCACCAACGTCTGCTCTACAGAGCACGAAATTCCTTTGCTGAAACGGACCAATCACAGCTAACTTCCCAAATTTTGGGAAGCTGACCTTTTGACCTTCAAGATCTAATCGAGGCGTGAAACTCGGAGTAGCAAACTAAATATATCAAGCCCTGCCTTTGGTCTTATGGAGTTGCTGGTCATATACTATAGTCGTCGTGGTTGTCTCTCCGCTTGTTAGCCTAATGAAAGACCAGGTCAACAAACTGCGAAAAATCGGGATTTCTGCTGTATTCTGCGGCGGTTCTGTAGCCCACAAGGCGTCTGCAAAGGAGGATAGACATTTAAAATTTATTATTCGCTAGATACATTTCGCCGAAACTTGTAGCCTTTTCAAAAACGTTCGCGCAGATCTATTTACACGGGCATCAAGAACACATTTATAATACCATTCTTCGTAAATTTCGTTCTAAGTTTTAAGTTCTAAGCTATACTACGCAAAATATAAGCTTTCAAAGAAACTAGTTCACTTCAGACAATCCCTGTACATCTTGGGGCTTTTGTTTACAACCTTTAACTTCTCTCACGCTCTTACGCTTTACATTGATTTTCACGCATATTTATTTTCATGAGCAGAAAGAACATAGTCAAAACAATATTCTTCGTAAATTTCGTAAAGTTCTGAGCTATACTACGCGAAATATTAGCTTTGAAGTAAATTAGTCCCGGCAGTTCGTACAAGACAATCCTTGTACACGTTTCAGTTTGAGCTTTGATTTTCACGCATATTTATTTTCATGTGCAGAAAGAACATAATCAAAGCATTATTCTTCGTAAATTTCGCAAAGTTCTAAGCTGAACTTTTCAAAATATTAGCTTTCGACTAAACAAATTTCACATATTAACAACACTCGCCCGGCCGGTTTTATTAATATATTTAGCATGACAATGGTTTAATTTGATTGGTTCCTGTACACAAAGAGAAAGGAATTTCGTGCTCCGTAGAGCAGTCGTTGGTGCATGGGCGGGAACAAAAGCCCACAAGACGTCTGCGAAGGAGGCTAAATCCGCATAGGCATTTCATTTGCTTTCCGGTAGTTTCCGGTTGTTTATTAGCCAATCAAACTGCTTAATACTCATTGAAATTTGCACTGTATTTCATTTTTCTGCACTGTATTACATTAAAATTGCACTCCTCTCGACCAATCAGGATGCAGTAATTTGCCATGTATATTATTAATACTGTAATCATTCCTTAACATTGTTGTTTTAGAATGGAAAGTAAAGAAATATGTGAAAAAATAATTAAGAAACATAACGGAACGTATTTACAAGGTAAGTGATAAGTTTTTCAACCGCATATTGTAGGAATTCTTGGTAAAATATATGTGTGTGAATATAAAAAGCGTAAGAATATAAAAATTTAGACCAATTGGGATCAGTTATGAAAATGTAACATCAAGACCTTTCGCTGGAATCGAACACGCGATTCTTTGTTGTCTCATAAATAAGCTCTGAGAACTGTTTTGATTGGACTACCGGCGTTTGTCATTAGCTGATGTCTAACATGTTCTGATATTTACCTGTTTTGATCTCCACCTGTGAATAGCATTTTTATTGGCCGCAAACAATTTGCGATTGATCCCAAGCTGCCCTGTGTCCTGTGATTTAATTAATTCAAATGACGTCGGAGGTAAACATCAAATGTTAAGTGTGGACATTAGAAACAACGAAATGGCATCGGAAAACGAAAATGACGATGAGATTTGCTGGCTTAACCAGCAGCGAATTTAAGGCAAAGCAATATAATTTTAGCATGAATTGACAACAGATTTATAGGACAAAATAAACCTACGCTCGGTTGACGTTCCAACCCATTGAACATCGATTTTTTAAATCAATTGCATGCTGTTCACCTCCAAGTCATGGTATAACTGATACTTATAGTGCAGTTTTTGACCACAGAGCTACCCTACCATTATTATTTAGTAGAAACTTACTAGTATACTATTGCAAATACTACAATCTGATTGGCTACTCTTTTCGATATATATTTGTCGACAGAGACACCGAGTGGGAAACTGAGTACCGGGGCCCCGCGCGGTCATACCACGTCGAAATTTCGAGCTGATAATCTAATTGTTAAATATACAGAACTCGTTGACAGAGCTTTTAACAATAACTACTGTAGCTCAGTAGTCAAGAGTACTGCACTAACATTGCACTGTTTCGACGCGTGCTAATTTGATTTCAACTGGAAGACCTCAATGTTACATTGTTACTACTGGTCCCGGTTTGATTTTACTGTGCTTTCCAGTCGATTTTGGAACTGTTATGCTATACCATGCCATGTTATGTTATGTTATGTTATGTTATGTTATGTTATGTTATGTTATGTTATGTTATGTTATGTTATGTTATGTTATGTTATGTTATGTTATACCATGCCATGTTATGTTATGCTTTGTTATGCTATACCATGCCATGTTATGTTATGTTATGTTATGTTATGTTATGTTATGTTATGTTATGTTATGTTATGTTATGTTATGTTATGTTATGTTATGTTATGTTCAGTATTGTCAATTACTTGTCAGTGCAGAAACCAGTGGTTGACATTACTTTAAAAATAACAAGACGAACGCAACAGCTATGGTTTGCATTACGAAACAACTACTTGCATAAAACAAAAAAATTTAACTGGGAAGCGCAGTAAAATCTGGGTATATAATTTCAACACTTGATCAACTTTTTCTTGATCAAATATCTCTAGAATATGTAACGTAATCAGTCATTGTTCTATGGCGCAATGGCTAGTTCAAGCCTGCGTCAGTCTGATATTTTTCCGTAATGATCACACTCTCGGTTAATAAGAAGTTAGTGTGCACGCATAAACGCTATCCAAAAAAAATATTATATGCACCCGCATGTAGTGTAACGAAAAAATCGATCCACTCAGGATAATTAGAAATTAGACCAATGAGTATTACGACCATTTTGAAAAAGTGCTATTTTAGAGTATTTTTACTTGAAGACAATATTCCCTTTATGATTTAGGATCTCAAGAGCCTTTGCTAGTCAAATTCGCTGATGGAGGACCAAAGAAAAATAGACAGTCTCCAGGTAGCAATGATTTTCTTGCATTGCATTCTGGATCACGTAAAAATCGAGTGCATTGTATAATCGGTCAAGGTTAGAAGGGATGATTCAAGGGACTCAC
Organism: Paragorgia papillata; assembly: GCA_035771165.1. NCBI lineage: Eukaryota > Metazoa > Cnidaria > Anthozoa > Scleralcyonacea > Coralliidae > Paragorgia > Paragorgia papillata. The sequence continues at coordinate 525,932 of JAWNZC010000183.1, forward strand.
TCATCCAGCCCTTTCGCGGCTTTTTCAAAATATGTCATCAAATATGTTTTTCCAAAAGGCTAGGTGGTAAACAAGATTTCTGACTAGGGTTAGGGTTTTTGTTGTGGTTAGGTTATCGAAAAGATTGCTAAAATCTTGAGATTCACTGAAGCTTGTCGACAAATTTGGAAAAAACAAATTTGACGACATATTTTGGAAAAGCCGCGAAAGGACTGGACGGGTCCTTTTGAGTCATCCCTTTTAGCCAAATCCTAGAATAATGGCAAAGCATTCTGATAGTTGTAGTTACCCATCGTTACATCAACGTGCAAATGATCTTTTGGTGCCCATGCAGCGGTGATTCCTTTTCAGTTTTGACGTCATTGAGTACTAGAAACAAGAGAAAATAATAATATAATAATATTTGTTTAATTCACCGCATTGCAGCATAACTGAATTACACGGAAGATCTATGAATTAATAACAAGCTATTCTATAAATTTATGATTAATTCTTTGAAATTTTTTATGATGATAATGTAATATAGATACGTTTTGTGGAAACACTACGTAAAATATTTATTTGCTAAGCTTTCGGCTTGTTGACTCAGGCATTCATCAGAGCAATAAATCACAGCAATAACATGCAGTTATTGCTCTGATGAATGCCTGAGTCAACAGGCCGAAAGCTTAGCAAATAGGTGGTGTTTCCATAAAACTTACCTATATTAAATCTATAACTACAAAATAAACAAAATATACACTACTATGAAAACGTTATTTCTCGAGAACAAAATCATATATAACAAAAATATAAAAACGTTATTAACCATAAAACGTTTATTTGGGTATAATTTTTTTTTGATGGGAGTTCCCCCTTAAAGATAAAAACGAGTGTCTAGAAAATCTGACCGATTACAAACTGAAATTTTTTTTTGTCTAAATAATATGTGCTGTTTGCTAACTAATAGTAAGGTTGATTGTGTTTTTTTAGACAGATCTTGGCGGCCGTTAAAAGAAGTTCGTCTTGGCACGTCTTTTGATGTAAGGATATTTGTTTAAAAGGGGCTAAGGTCCCGTTTACATATGGACGAGAGTTGTCCCCACTAGAAGGGTCATCCTAATCCCGAGTCACCCTGCGAGAGCCAAATTTGCATTCATTTTATTTAGTCGCGACAGCGGGTGTTTACATGGGGAATTTGACACTTGTCTTGAGTGGTGGGGTCACCCTCTTTGCGAGGTAGGTTAACCCTAGGGGGTGAGGCAACTTTCCCTCATGTAAACATTTTCACTCAGCTATACCCGAGACAACTCCAAAGGAAGGTTTCAACGTGATTGGTTGAAAGTTGGTTTGCCTTTCGGGACAATCGAAGGTCACCCTGCTAGCAGGAACAACTTTTCCTCATATAAACACTCTGTAAACTGTAGCTCTGGGGCCAGGGTGACCCCCTTGACAGGGACAACTTTCATCCATGTAAATACCCCCTTACAATATCGTTCCCAAGTCGCACAAAACCACACAAACGTGTTCTTAAAATATACTCTATATAAAAACACAAAAGAGATAACTAGAAACCTGGACAGAAGACAAGTATATGGATGATCAAAATTGAGCGAGATTTAAATGGATTGCGAATGCGTCATTTTGCCGATTTCTGTTGGCCCTGCAGAAATCAAGTTTAGGTAAATTTGTGGGAAAACTTGGTCTTGGATATCAGAAATCTTCCATAGTTTTTTCAGCTCAAAGTTGTTAAAGTTTCATTTGTTTTTTTCTGTACTAACTGTCGTACAGTACGTTTCGACTCGTTCCTAGGTATAAATATCGTAAAAATCTTGATCTGCTAGTTGAGTTCTAGTGACTGAATGGTTAGAGCGTCCGGCTAAAAAAAAAGGCTAATAATATATCATAATTACAATTTCTAATTACCAAGCACAAGCCCCCTTTGAAATATTCTGAAATTTCCTGATATTATTGTATGCCATATAGGCTATATAGCACTATTTATGCATCATTATAGCCAAGGTAAACTTCCAGATATATTTTTGATGATATGTTTACTTTGGTAACTCGTAAGCACCAATACAGAACTCGTCTAGCCTCTAAATCGTCATACTATACCTTCCAAAAGTTCAAAGAAATTATGGTAAATTTAGTATTAGATCTCAAAGCCCCAAAATTTGGAATTCTATTGATGAGACTATCAAGACTCTTAACAAACAACTAAATGCAAACTCAAGGACCACTTCATCAATCTCTAGGATAATACCTATAATACCTTAGTAATTAACTGTATGACTTCATTTTGTCTCATGGCTTGTACTTTGTGCTTGTACTGTATTTGTTTCGTATTTTGGCTTCACTGATTTTCAAGTATTATGGCGTATAGTTTCATTGTCACCTGTCTAGGCTAGCCTCCAATGGTTATTACAGGTGAATGTACTTCTCAACCAGTTTAATTCTAATAGTTTGTGTAATAATATATAATGTATATAGTTGAAGTGCAATAAAGCTGTTCTGTTCTGTTCTCGGTTCCGTTCTCTTCTGTTCCGTTCCGTTCCGTTCCGTTCCGTTCCGTTCCGTTCCGTTCCGTTCCGTTCCGTTCCGTTCCGTTCTGTTCTGTTCTGTTCTGTTCTGTTCTGCATCTCCATAGTTGTTAGGTGACCCGTATTTCATAAGTCATGCAGTCAATGTACAGTTTTAAACTTTGCTGCTCAGAATGGCTTTGGCAAAAAATAGCGTGACATAGCCCCTTTAAGCGTACATTGTTTCGAGAATGTTCTTTTTATCTCAGTAGTTTTGTATATTTATTTTTGTAATTGTTGTTAATTTGCGTGATTTTTCTTTCCTTTTTTCTAACACAGTCTCCAAAAATGGCCTACGACCACGTTACGTTGCATAATGGGTAAGCACTGACTAATCTAAGGATTAAGATGGTTTGTGTGTTGAAAGTGTCTATGAAGATAAAATGAAGTCGGTCTCATTCGAAAGAACACTTAATTAACCCGTTCAACCGTAGAGGCCTCCCAACGACGAGTAAAATTGTCTGACGTTAGCCAGAGTAAAATCAGGGTTGAGAGGGTTAAATGACAAAGTAACATATTTTGCAGTTTTTCGTTTCCTTGCTTTGTTTGCTTCAGTTTGTTTGATATGCAAATTACACAACTTGACGTCACACGTGCATAATGACTTACCGGAGGTTTTTTATCTTTGCTATTACGAAATATATTTACTCGAAAAAATTCTACATGTTTGGTGTTCTGGGAGAGACACGCCCATATACTTCCTTTGATTTAATTTGGTTTAATAATAACTTTATTATACAGATGTGAGTGTTTTATTAGAAAATACTTTCATAAATACTTCCATATCCTCACTAGCGAAGATACCAATGACGTCTTTATTGCTTTTTTTACATGGAATCTATATAATAACAAGACGCTTGGGTCAGGCGTTCACTCGGGATACTGGTGCGGAGATCTCCTCCGCAGAGGCTCTATACCCGAGCAAAGGTGCGAGTGGGCCGAGGAAGATCAGATCGAAGGCTGAATGTGGTGCATACTTCACACTGGTGAACATATTTACGATCAAGACAGTTGTCAGCCACATCTGATCACTGTTAAATAAACTACAAAGTCAGTCAGTTTCGAAATCTACCAACAACGTGCAAGAACACCTTGATCAAAAGGCAAAGCTGTTCAACCTTTTGTCCAACTCCAAAAGCGAAAGGAGCAAAGAACTTACAACATGCCTCACGGCCTCACTCCATCACACGGCTAACAACTCACCGGAAGTATGAATAGTAACGGAAGTAAGATGTGCAAAAATGCAAAATCGTGAGACCCAAAAAAAATAAAAAGGGAAAAAAAAACGAGCCTAGACTCGACCTACCACAAGTAGCCCGAGTAAAAAGAAAATTACACGGCGACTTGTAAGATATGAATTTTATCTTGTCGTGGTGAAAACATTCGCTACGCTAATTCGTAAAATATTGTTTTCATCACTCGAAGATAAAATCCATATCTTCGCACCACTGTGTAATATCCTCTATTTCTCCGATAAATCATTATGCACATGTGACGTCAAGATGTTTAATTTGCATATCAAACAAACTGAAATATCTCAACAACGAGACGAAAAACTCCAAAAGCAAGGGAGCGCAAAACTCCAAAAGATGTTAGTCTGTAATTTTAGGTGATTTTTTTTTTCAAATAAGACAGACCATTAGGTCTGATCAAATAAGACAGATCATTAGGCACTTTAACTTCCCCAAATGAAGAGGCCGCATTACGTATTATAAAACGGGCGAGCGTAGTATGAGCGAGTGGTTAGCGCACATGCCTTGCTCTTCTGCGACCCGGGTTTGATGTTATTCTCCTGTAATAACACTGTACCAATGAGAGATGGCCCTTAATAGACCTCTAGGGAGAACAGTTTAGATATGTCTGCTAGCTTTATCTAGTGTAAATAAAGTTAGTTTAGTTTAGTTGTGCATTAATTTACTGATCAATTTTGTCTAAAAAGGTAATATTTTGATTAATTTCTTCATCTCATTAATTTGTGTAGGAGAGTAAGTCTTGCTGTCCCGTCTACAGTTCAATCTTCACCTTCTAATCTTTCTCCAGTAAGTATCAGGTTGTTTATTTAATGTAATGTAATGTAATGTAGCGTAGCGTCGTGTGGGTTGGGTTGGGTTGAGTTGAGTTGATTTAATTGCAATCAATTTCGTTGAAATGTCAGTCACTGCCACCACCACCAACAACAGTCATTCTTAAGTCTAGACTAACCTAGAGAGCAATTTTACAAACATGTGCTACTTTACTATTTCTGTTTATAGGGAACTTACCCGACAGTTACAGCCGGTTTACCTGCTGGATACCAACAGGTTGGTTTACTTTTAAATTATGAAACGTTTATTATAGGTTAGTGTGATGTTCTGTTATGTGATGTGTGGTGCGCTGTGATATCTTGTGTGGTGTAGTGAGAGGTAGTGTGATGTGTGCTGTGACGTGTGCTGTGATGTGTGGTGTGATATGATGTGTGGTGTTTTGTATGGTATTGTGTTGTGTGATGTGGTGTGGCATGAGGTGGTGTGGTGGTGTGATGTCTAGTGTGGATTGTGGCGTGATGTGTGGTGAGGTGACGTGAGTCGTGTGATATTATGACGTGTGGTATTTTGAAGTGTAATGCTATATGGTGTTATATTGTGTGCATTTATATAGTTTGGTGTGATGCGAGGTTAGGTGATGTAATGGTGTCAATTTGTAGTCTGGTATTTTATGGTGTTGTGTTGTGTCGTGTCGTATTGTATTGCGTTGCGTTGCGATTGCGTTGCGTTGCGTTGCGTTGCGTTGCGTTGTGTTGCGTTGTGTTGTGTTGTGTTGTGTTGTGTTGTGTTGAGTCGTGTCGAGTCGTGTCGTATTGTATTGTATTGTATTGTATTGTATTGTGTTGCGTTGTGGTGTTGTGTTGTAATGTTGAATGTTTAAATTAACCCTTTCATACGCATTGTTGTTGTAGAACACGTACTTTATCTTTTTTACTCTGTCTATAAATGGCAGACAATTTAACTCCTCAAGGGGAGACATTTCGGAAGCCATGCATGAAAGGGTTAAAGCTTTTGCAACACATCGTATATTTATGTTCGATTATTTTTTGTTTGTTTCTTCAGTATGCATCTGCAGGGGCCAGTGGTTGGATAACTAGTCCTACTGCATTTCTTTCCTTACAAACGCAAATGGCACCGGTGAGTTTCATATATATATACATATATATATATATATATATATATATATATATATATATATATATATATATATATATATATATATATATATATATATATATATATATATATGTATATATAAGCATAACTGCATGTTAAATAACATTTAGTTGGCAAATACGAGTTAACCAAACGTAGAAATGCGCAAAATATCGCCATATTGTGTAGTAGAAAAATTATAAACATTTGACACGTGAACTTTTTAAAATACAGTATATAAAGCTCATTTATTCGCGCACAACTCCTTCATAGAATCATTAAGATGGGCAGAACAACTATTGTAACATAAGATTCAAAACAATTCTTACCTTGAAAAGAAAAAAGAAAATGCTAACTTCAATTGTCCAAATTCAAATGAAATGGGTTCTTCCTTACACCTTGAAGGTCAATGCTGAATGAGACAGCACGCGTGGAAGATCAAGATATATCCTATAACAGCTAGATCGCACTATGCCCAATAGGGGTCGCTTTAATTCTAACCCTATCCTATGCAAGACAGACCACCTGTTACGTTATGTTAGTGTGATAACAAGTCATAGAATATAAATAAGTTTTGTGGAAACACCACGTAAAACATTTCTTTGTAAAATATTTTACGTGGTGTTTCCACAAAACTTATTTATATTACATTATCGCCATGAAAACGTTCAAAGAATTAAGTCATAGAATCGTTACACAAGTTATTGCGATATTTATAACGATGGGAAGCACGGATGCCGCGTGTGCTGTTAGCACAGAAGTTACGACCGGTTAGACGTGGTTAGTAGACAACCTAATGTGCTTGTTGGTTTTTTTTTATAGAGTCAGATTCCGCTGAGCCCAACGGGAAGTGTAGAGCAATCTATTCACCCCAGTGCCATTCCACAGTTAGCTAATCAGCTCAGTCATATGCAAGTCTCAGGAGGGGTAAGACATTTTATTTTTTTATTAATTTTCTATTAGGCTATTCTCGCTTACAGTGGTTATGTGGCTCAGATGTAACCTAACGTGATCGTCAGTTTGGCCTTGGTTAAGCCACGGTTCAATCTTGGCCAAAATGCGACTGCATGAAATGACCAAACATAAATTTTAATTTGAATAATTATTGTGGGACAGCGAGCTCAGGTGGAGAATAATGTACAAAAAATACGAAGAAATATAGAACATATACTTCCTTACCTTTATAAAGTTTTGTTTTTACGATATTTGATATGTACATCATTTCAGTGATAAATGTTTTCAGTATTATGCTCTTTTGTTTGTCTCAAAACCGGTCACCGATAGTCACCGAGACTGAGGTGACTAATTGTTTTAGTATAATTTCAGAGGTTGATAAAAAAACAATCACGTTGAAACAAAAACTTTTAAACAACTGCTTTCATTTTAACAGTGGTGATTCTGTTTATTCACAGACGATGTTAGCAAGCCACAGTCTTTGTCAGTAAATCAGATTTCAAAAAAAAGAGTAAACAACATCCTACTTTGGAATTGAACTTGTACATACATTCAAATATATGCTAAAAAGACTTTTATTCTGGTGTTTTGGATCCTGTGTTACGGCTTTTTTGCACTTAATTCATGTTCAATATGTTCTTCACTCATGACGAATTTTTCGAAAACATCGCTACGACGAAAACCTAGCCAAAACATACAAAAAATACGAAGAAATATAGAAAATATACTTCCTTACCTTTATAAAGTTTACGATATTTGATATGTACATCATCTCAGTGATAAATGTTTTCAGTATTATGCTCTTTTGTTTGTCTCAAAAACTACAGACCCCATTTTGAAAAAAAATATCAACAGTTCAATGAATCGACAAATTCTAAAATCTCATACTTCAAAATGACAACTCCGAGGGGGAGACTGAAACGAGTAAAGTCAGTGCAGTGTTGAATAAGTACCAGTCTCTTTTCCAAAACTACTTATGAAGAACAATTTCTTGTGATGTAATAGTCACCGCGCTAGGCGGTGACAATAGTCACCGCGCTAGGCGGTGACTATTACCTCAGATTCACCGCTGAGCGGACCAATCAGAAAGCTGGAAAGCCTCTTTTCCACTTATTATACTAATAGGTGCTAGTCCGACTGACGAACCATAGAGGGTAAGTAGAGAAAAACTCTACTCGACCGCAGCTGGAATTCGAATCCGCGATTTTTGGTTTACTATAGTCCGACGCTCTACCGACTGAGCTACAAGGACAACGTTGAAAGCAGGTCGTGAAATGATGGTACTTATATTTGATATATTTTCTCTCAACTTGACCATGTAGCTCAGTCGGTGCCGAAAGCACTTCATTCATCTTTTTTCTTGTTGGTTCTAATTCCTTATATCTCTTTTATGATCTCTTCAGCCTTACATCACTGGTGCGCTACAAACAAGTTACCCATCGCAACAAGCTTGGCATCACATGCTACAGGCTCAGTCGACGCACCACTTAGTCCAAGTTCCAGTTGAGGTAAGCTGTTTTACTTTAACGTGAGCGGGCAAAATCCTAGGTAATGCTGCAATTTGATTGGCTGCACCGGGAGTTTTTTTACGATATCTGGCTATGGTCCGAAAGTGATACTTTTTTATACATTTGAAAGTTTACTGTTGATCCATTTTCTTAATTATTTTGCTTGACACTGGATAAATACATTCAGTCAAAAGGTATTACGATATGAATTAGTTTTTTCATTATTCGAATGCTTATGACAATTGTGAAAACAACGAGTGTGTGGAAGAAAAGTCAGGAAAACTGTTACAAATTAAAATCAACGAGCGAAGACATGTCGACTTGATATTCAAGTTATAAGCGTAACGACGACATCTCAAAAAACACTTTCTTGGATCCTACGCTAAGGACCACATTGAGCAGGACTAAAACAATCATTAATAAAACTGTGCCTAGCAAAATCCATTGAATTGAATTGAACACTTTCACGGTGAATATATACATGTGAAACGTAGAATCACTGACTGAACATTGTCAAGCTTCCGTACTTCATGTAATTCAAGCAAAAGCGAAGGCCAAGTTACTGTGGGCTCTCAAAATAAACGGGCGTAAAGGGCGTGTTTACACTGATCCGGTATCGATCTCAAGTTTTATTTGACCTCACACTGGAGTCGCTTTGCCTCAGATCAGTCTCTAGGCCCTACAAACAACTCAGGACAAGTTTGTTGGCAATTCCCAGTCCAAAACTTTCTTACGAATAAAATCCTTTCTTGGAACGAGGATCCCAGGATCCACCACTAGGGGAAGCACGGGTGGCGAAGAGTTGCCTCTCACCGCTGCGATCCAAAGTTAAGCCCGATTGGACGGGGTTAGTACTTGGATGGGTGTCCGCTTGGGACAATCCTTGTCGCGGGCTTGAGCTTGGAACTCATGTGAGTAGAGTTATTGTAGTTGATCTCTCCTGAGCTTCGAGGGTTTTTCTCCGGGTTCTCCGGTTTTCCCCCCTCCGTAAAATCAGCAATTCGATCTTATGAGAACAATCTTGTATAAGGGACCTCGAGTCCTATTGTTGTTTCTCCGGTGTCAGTTAGATACAAATGTTAATAAATAAATAATATAAGGTCTGGAGACATGCCCAAAAAAGACATTCCCAAAAGAGACAAATAACGTGTATATAACACAACGTTATTTACTAATTTTAAATAATCTTAAAGTGGCTTTTACCGAATTTTTGAAATGTAGAAAAGTACAAATTTCAACCTTAAAACGTGTTCATGGATATTTCGTAAAAGAATAACGCTAATCTTATGCATAGAGTAACGTTCAGGGCATCAGATACCGTTCATACATAGGTTTCATCCGTTACTATATTGGCAACAGTATAACGTTTTAACATGGCCGCAAATTTACATTTAACCGGGTGTAATCAATAGGCAGATTAAAAAAGAACAATTGTGGGCATCCAATTTTTTAGAAAACGAAAAAAGACCATGCTTATTCTCGAGTAAACAAAATGGAGATACATACAGAATTTCTTTAAAATCTGCCTATGGATTACTTAAACCTAAGGGAATGTTTTATACTTCAAACAAAATCGGGGTCACCAAACTCGTTTTTGAAATAAATTGGATTTAATGTAAATTTACGGCCATCTTGAAACGTTGTTGTCATAGCAAGACTAAATTCTTTATCCGGTAATAGTATTTGATGTCTTGAAAACTATTCTAAGCGTATAACTTCGTTTAGTTTAACCCTTCCCCGAAATATCCATGGCCGCTTTTGACGTTGTATTTTTTGAACTTGCATGCATTTTTACCATTTGTCAAGAAAAAGCAGGGAACCACATCGCCAAAATCACAAAAAAGACCAATCGTTTTACTTATATGGATTAGTCAACCAGCTTGGGAATACATGCAAGAGCTCAATACGTGCTTGTTATCAAGGTTAATATATGAATACAATCAAACCTGCCGTAAGCGGATAGCCTTGGAATTCAGTCTACTTTGGGGAGGTGTCCGCTATTGAGAGGTTTATGAAGGGCTTCGTTCACACTATACCGTGTAGCTTTTGTACAGGCATGAAAACCACACCGAATGAGCCTTTTGTTCACACACAAAACGCCTGTTCCGGCACATATTTTGCGCCGGAACCGAGGTACATCTTGTATCGGATAGCTTTTTATGTCTTTTCCGCACCAGTCTGAACGGACTGAGTTGGAATCGTTCCGGAAGTCAATCGACCGTTTTTGTCCAAAAATTGTATCGAAACACGCGTGTTAAGCCGGTTTTCCACTAGGCGACTTTTTTCGCGCGAATTAAGCGACTTTTTCTTTTGTCTCATAAGCTGGAACTAATCAGAAATCTATTGAATTCGAACAAAAGAAAGTCGTAAACTTTGTCTCGTAAACTCTCAATTTGGAACTAATTAGCCAAGACAAAAGCAAAAAGTCGCTTCGATCGAAAAATATCGCTCCGTGGAAAACAGCCTTTAAGCCGGTTTTCTACTTGCGAATAAATTCGCGGGAATCAAATTTTTCTTTTGTAGCTCTCGATTGGAACTAATTAGAAATCTATTCAATTTTTACAAACGAAATATCGATTTGCGCGAAAAAGATTGCAAGTGGAAAAAACGGCTTTAAGTTGTGGGGAACTATGGTTTTTCATAGCCGACACAAAAACTGATGTAGTGTCAACAGTTTGTCAGTGGCTCAAGTACAAAATTTTCCGATGGGTGTATATACCTTTAAGGAGTCGCAAAGCATGTTTCACCGACGACCACAAAATTTCCGACAAATATCAAGTATAGGGACGCTATGCCTCCCGGCCACGACGCCACTGCGGTTTGTACACAGTCTCTGCCGTTTCTGTTTATTTTTTTAAAATCTGTTTACAGTCTGATAAACAGTATATTTAACACAAATAAAGTGCTAACTGTTCGTCTGTAAAATTCCGAATTGGTGTATATATTGGGAACAATGATAGCCCGATTTTAGTGATGTCATCTTTATTTTTAGGAACTTGGTTTAAGCGGCGATGTCAATGAGTCTGCAGTGCACGGCCAGGCAGTGCAAGCTGTTTCTCCTCAGTCTTCGATGCACCTACAAGCAGCAACTCTTGGGCAACTTGATGCAGTGGTGATCGACGAACAAAGAGCCCCGTCTTACCCAACTGTTGTTGCGTATCAAAGGTTAGTTTGCTCAGGTGCACATGTATAGTTACATGTATATTAAACTATTACTATGTTATAGATTTTCGTAAGTTTATATAAACTTACTGTCGTGGCAATAGAAGCGTTGCAATATATTCCTCAAGTTGACCAATTAAATTGTTGAAAATTATTGCTAACTTCCTGTTTTGAATTTGATTGTTTTCTGGTTTTTAAACAACCAATAAGAAACAGGATTATTTGCCAAACACCAATCAAATTCATAACAGAATTCAAAAGAGGAAGTTGTCAACGAACCTTATCAAATGAATTGTTCAAATTGAGCAATATATTGCAACAATATTTTTAGGAACGCTTCTATTGCCACGACAGTAATATAAGAAAATCTATAACATAGTAATATCACATGGTCCCAGTGAGATAAGGTAACGGCTGTTTGGAATAAGCAGGGCCCAGTTGCATTAAAGAAATTGGATAATGTGATCCAATAAACAATGAAATGATAAAGCGATGAAACAATGAAGAAATGAAACAATAAAGAAATGTAACAATGAAAGAATGAAAGAATAAAACAATGAAGCAATGAAAAAGTGAAACAATGTAACAGTGAAACAACGAAATAATATAACAATGAAAGAATAAAGCTAGCAATAAAACAATAAAGCAATGAAACAATGAAATATTGAAACAATGAAGCAATGAAATAATGAAACAAAGCAATGAAACAAAGCAATGAAACAGTGAAGCAATGAAACAATGAAATTATGAAACAAAGCAATCAAGCAGTGAAACTGAAGTAAAAGAATAATGAAGCAATAAAACAATGGAACGACGTAACAATGAAACAATGAAAAATGAAACAATGAAGAAATAAAACAATGTAATAATGAAGAAATAAAGCAATGAAACAATGAAGTAATAAAGCAATGAAACAATAAAGCAATGAAACAATGAAGAAATAAAACAATGTAATAATCAAGAAATAAAGCAATGAAACAATGAAGTAATAAAGCAATGAAGAAATAAAACAATGTAACAATGAAGCAATGAAACAATGTAACAATGAAGAAATAAAACAATGTAACAATGAAGTAATGAAACAATGAAGCAATGAAACAATGAAGTATTAAAGCAATGAAACATATTAATGAAGTAATAAAGCAATTAAACACTGAAACAATGAAGTAATAAAGCAATGAAACAATGAAGCAATGAAACGATGAAGTATTAAAGCAATGAAACATATTAATGAAGTATAATAAAGCAATTAAACACTGAAACAATGAAGTAATAAAACAATGAAGTGATAAAACAATGAAACAATGACGCATTGAAACAATGAAACAATGAAGTAACGCAGCAATGAAACAATGAAGTAATAAAGCAATTAAACACTGAAACAATGAAGTAATATTTTAAAAACAATGAAGTAATAAAACAATGAAACAATGAAGTAATAAAGCAATTAAACACTGAAACAATGAAGTAATATTTTAAAAACAATGAAGTAATAAAACAATGAAACAATGAAGTAATAAAGCAATTAAACACTGAAACAATGAAGTAATATTTTAAAAACAATGAAGTAATAAGACAATGAAACAATGAAGTAATAAAGCAATTGAACACTGAAACAATGAAGTAATAAAGTAATGAAACAATGAAGCAATGACGTATTGAAACAATGAAGCAATGAAACATTAATGAAGTGATAAAGCAATTAAACACTGAAACAAGAAGTAATGACACAATGAAGTAATAAAGCAATGAAAACAATGAAGTAATAAAGCAATTGAACACTGAAACAATGAAGTAATAAAGTAATGAAACAGTGAAGCAATGACGTATTGAAACAATGAAGCAATGAAACATTAATGAAGTGATAAAGCAATTAAACACTGAAACAAGAAGTAATGACACAATGAAGTAATAAAGCAATGAAACAATGAAGTAATAAAGCAATTGAACACTGAAACAAGAAGACACAATGAAGTAATAAAGCAATGAAACAATGAAGTAATGAAGCAATTGAACACTGAAACAATGAAGCAATGAAACAATGAAGTATTAAAGCAATGAAACATTAGTGAAGTAATAAAGCAATTAAACACTGAAACAATGAAGTAATAAATCAATGAAGTAATAAACAAACCATGACGCATTGAAACAATGAAGCAACGAAACAATGAAGAAATAAAACAATGTAATAATCAAGAAATAAAGCAATGAAACAATGAAGTAACAAAGCAATGAAACAATAAAGCAATGAAGAAATAAAACAATGTAACAATGAAGCAATGAAACAATGTAACAATGAAGAAATAAAACAATGTAACAATGAAGCAATGAAGCAATGAAACAATGAAGTATTAAAGCAATGAAACATATTAATGAAGTAATAAAGCAATTAAACACTGAAACAATGAAGTAATAAAACAATGAAGTGATAAAACAATGAAACAATGACGCATTGAAACAATGAAACAATGAAGTAACGCAGCAATGAAACAATGAAGTAATAAAGCAATTAAACACTGAAACAATGAAGTAATATTTTAAAAACAATGAAGTAATAAAACAATGAAACAATGAAGTAATAAAGCAATTAAACACTGAAACAATGAAGTAATATTTTAAAAACAATGAAGTAATAAAACAATGAAACAATGAAGTAATAAAGCAATTAAACACTGAAACAATGAAGTAATATTTTAAAAACAATGAAGTAATAAAGCAATGAAACAATGAAGTAATGAAGCAATTGAACACTGAAACAATGAAGCAATGAAACAATGAAGTATTAAAGCAATGAAACATTAGTGAAGTAATAAAGCAATTAAACACTGAAACAATGAAGTAATAAATCAATGAAGTAATAAACAAACCATGACGCATTGAAACAATGAAGCAACGAAACAATGAAGAAATAAAACAATGTAATAATCAAGAAATAAAGCAATGAAACAATGAAGTAATAAAGCAATGAAACAATAAAGCAATGAAGAAATAAAACAATGAAGCAATGAAACAATGTAACAATGAAGAAATAAAACAATGTAACAATGAAGTAATGAAGCAATGAAACAATGAAGCAATGAAAACAATGAAGTATTAAAGCAATGAAACATATTAATGAAGTAATAAAGCAATTAAAAACTGAAACAATGGAGTAATAAAGCAATGAAACAATGAAGCAATGAAACGATGAAGTATTAAAGCAATGAAACATATTAATGAAGTATAATAAAGCAATTAAAACACTGAAACAATGAAGTAATAAAACAATGAAGTGATAAAACAATGAAACAATGACGCATTGAAACAATGAAACAATGAAGTAACGCAGCAATGAAACAATGAAGTAATAAAGCAATTAAACACTGAAACAATGAAGTAATATTTTAAAAACAATGAAGTAATAAAACAATGGAACAATGAAGTAATAAAGCAATTAAACACTGAAACAATGAAGTAATATTTTAAAAACAATGAAGTAATAAAACAATGAAACAATGAAGTAATAAAGCAATTAAACACTGAAACAATGAAGTAATATTTTAAAAACAATGAAGTAATAAGACAATGAAACAATGAAGTAATAAAGCAATTGAACACTGAAACAATGAAGTAATAAAGTAATGAAACAGTGAAGCAATGACGTATTGAAACAATGAAGCAATGAAACATTAATGAAGTGATAAAGCAATTAAACACTGAAACAAGAAGTAATGACACAATGAAGTAATAAAGCAATGAAACAATGAAGTAATAAAGCAATTGAACACTGAAACAATGAAGTAATAAAGTAATGAAACAGTGAAGCAATGACGTATTGAAACAATGAAGCAATGAAACATTAATGAAGTGATAAAGCAATTAAACACTGAAACAAGAAGTAATGACACAATGAAGTAATAAAGCAATGAAACAATGAAGTAATAAAGCAATTGAACACTGAAACAAGAAGACACAATGAAGTAATAAAGCAATGAAACAATGAAGTAATGAAGCAATTGAACACTGAAACAATGAAGCAATGAAACAATGAAGTATTAAAGCAATGAAACATTAGTGAAGTAATAAAGCAATTAAACACTGAAACAATGAAGTAATAAATCAATGAAGTAATAAACAAACCATGACGCATTGAAACAATGAAGCAACGAAACAATGAAGAAATAAAACAATGTAATAATCAAGAAATAAAGCAATGAAACAATGAAGTAACAAAGCAATGAAACAATAAAGCAATGAAGAAATAAAACAATGTAACAATGAAGCAATGAAACAATGTAACAATGAAGAAATAAAACAATGTAACAATGAAGTAATGAAGCAATGAAACAATGAAGCAATGAAACAATGAAGTATTAAAGCAATGAAACATATTAATGAAGTAATAAAGCAATTAAACACTGAAACAATGAAGTAATAAAACAATGAAGTGATAAAACAATGAAACAATGACGCATTGAAACAATGAAACAATGAAGTAACGCAGCAATGAAACAATGAAGTAATAAAGCAATTAAACACTGAAACAATGAAGTAATATTTTAAAAACAATGAAGTTATAAAACAATGAAACAATGAAGTAATAAAGCAATTAAACACTGAAACAATGAAGTAATATTTTAAAAACAATGAAGTAATAAAACAATGAAACAATGAAGTAATAAAGCAATTAAACACTGAAACAATGAAGTAATATTTTAAAAACAATGAAGTAATAAGACAATGAAACAATGAAGTAATAAAGCAATTGAACACTGAAACAATGAAGTAATAAAGTAATGAAACAATGAAGCAATGACGTATTGAAACAATGAAGCAATGAAACATTAATGAAGTGATAAAGCAATTAAACACTGAAACAAGAAGTAATGACACAATGAAGTAATAAAGCAATGAAACAATGAAGTAATAAAGCAATTGAACACTGAAACAAGAAGACACAATGAAGTAATAAAGCAATGAAACAATGAAGTAATGGAGCAATTGAACACTGAAACAATGAAGCAATGAAACAATGAAGTATTAAAGCAATGAAACATTAGTGAAGTAATAAAGCAATTAAACACTGAAACAATGAAGTAATAAATCAATGAAGTAATAAACAAACCATGACGCATTGAAACAATGAAGCAACGAAACAATGAAGAAATAAAACAATGTAATAATCAAGAAATAAAGCAATGAAACAATGAAGTAATAAAGCAATGAAACAATAAAGCAATGAAGAAATAAAACAATGAAGCAATGAAACAATGTAACAATGAAGAAATAAAACAATGTAACAATGAAGTAATGAAGCAATGAAACAATGAAGCAATGAAACAATGAAGTATTAAAGCAATGAAACATATTAATGAAGTAATAAAGCAATTAAACACTGAAACAATGGAGTAATAAAGCAATGAAACAATGAAGCAATGAAACGATGAAGTATTAAAGCAATGAAACATATTAATGAAGTATAATAAAGCAATTAAACACTGAAACAATGAAGTAATAAAACAATGAAGTGATAAAACAATGAAACAATGACGCATTGAAACAATGAAACAATGAAGTAACGCAGCAATGAAACAATGAAGTAATAAAGCAATTAAACACTGAAACAATGAAGTAATATTTTAAAAACAATGAAGTAATAAAACAATGAAACAATGAAGTAATAAAGCAATTAAACACTGAAACAATGAAGTAATATTTTAAAAACAATGAAGTAATAAAACAATGAAACAATGAAGTAATAAAGCAATTAAACACTGAAACAATGAAGTAATATTTTAAAAACAATGAAGTAATAAGACAATGAAACAATGAAGTAATAAAGCAATTGAACACTGAAACAATGAAGTAATAAAGTAATGAAACAATGAAGCAATGACGTATTGAAACAATGAAGCAATGAAACATTAATGAAGTGATAAAGCAATTAAACACTGAAACAAGAAGTAATGACACAATGAAGTAATAAAGCAATGAAACAATGAAGTAATAAAGCAATTGAACACTGAAACAAGAAGACACAATGAAGTAATAAAGCAATGAAACAATGAAGTAATGAAGCAATTGAACACTGAAACAATGAAGTATTAAAGCAATGAAACATTAGTGAAGTAATAAAGCAATTAAACACTGAAACAATGAAGTAATAAATCAATGAAGTAATAAACAAACCATGACGCATTGAAACAATGAAGCAACGAAACAATGAAGAAATAAAACAATGTAATAATCAAGAAATAAAGCAATGAAACAATGAAGTAACAAAGCAATGAAACAATAAAGCAATGAAGAAATAAAACAATGTAACAATGAAGCAATGAAACAATGTAACAATGAAGAAATAAAACAATGTAACAATGAAGTAATGAAGCAATGAAACAATGAAGCAATGAAACAATGAAGTATTAAAACAATGAAACATATTAATGAAGTAATAAAGCAATTAAACACTGAAACAATGGAGTAATAAAGCAATGAAACAATGAAGCAATGAAACAATGAAGCAATGAAACGATGAAGTATTAAAGCAATGAAACATATTAATGAAGTATAATAAAGCAATTAAACACTAAAACAATGAAGTAATATTTTAAAAACAATGAAGTAATAAAACAATGAAACAATGAAGTAATAAAGCAATTAAACACTGAAACAATGAAGTAATATTTTAAAAACAATGAAGTAATAAGACAATGAAACAATGAAGTAATAAAGCAATTAAACACTGAAACAATGAAGTAATATTTTAAAAACAATGAAGTAATAAAACAATGAAACAATGAAGTAATAAAGCAATTAAACACTGAAACAATGAAGTAATATTTTAAAAACAATGAAGTAATAAGACAATGAAACAATGAAGTAATAAAGCAATTGAACACTGAAACAATGAAGTAATAAAGTAATGAAACAATGAAGCAATGACGTATTGAAACAATGAAGCAATGAAACATTAATGAAGTGATAAAGCAATTAAACACTGAAACAAGAAGTAATGACACAATGAAGTAATAAAGCAATGAAACAATGAAGTAATAAAGCAATTGAACACTGAAACAAGAAGACACAATGAAGTAATAAAGCAATGAAACAATGAAGTAATGAAGCAATTGAACACTGAAACAATGAAGCAATGAAACAATGAAGTATTAAAGCAATGAAACATTAGTGAAGTAATAAAGCAATTAAACACTGAAACAATGAAGTAATAAATCAATGAAGTAATAAACAAACCATGACGCATTGAAACAATGAAGCAACGAAACAATGAAGAAATAAAACAATGTAATAATCAAGAAATAAAGCAATGAAACAATGAAGTAATAAAGCAATGAAACAATAAAGCAATGAAGAAATAAAACAATGTAACAATGAAGCAATGAAACAATGTAACAATGAAGAAATAAAACAATGTAACAATGAAGTAATGAAGCAATGAAACAATGAAGCAATGAAACAATGAAGTATTAAAGCAATGAAACATATTAATGAAGTAATAAAGCAATTAAACACTGAAACAATGGAGTAATAAAGCAATGAAACAATGAAGCAATGAAACGATGAAGTATTAAAGCAATGAAACATATTAATGAAGTATAATAAAGCAATTAAACACTGAAACAATGAAGTAATAAAACAATGAGGTGATAAAACAATGAAACAATGACGCATTGAAACAATGAAACAATGAAGTAACGCAGCAATGAAACAATGAAGTAATAAAGCAATTAAACACTGAAACAATGAAGTAATATTTTAAAAACAATGAAGTAATAAAACAATGAAATAATGAAGTAATAAAGCAATTAAACACTGAAACAATGAAGTAATATTTTAAAAACAATGAAGTAATAAAACAATGAAACAATGAAGTAATAAAGCAATTAAACACTGAAACAACGAAGTAATATCTTAAAAACAATGAAGTAATAAGAATGAAGTAATAAGAATGAAGTAATATTTTAAAAACAATGAAGTAATAAAACAATGAAACAATGAAGTAATAAAGCAATTAAACACTGAAACAATGAAGTAATATTTTAAAAACAATGAAGTAATAAGACAATGAAACAATGAAGTAATAAAGCAATTGAACACTGAAACAATGAAGTAATAAAGTAATGAAACAATGAAGCAATGACGTATTGAAACAATGAAGCAATGAAACATTAATGAAGTGATAAAGCAATTAAACACTGAAACAAGAAGTAATGACACAATGAAGTAATAAAGCAATGAAACAATGAAGTAATAAAGCAATTGAACACTGAAACAAGAAGACACAATGAAGTAATAAAGCAATGAAACAATGAAGTAATGAAGCAATTGAACACTGAAACAATGAAGCAATGAAACAATGAAGTATTAAAGCAATGAAACATTAGTGAAGTAATAAAGCAATTAAACACTGAAACAATGAAGTAATAAATCAATGAAGTAATAAACAAACCATGACGCATTGAAACAATGAAGCAACGAAACAATGAAGAAATAAAACAATGTAATAATCAAGAAATAAAGCAATGAAACAATGAAGTAACAAAGCAATGAAACAATAAAGCAATGAAGAAATAAAACAATGTAACAATGAAGCAATGAAACAATGTAACAATGAAGAAATAAAACAATGTAACAATGAAGTAATGAAGCAATGAAACAATGAAGCAATGAAACAATGAAGTATTAAAACAATGAAACATATTAATGAAGTAATAAAGCAATTAAACACTGAAACAATGAAGTAATAAAACAATGAAACAATGACGCATTGAAACAATGAAACAATGAAGTAACGCAGCAATGAAACAATGAAGTAATAAAGCAATGAAACAATGAAGTAATAAAGCAATTAAACACTGAAACAATGAAGTAATATTTTAAAAACAATGAAGTAATAAAACAATGAAGTAATAAAGCAATTAAACACTGAAACAATGAAGTAATATTTTAAAAACAATGAAGTAATAAGACAATGAAACAATGAAGTAATAAAGCAATTGAACACTGAAACAATGAAGTAATATTTTAAAAACAATGAAGTAATAAAACAATGAAACAATGAAGTAATAAAGCAATTAAACACTGAAACAATGAAGTAATATTTTAAAAACAATGAAGTAATAAGACAATGAAACAATGAAGTAATAAAGCAATTGAACACTGAAACAATGAAGTAATAAAGTAATGAAACAATGAAGCAATGACGTATTGAAACAATGAAGCAATGAAACATTAATGAAGTGATAAAGCAATTAAACACTGAAACAAGAAGTAATGACACAATGAAGTAATAAAGCAATGAAACAATGAAGTAATAAAGCAATTGAACACTGAAACAAGAAGACACAATGAAGTAATAAAGCAATGAAACAATGAAGTAATGAAGCAATTGAACACTGAAACAATGAAGCAATGAAACAATGAAGTATTAAAGCAATGAAACATTAGTGAAGTAATAAAGCAATTAAACACTGAAACAATGAAGTAATAAATCAATGAAGTAATAAACAAACCATGACGCATTGAAACAATGAAGCAACGAAACAATGAAGAAATAAAACAATGTAATAATCAAGAAATAAAGCAATGAAACAATGAAGTAATAAAGCAATGAAACAATAAAGCAATGAAGAAATAAAACAATGAAGCAATGAAACAATGTAACAATGAAGAAATGAAACAATGTAACAATGAAGTAATGAAGCAATGAAACAATGAAGCAATGAAACAATGAAGTATTAAAGCAATGAAACATATTAATGAAGTAATAAAGCAATTAAACACTGAAACAATGGAGTAATAAAGCAATGAAACAATGAAGCAATGAAACGATGAAGTATTAAAGCAATGAAACATATTAATGAAGTATAATAAAGCAATTAAACACTGAAACAATGAAGTAATAAAACAATGAAGTGATAAAACAATGAAACAATGACGCATTGAAACAATGAAACAATGAAGTAACGCAGCAATGAAACAATGAAGTAATAAAGCAATTAAACACTGAAACAATGAAGTAATATTTTAAAAACAATGAAGTAATAAAACAATGAAACAATGAAGTAATAAAGCAATTAAACACTGAAACAATGAAGTAATATTTTAAAAACAATGAAGTAATAAAACAATGAAACAATGAAGTAATAAAGCAATTAAACACTGAAACAATGAAGTAATATTTTAAAAACAATGAAGTAATAAGACAATGAAACAATGAAGTAATAAAGCAATTGAACACTGAAACAATGAAGTAATAAAGTAATGAAACAGTGAAGCAATGACGTATTGAAACAATGAAGCAATGAAACATTAATGAAGTGATAAAGCAATTAAACACTGAAACAAGAAGTAATGACACAATGAAGTAATAAAGCAATGAAACAATGAAGTAATAAAGCAATTGAACACTGAAACAATGAAGTAATAAAGTAATGAAACAGTGAAGCAATGACGTATTGAAACAATGAAGCAATGAAACATTAATGAAGTGATAAAGCAATTAAACACTGAAACAAGAAGTAATGACACAATGAAGTAATAAAGCAATGAAACAATGAAGTAATAAAGCAATTGAACACTGAAACAAGAAGACACAATGAAGTAATAAAGCAATGAAACAATGAAGTAATGAAGCAATTGAACACTGAAACAATGAAGCAATGAAACAATGAAGTATTAAAGCAATGAAACATTAGTGAAGTAATAAAGCAATTAAACACTGAAACAATGAAGTAATAAATCAATGAAGTAATAAACAAACCATGACGCATTGAAACAATGAAGCAACGAAACAATGAAGAAATAAAACAATGTAATAATCAAGAAATAAAGCAATGAAACAATGAAGTAACAAAGCAATGAAACAATAAAGCAATGAAGAAATAAAACAATGTAACAATGAAGCAATGAAACAATGTAACAATGAAGAAATAAAACAATGTAACAATGAAGTAATGAAGCAATGAAACAATGAAGCAATGAAACAATGAAGTATTAAAGCAATGAAACATATTAATGAAGTAATAAAGCAATTAAACACTGAAACAATGAAGTAATAAAACAATGAAGTGATAAAACAATGAAACAATGACGCATTGAAACAATGAAGTAACGCAGCAATGAAACAATGAAGTAATAAAGCAATTAAACACTGAAACAATGAAGTAATATTTTAAAAACAACGAAGTAATAAAACAATGAAACAATGAAGTAATAAAGCAATTAAACACTGAAACAATGAAGTAATATTTTAAAAACAATGAAGTAATAAAACAATGAAACAATGAAGTAATAAAGCAATTAAACACTGAAACAATGAAGTAATATTTTAAAAACAATGAAGTAATAAGACAATGAAACAATGAAGTAATAAAGCAATTGAACACTGAAACAATGAAGTAATAAAGTAATGAAACAATGAAGCAATGACGTATTGAAACAATGAAGCAATGAAACATTAATGAAGTGATAAAGCAATTAAACACTGAAACAAGAAGTAATGACACAATGAAGTAATAAAGCAATGAAACAATGAAGTAATAAAGCAATTGAACACTGAAACAAGAAGACACAATGAAGTAATAAAGCAATGAAACAATGAAGTAATGAAGCAATTGAACACTGAAACAATGAAGCAATGAAACAATGAAGTATTAAAGCAATGAAACATTAGTGAAGTAATAAAGCAATTAAACACTGAAACAATGAAGTAATAAATCAATGAAGTAATAAACAAACCATGACGCATTGAAACAATGAAGCAACGAAACAATGAAGAAATAAAACAATGTAATAATCAAGAAATAAAGCAATGAAACAATGAAGTAATAAAGCAATGAAACAATAAAGCAATGAAGAAATAAAACAATGAAGCAATGAAACATTAATGAAGTGATAAAGCAATTAAACACTGAAACAAGAAGTAATGACACAATGAAGTAATAAAGCAATGAAACAATGAAGTAATAAAGCAATTGAACACTGAAACAATGAAGTAATAAAGTAATGAAACAGTGAAGCAATGACGTATTGAAACAATGAAGCAATGAAACATTAATGAAGTGATAAAGCAATTAAACACTGAAACAAGAAGTAATGACACAATGAAGTAATAAAGCAATGAAACAATGAAGTAATAAAGCAATTGAACACTGAAACAAGAAGACACAATGAAGTAATAAAGCAATGAAACAATGAAGTAATGAAGCAATTGAACACTGAAACAATGAAGCAATGAAACAATGAAGTATTAAAGCAATGAAACATTAGTGAAGTAATAAAGCAATTAAACACTGAAACAATGAAGTAATAAATCAATGAAGTAATAAACAAACCATGACGCATTGAAACAATGAAGCAACGAAACAATGAAGAAATAAAACAATGTAATAATCAAGAAATAAAGCAATGAAACAATGAAGTAACAAAGCAATGAAACAATAAAGCAATGAAGAAATAAAACAATGTAACAAAGAAGCAATGAAACAATGTAACAATGAAGAAATAAAACAATGTAACAATGAAGTAATGAAGCAATGAAACAATGAAGCAATGAAACAATGAAGTATTAAAGCAATGAAACATATTAATGAAGTAATAAAGCAATTAAACACTGAAACAATGAAGTAATAAAACAATGAAGTGATAAAACAATGAAACAATGACGCATTGAAACAATGAAACAATGAAGTAACGCAGCAATGAAACAATGAAGTAATAAAGCAATTAAACACTGAAACAATGAAGTAATATTTTAAAAACAATGAAGTAATAAAACAATGAAACAATGAAGTAATAAAGCAATTAAAACACTGAAACAATGAAGTAATATTTTAAAAACAATGAAGTAATAAAACAATGAAACAATGAAGTAATAAAGCAATTAAACACTGAAACAATGAAGTAATATTTTAAAAACAATGAAGTAATAAGACAATGAAACAATGAAGTAATAAAGCAATTGAACACTGAAACAATGAAGTAATAAAGTAATGAAACAATGAAGCAATGACGTATTGAAACAATGAAGCAATGAAACATTAATGAAGTGATAAAGCAATTAAACACTGAAACAAGAAGTAATGACACAATGAAGTAATAAAGCAATGAAACAATGAAGTAATAAAGCAATTGAACACTGAAACAAGAAGACACAATGAAGTAATAAAGCAATGAAACAATGAAGTAATGAAGCAATTGAACACTGAAACAATGAAGCAATGAAACAATGAAGTATTAAAGCAATGAAACATTAGTGAAGTAATAAAGCAATTAAACACTGAAACAATGAAGCAACGAAACAATGAAGAAATAAAACAATGTAATAATCAAGAAATAAAGCAATGAAACAATGAAGTAACAAAGCAATGAAACAATAAAGCAATGAAGAAATAAAACAATGTAACAATGAAGCAATGAAACAATGTAACAATGAAGAAATAAAACAATGTAACAATGAAGTAATGAAGCAATGAAACAATGAAGCAATGAAACAATGAAGTATTAAAGCAATGAAACATATTAATGAAGTAATAAAGCAATTAAACACTGAAACAATGAAGTAATAAAACAATGAAGTGATAAAACAATGAAACAATGACGCATTGAAACAATGAAACAATGAAGTAACGCAGCAATGAAACAATGAAGTAATAAAGCAATTAAACACTGAAACAATGAAGTAATATTTTAAAAACAATGAAGTAATAAAACAATGAAACAATGAAGTAATAAAGCAATTAAACACTGAAACAATGAAGTAATATTTTAAAAACAATGAAGTAATAAAACAATGAAACAATGAAGTAATAAAGCAATTAAACACTGAAACAATGAAGTAATATTTTAAAAACAATGAAGTAATAAGACAATGAAACAATGAAGTAATAAAGCAATTGAACACTGAAACAATGAAGTAATAAAGTAATGAAACAATGAAGCAATGACGTATTGAAACAATGAAGCAATGAAACATTAATGAAGTGATAAAGCAATTAAACACTGAAACAAGAAGTAATGACACAATGAAGTAATAAAGCAATGAAACAATGAAGTAATAAAGCAATTGAACACTGAAACAAGAAGACACAATGAAGTAATAAAGCAATGAAACAATGAAGTAATGAAGCAATTGAACACTGAAACAATGAAGCAATGAAACAATGAAGTATTAAAGCAATGAAACATTAGTGAAGTAATAAAGCAATTAAACACTGAAACAATGAAGTAATAAATCAATGAAGTAATAAACAAACCATGACGCATTGAAACAATGAAGCAACGAAACAATGAAGAAATAAAACAATGTAATAATCAAGAAATAAAGCAATGAAACAATGAAGTAATAAAGCAATGAAACAATAAAGCAATGAAGAAATAAAACAATGAAGCAATGAAACATTAATGAAGTGATAAAGCAATTAAACACTGAAACAAGAAGTAATGACACAATGAAGTAATAAAGCAATGAAACAATGAAGTAATAAAGCAATTGAACACTGAAACAATGAAGTAATAAAGTAATGAAACAGTGAAGCAATGACGTATTGAAACAATGAAGCAATGAAACATTAATGAAGTGATAAAGCAATTAAACACTGAAACAAGAAGTAATGACACAATGAAGTAATAAAGCAATGAAACAATGAAGTAATAAAGCAATTGAACACTGAAACAAGAAGACACAATGAAGTAATAAAGCAATGAAACAATGAAGTAATGAAGCAATTGAACACTGAAACAATGAAGCAATGAAACAATGAAGTATTAAAGCAATGAAACATTAGTGAAGTAATAAAGCAATTAAACACTGAAACAATGAAGTAATAAATCAATGAAGTAATAAACAAACCATGACGCATTGAAACAATGAAGCAACGAAACAATGAAGAAATAAAACAATGTAATAATCAAGAAATAAAGCAATGAAACAATGAAGTAACAAAGCAATGAAACAATAAAGCAATGAAGAAATAAAACAATGTAACAAAGAAGCAATGAAACAATGTAACAATGAAGAAATAAAACAATGTAACAATGAAGTAATGAAGCAATGAAACAATGAAGCAATGAAACAATGAAGTATTAAAGCAATGAAACATATTAATGAAGTAATAAAGCAATTAAACACTGAAACAATGAAGTAATAAAACAATGAAGTGATAAAACAATGAAACAATGACGCATTGAAACAATGAAACAATGAAGTAACGCAGCAATGAAACAATGAAGTAATAAAGCAATTAAACACTGAAACAATGAAGTAATATTTTAAAAACAATGAAGTAATAAAACAATGAAACAATGAAGTAATAAAGCAATTAAACACTGAAACAATGAAGTAATATTTTAAAAACAATGAAGTAATAAAACAATGAAACAATGAAGTAATAAAGCAATTAAACACTGAAACAATGAAGTAATATTTTAAAAACAATGAAGTAATAAGACAATGAAACAATGAAGTAATAAAGCAATTGAACACTGAAACAATGAAGTAATAAAGTAATGAAACAATGAAGCAATGACGTATTGAAACAATGAAGCAATGAAACATTAATGAAGTGATAAAGCAATTAAACACTGAAACAAGAAGTAATGACACAATGAAGTAATAAAGCAATGAAACAATGAAGTAATAAAGCAATTGAACACTGAAACAAGAAGACACAATGAAGTAATAAAGCAATGAAACAATGAAGTAATGAAGCAATTGAACACTGAAACAATGAAGCAATGAAACAATGAAGTATTAAAGCAATGAAACATTAGTGAAGTAATAAAGCAATTAAACACTGAAACAATGAAGTAATAAATCAATGAAGTAATAAACAAACCATGACGCATTGAAACAATGAAGCAACGAAACAATGAAGAAATAAAACAATGTAATAATCAAGAAATAAAGCAATGAAACAATGAAGTAATAAAGCAATGAAACAATAAAGCAATGAAGAAATAAAACAATGAAGCAATGAAACAATGTAACAATGAAGAAATAAAACAATGTAACAATGAAGTAATGAAGCAATGAAACAATGAAGCAATGAAACAATGAAGTATTAAAGCAATGAAACATATTAATGAAGTAATAAAGCAATTAAACACTGAAACAATGGAGTAATAAAGCAATGAAACAATGAAGCAATGAAACGATGAAGTATTAAAGCAATGAAACATATTAATGAAGTATAATAAAGCAATTAAACACTGAAACAATGAAGTAATAAAACAATGAAGTGATAAAACAATGAAACAATGACGCATTGAAACAATGAAACAATGAAGTAACGCAGCAATGAAACAATGAAGTAATAAAGCAATTAAACACTGAAACAATGAAGTAATATTTTAAAAACAATGAAGTAATAAAACAATGAAAC
This sequence comes from Paragorgia papillata, assembly GCA_035771165.1. Taxonomy (NCBI): domain Eukaryota; kingdom Metazoa; phylum Cnidaria; class Anthozoa; order Scleralcyonacea; family Coralliidae; genus Paragorgia; species Paragorgia papillata. The sequence continues at coordinate 553,675 of JAWNZC010000183.1, forward strand.
AATGAAGTAATAAAGCAATTAAACACTGAAACAATGAAGTAATATTTTAAAAACAATGAAGTAATAAAACAATGAAACAATGAAGTAATAAAGCAATTAAACACTGAAACAATGAAGTAATATTTTAAAAACAATGAAGTAATAAGACAATGAAACAATGAAGTAATAAAGCAATTGAACACTGAAACAATGAAGTAATAAAGTAATGAAACAGTGAAGCAATGACGTATTGAAACAATGAAGCAATGAAACATTAATGAAGTGATAAAGCAATTAAACACTGAAACAAGAAGTAATGACACAATGAAGTAATAAAGCAATGAAACAATGAAGTAATAAAGCAATTGAACACTGAAACAATGAAGTAATAAAGTAATGAAACAGTGAAGCAATGACGTATTGAAACAATGAAGCAATGAAACATTAATGAAGTGATAAAGCAATTAAACACTGAAACAAGAAGTAATGACACAATGAAGTAATAAAGCAATGAAACAATGAAGTAATAAAGCAATTGAACACTGAAACAAGAAGACACAATGAAGTAATAAAGCAATGAAACAATGAAGTAATGAAGCAATTGAACACTGAAACAATGAAGCAATGAAACAATGAAGTATTAAAGCAATGAAACATTAGTGAAGTAATAAAGCAATTAAACACTGAAACAATGAAGTAATAAATCAATGAAGTAATAAACAAACCATGACGCATTGAAACAATGAAGCAACGAAACAATGAAGAAATAAAACAATGTAATAATCAAGAAATAAAGCAATGAAACAATGAAGTAATAAAGCAATGAAACAATAAAGCAATGAAGAAATAAAACAATGTAACAATGAAGCAATGAAACAATGTAACAATGAAGAAATAAAACAATGTAACAATGAAGTAATGAAGCAATGAAACAATGAAGCAATGAAACAATGAAGTATTAAAGCAATGAAACATATTAATGAAGTAATAAAGCAATTAAACACTGAAACAATGGAGTAATAAAGCAATGAAGTAATAAACAAACCATGACGCATTGAAACAATGAAGCAACGAAACAATGAAGAAATAAAACAATGTAATAATCAAGAAATAAAGCAATGAAACAATGAAGTAATAAAGCAATGAAACAATAAAGCAATGAAGAAATAAAACAATGTAACAATGAAGCAATGAAACAATGTAACAATGAAGAAATAAAACAATGTAACAATGAAGTAATGAAGCAATGAAACAATGAAGCAATGAAACAATGAAGTATTAAAGCAATGAAACATATTAATGAAGTAATAAAGCAATTAAACACTGAAACAATGGAGTAATAAAGCAATGAAACAATGAAGCAATGAAACGATGAAGTATTAAAGCAATGAAACATATTAATGAAGTATAATAAAGCAATTAAACACTGAAACAATGAAGTAATAAAACAATGAAGTGATAAAACAATGAAACAATGACGCATTGAAAAAAATGAAACAATGAAGTAACGCAGCAATGAAACAATGAAGTAATAAAGCAATGAAACAATGAAGCAATGAAACGATGAAGTATTAAAGCAATGAAACATATTAATGAAGTATAATAAAGCAATTAAACACTAAAACAATGAAGTAATATTTTAAAAACAATGAAGTAATAAAACAATGAAACAATGAAGTAATAAAGCAATTAAACACTGAAACAATGAAGTAATAATATTTTAAAAACAATGAAGTAATAAGACAATGAAACAATGAAGTAATAAAGCAATTAAACACTGAAACAATGAAGTAATATTTTAAAAACAATGAAGTAATAAAACAATGAAACAATGAAGTAATAAAGCAATTAAACACTGAAACAATGAAGTAATATTTTAAAAACAATGAAGTAATAAGACAATGAAACAATGAAGTAATAAAGCAATTGAACACTGAAACAATGAAGTAATAAAGTAATGAAACAATGAAGCAATGACGTATTGAAACAATGAAGCAATGAAACATTAATGAAGTGATAAAGCAATTAAACACTGAAACAAGAAGTAATGACACAATGAAGTAATAAAGCAATGAAACAATGAAGTAATAAAGCAATTCAACACTGAAACAAGAAGACACAATGAAGTAATAAAGCAATGAAACAATGAAGTAATGGAGCAATTGAACACTGAAACAATGAAGCAATGAAACAATGAAGTATTAAAGCAATGAAACATTAGTGAAGTAATAAAGCAATTAAACACTGAAACAATGAAGTAATAAATCAATGAAGTAATAAACAAACCATGACGCATTGAAACAATGAAGCAACGAAACAATGAAGAAATAAAACAATGTAATAATCAAGAAATAAAGCAATGAAACAATGAAGTAATAAAGCAATGAAACAATAAAGCAATGAAGAAATAAAACAATGTAACAATGAAGCAATGAAACAATGTAACAATGAAGAAATAAAACAATGTAACAATGAAGTAATGAAGCAATGAAACAATGAAGCAATGAAACAATGAAGTATTAAAGCAATGAAACATATTAATGAAGTAATAAAGCAATTAAACACTGAAACAATGGAGTAATAAAGCAATGAAACAATGAAGCAATGAAACGATGAAGTATTAAAGCAATGAAACATATTAATGAAGTATAATAAAGCAATTAAAACACTGAAACAATGAAGTAATAAAACAATGAAGTGATAAAACAATGAAACAATGACGCATTGAAACAATGAAACAATGAAGTAACGCAGCAATGAAACAATGAAGTAATAAAGCAATTAAACACTGAAACAATGAAGTAATATTTTAAAAACAATGAAGTAATAAAACAATGAAACAATGAAGTAATAAAGCAATTAAACACTGAAACAATGAAGTAATATTTTAAAAACAATGAAGTAATAAGACAATGAAACAATGAAGTAATAAGACAATGAAACAATGAAGTAATAAAGCAATTGAACACTGAAACAATGAAGTAATAAAGTAATGAAACAATGAAGCAATGACGTATTGAAACAATGAAGCAATGAAACATTAATGAAGTGATAAAGCAATTAAACACTGAAACAAGAAGTAATGACACAATGAAGTAATAAAGCAATGAAACAATGAAGTAATAAAGCAATTGAACACTGAAACAAGAAGACACAATGAAGTAATAAAGCAATGAAACAATGAAGTAATGAAGCAATTGAACACTGAAAGAATGAAGCAATGAAACAATGAAGTATTAAAGCAATGAAACATTAGTGAAGTAATAAAGCAATTAAACACTGAAACAATAAAGTAATAAATCAATGAAGTAATAAACAAACCATGACGCATTGAAACAATGAAGCAACGAAACAATGAAGAAATAAAACAATGTAATAATCAAGAAATAAAGCAATGAAACAATGAAGTAATAAAGCAATGAAACAATAAAGCAATGAAGAAATAAAACAATGAAGCAATGAAACAATGTAACAATGAAGAAATAAAACAATGTAACAATGAAGTAATGAAGCAATGAAACAATGAAGCAATGAAACAATGAAGTATTAAAGCAATGAAACATATTAATGAAGTAATAAAGCAATTAAACACTGAAACAATGGAGTAATAAAGCAATGAAACAATGAAGCAATGAAACGATGAAGTATTAAAGCAATGAAACATATTAATGAAGTATAATAAAGCAATTAAACACTGAAACAATGAAGTAATAAAACAATGAAGTGATAAAACAATGAAACAATGACGCATTGAAACAATGAAACAATGAAGTAACGCAGCAATGAAACAATGAAGTAATAAAGCAATTAAACACTGAAACAATGAAGTAATATTTTAAAAACAATGAAGTAATAAAACAATGAAACAATGAAGTAATAAAGCAATTAAACACTGAAACAATGAAGTAATATTTTAAAAACAATGAAGTAATAAAACAATGAAACAATGAAGTAATAAAGCAATTAAACACTGAAACAATGAAGTAATATTTTAAAAACAATGAAGTAATAAGACAATGAAACAATGAAGTAATAAAGCAATTGAACACTGAAACAATGAAGTAATAAAGTAATGAAACAGTGAAGCAATGACGTATTGAAACAATGAAGCAATGAAACATTAATGAAGTGATAAAGCAATTAAACACTGAAACAAGAAGTAATGACACAATGAAGTAATAAAGCAATGAAACAATGAAGTAATAAAGCAATTGAACACTGAAACAATGAAGTAATAAAGTAATGAAACAGTGAAGCAATGACGTATTGAAACAATGAAGCAATGAAACATTAATGAAGTGATAAAGCAATTAAACACTGAAACAAGAAGTAATGACACAATGAAGTAATAAAGCAATGAAACAATGAAGTAATAAAGCAATTGAACACTGAAACAAGAAGACACAATGAAGTAATAAAGCAATGAAACAATGAAGTAATGAAGCAATTGAACACTGAAACAATGAAGCAATGAAACAATGAAGTATTAAAGCAATGAAACATTAGTGAAGTAATAAAGCAATTAAACACTGAAACAATGAAGTAATAAATCAATGAAGTAATAAACAAACCATGACGCATTGAAACAATGAAGCAACGAAACAATGAAGAAATAAAACAATGTAATAATCAAGAAATAAAGCAATGAAACAATGAAGTAATAAAGCAATGAAACAATAAAGCAATGAAGAAATAAAACAATGTAACAATGAAGCAATGAAACAATGTAACAATGAAGAAATAAAACAATGTAACAATGAAGTAATGAAGCAATGAAACAATGAAGCAATGAAACAATGAAGTATTAAAGCAATGAAAACATATTAATGAAGTAATAAAGCAATTAAACACTGAAACAATGGAGTAATAAAGCAATGAAACAATGAAGCAATGAAACGATGAAGTATTAAAGCAATGAAACATATTAATGAAGTATAATAAAGCAATTAAACACTGAAACAATGAAGTAATAAAACAATGAAGTGATAAAACAATGAAACAATGACGCATTGAAAAAAATGAAACAATGAAGTAACGCAGCAATGAAACAATGAAGTAATAAAGCAATGAAACAATGAAGCAATGAAACGATGAAGTATTAAAGCAATGAAACATATTAATGAAGTATAATAAAGCAATTAAACACTAAAACAATGAAGTAATATTTTAAAAACAATGAAGTAATAAAACAATGAAACAATGAAGTAATAAAGCAATTAAACACTGAAACAATGAAGTAATATTTTAAAAACAATGAAGTAATAAGACAATGAAACAATGAAGTAATAAAGCAATTAAACACTGAAACAATGAAGTAATATTTTAAAAACAATGAAGTAATAAAACAATGAAACAATGAAGTAATAAAGCAATTAAACACTGAAACAATGAAGTAATATTTTAAAAACAATGAAGTAATAAGACAATGAAACAATGAAGTAATAAAGCAATTGAACACTGAAACAATGAAGTAATAAAGTAATGAAACAATGAAGCAATGACGTATTGAAACAATGAAGCAATGAAACATTAATGAAGTGATAAAGCAATTAAACACTGAAACAAGAAGTAATGACACAATGAAGTAATAAAGCAATGAAACAATGAAGTAATAAAGCAATTCAACACTGAAACAAGAAGACACAATGAAGTAATAAAGCAATGAAACAATGAAGTAATGGAGCAATTGAACACTGAAACAATGAAGCAATGAAACAATGAAGTATTAAAGCAATGAAACATTAGTGAAGTAATAAAGCAATTAAACACTGAAACAATGAAGTAATAAATCAATGAAGTAATAAACAAACCATGACGCATTGAAACAATGAAGCAACGAAACAATGAAGAAATAAAACAATGTAATAATCAAGAAATAAAGCAATGAAACAATGAAGTAATAAAGCAATGAAACAATAAAGCAATGAAGAAATAAAACAATGTAACAATGAAGCAATGAAACAATGTAACAATGAAGAAATAAAACAATGTAACAATGAAGTAATGAAGCAATGAAACAATGAAGCAATGAAACAATGAAGTATTAAAGCAATGAAACATATTAATGAAGTAATAAAGCAATTAAACACTGAAACAATGGAGTAATAAAGCAATGAAACAATGAAGCAATGAAACGATGAAGTATTAAAGCAATGAAACATATTAATGAAGTATAATAAAGCAATTAAACACTGAAACAATGAAGTAATAAAAACAATGAAGTGATAAAACAATGAAACAATGACGCATTGAAACAATGAAACAATGAAGTAACGCAGCAATGAAACAATGAAGTAATAAAGCAATTAAACACTGAAACAATGAAGTAATATTTTAAAAACAATGAAGTAATAAAACAATGAAACAATGAAGTAATAAAGCAATTAAACACTGAAACAATGAAGTAATATTTTAAAAACAATGAAGTAATAAGACAATGAAACAATGAAGTAATAAAGCAATTGAACACTGAAACAATGAAGTAATAAAGTAATGAAACAATGAAGCAATGACGTATTGAAACAATGAAGCAATGAAACATTAATGAAGTGATAAAGCAATTAAACACTGAAACAAGAAGTAATGACACAATGAAGTAATAAAGCAATGAAACAATGAAGTAATAAAGCAATTGAACACTGAAACAAGAAGACACAATGAAGTAATAAAGCAATGAAACAATGAAGTAATGGAGCAATTGAACACTGAAACAATGAAGCAATGAAACAATGAAGTATTAAAGCAATGAAACATTAGTGAAGTAATAAAGCAATTAAACACTGAAACAATGAAGTAATAAATCAATGAAGTAATAAACAAACCATGACGCATTGAAACAATGAAGCAACGAAACAATGAAGAAATAAAACAATGTAATAATCAAGAAATAAAGCAATGAAACAATGAAGTAATAAAGCAATGAAACAATAAAGCAATGAAGAAATAAAACAATGTAACAATGAAGCAATGAAACAATGTAACAATGAAGAAATAAAACAATGTAACAATGAAGTAATGAAGCAATGAAACAATGAAGCAATGAAACAATGAAGTATTAAAGCAATGAAACATATTAATGAAGTAATAAAGCAATTAAACACTGAAACAATGGAGTAATAAAGCAATGAAACAATGAAGCAATGAAACGATGAAGTATTAAAGCAATGAAACATATTAATGAAGTATAATAAAGCAATTAAACACTGAAACAATGAAGTAATAAAACAATGAAGTGATAAAACAATGAAACAATGACGCATTGAAACAATGAAACAATGAAGTAACGCAGCAATGAAACAATGAAGTAATAAAGCAATTAAACACTGAAACAATGAAGTAATATTTTAAAAACAATGAAGTAATAAAACAATGAAACAATGAAGTAATAAAGCAATTAAACACTGAAACAATGAAGTAATATTTTAAAAACAATGAAGTAATAAAACAATGAAACAATGAAGTAATAAAGCAATTAAACACTGAAACAACGAAGTAATATCTTAAAAACAATGAAGTAATAAGAATGAAGTAATAAGAATGAAGTAATATTTTAAAAACAATGAAGTAATAAAACAATGAAACAATGAAGTAATAAAGCAATTAAACACTGAAACAATGAAGTAATATTTTAAAAACAATGAAGTAATAAGACAATGAAACAATGAAGTAATAAAGCAATTGAACACTGAAACAATGAAGTAATAAAGTAATGAAACAATGAAGCAATGACGTATTGAAACAATGAAGCAATGAAACATTAATGAAGTGATAAAGCAATTAAACACTGAAACAAGAAGTAATGACACAATGAAGTAATAAAGCAATGAAACAATGAAGTAATAAAGCAATTGAACACTGAAACAAGAAGACACAATGAAGTAATAAAGCAATGAAGCAATGAAGTAATGAAGCAATTGAACACTGAAACAATGAAGCAATGAAACAATGAAGTATTAAAGCAATGAAACATTAGTGAAGTAATAAAGCAATTAAACACTGAAACAATGAAGTAATAAATCAATGAAGTAATAAACAAACCATGACGCATTGAAACAATGAAGCAACGAAACAATGAAGAAATAAAACAATGTAATAATCAAGAAATAAAGCAATGAAACAATGAAGTAACAAAGCAATGGAACAATAAAGCAATGAAGAAATAAAACAATGTAACAATGAAGCAATGAAACAATGTAACAATGAAGAAATAAAACAATGTAACAATGAAGTAATGAAGCAATGAAACAATGAAGCAATGAAACAATGAAGTATTAAAACAATGAAACATATTAATGAAGTAATAAAGCAATTAAACACTGAAACAATGGAGTAATAAAGCAATGAAACAATGAAGCAATGAAACGATGAAGTATTAAAGCAATGAAACATATTAATGAAGTATAATAAAGCAATTAAACACTGAAACAATGAAGTAATAAAACAATGAAGTGATAAAACAATGAAACAATGACGCATTGAAACAATGAAACAATGAAGTAACGCAGCAATGAAACAATGAAGTAATAAAGCAATTAAACACTGAAACAATGAAGTAATATTTTAAAAACAATGAAGTAATAAAACAATGAAACAATGAAGTAATAAAGCAATTAAACACTGAAACAATGAAGTAATATTTTAAAAACAATGAAGTAATAAAACAATGAAACAATGAAGTAATAAAGCAATTAAACACTGAAACAACGAAGTAATATCTTAAAAACAATGAAGTAATAAGAATGAAGTAATAAGAATGAAGTAATATTTTAAAAACAATGAAGTAATAAAACAATGAAACAATGAAGTAATAAAGCAATTAAACACTGAAACAATGAAGTAATATTTTAAAAACAATGAAGTAATAAGACAATGAAACAATGAAGTAATAAAGCAATTGAACACTGAAACAATGAAGTAATAAAGTAATGAAACAATGAAGCAATGACGTATTGAAACAATGAAGCAATGAAACATTAATGAAGTGATAAAGCAATTAAACACTGAAACAAGAAGTAATGACACAATGAAGTAATAAAGCAATGAAACAATGAAGTAATAAAGCAATTGAACACTGAAACAAGAAGACACAATGAAGTAATAAAGCAATGAAACAATGAAGTAATGAAGCAATTGAACACTGAAACAATGAAGCAATGAAACAATGAAGTATTAAAGCAATGAAACATTAGTGAAGTAATAAAGCAATTAAACACTGAAACAATGAAGTAATAAATCAATGAAGTAATAAACAAACCATGACGCATTGAAACAATGAAGCAACGAAACAATGAAGAAATAAAACAATGTAATAATCAAGAAATAAAGCAATGAAACAATGAAGTAACAAAGCAATGAAACAATAAAGCAATGAAGAAATAAAACAATGTAACAATGAAGCAATGAAACAATGTAACAATGAAGAAATAAAACAATGTAACAATGAAGTAATGAAGCAATGAAACAATGAAGCAATGAAACAATGAAGTATTAAAACAATGAAACATATTAATGAAGTAATAAAGCAATTAAACACTGAAACAATGGAGTAATAAAGCAATGAAACAATGAAGCAATGAAACGATGAAGTATTAAAGCAATGAAACATATTAATGAAGTATAATAAAGCAATTAAACACTGAAACAATGAAGTAATAAAACAATGAAGTGATAAAACAATGAAACAATGACGCATTGAAACAGTGAAACAATGAAGTAACGCAGCAATGAAACAATGAAGTAATAAAGCAATTAAACACTGAAACAATGAAGTAATATTTTAAAAACAATGAAGTAATAAAACAATGAAACAATGAAGTAATAAAGCAATTAAACACTGAAACAATGAAGTAATATTTTAAAAACCATGAAGTAATAAAACAATGAAACAATGAAGTAATAAAGCAATTAAACACTGAAACAACGAAGTAATATTTTAAAAACAATGAAGTAATAAGACAATGAAACAATGAAGTAATAAAGCAATTGAACACTGAAACAATGAAGTAATAAAGTAATGAAACAGTGAAGCAATGACGTATTGAAACAATGAAGCAATGAAACATTAATGAAGTGATAAAGCAATTAAACACTGAAACAAGAAGTAATGACACAATGAAGTAATAAAGCAATGAAACAATGAAGTAATAAAGCAATTGAACACTGAAACAAGAAGACACAATGAAGTAATAAAGCAATGAAACAATGAAGTAATGAAGCAATTGAACACTGAAAGAATGAAGCAATGAAACAATGAAGTATTAAAGCAATGAAACATTAGTGAAGTAATAAAGCAATTAAACACTGAAACAATAAAGTAATAAATCAATGAAGTAATAAACAAACCATGACGCATTGAAACAATGAAGCAACGAAACAATGAAGAAATAAAACAATGTAATAATCAAGAAATAAAGCAATGAAACAATGAAGTAATAAAGCAATGAAACAATAAAGCAATGAAGAAATAAAACAATGTAACAATGAAGCAATGAAACAATGTAACAATGAAGAAATAAAACAATGTAACAATGAAGTAATGAAGCAATGAAACAATGAAGCAATGAAACAATGAAGTATTAAAGCAATGAAACATATTAATGAAGTAATAAAGCAATTAAACACTGAAACAATGGAGTAATAAAGCAATGAAACAATGAAGCAATGAAACGATGAAGTATTAAAGCAATGAAACATATTAATGAAGTATAATAAAGCAATTAAACACTGAAACAATGAAGTAATAAAACAATGAAGTGATAAAACAATGAAACAATGACGCATTGAAACAATGAAACAATGAAGTAACGCAGCAATGAAACAATGAAGTAATAAAGCAATTAAACACTGAAACAATGAAGTAATATTTTAAAAACAATGAAGTAATAAAACAATGAAACAATGAAGTAATAAAGCAATTAAACACTGAAACAATGAAGTAATATTTTAAAAACAATGAAGTAATAAGACAATGAAACAATGAAGTAATAAAGCAATTGAACACTGAAACAATGAAGTAATAAAGTAATGAAACAATGAAGTAATAAAGCAATTGAACTCTGAAACAAGAAGACACATTGAAGTAATAAAGCAATGAAACAATGAAGTAATAAAGCAATTGAACACTGAGACAATGAAGCAATGAAACAATGAAGTATTAAAGCAATGAAACATTAGTGAAGTAATAAAGCAATTAAACAATGAAACAATGAAGTAATAAAACAATGAAGTAATAAACAAACCATGACGCATTGAAACAATGAAGCAACGAAACAATGAAGTAATAAAGCAATGAAATAATGATGTAATAAAGCAATTGAACACTGAAACAATGAAGTAATAAAGCACTGAAACATTAATTAATGATGCAATAAAGCAATTGAACATGCACTGAACCAATGAAGAAATAAAGCAATGAAAGTAGTAAAGCAATTAAACAATGAAGAAATACAATGTAACAATAAAGCAACGAAACGATGAAGCAACGAAATAATGAAACAATGAAGAAATAAAGCAACGAAACAATAATGAAGTAATAAAGCAATTAAACACTGAAACAATGAATTAATAAAGCAATGAAACAATGAAGTATTATAGCAATGAAACATTAATGAATAATAAAGCAATTACACACTGAAACAATGAAGTAATGAAACAATGAAGTAATAAAGCAATTGAACGCTGAAACAATGAAATGATAAAGCAATGAAACAATAAAGTAATGACGCATTGAAACGAAAGAATGAAACAAACGATTAAGCAATCAATCAAATAATTATTTGTTTAGGTCTTGAATAAAGATGGGAAAGCGACTGTGGACAGAAAGACGACGAAAGTCATGACGTGATCTTTGATTCCAGAACACTTTGCAAACGTGAAGGAATGTTTTCAAAGTAAACGTGAGTCATTGGGAGTCTTAATTAAGCGCAAAAAATTACAGAAGATTCTTGCGCTCAGACGCACTTCTAATGTGGTAGGAACTGTGGCCTTTTGTGAATACAAAACTGATGGTGATTGGGACAGTCCTTTTGTAGATAGTTTTACCTTCTAATTGTTCTAAATGTCTTTTTTGCATTGAAGCAAAACGTTTTGATGGAATTCTGGTCAGTGTGACGTTGAACGGCACAATCTCTTCTTTACATTCACAGGCATCCAGTTTCTAGATTAGCAACAGTTTGTGTGAAGCATTTTTGTTGGGGTTTTTTATGCAAGCAAACTGGAATTTTTGTTGTTTCTATTGTAGTATAGATAAGTGTTGTCCAAAGCTTCGTGTCGTATGCAGTGAACTTTATAGATAAACCTGCCGCGCGGACTGTCAGTCAAAAAATGAGGCAAAAAATGGCGGACTTGAGTCCTTTTTCGACGTCAGTTTTAGGCCCTTACGCGGCGGGCCGTATATGACGGCAAATTTTACTACATACTGCTTCGAAAACGCAAAACAGCCAAGAACCACCATAAAAAAAACAGCCGAATTTCTAGACAGGATTGATATGGAATAGAACAAGTGCTTAACACAGTATAAGATAAAGTCTGCAACTTACCAGATACATTTAACTGTCAAAAACACTTTAAATAAAATGATGTCCAGTTTCATGTTTTTAAACTGGCGTTTTTATATCAAACGTTTTTATATATTTAGCCAGTCGCCACTCGTTTTCTTCGAACTACCTTCTTTAAACCTTCTCGAAATATTTTTTAAATATTTAATACATTAAATGGTTGATGAAACTAACTTGTGTTACCACTAAGTTTTATGTTTGTGGTGTTTTATGCTCAAGCTGAATATTTTTTACCAAAAATATAAAAATTGCCGTAGAGAACTAAACCAAGCTGACATCCAAAAAGGCCTCCATGTTTTGCTTCACTTTTTCGTCCATTGATTGACTGGAGTCAGTCTTTCAGGTATTATAGATAGAGTTCACTGGTCGTATGTTAAGTTGTCATTTAATCACCGTAAAAAGCCTCGGAGCGTCATACTATATAGTGAGAATTTTCATGATGAGAGGATGATAACTTAACACAGTTTGCCAGAAAGTTTTTAAAATTCGTAGGGTTGTCCAATACTGTAGTGTAGAATATGTACATGTGTAACAACGAGCCTGAGTTGTCTATGAGCTGATAGTCAGCGAGGCACAAACGAGTTGACTATTACTCATGGACAGCAATGACGAGTTGTCTAATTGTTTTAGTATAAATCAACTAGCAGGACAAAATATTATTTTAAAGAAACAAATTGAAATTTTTGGGAAACGTGGGTTTGCATTTTTAAATGAATTACTCTTTCGCTACTACTAGTCTATCACGAATATAATAGGCAGGAAGTTACCCAGCCAATCAAAATGCAGGATTTGTAATAGTCCGCTAATTGGTCTATACTAATAAATATTTGTCATTGATTTTTGATGTTACTTATGTGAATACGCAGCTTTTGTAGAACAAAGGAACCACACATGATATTTATGATATACGACTAGGAGTATTGTGTATTCGAATCACTCGACGAATACGTCATATCGCAGTACGTGGTTTACGGTCCATATACCATATATCATTTGTGAATATTGGTGGTATTTGGTTGACTTGTTTTTACCACGGTGAGCTCTATATAACTACAGTATATGTACCTCATGGAAGGCTGACTACAGTCAATGATTGGTTGAAAAAGTAAAGTACAGTAATAAAGACGGTATTATTGTTATTATTATTTACGGAACAAAATTTACCTTTATATGGCCTGAAATTGACGTCCTAAAAGGCACCATGTCCACCATTTTAGCCTCACTTTCTGATTGGCAGTCAGCCTTCCAAGTTTATATAGAGTTCACTGGTTGCTACTCTTACAGTATTGGACATTTATGGTAATTCATTGGTAGATTTCGTCGAGATGTCTACGTCCATGAACTTATGCCTTACGCGTACACTGAGAAATGCAAGTAATTTACTCTGCCAGATTTTATGGTCATACATTTTACGTTCAGCAATTTCTCTTTACATCTGATAAGTTAAGGTAAGGGTGCTGTGGACCTTCGCGAGGTGAAAATTGCAATTCTCTTTTTGTGTTTAGTTTCAAATTATGACTTTTTTAAAACAAATTTCGTTTGGTCAATTTGTTCAAACTTTTCTTTTTTGTTTTAATTAGAAGTTTTATTTCAGAAGTTTTATTTTAAAGGTTGAGTCCTATATTTATTAGAATTTTCTGAAAATTGACGGCCTTGTAGATTGGTATCTCGGTAACTAATGTGTCTCGTATCTGATAATTTAAACATCTTAATTTTTGGGGGCACAGTCGGTGGCGCACGCATACCTTTCACCTCTGCGACTCGGATTTCCGATTCTTAAGTGTTTAGCAGTTGTCTGATTAAAAATTTTATTTTGGCCGCATGTGGGAATAATGCTTCCAGTTTGGATCTACCAAACACTACAGGTTTTCTCCAGGTTCCACTGCATGTTTTCTCATGTATATAGTAACACAATGGACCAATGAAGAATGGTTCTTATTGGATCTCTAAACTAATATGGCTTTTAGGGAATTTGGAATATTGGAAAATCCAGACACACTTTTTGAAAACAAACGGTTTCAGTTGGTCTTATAGGTAAATGCAAAACCGGTTAAACTTGCTCAACGCTTTAACATCTTGAACTTTTTTATTGCGAAACCAAAAATATTTAAACACAGGTGTAGTCAGTTCTATACAGGATCTTCAACGATATCTAGGTTTACATATTTTCAATTAATACACGAAGCGTTATATTGTCTTTTTCAAAACGTACCCGGAAGTCTACGGTAAGCTTTATAATTATAATAATTTTTAAGGGTATTGTGGTGTATTTTGCGGGCTAAAATGAAGAATTCAGCGGCGGGCTAAAATATATTTTAGCCTGCTGATTTGAGTCTCAGTTTTAACAGTTCTAAATCACTATTGATTTGTTGTTTTTGGAATTGTATACTTCTCTTGTCAATACGTTGGAGCAAAGTTTGTTTTGATGACAAATGTTGCGTTTTTTTTCCAAGTTACATGTAAATTATGTAAATATTTAATACATGAAATACATGCCGACGCGAAGGTGGCACTGTTCAAGATACTGCTTACCGTTTATTGTCTTTGATTTTCTTCTAAATGCCTACTAAAATTATTATAATAGTAATACAGTTGATGTTCTGGGGCATAAATATGTTTTAGCCCCTCTCAGAGCTAATTTTAAAATGAGCCTGAATCCGGTCAAAAACATATTTATGCCCAAGAACATGACCTAAATAACGATGAACATGCAACCTATAATTTAAGTCATTAGTTATATATTTTTGCTATTGATGATGTCTTGAAAAGTTTATTAAGGAATTACTACTGTAAATAGACCTTTTTCTATAATCTTCGTGAATCTAACATTTCTCTTGAATCACGAAAAAACGAACTGAGAAAAAATCTGGCTAGGTAATTACATTCATTTCAAGTGATGCTATAATGATGAACTCTTTATACTAGTGCTAGCGAGCTAGTAATTGTTTTGTTTTTTTAAATTGTCTATTTGAAACTATTTAAAACTATTTTCTCCGATTTTACGAGAGGAGAGTTTTATGTGATCGAACCAGTCTGCGCCTCCACCTCGATCCTTAGCCTGAGCCGCCCGGGTTTGCCTTCTCTGCCTGAGTCTGTTTTGCTCAAATTTAGCCCACAAAGAAGTCCTCTGCGGAGGGGAGTGTATTCTTAACGCTTTTCCATATAAACTTGGATTAGAACACCAAGTGCGCATACACATGCACAGACAATCCAATTTTAACCCTTTATTGGCCAGGTTTCCGGGAGCTCTCCCTTGACGAATAAAATCGTCTGGCGTTAAGGCTCTTTTCCAGTCATCGCAAAAACCAGCTCGCTGCGAGTGTTTGCATCTAATTAAAAACAACTCGCAGTGCTTGTTTTCTCGTTGTGAGTTCTTTTTAATGAGATACAAGTACTCGCAGCAAGCTGCAAACTAGTTTCTGTGATTAGTGGAAAGAGCCTTTAGTCAGAGGAAAATTAATAAGTTGCCAAAAGGCAACTGTGGCCAGTAAAGGGTTAAAGTGACAGTCGGCATTGCAGGTATTGATTTTGACGGCGATCAATAACTGTTGAACAACTGAGATAAAGGTTTCAAATATTGAATTTTAACGTAAATGAAGCGCAATTTTTATTGAAATCATGTCAAGATAAACGAATTGAACTTACCCTACTTGTTATCTGTCAAGACCATGTGATATTTTCAAGTTTTAGGAAAGGTTTGCTCGAACTGTATTTTCCTATGCATTTAAATTAGTTTTTCCAAGCTCTTTCTCGTATAAATGATCTTTTCAATTATAAACGCAAGAACGAGGTTCGAAATACTGATTTTAGCACATGAATTTAAAAGAATGTAAATTGGCGTCCATCTTTATGAATACGATGTATAGTAGCTAGTGAATCTCTCCCAAAACTTGAAAATATCACACGGTCTTCAGATAACAAGCAAGGTGAATTAATTGTCAGAATAATCAAATTAAACAGTTTAATTTGTTTATTCTGACAAATTTCAATAAAAATTGCGCTCCGTTTATCGTTAAAATTCAACTAATATATTGCAGTCAAAATTAATACCTACTCACACCTTGAAATCGGGCTGCCTGTAATGCGTGCAAGAATTGGAAGTTGGGAACTTTATTGGAACACCAATATAATGGCATGGGAAAACGGACAAAAAAACCGGGTGGGCACCTACAAGTATACTAAGGTTTCTGATTGCTTTAGATAAACTAACCCTAACAAAAACCCAACCCCAATTATTGGTAACGAGCATGGGAACGAATAGGCGACTTGCACTAAGAAGTCACGTGATCTTAATCCTTTTAAGATAGCAGGTGTGGAATTGTAACCCTACAAAACGGATATAGAGTGGATATAGAACTTTGATTTTCAAAATTTCCATTGTCTTAGAGAAAACGGCGATATTGTAGCTGGTCACGTGACTAAAATAGAAATTTTAATGCATGTACAAAATCTTCTTCAAAAGCAAATTTTTACACTCAAACTTAAGAAACATGTCGAAAAACGGTTTGATATCGAGCACGCCAATTTTTAGCAGAAACATAACGTTTAGCGTGATTAAAACACATTGTGTTTTTGGCTGCCATGTTGGATGACACAAATTTGCTATCCAACATGGCGACCAAAAGCAAAAAAACACTCCGATACCATGAAACGTCGTAACTCCTGCTAAAACTTGACATGAACAATATCAAACCGACTCGTTACATGTTTCTTGTAATTTGAGTGCAAAATTTGGTTTTGAAGAAGATTTTGTACATGCATGAAATTTTTATTATAGTCACGTGACCAGCTACAATATCACCGTTTTCAAAATGCAAGTTTTGAAAATAAAAATTCCGACATTTTACTTAAAACACCCACCCTATATATCCGTTTTGTAGAGTTATAATTCTTTACCTGCTATTTTAGAAGAATTGAGATCACGTGACCTTTTAGAGCAAGCCGTCTATTGGTAATTGGGAATACGGTAATTGGTTACTTGTAACCAATCAGGAAACTCGTTCTTATTTGGTAGGTCTTTATCGTAAAAATTCCGAGCACACCGTAACAGCCTTGGTAGTGAAGGAGTTAGCAAACTTTTACCTCTATCTTCTCTCAAAATGCTATGCATATGTTTTTTGAGAAGAGTGTTTTCAGATCGGAATTTCTCAAACTCATTAATAATTCATGAATTATCGTAGCCAATCCATTAACATATACCACATCATATGCGTGATTTTGATACCCAATGAAAACCTGTAGGAAACTTCCTAGTGAACTGGATCACTTTTTTAATCTGAATATTGAAATGAAGGAAGAAAACACTGCAAATAGCGATGCGAATACTCGTTTGAGAAGCAAGATCAAACACTCGTTTATCGTGTTTCATCAGGAGACTCCAAACACTCGAAAACAATAAAAACCTCGGGGCTAAGCCCTTGGTTTTCATCTGTTTTCTCGTGTTTCGAACTCCTGATGAAACACTCAAACTCGTGTTCGATCTATTACATCTAAACACCTCGAAGTTTATTGGAAAAACCTCGGTTTTCAACAAACGTCTCGGTGTTGACAGCGTTTAAATACTACATCCAAAACGAGTGAGTGTTCTTCCTCATATTTCTAAATACAGCCAAGCAAGTTGAAAATACAACTTATACAGGTTGAGTTTTTTAACTATGGCTTTACTTTATTTTTAGTATATATTTTAGTATATATTTTAGTATATATATTAGTATATATTTAGTATATAGTATATATATTACTATATATTTAGTCATTGGTGGGCGAAGACTGACGAGTGTTGGATATAGTTTCTCAGAAGTTTCCTAAATTTGACTAATCTTTCTCCGATATGTCTAAATACTGGATAAAGATGAAGTAATACGAGCAACAAATTGCTGCAACATTGTTGCGTTGCAAGTTGAATAGCGTTCTTGCACGTATTACCACCCACCTTAAGCATTGTCGCGCAACAATGATTTCGTTGCAAGTTGAATAACGTTCTTGCACGTATTGCCACCCACCTCAAGCATTGTCACGCAACAATGATTTTGTTGCAAGTTGAATCGGCTGTTGCAGCAAGTAGTACTTGAGTCTACTTTTTTTTCAACTTGCAACAAAATCATTGTTGCGTGACATTGTTTAAGATGGGTGGTAATATATACGTGCAACAACGCTTTTCAACTTGCAACGTGTTGAAAGTTGAAGAAAAGTGTTGCCTGTATTACCTCACCTTAAATATTGGTATATTTTTTAATTTTTTTCATGAATTATTATCATTAATAATTTGAGAAGTAATTGACATCAAGTCTATCAAGCACGGGGTCGGAAAGCGTTTTCTACCACGATTAGCACGATATCCACACCCCAGAGTGAATTTAAAAACAAGGAAATGTTTTGGTACCACGTGGTTTAAAGTCGCCTGGATGACATGTTGTTTACTATGCACAATGATTTATTCCCTTTGTGTTTTCCTAGCCATGGCTTATTTCAAAGACATTTCAGGTAATCAAAGCTGTACTTTAACTTTACTGTCCGAATCGGGCTTTGGTATTTTATTCTGGCTAACGCCAGACGATTTTATTCACCTCCGGGGAAGCCAGTTGTAAAATAAAGTAAGAAAATAGAAATAAATTGAGGAGCAGTTTGTGTTGTTTTTGTCCTTATTGTTGTTGTGTAGTAATTTAAATCACTGAATGGAAGCAAAAATTAAACAGACTAAAAAACAGACTTTTTTCCCGGAGGGTTGTGGTTAGGTTTAGGTCCAACGGGGGTTGTGGTTAGGGTTAGGGTAAGGTTTAGAGGTTGGGGTCGAGGGTGGGGGGTTGAGAATTAGTTCTTTAAAATTAACAATTATTGTTAAATGTAGGCCATTGCACACTTACTGATTATTGGTAATTCTAGATGAGAGGATATGCTGTTATTCCAGGCCTCTCACAATTCCTGTCTGCCGCTCGACGTTAAAA
This sequence comes from Paragorgia papillata, assembly GCA_035771165.1. Taxonomy (NCBI): domain Eukaryota; kingdom Metazoa; phylum Cnidaria; class Anthozoa; order Scleralcyonacea; family Coralliidae; genus Paragorgia; species Paragorgia papillata. The sequence continues at coordinate 573,152 of JAWNZC010000183.1, forward strand.
AGAGGAACCAGGCTTGGATAGGGTATACAAATTGCCTGATTTGGTCCAATCTCGTTCCCAGAGCCTTCTCACGCGGGCCGCGCAAACGAAGGCTCTGGGATAATCCGTTTCGAATAGACATTTCATTGGTTGAATAATTACAGTATTCCTTGTTCTTTCCACTGGTTGGACCTAAACCTAACCACAACCCTCCGGGAAGAATGACCCGCCTCTCCGACCCCGACCACAACACCCCTAATGTTGCACGAGTTGTATATGAGCTCATAGCCAACGAGGCGCTTCGCCGAGTTAATTGGCTATTAGTTCGTATACGACGAGAGCGAATGGTATAACTGTTTTATTATATAGCCAACTAGCCAAGCACTGTACAAGAGACAAAATTACAGCGAAATGTTTCAAACGACAAACTTCCGGCATAGGCAACTAATACTTCCGCCTAATGATGCATTCCACTGATCTCTATAAAAGGACTGGATATCAGCGCATCTATTGTTTCTCCAATCTCGTTCCCCACCCGGGAAACGAGAGACTCTGGGATAATCCGTTCACGCCATCACAGGATTCTTGTTATCCGGAAGAAGAGTTATATAGAGTTCACTGTGTTCATCAGCCAATGAAATATCGATGTGAAACGGATTATCCCAGAGTCTCTCGTTTCCCGGGTGCTGCCTCCTCCACAGGCCCTATTGCATCATGGACAGGTCAGGGTTGAGAGGGCCTGCCAGATCCTGTAAACAAAATGGGGACTGATCCCATTATGCACAGCGAGACTGGGCCCTATAGTTTTGAGAGGGCAAGCAAAATCTTTCCGGCCGCTGTTCGACAAACGTACGTCCAAGTTCTTTTTACACTGATCCACCAGGAAATTCGGTCTAAACTTTCTTACAGATCATGACAATGAAGAAACCAATATGTTTTAGAAATACCGACCTTTGCCGATAATATTTTTAGCGACAAAAAGGAATTGAAGGAAAAAATATCTGCCGAACAAAAGCAAATTGGACGGTCGGGAAAGTACAGGTTTTTGTTATTTTTTTTTGTTTATTTAGCTATCGAAGACTGTCAACTGACCAAGAGTTAATGAGATTTGATTTTGTTAAATTGTAGGCTATAGTGTAGCGTAATTCAAGTTTCAGTTGTTGTGGAAACCGAAAAAGTATAAACCAAAGAGTCTGTGGGTAGACTAAAGTGTATTTTCGTTGATTATTCCGGCCGAAAGTTGACAAAGTTCAACCGTAATTGCTTTTTTCAACAATTCCTGCATTTTAAAGCAAGGATTCGTATGTCATAAGTCTTCAATGTCCTTCAAAATCTTCGGATATAGCCATGGCTATTAACTATGGTAGTTAATTATGCAAATTTATTCCGTGCCAAGTTTTGCCAAATTTTTTACAGGATCTTGCAGGCCCTAAATTCGGCGTGTGTGACCTGTCCATGATGCAATAGGGCCTGTGGAGGAGGCAGTCCCGGGTGGGGAACGTGGGCTCTGGGAACGAGATCGTTGTTTCTCGCGCCCTGGTTTTGCAGCATATTCTCTCATCTCGAAATGATGATTATCGTCATTTGTGAAATGTCCTTGAAATGACGATAATCATCATTTTTAAAAATGAATTCCCTACCCCCACACCACCAACCTAACCACAACCCCCCTTGAAACGATTTTAAGATTTACCACCGAATTAAGGTGTTGGGTAGATTACAATGAATAGTGTGACCCGTCGAAGGCTGCAGACTGGTAGCCGAAAGCTTGTAACCCGAATTAATATTAAAACCAGAGAACGTTATCATTGAACAGCAATAAGAAGGATATCGCTTCGGTTTTTGTCGAATTCGTCTTTAATCGTTGTTTGGATCACTTTCCTGTGAGCTGGTATGTTCGTTCTTTGATTTTAGACCATTATCGCTGATAACCAACGCGTATAGAAACGCTATAATACGAAAGTTTCCTCAACTGAGGGGTCGCTGCGCCATTGTGGCAGACACGGGACGCGGCTGTTTGTCGATTTTAGCAGACAAAACGCCTCACTGTATAGTGGGATACTGTGATAACAACAAACGCAGTCCAGAATGTTGGGTGAAGAGGTATTATCTTAAAATTTTGGTTCTTAATAAGCGGCCAAATCACCAGATTTCGGCAGAAACTTGGCGTAAGCAAACATTTGTCTAGAATATCCGTATTTTCCGCTTGTTTATCAGCCTTCAATGCCAATGGTGTCAAATTTCCCAAATAAAATTGCTTCGTTCTTCAAAATAATTACACGTTTAATTCGACAAAAATACAATCAATATGTACGATTCTATATCTTTATACGTAATAGTTAGATCTAGACTTAAACTGCATTTAACTATATTTTGCCCTGTTATCCCCTGTATATGCCAGTTAATATAACGTGTACATATTAGAAGTAAACACGCGTAACCCGAAACGTATCCCTTTCCTGCGAGGAGATATACATAATACACTTCGTTTGATAACGAGAAAGAGGGTATTTCAGACTTCAGATGACGAAGATGAATCTCTGGTTGCTTACGTTACTATACGCTTGAAGTTCGAGTGATTTACAAGAGAGTTGGAGCTAAAACAAAAGTTGAGGAAACTTTCGTATTATAGCGTTTCTACGCGTTGGTTATCAGCGATAATGGTCTAAAATCAAAGAACGAACATACTAGCCCACAGAAAAGCGATCCAAACGACGATTAAAGACGAATTCGACAAAAACCAAAGCGATATCCTTCTTGCTTCGCAAGTTTCGCCATGATTTTAACAAGGATAAATAGGCATGGCCGCGCGCTTGCCCCAATGGTTTTGCACCCCTTGCAATATGGCGAAATAAACCTTTTGTTAAAGGTCCCCTATTGTTTAAGTCTCGAATTGATGTATTTATGAAATAAAAATAATTAGCATCATGCGATGTGTATGTGTTGTTGTTCCACAGGTCCCTTAGGGTTCTACTTGGGTGTATCAAATCCACTAGCCCCTTGGCTAAGTTTAATGAGTGTAGATGCTCAGAGCTCATTTGTGTACTGACTGCCGTATGTGACACTTCGCTACCAAGAGGTTGCTTGTCTATATGGTGTTTCTCGAATTTCTCGGGTTCTGTCTAAGACTACCGTCAGCTATTTACCATGAAACTAGGGTTTCCTTGCCCTTTGTTGGTCGTGCTTCGTCGCTTGATATGCTGCCTTAGAATTTGTCTCAACTGGCTCTTCACTCCGACCGGTTTATGCCGGTTGTATGGTTTGTACACTGTAGCTTAGCTTTCAGACGTTTTTTAGCTGTGGCTCATTGCCACGTTTGTGCTAAAATTATCAGTTTTTTTGTCGCGTCTCATCGATTTGCTGCAATTTTTATACGCTGCTGTTTTGCCGCTAGCTTGCTTGTCTTCATTTCCGTGACTTGTTCAGTTGTTCGTTCTCTCCACAGTTATTACCGGAGAATTTTATTGTTTACAGACCGCTACTTGGTTCCTGGTGTTGTTTGCAGTTCCCCAACAGCTTGTTCGTTGCGTTTTTGAGCTATAGCCTTATCGAAGGAGACTGTTTATTCTGGCTCTCGGCGCAGTTCAATCAGCTTGTGTTTATGTGCTAAGCGTTTGTATGTTTGACCGGCTCGTAGCATATGCTAGCTGTTCAGATCTCAGTACTGTTCCGCTCTGGCGTACAAGTTCGAAAGGCCAAACGTTTTGTCAAGTCGTTGGACGCCCTAATTTAGGATAAATTACAAGGTGAGTCGAGTCGTTCGATTTTATCTAAATATTGCCTGGCCTGTTCTATTCTGCCGTCCGCACTCGGGCTAGTTTATAATATTCTTCGCTGGCAATTTGCTGTACCATATATTTGGTAAATCCTTTATATGGCTTCCTTAGTGCGATATTTTACTCTGCATGCTCAATTATATTAGCTAATACAGTTGGATTACAGAAGGCCCTATTTCTCTGCTGCCTTTTGTGCGCTTTACTGCAACAAAGGAAATTATGGGTCGGTGATGTTATGTGCAAAATTTGTTTTGCTAATTATCTGTTATGTTTTGTTTTGTTTTATGGGCTTGACATCGTCCGACTGCAAATCCCACTGGAATATCTGTCCTTTGTTCCTAAACGATGCAGCCAAGTGGCCACCTTATGGGTGTGGCAGAGATCATAACCACGTAATACCAGACGTCCAAGTGCATTTGTTTTTTCTTCGACGTTGCTTATTTCACTGGTTCCGTTGCTTATTTCAATGTTAATCTCCTCAACACCGCGGTCTTTTCAATTTTGTGTTACATTTTATATTAAACTCTGTATTGTTTGCTCTTCACACATTAGGGCAGCTCTGTTTCTGGCTTGTTTTGCTGCTCGACTTAATGTTGTTGGGTGCCAGATTGCCAGCCTGCTTTAGTGGTTCAGTTCAGAATTGCTTTATTTGTTCTATAGTCGGCAGACAAGAGATTTCAGTCGGCAGTTGGCAACCGCCAGTGGTCAGTCTCGGAGAATACTAGTATTGAAGAGTGACGATTATGAGGCAGTTGGCAAAATTGAGCGTACCACCCCCCCTGCAGAATTTTCTGAGGACGGCCCTGGTTCAGATGTTAGCGCTTTCTGCAAGGAGGCCTTATGGCCTTGCTTTCAGGCTGTTTTTGGGCCATTCAGGCGCATTTTCTCTATTTGCCTTGGGGAAGGCTTGCTTGTGGCTTCGGCCTTGTGTGCTAGGATTGTGCTATTTTGTCTATTACAGGTATGCACTTTGTCATCCATTATCTGCTTTCGTGGGCTACGTGTCCTGGGTCTGGGTGTCATGCTGGGAAGTTGCTAATTCTCCCCTCCTGTTCTGGGCCAATCCGCATTATGAGCCCACATGTGTTGTAGGCCTTTCCTCACTCTTGGGCTGCGAATTGAGATGTTGGGCCATGCTAGCCCCTTTCCCACAGTGGGAATTACACACTGGGCTCACCTATTTCGTCTTTCAGCCTGCTAACTGTTGCATGGTTCCTACAGGGTTTGGACTTATGCGGGTCTTACTTGTTTTTGTCTATGTGCTGTACTGCTGCGGGGTTTACTACCAGCCTTTCTTCATGGTGAGATCAAAGATCATACACGGTTATGTCTTGTGGGTTAATTGGCTGCCACACCAGATGTGTTTCTGGTGCTTCCATTGCTCCCCCCTGTCTCTTGTTGCCAAGTCTTGCGCCTCGCCAGTCTCAGTCCCTATGCTTTCCACCACTCACGGTGGTTTCGGATAGTATGTTTTGCTGCTGCACCTGATGTGTCTTAGGTTATCCCGGTGCACTTGCTGTTTTAGGTGGGTTCACTTACCCCACCACCACTAGGTCAGCCCTGGGTCCATTGCTGCAGTGTTTGTTTTTCTGAAGTCACACTTGCTACTGTGTGTACCTTAGGTTACCACCACAGCGGTCTTTGACATTGGTTGTGGTACTACTACCACACCCGCCGTGTCTGTCTTTACAACATGTCTTAGGTTACCTTGATTGGGGCACGTGCCGTGTTTTAGCTTAAGAGTTACTTCCACATTTTGCTAGCTGTGGCTCTTGATGTGTTACATTTGTGGTCGTGCTGCATTGTTGTGTCCACCTGCCGCTGCGTATGATGGGTCTTACGCTTGTGATGCTGATGCGCTTAGGGCGCCAATAGCTTCTGCATCTGCTGTTTGCCGCCGGTCGTCTCTTAGGTTGCACTCTACTGCTGAGGCACATACCGGGTTGTTGGTTACCATTACAGTCTACACAACCATTTAGAGGGCAAGAATGGCAAAGACAACCACCCCAGTTATCAAGGTCTCAAGCCTCTGGAAGACACCCACCTGAGCAACAAACAGAACAGCCTGTGATAAAGAGGCGAAGCCGAGGTTTTTGAACAAACTTCGAGGTGTTTGGATATCCTGATGAAACACTCCTCCGAGTGTATGATATAGCATCTCAAACAAATCAGTATTTTAAGAGAAAATCAAGATGAAAGTTTGCTTAATTTATGTAATTTCTATACCTCCGATATCCAAACCACCGACACGGTACTGATTTCCTTTGTGTTTTCCTTATGAATTATTAATGAGTTTGAGATGATATGATGAAGTCGGCAAGTAACACAAGCAAGGCGAAAACCTTAGTGAGTCAAACGCGAGAGTTGCTGGAGAGAGGCGGTTTCCGTCTAAGGAAATGGTACAGCAATAACAGAGAAGTGTTGGATACAATCTCAGAAACGGAAAGAGCTAAATCAGTGGCAAATTTGGAGTTGGAACGACTTCCTACTGAAAGTGCCCTTGGCCTCAAGTGGAATACGGAAAAAGATACGTTTGTATGGAATGTTGCTGAGAAAATGTCGCGGTTGGTCAACGAAGGCTCAATCACTCGCAGAGCGATAGTGTCAGCTGTCTATTCCCTCTTCGATCCACTGGGGTTCATTACACCTTACGTGATGAAGGCCAAACTTCTATTACAGATGTTAAGTAGAAAGGGAGTTGGATGGGGACGATCCACTCGAAGAAAGCGACAGAGGCACAAATTTCGTGAGGGCCAACAAGGAGCTGAATGAAAGCATGGAAGAATGGAACCAGAACAAGATTCACAACTTTTGCACACAGAGGAAGATTCAATGGATTTTTAATCCGCCGACAGCGAGCCACATGGGCGGCGTGTGAGAGCGAATGATCAGGTCAGTGCGACAGATTCTGCGAGCCATATTAATAAGAGAACAGTTGGTTTCTGACCAAGGTTCTCCTGACCGTGATGGCAGAAGTGGTATATCGTGAAGTCCAGACCACTTACACGCAACAGCGACAGTCCAATGGATGAAGAACCGTTGACTCCTAATCATCTGTTGCATTTACGTCCAGGCTCGAGCTTACCTCCAGGGACATTCAACAAGGATGATTTGAATTGCAAACGTGCATGGAGGCAAGCACAGTATACTTAGCAAACCTATTCTGGCGCAGATGGATAAGAGAGTATTTACCAACCTTATTGGAAAGGAAGAAATGGTATTTGCCTGAGAGAAATTTGAAAGTAGGAGATTTAGTTATTTTGGCAGATGAAACCTACACGGCCAAAAATCTCACGAGCTTGTTACAAGTTTGTTGGTTTGCAGGCTTGTCACAAGTCTGTGAACAAGCTTGTAACAATGCTGTCAATTCCACAGGGTTGTAACAAGCTTGTGATCACAAGCTTGTCACAAAATATCGTTCAACAGACTTGTAACAAGATGTTGAAACAGACTGCGACAAGCTTGTTGAAACACGTAAGATCTGGCTTGTTGTGGACAACTTGTAACAAGACAGCAAAGTCAACAATGTTGTTACAAGCCTGTTTCAACAAATGTGTTACAAAGCATTTCCGACAAACCTGAGTTAAACTGTTATGACAAACTTGTTACAAGCTTGTTGCTTTTTATACGATGATCTGAGCGAGAGCTGCGATAAAGCCTTGATCTCGGCAGTATTATCGTTGGAAACCCGCAAAGCTTCGGAAGCAAATTTGAAAATGCCTGAAAATGTAATGCATTTTAAAATACGAACGATAGTTTGAACGAGGGAATTTATAGTGCACTCAGCTGGAGGGAGACTGTATCTTGCGATTAAATCTTGTCGTTATTGGGAATATCTTGTATATTAAATGTCAAATAAACAGTCGTTCATGCGGGTTGCATGTTGTATGTATATCTGGGGATGCGATTATAATTAATCTTCAACTTTTATACTTTCTTCAAAACATGGTTGTCGTATTAATATATACTGCATTGAAATACCGTAATACCGTATACAGAAAATGAACAACATAATATGATATAATAGCGGTTCACTTGAAGCAGAGAGAGAAAACGTTTATTTCAAGTTTAGCCCGGTGTTTATACGTCTTTGTGTGTGTAAAAATTCAAACGTTTTTCGTGAACAGAAAAGTGTTTGAAACAAATGGGGGAAAAAACAACGGTGAAAAAACAATACTGTAATAAAAAACAATCGCAATTAAAGACACGACATTATTCAGAGTTTCTGTACCATAGTTTACAACATACTAACAAAGACAGCCATGCATAGCGGCCAGTCGAGACATATCACTTATTCATCTTGCAAAATTTTGAAAGATATCGATTTATCAAAGCTATACAAATGTTAATACGATCATAATACACATATTTATTACTTCAATCTTTTGTTCAAGTTCACAAATGGCATATTTTAGGGTTTATAACCACAACTAAAAGAACTTAGCTCAACTGAATATCCTATTCTCTTCATAGGTCACGAAAACAAACTTGCGTCACCATGGACCATTGACTAAATTTTATTTTTTACAGTTTGAAACAGACGGGCATCCACAATTCCACGAATAAAAGTCTTTATTGGTTATAAAGTGAGACATATGCGATTGAAATTTTGTTCTGCTTCATGTTAAATCATACGTTCACCGTTTGGAAGAAGTTCTCAGTGGTATTCATTGCATTTCAGTGTTGAGGAATGATTTTAAACAGTCGTTTAAACAGCGAGAACAAGTGTGTCTGGAATGGCAGTTTATTTCTATTTTTAATTTACTCTCAAGTATCCATGCAAGTATGTACTGTTAAAAAGGGACTAAGTTTGTCTGCTGGTCCAGCACTCAACGTAAAGAACTATCAACGAAAACTAGCGTGATCAGCCACGACTGAAGCTGAGAAAGAATACAAACGTTTAAAAAGAAGCGGTATACAATTAATATCTCTATGGCAAACATTAATTTATCTTATCATCTGTTACATATATCTTTAGTGCTGAGTTTAATCAGTTAACTATGTTTTTGCATGAACGTTAAAACATTTAAATGTGAGTGTACTGCACATTCATCGGCGGAGTGGACAGAATTTTTGCAATGTAAGTTAAGTTTTATTGAATTGTTTTCTGTAAAATAAAATTGCTTTGATAGATGTTTGCAGTTGTGTAAATTTTAATAATATATCTGACTTGTCTATATTTCTATCTGAATTATTAGACTTCTCAAATAGAAATCACGAAAGTATCACACGATGTGATAATTTCGTTATTTCTATTTGAGAAGTCTAATAATTCAGATAGAAATGTAGAGAAAGCCGACGTTTCTCGAGGGATAAAACACGAATTTTCGATTCTTGTTGAGGGTCTTTTACAACAAGGTTGTTACGGCGTTGTCCCGACAGATTTTTCCCGCTCTGTTTCAACAAGCTTGGTACAAATTTGCCAAAACAGCTTGATACAACCTTGTCGGTGGCAGTTGTTGCGTATTTGTTTTTACAAGCTTGTTACAAGTCGGCAAACAGCTTGTGACAAGCCTGTCACGATATCTGATAGCACTAACGTGTGCGTAGATTTCTGACTGGCGTCAGGTTCCAACAAGTTTGTAACAAGCCTGCAGCAGATTTGTCACAACTGCCGCGTTTTTGGCCGTGTACGTCATGTTACGTTTAGAACCGTTTGGTTCTATAAACAAAAAAAAAACATGGCAGCTTCTCGCCCCCAAATAACAAGATGCCACGCGTGGCGCGGGAAAACGTCACGTGATTACACCGGATGTAAACGGTAGCTACACCGACCCCTAAATAGGATTGCAATTTAGCAACCTATTTACAACTAAAGGCTACCGATAACTAAAACAATATAAAGTATTAACTCAACTGTTACGAGGTAAGTTCATAATCGATTTCAAGCATATAATGACAGTTCCGCATTGTTCTGTTTATTTACAATATCAGCTGCATGAAGCTCATCCATCTGACACGGCTAGTTCATCCATCTCTAGCAAACATAACTTGGTTACTAGAGTCGGGACGTGTAAGTATGGTAGTGTTCATCTTATATTCTCTCATTCGCTGATGTTTTGCTCGCGTTGACACGGTTGAGCTTGTCTTCACTTTAACAGTACGTACATGATCATCCCGACTTGTCATGACTTCTACGACTAGCGCTAAAGGCCATTGTCCTCTTGGGTACACGGCCAAAAACGCGGCAGTTGTGACAAATCTGCTGCAGGCTTGTTACAAGCTTGTTGGAACCTGACGCCAGCCAGAAATCTACGCACACGTTGCTATCAGATATCGTGACAGGCTTGTCACAAGCAGTGAACTCGATGACGATGTAAGTTAAAATGTGATACCTGCACTGTAAATTTCAAGGGGCAAAATTTACCCCATTTTGGGGGTAAAAGTGCTATTTTTGTGGGGGTGAATGATAAAGGGGTAATAATTACCCCTTAAATAAGGGCAATTCTTCTTTTTGTCGCGCAGAATTACCCCTTTTACGGGGGTAATTTGTTGGAGCAAATTTTTTACCCATCTCGGGGTAAAAATGTAAAATTTACCCCTGAATAATGGGTAAAAATATAGGGGGGTAAAATTATCTAGAGGTAAAATCTACACCCATTTTGGGGGGTAACTAATAACGAGGGTAACATTTACATTCTTGTAAGGGGTAACTAGTAGTGGGGGTAAAAACTCCCCCCTACGTTGGGGGTAACCAGAACTGCAAGACAATGTTTTCGAAAATGGCGATTTTTTTCGAAAGAGTGACATGAAGACATAACTACAATAATCGTTAATTTAAAAGCGTATGTAGGCAATTTTCTTGAATAGTTTTTGTACACAAATGTGTATAATAGTTAAAAATTAAGGTGAAGATTGTTTAGCAGATTGAAATCGACCTAAAGTTTACTTCCGTAAGCTTGTAAACATCGTCTGTGTGTAAAGGCTCAAAGGTGACTTAAACACAACCTAAGACTGCTCACAAAAATGAAATTACTCTGGATTTGGTTTTGAATGTTCTTGTTTTATATTGGATTAAATTGGGGTACGTAAACAAGTGTTATTTCCTATATTTTTTGCTCTACGACAATGTCTTTAAGTTGCTATTGAAATGAATTACTTTGAATGATTTTACACTTTTCTTGTGTCAAAAAACAATGCGAAAAAGTTTGAACAAAAGAACTTGGCTCATTTATTTTTTGACTCGACAAAAGTTCATTGCTAATATATATCATGAACTTAGTTGAAACTATAGTATTTTCGGCATTGTCTGTGTATCAAAGCTGAGGAGACAAGATTAAAATGGGCTGAACTGACTTTGAATCTAGTTCTTAACGTTGCAACGATTTAGTTTCTTTTCCCATTTTGCTGGAAATTCGTATAGGTAAACAAATGTTTGTACATATTTTTGGCCTACAACAGTGTTTTTATAAACTGTTATCGAAATAAATATTTTGTTTCTTCATCGTATGATACGGAAACTGACCGGCTATTAACTCATAACATTAGTTCTATGTGGCAAAATTAATGTAAATGTTTTTGATCTGTCACAACTAGTCAACACAAATGGGTTTTTTTTAATGAAACCCTTCCAAACCCATCACAAATGTCGTGAAACGTTATAAAATAAACGTGTTAAGAAAAGTAAAGAAAATATGAACTTAACAATGTAATATTAAAGAAAAAACTCGGTTATATATCGTAAATTTCAATAATAAATATGAAGAGGCGGTTGGCGCAGTGGTAAGGTAAGCAAACCAATGCAAGGTAAGTTAAGCCCGGGAGGTTAGGGTTAGTACTTGGATGGGTGACCCATTGGGAAGGTTAAGGCTCATAAAAAAGCATAAGAAATAGAGGACTGAGACTGAGGCTACTCAATTTTTACCCCTTTATTTTTACCCTTAATTTTCACCCCACATTTCGGAGGTAAAAATTACCCCTTTTCAAATTGATTGAAATTTTACCCCCCAAAAACGGGGCGTTCTGTGGAAAACATGTTACCCCCACATTTTGGGGTATTTTTTACCCCCTGAAATTTACAGTGTGGAACGCTAACGTCCAGTCATTCGGGGGGCAAAAAGTGAGGCAAAAAGTTCCAGGCCCTTGCGCGGTTTGCAGGTACGATTCAGTCTCCCACAAAATGTTTTTTACACGGTCACCGGTCTTGAGCGAACTGCGAAGACTCGAAAAGGTTTGAAAAATTATTTATTGAATCAATTTATCACGCTTTGCTAAACGTGCATTTTAAATTTTGATTGGTTGTGCTATGCTGCCGAACTAATTATGCAGTGATTGTCTATTTGTTGCTGCACGAAGTTTGTCAGTGAAGAAATTAAATCAAATTTTCGTTATATTATAAACCATATATATTAGAGTTTCATCACTCCGAAGAGGATACAAAAAATCAACACAAACTTAGTATAGAATATGCCGTTTAGGTTAGTACCAGTTTCATCAGTTCGTTTTGTTTAAAAAGCATTCCGCATTCGTACCGAAAACAACAACTAGCCATGAGTAAACGTGAAAAATAAACAATCAAGTTTGTCAGTTTATATTTCTTAAAATATCATTAGTTACAAAAGGCCGTTTAACAAAACTGAACAAGAAATTAAAGGAGCAGAAATAAGAAAATGACATTAGATGTATATTATGAAATATAAAGTATCAATACGTCTTCAAACTCGTACAAGAATAGCTTTCTCACTCTTGTTCTCACCTTTTCGGCTGGCTGTTTTCATCCTAGCCAGCAAAAGGCCGGACGTCTGTTTTCTCAGCCTATTTTCATCCCTAGCTTAATTTACTGTATAGTTTTGGACTGCTATACAGTAAATAAAACAACAACAGCGCTGCACAACAATGGGAAACCATTAAATGCACGTTTAGTCTGATAAATAATTTTTTCAAACCTTTTTTCGAGCCTTCGCAGTTCGCTCAAGACGGGCGGCCGTGTAAAAAACATTTTGTGCGAGACTGAATCGTACCTGCAAACCGCGCAGGGGCCTGGAACTTTTTGCCTCACTTTTTGGTCCTTCGTTAGCGTTCCAGGTATCACATTTTAACTTACATCGAGTTCACTGGTCACAAGCTGTTTGCAGACTTGTAACAAGCTTGTAAAAGCAAATACGCAACAACTGCAACCGACAAGGTTGTATCAAGCTGTTTTGGCAACTTTGTAGCAAGCTTGTTGAAACAGAGCGGGAAAAATATGTCGAGACAACGCCGTAACAACCTTGTTGAAGACGCTCAACAAGAATCGAAAATTCGTGTTTTATCCCTCGAGAAACGTGGGCTTTCTCTATATTCTATCTGAATTATTAGACTTCTCAAATAGAAATAACGAAATTATCACACCGTGTGATACTTTCGTGATTTCTGTACTTAAGAAATCTATAAATTCAGATAGAATATAGACAAGTCAGATATATTATTAAAATTTACACAACTGCAAACATCTATCAAAGCAATTTTATTTTACGGAAAACAATTCAATAAAACTTAACTTACATTGCAAAAATTCTGTCCACTCCGCCGATGAATGTGCATGCAGCTCACTCACCATTTAAATGTTTTACTTTTAACGTTCATGCAAAAACATATTTAACTGATTAAACTCAGCACTAAAGATATATGTACAGATGATAAGATAAATTAATGTTTGCCATAGAGATATTAATTGTATACCGCTTATTTTCTTTTTGAACGTTTGTACTTCTCAGCTTCAGTTTCATTCGTGGTTGCATGGTACAATGAATGTTCCAGTCTGATCATGCTAGTTTTTGTTGATAGTTCTTTACGTTGAGTGCTGGACCAGCAAACAAACTTAGTCCCTTTTTAGCAGTACATACTTGCATGGATACTTGAGAGTAAATTAAAAATAGAAATAAACTGCCATTCCAGACACACTTGTTCTCGCTGTTTAAACGACTGTTTAAAATCATTCCTCAACACTGAAATGCAATGAATCCCACTGAGAACTTCTTCCAAACGGTGAACGTATGATTTAACATGAAGCAGAACAAAATTTCAATCGCATTTGTCTCACTTTATAATCAATAAAGACTTTTATCCGTGGAATTGTGGATGCCCGTCTGTTTCAAACTGTAAAAAATAAAATTTAGCCAATGGTCCATGGTGACGCAAGTTTGTTTTCGTGACTTCATTTTCTCGCATATATGATTGGCTCTCTGAGCATCGGATGATGCAAGCTCGCTACTTCCTGTTTTTTGCCTCAAAGTTTCGAACTTTATTTACAAGCTGTTCGAAAGAAACACTTTGAAATTCAAAGATTTTTCGGACAAACAGAACTTGGCCCACAAAGATGAAATTGGAAATACAAACAGGGTCTGTAACAGATCAGCTACAAGCAGTTTTATATTCGAATTTGAAAATCGCTTGAGCAAATTTTGGCCGTGAACTGCCGTGGCCGTGGGAGACGCAGTTTTTAAGGATATTCAGTTGAGCTAAGTTCTTTTAGTTGTGGTTATAAACCCTAAAATATGCCATTTGTGAACTTGAACAAAAGATTGAAGTAATAAATATGTGTATTATGATCGTATTAACACTTGTATAGCTTTGATAAATCGATATCTTTCAAAATTTTGCAAGATGAATAAGTGATGTCTCGACTGGCCGCTATGCATGGCTGTCTTTGTTAGTATGTTGTAAACTATGGTACAGAAACTCTGAATAATGTCGTGTCTTTAATTGCGATTGTTTTTTATTACAGTATTGTTTTTTCACCGTTGTTTTTCCCCCATTTGTTTCAAACACTTTTCTGTTCACGAAAAACGTTTGAATTTTTACACACACAAAGACGTATAAACACCGGGCTAAACTTGAAATAAACGTTTTCTCTCTCTGCTTCAAGTGAACCGCTATTATATCATATTATGTTGTTCATTTTCTGTATACGGTATTACAGTATTTCAATGCAGTATATATTAATACCACAACCATATTTTGAAGAAAGTTATAAAAGTTGAAGATTAATTATAATCGCATCCCCAGATATACATACAACATGCAACCCGCATGAACGACTGTTTATTTGACATTTAATATACAACAAGATATTCCCAATAACGACAAGATTTAATCGCAAGATACAGTTTCCCTCCAGCTGAGTGCACTATAAATTCCCTCGTTCAAACTATCGTTCGTATTTTAAAATGCATTACATTTTCAGGTATTTTCAAATTTGCTTCCGAAGCTTTGCGGGTTTGCCGAGATCAAGGCTTTATCGCAGCTCTCGCTCAGATCATCGTATAAAGAGCAACAAGCTTGTAACAAGTTTGTCATAACAGTTTAACTCAAGTTTGTCGAAAATGCTTTGTAACACATTTGTTGAAACAGGCTTGTAACAACATTGTTGACTTTGCTGTCTTGTTGCAAGTTGTCCACAACAAGCCAGATCTTACGTGTTTCAACAAGCTTGTCGCAGTCTGTTTCAACATCTTGTTACAAGTCTGTTGAACGATATGTTGTGACAAGCTTGTGATCACAAGCTTGTTACAACCCTGTGGAATTGACAGCATTGTTACAAGCTTGTTCACAGACTTGTGACAAGCCTGCAAACCAACAAGCTTGTAACAAGGTCGTGAGATTTTTGGCCGTATAACATGAAGTAACATACCGTAACATGAAGTAAGGTAAACACGTAAACGTACAAATTAAGTGTGAAGTACGGAATTTGGAACCTTTGTTGTCTTTTGTTTGTTTTTGGATTATTGAGTAGGACTCAGTAACACAGGTGTTCTACAGGGTGATACCCTAGCACCATTTTTATTTATCATTGCCTTGGACTATGTACTTGGTGAAGCTATACCAGAGAACCTGACAAGACAGGATTCACCCTAACAACACGTCAAAGCAGTCGACATCCAGCAACACATATTACTGACACAGATTTCGCAGACAACATCGCGTTAATATCTGACCTCCTTGAACAGGGACAACTTCTGTTACTAAGGTTAGAAATTGCTGCTGGAAAAGTAGGGTTACATGTCAACTATCAGAAAACGGAATATATGTTGTATAACCAACCAGATGGCGACATGTTTACATTAAAAGGTGCAAAGCTAAAAAAAGTGGATGATTTTATATACCTCGGGTCATGGATCCAGTCAAGTCAGAAAGATATGGAAACCAGAAACAAGCATGGCCGGCTCTCAATAAGATGGAAAAAATATGGAAATCAAACCTCCACAAAAGGCTTAAGATACAATTCTTTCGTGCTACAGTGGAGAGTGTGCTCCTGTATATGGTGCCGAAAGCTGGACACTTACTAAGAAAATGAGAGATCGACTTGACGGAAACTACACAAGAATGAGTTGTATTAAATGTGTCATGGAAACAACACAGGACCAACAAAGAGCTGTATGGTGACCTAAGAAAAGTAACACAAACACTTCGTACACGAAGGCTTAAGGTCATAGGACACAGTTGCTGAATTAAGACGGAACTGATCAGCAAGGTGCTTTTATGGGAACCAAAGCAAGGAAAGAGAAAGACGGGAAGACCATCGATTACATACGTAGACCAGTTGAGGTATGACACTCGGTTAACGATAGAACTAAAAGTGCTCATGGATGACAGAAGAATGGAGTAAAATAGTTAACGATGTTCGAGTTCGCTCGAACAATAGATAGATAGATTTTCCATCGTATTTTCTCGTAGGGCCGCGATGGTACTAGAACCGATTACCGGACCTTTTACCTTTAGGTTCTGGTCACCGGAACTATAGCCACTTCGAATTCATAAATAGTTTGATTGTTTGAATTCAAAATAATGAAAAGTTTTTGCATAAATTATTTCCTTCACTGCTTGTTGAAACTGATATATACAGTGTGTATAAAAAAACTGGGGAACCTTTAGAAAATGAATTAGTATTCTGTTCAAACAACCTATTGTAGTAGTTTGAAAGCCCTAAACACCTCTGAGCCGCGGATGCGTAAAAAACACGGTCTTATACACCTGGGAAATTAACATAACTTGAAGTGTAAGCATGATGAAAGTATTTAAAACCTTTTTCTCTTCCTGTTTAACTTATGTGCTGATTAATTTATAGCGCAGCGCTTTTAGGGCTTTCAAACTACTACAATAGGTTGTTTTAAAAGAATACTAATTATTTTCTTAAGGGCTGTTTACCCATTACCTCATTCTAAACCAATTCATCTTTGTACATTTAGTTTATGCGAGTTTTAAAACGACAGTAAGATCCTAATCAATCGCGTGAGCCAAGTTAACCGGGCTAGCCCGGCTCATGTAATCAGCACATCAGGGCTGTTTATATGAGCCGGGCTAGCCCGGTTAACTGAGCTCACGCGATTGATTAGGATCTCACTGTGGATCCTGTGAGATTAGGATCTCACTAACCAGGCTGACTCGTGTCACGAAATTCTTTCCCCGGCGACAAAAAAAGATTTTAATCAACGTTAGGATTCGTTTACATCTAAACTAAACCAATTCATCTTTGTACATTTAGTTTATGCGAGTTTCAAAACCACAGTGAGATCCTAATCAATCGCGTGAGCTCAGTTAACCAGGCTAGCCCGGCTCATGTAATCAGCCCCTCAGGGGCTGTTTATATGAGCCGGGCTAGCCTGCATGGTTAACTGAGCTCACACGATTGATTAGGATCTCACTGTGGTTTTGAAACTCGCATAAACTAAATGTACAAAGATGAATTGGTTTAGTTTAGATGTAAACGAATCCTAACTTTGATTAAAATCTCCTTTTGCGGTCGAGGAAATAATTTCGTGACACGAGTCAGCCCGCGGTTAGCCGGGCTAGCCCGCGGCTCATGTAATCGGCCCCTAAGGGTTCCGTTTTTTTTATACACACTGTGCATATAGTTTACTTTAATTAGGGTACTTGAAATAGTTTGAAATCAGTCATTCAACACAATGGATGCCTTCTCCTTGTTGATCAGCATTATTGGACTTATTTTGACTCTAGTTTCGCTGCCTCTACTATGTGGATGTGTCTATTTAGTCTATATCCACAACAGATACTCACATTTGCCGGGTCCACGTCGCTCTAGTTTTTTCTTAGGAAGTATGACGGAGTTAAGAGCCTATTTCAAAGAGGACATGCCCCATTACGATTATTTGTATGACATGTACGAACAGTTTGGTCCAATTTATGTCGTGTTTCTGGCCTACATACCACTGGTCGTAGTGACCGATCCACTTTATATCAAACAGATTTTCATCGACTCGCATATCAATGTTCCGAAGAGCAAATCCTTGTATGGGAAGGTTGGATTCGTCTACGGGGAAAGAGCTTTGGGTTATGGTTTGATAAGCAACACGGACAATAGCTCGTGGTTACGAAGACGTCAGATGATCGCTCCCGCCTTTCACAGACAAAATCTGATGAAATTCATGACTCGTTTCAATGAAGTAAGCGACAAACTGTCTGCAAGGTTGGCTAGTTGTGCAAGTGAAAGTCGGGAAGTCTCTATGTTACATGAACTGGGTAACACTACCTTAGATGCCATTGCTCTGGTGGCTTTCGGGATTGATCTCAGACAGTGGCGGCGTGGCTCTGAAATAGGGGCCGGGAAATCACATTCCAGGGCCCACTTTCAGGGGTCATCATAGGAAGAATTTAGAACTGCCGGCATCCTCCCCCAGAAAATTTTTGAAATTTGGGTGACTGAATTGAAATTTCCTGCGTTCCGACAACACCTTTTAGCAAAATTTTAAAAGTTTAAAAACAGAAAAACAACGATACAATATTTATAGTCTAACGTGTACAGTAGTTGCATGCAGTCTTGTTATTTTCAATGCACGGATTAATATAATAAAATACTATAAAATAAATGTGCTGCATAGGCAGCGTTGAATTGGAAAACAATTTCGAAATACTTAAGGTTTTATGAAATGAATTGAACTGTACGTTTCTCTCATAAAAGGCCTTAGCTTGAAACGCTATAGAACTGCAGTATTCCATAATCTAAACTGTACAGTACTTCAAGTTTTATGCTGCAGTGGTTAAAAATTAGCATCTACAAAATATTTGGGCCCACCAGTCACAAATTGTTGGGGCCCACAAGGTATACAGATCATCGGGGCCCACCGGGAAATCTCCCGGTGTCCCGGTGGGCCACGCCGCCCCTGATCTCAGAGCTATAGAGGACACAAGTTCGCCATTTCGCGAAGCAATTAGTCGTGTCTTACAAGGGCTAGGGGACAATCTCTGATCCGCTTTTCCGTTTTGGTTATTACAAGTTTACCAATGCGGCGTTCTTCAGACGGAAATTCAACGAAGCCAGATCGAGGCGGTGAGATTCTTGAGGGATTTTGCAAGAAAGTGTATTACGAAGCGATTAACCGCGGCCAAACGTGTGGATACTCCAAATGATATATTGTCTTACATTGTGAAATGTGCCGAGAAAGATGACACTGTGACCATGGAAGACCTCATCGATGAGTTTGTAACAATATTCTTCGCTGGATATGAGACCACAGCCAGCTCATTGGCTTTTACCTTATTCGAAGTGATCAGCAATCCAGAAATTGAACAAAAAATTTTGGAAGAAGTACAAGAAGTAATTGGCACGAAAGATTATGTGGAGTATGATGATCTACCACAACTGAAATACATTGATCAATGTATAATGGAGGGTTTGCGAAAATTCGTGATTGGTGGTGGGCCAAGTCGTATTTTAACAAAGGATATTGTTATGGGTGGTTTTAAACTACCAGCTGGCTGTCATATGAGAGGTAATAAATTTGCAATTTGTCGAAGTGAAAATTTCTGGAAGAATCCCAAAGTGTTTGATCCCAGTCGCTTTGCATCTCCAGAAGATATTCCTCACTTCCGCTACATTTACTTTCCGTTTTCACTTGGTCCACGGAACTGCATTGGTGAAAAATTTTCCATGTTTGAGGCAAAGGTGCTGCTTGCTCGTCTCATTCAAAAGTTCAAGTTTCGACTTCTTCCTGGGCAAACCTCAGAGATCAAGGAAAGATTTACACTCATTCCCAGGGGTGGTGTACAATGCACGGTTGAATTCCGCTAAACTGGAATACTACCCTTGTTTTTTGTAAATGAAAAAGGTTCTGCGTACCATATATTTTCCGATTAAGTGCCTTGACTATGGAAACTATGGACTCCTTTAACTATGGAAAGTTTAATTTTCAATATTATTTTGGACTTGACAGATCAAAAATTTGGAACTCAATTGATGAAGAATTAAAAATATTTAGCAAATTTTAATTTAAATGGAAATTGATAAATATTCTACTGAATTCATATGGTAATCTCAACTAATATTTCATTTTAAAAATATGCTAATTGTAATGTGTTCCTATATTGTTATATAGGAACATAATACTTTCTATTAGCACATTTTTTTTATGTATCCAACAAAATTTGTATATTGCAAGACAGTACTTAGTTGTCTTAATTTCTTCTTCTTTTGTCCAATTAGTATAATTTCTTGTATTACTGTATAATCAGCTAACTGTCTAGTCTAGCCCTTTGCTTAGTACAGCTTGTACTGTACCTATTTTAAGTTTGAAATATTTAAGGGTTTTCCCCCCCTTTTTATATATACTTGTAATGCAATGCAAAAATGGTACTAAATAGATTGTCTTGTCTTGTCTTGTCTTTGAATAAGTGTTACACTTCCTTAGAATAACCACCCATTCTAAACTTTGATTTTTTAAATAAGTCCCACTCCTGTCTTTTATTACACTAATTTTACATCACAACGCAAGTTCTCATAAACAAACCTTTTTTAATTGAAAATTATTCACATAATTTACGTCCATGTGCCTGAACATCCGTTTTTCCACCTTGGCCAGCTCTGCGTGTAAGGTCTCTGCAATCATTGTGAGTATCATTTCATTTTGTGAATCATCACACTTTCTCGACTAAAAACATATAAACAATCTGTAAATGTTTGTTTTTCCTTGTTTCAACTTTCAGTATACGATCTGGTATTTTTCTCAAATAGCAACTTTGTTATTCATTTTATTAAATATATTTTTGTATTTAAGTGCCCCCCCCCCCCTTGAATAAGTGCCCCTGCTTTACGTCCACAAATTAATAAGTGCTTAATCGAGGAAATACGGTACATCTACGACTGAATATAAGCAAGCCTGATATGAATAAGTGAAGCTAGTGTTAATCCAAATAAATAAATAAATAAATAAATAGTGAAAATTAAAATATGCAGGGTATTTAAAATGAAATTTTGGAATTTATTGCATTTTATTGATATTGGCTTTTATATTTGATGTTGGACTCTGCAGAATTTTCTGACCTATATTAGATCTTTATTGACTCTTTGACTGCTACAGTTGACTTTTCATCTTTTACTCTGGTTAACGCCAGACTATATTTTACTTGTCAAAGGGAGAAATCTAGCAGTGAAATAGTTAATCCTTATCAAGTTGCACTCCTTTTGATCTAAGGAACACTTTAAATATTCTTATGTCGGCCGAGAAGACATGTGTCACCTGGTGTTTCTAAACTGCCTTTGCAAACTCATTGTGGGTTTTTTCTTACTATACTTTATAGTTTATTTTGGCTAGAGAAGCTGATATTAATTCTATGTAAACTTGTAAAGTGAATAGTTGAATGCCAATATATTTTTTAATTTGAATTTTTATTTATTGTGGTATTAAGGGTTATTCACTGTGAGCTGGTTCTATTTCCATTTTTTTTACAAGCTAGGTCGTTGGTCTATGGCCATACTTTCATGAAAATCGGTGCAATAGTTTTTGAGATATCATGGCGACAGACAGACAGACAAACAAACAAACAGACAGACAGACAGACAGACAGACAGACAGACAGACAGACAGACCGACCGATCAACCGAGGTGGAATCATTACTTCATGGCAGAGGTAACAATTAACTGGCAGGACAAATCGCAGTAAAAACCGCTGGGGTGAATTAATGGCATCAAACACGGTCAATAACGCGGTATTAAGCTTTCTCGTTTCTTTATCTAGGTACTCGAGAAAATGCTTTCACCTTACGGACCTGTTATATCAACTAGAATACTTAGAGATACCAATTCATATAGCAAAGGGGTTGGTTTTGCAAGGTAATAAGTTTAATCTGTTTTTGTGAGGTTGAACGCATGGTGGAAGCAGTGAGGAAGAAATACAAGTACTTTAGGGAGACGACCTTTTCTTGTCACTCAAAGAAAGAAACATATAATTGGGATACTGACAGGCTTCAGTTTGACTTTACATCTCATCCCAATGAAATTTGTCTTCGAAAAAACCCAAAATATTCGACAATGAACGCCGCCATTTTACGTACTAAGGGGGAAAGTTTAATGTGAATTCGTATTTGTATAGACTCGTGGAGAACCGACCGAACGCAGTGTCTGCATGTATGACGTACTTACACTGGTGGCCAAAGTTAATGAGCCGCTTATATTAATTTATAGAATTTTTTAACTTCCCCGTAATGTTTTTAGAATCCAATAGAGTTCTATTAGAAGTGTTGTATTTCATTTGAATTTTTATATCTCAAAATGTATGAAAACATAAAAAATTTTGATTTGTAATTGTAGATTATTTCAGTATTATTTTGTGGGTATTTTTTCATTCAAACACATAACAAGAGTGGCAGAAACCAGCATTACCAGAAATTGATGACATAATGGCCGCCGCTTAAGGGCTAATTTATATATAGCCTTTATGAAATGGCATCTAATTTTTAACAGTAAATATATAGAGGGGAAATATTAAAATGAAAATTCTGCTAATTGAGTATCTCGCCTACTATTTTCCGACCTCGCTATTTAAGCAACAGCGATTTTTAAATTATTCACTTCCTTATTTGTTTAAATCAGGTCTACCTACGATCTGCCAAATGACTATATCTCTCGAGCTATCGTTTGTCAATGTTTGAGCCTCCATCAATCATGGTGTGTTCAAAATGCATATTTTCTTGTTGTAATTACAAGTCGGGTAGTTGTTGAATTGGATGTATACAACTTCAGCCAATTTGGTCAATATGTAATTTATTACATACAAGATAAAGGTTCTTCAATCAACTCTCAAACATTTGACCAAAGACGATCTTGAAGGTATCAAACAAAATCCTACCGCAATCCAGTGGTGCATGAGTTGCTTATTTGTTTACTATTTTCAACAAAATTTGGCAGATCGCAGATATATCTGATGAAAATAAATAGGTGACTAAATTATTGGATAATGGTTGTTGTTTAGATCAGGAGGTCGGCAAATAGTTGGCAAGCTACTCAATAAGCAGAATTCTCACTTTAATATATTCGCCTTATATATTTACTGTTCAAAATGGGACGCCATCCTATAAGGAATATATGTAAATTGGCTTTCAAGCGGTGGCCATTTTGTCATTAATTTCTGGTAATGGTTCAATCGTCTCGCTCTTCCATACTCTTTTATAAACTAGAAATTTCATTCTTATAAGGCCCGTTTACACGTTTGATTAAATGCGAAGAATATCGCCAACTTCTGATTTAGATGCATGTTAAGTAGAAAAACAGTTAGTCGATTGTCTTCATAGCTTCTGCTTATTCGTAATTGGTTACCATTCGTGTAAACCAGAAGTTGGCGATATTTATCGCACGCGTAAACGGGCTTCAAAGTGTCTATGAAGCAGAAAATCTTTCAACGGTTTTGAACAGATCAGTATGACAGGAGCATTCACTGAAAATTTCAAGCAAATCTGCTGCATAGTCTTTGAGCTATAAACTATCAAAATTTGCCATGGCTTATCTATTTTTAAAGAAACTAATCGCTCTATTAGCGTCCTTGATGACGTATGCAGTTGGACAACTATGCATAAAAACAAAGGACTTTAATATTAGTATATAGGTAATAGCATGGTTTCGAGTGCAATTTGGAAAAAAACATACTCGAGTGAGTTTTTAAGACTATAAAAATTGCACGAGTCCGAGGGACGAGTGCTATTTGAGGTCTTTGAAAGACTCACAAGTGCGTGTTTTTTCAAAATTGCACGAGAAATCATGCTATTACTTATTAATAATATACATGAAAATGTTAGACAAATGTTCTTCAGGCTACGAAGTTACATTTCACTGATTGCTCGACTTTTCAAAGCTTCAATGGTTTAAAACTGCTTCGCTTCGTTCACTAAAAACGTCAAACGTTTTACTCATTGTAGCATTTAACCTCTTCTAGTCTTCTTGCAGGGACTTTAATGACAATATTAAAGCAAAATTCCTTCTGTATTTCATCGAAATGTTCTTTGACAACTCTATGTTTTGGTCGCCATATTGGATTTTCTCGTGAAGGAAAAACCATCCTTCAAAATCCAAATAGCATTTCATTGGCTTTCCGGTTGTTTATTAGCCAATCAAAATGCTTCATACTCATTGAAATTTGCACTGTATTTCATTTTTCTGCACTGTATTACATTAAGATTGCACTCCTCTCGACCAATCAGGATGCAGTAATTTTGTCATGTATATTATTAGTATAGGTAATCATATGATAGTGAGTACAATTAAGGATTTACACTACAAGTGATATTTCAAAATTTTGCCAAAATTGCACCAGCCGTTAGGCGAGTGCAATTTGGCATAATTTTCAAATATGACGAGTAGTATAAATCCTTAATTGTACGAGCAAAATCATATGATTACTTATTTATTATATGCATGACAAAATTACGACACTTACGCTTCGTACTCACTCACGCCTTTAAAAACATCTTGTTTCATTACTTGACAAGAAACATTTTTACTCTGGGTGTTCTCTGTACTCATTTCAAAATATTTACATGGAATTTTTAGTTCACAGTGTACCACAAGTCGTTGGAAATGTGAAAAATTTCCATTGCAGAATTGGCCGCGATTTTGAATTTTATTGTCAACATCGTTCCCAGGGCCTTCTCCATTTTTATTAATTGTACTCGGTACAATTAATAAAATAATTGTACTCCTCTCAACCAAACAGAATGTACTCAATGTAGTAATTTTGTCATGCATATAATAAATATTGTAATCATTTCCTTAACATTGTTGTTTTAGAATGGAAAGTAAAGAAATATGTGAAAAAATAATTAAGAAACATAACGGAACGTATTTACAAGGTAAGTGATATGTTTTTCAACCGCATATTGTAGGAATTCTTGGTAAAAAGACAACATTGAGTGTAAGAATATAAAAATTTAGACCAACTGGGATCAGTTACGAAAATGTAACATCCGAGACCTTTCGCTGGAATCGAATGCGCGATTCTTTGTTGTCTCATAAATAAGCTCTTAAGTGTTTTGAATGGACTAACGTGTATTTGTCATTATCTGTTATCTGTTATGCCATATATCTCCAATAGGCAATTGATGTCCAATGGGTTTGATGTCGACCGAGCGTGGTTCACCGAAAATGGCATGGTATAACGGTTTTGTCGCATAACTAAGCTCTCAATTGATGTTTAACTGTCACCTTTTAATCATCTTGTTTAAATGTTTACCTCTCGCGTCATATACATGATTCAGCAAACCAGAGGGCAGGTGGGAACCAATCGCGAATTGTCCACGACCAATAATAAAAACGCTATATTCACAGGTAGAGATCAAAATATGTAAACATCAAAATGTCTTGGACATCAATTCATGACAGGTGCCCCTCGTCCAATCAAAACAGTCCTCAGAGCTTGCTTATGGGGCAATAGCTGATGTTCAAGAGGTTTTGATGTTAACCTGTTTTAATCTCCACCTGTAGCATTTTTATTGGCCGTAAACAATTCGCGATTGATCCCTAGCTGCCCTGTGTCCTGTGATTTAATGAATTCAAATGATGTCAGAGGTAAACATCAAATGTTGAGTGTGGACGAAAGAAACGAAATGGCGTTGGAAGACGAAAACATCGATGAAAACGATGAGATTGCTGGCTTAACTAGCAGCGAATTTAAGGCAAAGCAATATAATTTTAGCATGAATTGACAACAGATTTATAGGACAAAACCTACGCTCGGTTGACGTCCCAACCCATTGAACATCGATTTTTTAAATCAATTGCATGCTGTTCACATCCAAGTCATGGTATAACTGATACTTATAGTGCAGTTTTTGACCACAGAGCTACACTACCATTATTATTTAGTAGAAACTTACTAGTATACTATTGCAAATACTACAATCTGATTGGCTACTCTTTTCGATATATATTTGTCGACAGAGACACCGAGTGGGAAACTGAGTACCGGGACCCCGCGCGGTCATACCACGTCGAAATTTCGAGCTCATAATCTAATTGTTAAATATACAGAACTCGTTGACAGAGCTTTTAACAATAACTACTGTAGCTCAGTAGTCAGAGTACTGCACTAACATTGCACTGTTTCGACGCGTGCTAATTTGATTTCATCTGGAAGACCTCAATGTTACATTGTTACTACTGGTCCCGGTTTGATCCGTCGATTTTGGAACTGTTATGCTATGCCATGCCATGCCATGCCATATTATGTTTTATTTTTTTGCGGTCCGGTATCCATCTGATTCGCGCGCTCTGATTGGCTAGCGAGCGGTCCGGTATCCTACGATACGGACCCCGATACCGGACCGCTGCGGATTTAAAAACAAAATTATTTTTTTACATTCTGTCATTTAAAATTGATCGATTTTCATAACTATTTCCCTTGCCACAGAAAAGATATATTCAACAGAGAGCTACGGGAATGCAAATGAGTTTTATTATCCAAATGCCTTTGACAACTTCATGTGAAAACAGCGAATTTTAAAAGAACGCGAGAAAACTGTGAAAAAGCAAAATTTCATTGAGCGGCATTTAAAAGTTTTAAAGTATTATTGCTCAACGACGTATGAAAACAGTTTAAAACGGTAGGCAAAACATACCGACAAACTTGTGAACACAGTATTTTGAATCACTAAATGAAACTATATAGAAGTATATATTAAAAAACATACCGCAAGAAGACAGAAAAGCAGAAACCTTTTGATATACTAAACTGTCATTCTTCTGTTGTCCAACTATACTCAGCAAAACCGCTACAAGTCTTTACCCTTTAGTCAAATATTTTCCACATGCCAACCTCATCGTGTCATGTCTTACTAGAAGCATTTTCGTCTTCAAACTCGAACGACCCACTTTCAATTTCTATGCAGTCAGCCGAGTATTGAAAGCGATTTTCCAAGCGAACAGCCAAAAACGAGCAAGCGACGAAGAAGAACGACGAAGAATGTTTATCAACTAAACTTTAAAAACACTAGGACTGCATTCTGACTTCCCTTCGTAACTAGATCTTCACGTTTTGACTTTTTTTATCACAAAAGAGGTTCCAAGCTTCCCTGTCAGACTGCATGTCGGCAGTTGTTTACAGTCGAACGATAAACTTTGGACTTTTGAATATCACGTGAATGTCATCTCGATTACGCAATTCAATTATGTTAATTTGCCTAATTATGTAAATTATAAATCGTACGATTAATAAAAAAAGAAAAGAAAGTTATTTACCGATTTGGTCGGTCCGTATAGAGAAATATTTCTCTCGGTCTCAAAAACGACCCTCGGCCTCCGGCCTCGGGCAGTTTTTGAGACCTTGGGAAATATTTCTCTATACGGACCTCCCAGCTGGTAAATAACATATATATATATAACATAACATAATATGGCATGGCATGGTATAGCATAACAGTTCCAAAATCGACTGGAAAGCACAGTAAAATCAAACCGGGAGCAGTAGTAACAATGTAACATTGAGGTCTTCCAGTTGAAATCAAATTAGCACGCGTCGAAACAGTGCAATGTTAGTGCAGTACTCTGACTACTGAGCTACAGTAGTTATTGTTGAAAGCTCTGTCAACGAGTTCTGTATATTCCCCGAGCCCGGGCGGAGGGCCGAAGGCCTGGAGCCCGGGTGAGGGTGCTAATCTCGACATGCGTGGAGTCCACTTACACGCGGAATTACACGCGAAGGGGAAAGAAATTCTGCGAGATGTTTATATGTATGTATTATATATGTTATTTACCGGCTGGGAGGTCCGTATAGAAAAATATTTGCCGGAGGTCTTAAAAAAGGCCCGAGGCCGCAGGCCGAGGCACATTTTTGAGACCGAGGGCAAATATTTTTCTGTACGGACCGGCCAAAACGGTAAATAACTTCTTCTTTTTTTTGTTACATAATTAGAGAAATTAACATAATTGAATTAAGTTGCGTAATCGAGATGACGTTCACGTGATATTCAAAAGTCCAAAGTTTATCGTTCGAGCATAGGTAGCCCAAAAATCCGCGTAGAGAAGCCGCCGAACGCGAGTCACACCAAAACTCGCCCCATTCCCCTATTAGCTGTCGCGCGCCGCAAGGCCCCTTGCAATAATCATTGATGTAATCAATGATGTAATCATTGCAAGGGGCCTTGCGGCGCGCGACAGCTAGTAGGGGAATGGGGCGAGTTTTGGTGTGACTCGCGTTCAGCGGCTTCTCTACGCGGATTTTTGGGCTACCAATGGTTTGAGAGTAAACAACTGCCGACATGCAGTCTTACAGGGAAGCTTGGAACCTTTTTTGTCATAAAAAAACATTCAAAACTCGAAGATCTAGTTACGAAGGGAAGTCAAAATGAAGTCCAAGTGTTTTTAAAGTTTAGTTGATAAAGATTCTTCGTCGTTCTTCTTCGTCGCTTGCTCGTTTTTGGCTGTTCGCTTGGAACGTCGCTTTCAATATTTGGCTGACTGCATGAAAATTGAAAATGTGGTCCTCGAGTTTGAAGACGAAAATGCTTGTCAGTAAGCCATTTGTAATTTCAAGTTTCAAGGACATGAGACGATGAGGTTGGCATGTGCAAAATGTTTGGCTAAAAGGTAAAAGACTTGTAGCGGTTTTGTTGAGTATAGCGGTTGGATAACAGAAGAAAGACAGTTTAGTGTCAAAAGGTTTCACTGAGCTTTTCTATCTTAATCTCGTGGTATGATTTTTTATATATATATTTCTATATAGTTTCATTTAGTGATTCAAAATACTGTGTTCACAAGTTTATGTATGTTTTTCCTACCGTTTTAAACTGTTTTCTTTATAAATGTCAACTCGTAAATTTTGCTTTGTCACAGTTTTCCCAGCGTTTCTTTTAAAATTCGCTGTTTACACATGAAATTGTCAAAACCATTTGGATAATAAAACTCATTTGCATCCGCGTAGCTCTCTGTTGAATTTATTTTTTCTGTGGCAAGCGAAATAGTTATGAAAATCGGTCAATTTTAAATGAATTTTAAAATTAAATTTAGGATTCCGTGACCGTGGTCAGATATCGTAAAAAACTGCCCGCTCACGCAGCCAATCAAATCGCAGCATTACCTAGGATTCCGCCCGCTCACGATTGAATCAAGGTGCAATTAAACCGTTTGAATATGATTCCTCATGTTCCAAATATAATGTTGAACCTCAAAGAAAAACATCAGAACAGAAAAAAAACGTAGGTAACAGCCTGAAAAATATAGGTATAAGAGAGGAAAAACTAACCAGGGAAGAACTATAATGCAAAGTTTCACTCGAACCATGGAAAAAACGCCTGAGAAAATGTATATTATTTGACAAGATTTTTGCTGTTTTAACTGAGTTTAATACTGAGAAGGTTTTGGATATATAGCGATTCTAATCAGCTAAAGAAAGCTGGTAAGTTAAATACGAATCACTGCTTACCGATAAATTTTCTTTTGGCTCTTCTCAAATGCTGCAAACACTGCCATACCGGCTACGGCGTTTGGTTTCCGTGGTTTTCTCGTTCGGTTCTTAGCAAAAAGCAACCAATTCTCTTCAAAATGTGAAAAGCTGTTTGTGTTGATGTTCCTTTCAATTCACTGTTCTCTCTCGAGCCAAGATATATCAGTGCATAAGTGCTTTTGCTGGCTTTGAACAGACACACGAAGAAACATCTTTTTGTTTTTTCAGTCACATTTGGCGGCATCTTTTCCGATCTTTATAGCAATTTTTCATGCTTTTTCAATGGTTTCTAGTCGTGTTTAATATTGTTTGGTTCATCCCACTGCAACATCTCTTCTTAGCTTTCCTTTTTCGGTCATTTGTAAACCAGTTTTTCTGACAAAGATTTTGTTTCGCTAGCTTGAGCCGCGAAAGTTGGCGATTTGATGGAAATATATATATTTATTGTTTTTATAAAGCGTCTGTAATTGTTGTTTGTTTTTGTTATCAGTTTCTGGTGCTATTAGGTCGTGACACAAGTTTTTCCTCAGGCACAGAGCCACTGCTTTATTATTTTGGAATAAAACATTGCTTTGGAAATTGGTCAATAATAGAAAAACTACATTCATAAAAGTGATAAAACAGGGTGTAAAGGAGGGCAGGGGCTTGTATTTGGATACAAAAACAGTTTAATCGGGGGGGGGGGGGGTGGGTTATTTATGTATATTTAACGTATTAAAAACGGGCGAGGGGTTTTGCGTTTATGTATTTCTAGTTAACAATTAGATTATCAGCTCGAAATTTCGACGTGGTATGACAGCGCGGGCCCCGGTACTCAGTTTCCCACTCGGTATCTCTGTCGACAAATATATATCGAAAAGAGTAGCCAATGAGATTGTGGTATTTGCAATAGTATACTAGAAAGTTTCTACTAACTAATAATGGTACTGTAGCTCTGTGGTCAAAAACTGCACTATATAAGTATCAGTTATACCATGACTTGGAGGTGAACAGTTGCAATTGATTTAAAAAATCGATGTTCAATGGGTTGGGACGTCAACCGAGCGTATGTTTTGTCCTATAAATCTGTTGTCAATTCATGCTAAAATTATATTGCTTTGCCTTATATTCGCTGCTGGTTAAGCCAACAAATCTCATCGTTTTCATTGATTCTAACGTCCACACTCAACATTTGATGTTTACCTCTGACGTCATTTGAATTAATTAAATCACAGGACACAGGGCAGCTTGGGATCAATCGCAAATTTTTTGCGGCCAAAAAAATGCTATTCACAGGTTGAGATCAAGAGGTAAATATCAGAACGTGTTAGACATCATATATTTAGTTCCACGCCTCGATTAGATCTTGAAGGTCAATAGGTCAGCTTCCCAAAATTTG
Source organism: Paragorgia papillata (assembly GCA_035771165.1). Lineage (NCBI taxonomy): Eukaryota > Metazoa > Cnidaria > Anthozoa > Scleralcyonacea > Coralliidae > Paragorgia > Paragorgia papillata. Next base: position 603,923 of record JAWNZC010000183.1, read on the forward strand.
GGAAGTTAGCTGTGATTGGTCCGTTTCAGGAAAGGAATTTCGTGCTCTGTAGAGCAGACGTTGGTGGGCGGGAACAAAAGCCCACAAGACGTCTGCGAAGGAGGCTAATGCAGATTTTGAAGGATGGTTTTCCTTCACGAGAAAATCGAATATGGCGACCAAAACATAGAGTTGTCGAATGACATTTTGATGCAATACAGAAGGAATTTTGCTTTAATATTGTCATTAAAGTCCCTGCAAGAAGACTAGAAGAGATTAGATGCTATGAGTAAAACGTTCGGCGTTTTGGTGAACGAAGCGAAGCACTTTTAAACCATTGAAGCTTTGAAAAGTCGAGCAATGAGTGATATGTCAGTAACTTCGTAGCTGGAAGAACATTTGTCTCACATTTTCATGTATATTATAATAAGTAATAGCATGATTTCTCGTGCAATTTTGAAAAAACACGCACTCGTGAGTTTTTCAAAGACCTCAAATAGCACTTGTGCAATTTTGATAGTCTTAAAAGCTCACTCGAGCATGTTTTTTGCACTCGAAACCATGCTATTACCTATAGTAATATTAAAGTCCTTTGTTTTTTATGCATAGTTGTCCAACTGCATACGTCATCAAACTCTAACCGAGCGATTAGTTTCTTTAAAAATGGATATAAGCCATGGCAAATTTTGATAGTTTATAGCTCAAAAACTATACAGCAGATTTGCTTGAAATTTTCAGTGAATGATCCTGTCATGCTGATCTGTTCAAAACCCTTGAAAGATTTTCTGCTTCATAGACACTTTGAAGGTCCGTTTACGCGTGCGAGTTTTGATGCGATAAATATCGCCAACTTCTGCTTTACATGCATGCTAACCAATTACGAATAAGCAGAAGCTATGAAGATGAAAACACGACACAATCGACTGACTGTTTTTCTACTTAACATGCATCTAAATCAGAAGTTGGCCATATTTATCGCATCAAACATCGCACGTGTAAATGGGCTTTAAACTCATTCCTGTCCGACGGCTTTCCCAGAGGTAAATAAAATCGTCTGGCGTTAACCAGAATAAAATACTAAAGACCAATTCGGACAGGAAAGAGTTCAGAATGAAATGTCTAGGTTATGAAAGAGTACGGAAGAGCGAGACAATTGAACTGGCTTCAGCCACCCTTGTTATGTGTTTGGATGAAAAAATACTCACAAAAGAAATAATCTACAAATCAAAATTTTTGATGTTTAAAATACATTTTGAGATATAAGAATTCAAATAAAATATATTACACTTCTAATGGAACTCTACTGGATTCTAAAAACATTACGGGAAAGTTGAAAAAATTCTATAAATTAATATAAGCAGCTCATTAACTTTGGTCACCAGTGTAAGTATACGTCATACATGCAGACACTCGTATGGTCGGTTCCCCATAAGCCTATACAAATACGAATTCACATTAAACTTTCCCCTTACATAAAATGGAGGCGTTCATTGCCGAATATTTTTCGTTTATTCGAAGACAAATTTCAGTGGGGTGAGATGTGAAGTCAAAAAACCTGTCACTATCTCAATTATATGTTTCTTTCTTTCTTTCTTTCTTTCAGTGACAAGAAAAACTCGTCTCCCTAAAATACTTGTACTTCTTCCTCATTGCTTCCACCATTCAACCGCACAAAACCAGATTAAACTTATTACCTTGCAAAACCAACCCCTTTGCTATATGAATTTGTATCTCTAAGTATTCTAGTTGATATAACAGGTTCGTAAGGTGAAAGCATTTTCTCGAGTACCAAGATAAAGAAACGAGAAAGCTTAATACCGCATTATTCACCGTGTTTGATGCCATTAATTCACCCCAGCGTTTTTTACTGCGGTTTGTCCTGCCAGTGAATTGTTACCTCTGCCAGGAAGTTATGTTTCCACCTCCGTCGGTCTGTCTGTCTGTCTGTCTGTCTGTCTGTCTGTCTGTCTGTCTGTCTGTCTGTCTGTCTGTCTGTCTGTCTGTCTGTCTGTCTGTCTGTCTGTCTGTCTGTCTGTCTGTCTGTCTGTCTGTCTGTCTGTCTGCAGTCCCTGAGTGCCCTCTAGTTTAATATAACGTGTGCCTCAATATGTTTTCACCCCCGTTCTGTCTGTTTGGCTGGCTGTTTGTTTGTTTGTTTGTTTGTTTGTTTGTTTGTTTGTTTGTTTGTTTGTTTGTTTGTTTGTTTGTTTGTTTGTCGCCAGGATATCTAAAAAAGTATTGCATCGATTCTCACGAAAGTTTGCAGAGGGTTGGCCATAGACCAACGGCCAATCCATTAAATTCTGATACGAGTGCAATCAAGCATTTTATTCATACATGCCTGTGTTGGTTTCGTGAGCTAGCCTGGTTAGCGGGATGGCTCGTTTTCTTTTTAAACATCTCTCATAACCCGCTGGCGGAGGTATATGCAGTCTCCGGACTGCCCTCTAGTTATATATTAAATTATCGCTAGCGTGTACAAAATGGAACCACAGTGAATAAACCTTAATACCACAATTAATAAAAATTCAAATTAAAAAATATATTGGCATTCAACTATTCACTTTACAAGTTTACATAGAATCAATATCAGTAATATCAGCTACTCTAGTCAAAATAAACTGTAAAGTATAGTAAGAAAAAACCCACAACGACTCGAGTTTGCAAAGGCAGTTTAAAAATACCGGGTGACACAAAAATGATCATAAAAATTGATGTCTTCTTGGCCGACATTAGAATATTTAAAGTGTTCCTTAGATTAAAAGGAATGCCGCATTGATATCAAAATGTTCAACTTGATAAGGATTAACTATTTCACTGCTAGATTTCTCCCTTCGAGGAGTAAAATATAGTCTGACGTTAACCAGAGTAAAAGATGAAAAGTCGACTGTAGCAGTGAAAGAGTCAATAAAGATCTAATATAGGCCAAATTCAATAAAATGCAATAAATCCCAAAATTTCATTTTAAATACCTTGCATACATTGTATTTTCACTATTTATTTATTTATTTGTATTAAGACTAGCTTCACTTATTGATATCAGGCTTACTTATATTTAGTCGTACATGTACCGTATTTCCTCGATTAAGCACTTATTAGGGCACTTATTAATTTGTGGACGTAAAGGAGGGGCACTAATTCAGAGGAGGGGCACTAATTCAGGGGGGGCACTTAATACAAATATATATTAAAAAAAAGAACAGCAGAGTTGTTATTGAAGAAAAATACCGGATGGTATACTGAAAGTTGAAACAAGCAAAAACAAACATTTACAGATTGTTTATATGTTTTCAGTCGAGAATGTGTGATGATTCACAAAATGAAATGATACTCACAATGATTGCAGAGACCTTACACGCAGAGCTGGCCAAGGTGGAAAAAAGGATGTTCAGGCACATGGACATAAATTATGTTAATAATTTTCAATTAAAAAAAAGTTTGTTTCTGAGAACTTGCGTTGTGATGTAAAATTAGTGTAATAAAGGACAGGAGTGGGGCTTATTTAAAAAATCAAAGTTTAGAATGGGCGGTTATTCGAAAGAAGTGTAACACTTATTCAAAGACAAGACAAGACAATCTATATAGTACCATTTTTGCATTGCATTACAAGTATATATAAAAAGGGGGGAAAAACCTTAAATATTTCAAACTTAAAATAGGTACTGTACAAGCTGTACTAACCAAAGGGCTAGACTAGACAGTTAGCTGATTATACAGTACTACAAAAAATGTACTAATTGCTTGAAAGAAGAAGAAATAAAGACAATTAAGTACCTGCAATACAAATTTTGTTGGATACATAGACAAAAATGCGCTAATAGAGAGTATTATGATCCTATGTAACAATACAGAAACACATTACAATTAACATATCTTCAAAATAAAATATTCATTGAATTACTATATGAATTCGGTAGAATATTTATCAATTTTCATTTAGATTAAAATTTGCTAAATATTTTTAATTCTTCATCAATTGAGTTCCAAATATTTGACTTGTCAAGTCCAAAATAATATCGAATATTAAACTTTCCATATTCATAGTCAAACCGGATGTTCTTTGCCATGCGGCCTTGAAATATTGACAGCAACATTGCAATGTTGACTTGCAAACAGTACACGGCGATTTCTTGGCAAGTTGCTAAAAATTCACATTTTAAATATAGAACTTCACATAATATAAAGTTTACTTAGAGTTAGTCGTTGTGACTTTCAATAGAACTTCATATTATGTCAAGTTCGATATTTAAAATGCGAATGCTTAGCAACTTGCTAAGTGTAATCATGGATAGTAAAATTTCCAATGGCCTGTTGACGTGGTTCACAAAAGGTGGCGTATCACTATAAGTATAAATTTAAAATAGAGTATCAATAATGTGCTGAACTGCTTCAGCTTGTAGAATTGTTTTGGTTAAATTTCTTAAATTTTCTACCGTTAAAATATTTAGATTAGTATTTACGCTTTGTTGCTTTGCAAATCAGACTGTATATTTATTGAGTTAGTTATGGTATTTATTTTGTAACCGATCTAATTCTAATAGCATTTTCTTTAAGTTTTAAAATACTAAATGAATTGCTAGTATACATGTGGCAATACATCAAATTCAAGTATTCAACCTTCGTTGTCGTTTGCTTTATCGTAGTGTACGTACATGATATATTTTATAATCTTAAATAAAAAGTGGAACTATGATTACCATTGATATGGTATAGAACAGGGGACAAGAAATATAATTCGCTTATTTTCCGACAGCTAACTTCCTTGGAGCTCGACTGAGACTGCTCTGCCTCCAAAGTTTTGTTAATCTTTCAAATACTACGTACGTTACCACGCTGAAAAACTCTTGTTTGTAGTAAGGTCGCTCTAAAAATCTTCATGGAAAATTGATTGGAACGAACTATGAATCATCTGGTTTAAATTGCGTGCCGGCGCGTTTCGAAGAAACCTAACCCAGCTTGCTCGTATGATTTGTCAATTGGGCTTATATGCTGCGCAATCCATGCAGAATAATCTCATTCATTACTACAATCCTGTATAACTGTGTATGCGTTGATGGAATGATGGAATATTCTATTTTTTATTCACTGACAACCTCTTGTATTCTACAATAATTCTACAGCATGAGATGAGTTACACTTTGGACATTTTAATGGCGGCCGTCAAATTTAAGATTTCTACTCGCAATAACAGCTCCTCTTTTTTGAATTTCGAGTTAAAACTTCGTACAGTAGGTTGTAGGTGGGTATACTTTACACAGGGCCGTCGAGAGCCAGAACGGGCCCCGGGTCATAATTTGCGTGCGGGCCCCCCTCCGATATTTTTAGTTTCAATAGCGTTATTGTGAAGTGAACAAACCAAACGCAAACCATCGCATTCGCATTTTCTTTGGTGATTTATTCACTTATAAAATACGTTACGTACAAAAACTGTCAAAAAGCAGATAATATAGTCTCTGAATCTTTGTCATTTCTAATACTACTTTCTTCAGTTATTGCAGTTAATATACTTTGTAGGCTTGGTTCGCAAAAAAGCTTTGCTTGCCTTCTTAACAACAGTCAAAAACATAAAAAGCAAATATTAAAAATAAACAGATTACAGTTTGTACAATACTACGGTCTTGAAACGTCAGTGTAGTTTTAGCAAGAAGCTTTGCGTGCCTTCTTGACAGCAAAGTCACTGATAATGTCTTGAAAGTCAATACGCTTTGCAAGTTCAGCCTCGATGCTCAACATTGCGAGATCGTTCAGTCTTCCTTGACCCATAGTGCTTCTCAAAAAGTTCTTGATGAGTTTCAGCTTACTAAACGAACGTTCAGCGGAGGCTACGGTAACGGGCAAGGTGCAGAACATCCTCAACGCAGTACAGACATTGCAGAAGATCTCGTCCAACTTGAAATTTCTGATAGTGTTCAAAAGCTTAAGAGGACCCAAAGATTCTTTTCCAAAATTAGCGCTATGGATGGCTTTAAGATGTAGCACCTCTTCTCCCAACTCGTTTTGGGAAATATCATCGGGATACTTCTTTCCCAAAACTTCACAAGCCTGAAGAATTTGGTCTTCCGATAGTTGCAAATACTGCCAAAGAAAGCAATAGAGATCATTGATGCTGTTTGCGGAATCGTAGCGTGTTGTTAAGCCTGCTATTACAGAATCCACGATGACGTAAAATACATTCTGCTTGAATGCACGCTCCTCTTCGCTCTCAGCACTTCGATCATCAGTAGTTGATTCCTCCATTTCCTCATCTTGAGGTCCGTTGAAAAAAGCTGCTCTTCGCCTTCTTTTGTGCTTTGATGGAAATTCTGTTGAAATGTTCGCAGCATTGGCCACTAATTTACATTCCTTTAAAACCAAAGGCCATTTCTCGCGCAGCTCTTTAAGGTCTTTAAGTAGACTCTTTAAGTTTGACACTTCGACATCAATTGTTGCTTTCCTTGCTTGGATGATTTGGTTCCTTTGGTCAATAGCTACTAGGACTTTTAACCACACGGAAGACTTTACAAGGCAGGTGAACGATGACACGTACTTTATGGACCCATTTACATCTGTTGCTGTCTTCGGAGTAAGATTCAGAGACAGGAGCTCTTGTAGTGCCAGTTTTAGGCCAGGTAGATGAGCTGCGAATGGTCGGACACTAGCAACACGATCCGTCCATCTTGTGCCAGACAAGCCATGCAGAGAGCATGCGATGTGACGTTGTAAAATCTGCCATCGTTGAGGACTACTGGAAAAAAGGTTGTAGACTGTTTGAACCATGCCAAAGTAGGTAACAGCCACGGTGCAGCTTGCAGCAGAATCCGCTCCACACAGATTTAATGAATGGCAGCCACAAGGAGAGTATAAGCACAAGGGGTTGATGGTAAGGATATGCTGTTGAGCACCGTTGTATTTGCCAGACATATTTGCAGCGTTGTCGTAGCCTTGCCCACGACAATCAGCGATTGGTATGCCATATCCATTCAGTGTTTCCAGGATTAGATTGGCAATCTCAATCCCCGTTTTATGGCAGCAATCAACGAAGGCCAAAAAGCGTTCTCGGACCACGTAACTCTCGTTCTCTCTTGTCAGGTATCTCAGGATGAATGTCGTTTGTTCTATATGGCTAGCATCTGGGGTGGCATCAGCCATGACGGAGTAGTACTTTGCATGCTCTCGTTCATCCAAAACGTATCTCCTAACATTAGCAGCACAGAAGCCAATGAACTCATTTTGCGATTCTGGTGAAAGGTAGTGAGCTTGCAATCGTTCTCCTTTTTGTTGCGCTACTTTGACTTTGGTGACGTGCTCTTCTAGTAGAGGGTCATAATGTGCTAGGAGTTCTAACAAACCAAGAAAATTACCATTGTGAACGTCGCCAATCCTGAGCGATGATCCACGAAATGCAAGTCCTCTTTCTCCAAGAAAAACAACTACGTCAATTATTCGCGTGAGCAACTTCTTCCATTTTGCAGCTTCAGACAAAATGTTCTCTTCGATGATGACATCTATGCCGGCATTGTTTTCCAAGCGTCTTTGAAGTTCACGCCAGGACAAGTAGCATTTCCTATGCGAATCACTCTTCTCATGCTCAGGAAGTCTTTCCCATAGTTTCTTCCATTTCCTCTCAGCAGTCCATCCACCCGGAGATGCTAACGACGACTGTGTTGGCTGATCGATTGTATGGGAAAACAGTCTACATGGCAAACAATAAATTGCCTCTCTTTTAGGGCTAAAAACGATCCAACTTCGACTGCTTGTTTCACCATTTTGTTTCCTGACTTTGAGGGCAGAGGTAGGGAATTTATTACCAACAACATCGCATGGAAATTGACTTGGATGAGGAATATGACCAGCCCTGACAATTTCCTCCAATTCATTTGGTGTTGGAGATCCAGTTAAGGTTCCAACATCAAAACTGAATCGTGCAATGGGTGCAGACTTTATACTGTCCTCTTCACAGCCACAGGTGGTCAAGTGACGCTTCTCGCTGTCGTCGTCATCATCAACATCAGCCTCATCTTCTACATCAGCATCCGCGGCATGGTAAGCGTCAGAATCGGTTATTTCCACTTCGCTTGTTTCAGTTGTTTGTCGTCGTGGTTCAATGACTACAGTTTGCGCGGGGATGTCTTGCGACGCTTGTTCAAGCTCCCCTTCTGACCCTGATTCAGCGTTGTCTTTGAATGCGCCAACATCAAACAAGGTACGAGAGCCTTTCTTTTCTGCATTAACCCGTTGTTGTTTCTCTCGCCTTTTTATGGCACCAGATTTATGTTGATAGGAGGACATCACACTGATGAGTGATCACATCGACGATCGAATGGATCGATTACATTGCTGAAAAAGTTCTGAGGCCGGTTGTGGTTCACTGATTCTCAAATAAACAAATGAAATATAATATACCCAGACAAAGAGACAGCCCGGAAGCAGACGAAATAGTTGCGTGTTGCGTCTTATTTTTAAATAACAATTAAATTACGTGTAAGATGTAGACTACTGACTACACAGCCGGTTTTCCCAAGTTTTTTCTTAAATTTTGTATAGTTGAATCTGAAAAACTTAAAACGTATCTTAAATTCAAAGAAAGTCAACAACCTAGGGATGGAACTGTTTATCGCTCCCTGATTTAATTTGGACTTGTTTGTCTGTTTGATGCGTGAATACGGCAATCTTGAAATTTGAACCTTTGAGAGTGAGTTGTGTTATGCAGATTCAAAGTTCAAGTAATCAAATCCAACTAAAGTTAGCTTATCACTGAGGCGGTGGGGCCCTACGTTTTGCCTTGACTTGTCTACTAGTTACTCTGTCCAGAAAGCTGAAAGCAGCTACAAAATATTTCCGTTGACGTAAATTTTATGTCCCCGAACATTTTGCTAGGCTGGGACTGGGGCCCGTAACTCCGTTAGTTTTGACAAAATATTATATTATTATTACGAATACTAAGCCAGGACCAGAAAGTTTCCCCGCAATGATCAACTTACTATACCAAGGTTTTGCTGGGCCCCAGCGGTAAGTTTTTGATAATTAATGTTATAATATATGATATATCTTCATAGACTGAATTTTTTGCGGGCCCCGGGGTAATTACCCCGCCTACCCCCCCCTCTCGACGCTACTGACTTTACAATGATGAAATAAAAATGAGAGGTGAAAATTTCGTCTCAGTGACACTTTAATTACTTAATTCCCTTCAAAATATATCGGCGATAGCTTGGAAAAACCGTTGACCTGTTCTAATTAATTAATTGTGTTTATAAACACCTGGCTTTCTCTTTTTTTTGTTTTCGAAACTTATGTGACCTATCTTCAGATTAATGCACGAATTTGTAATCTTTTCATAAGGAGTTTAGATGTGCACATCTTGAACTGAACAACTCTCTTATTATTCATAAAATACGATCCAAAACGATCAACAAAAACCGAACAGCATGGACCTAAATCAGCTTTTGAAATTAGTTTTACTGTCCAAAATTGTAGAATTGCACATTGGGTTAATAATTTTGTAGACTTTCCGGCTTAAAGTGGCTCCATACAATTTCTTGAAAAATGGAAAATACAAGTCTGAGAGTCCAAAACACGTGCATAAACAATTCGGAAAAAGAATAAAACTAAATGTTATACATAGTTAAACATTCTGACAATCAAAAAATGTTACCAAATAAATAGCAACAGTTGTTGCTATGACAACAATGACGTTTCAAAATGGCTACCAATTACCCTTCAAACTAATTTAATTCGAAAAAAACTTTGGGGATCCCCAATTTTTTTTTTCATTAAAACTTTGCTTGAAGTATGAGTAATCAATAGGCCGATTTTCAAAAATTTCTGTAGAACGAATACTTTTTTTTCCGGAAAAATCATATTTGTTTATTTTTTAAAAAATTGGATCTACAGAATTTTTTTACAATCGGCCTATTGATTACTCATACTTCAAGAAACGTTTTAATGAAAAAAATATTGGTGGTCACCAAAGTTTTTTTCGAATTTAATTGGTTTGAAGGGTAATTTGCAGCCATTTTGAAACGTCATTGTTGCCATAGCAACAACTGTTGCTATTTATTTGATAACAGTTTTTGATTGTCAGAATGTTTAACTATGCACAACATTTAGTTTTATTCTTTTTTCGAGTTGTTTATGCACGTGTTTTGAACTCTCAAATTTGTATTTTCCATTTTTCTAGAAACTGTATGGAGCCACCTTAAATAACTTGAAGTTACCCTTACAGCAGATTCAATACACCAATTCCTATTAAAAATTGTTAGTAAATCTATGAAAATACAATGTATTTTAAAAACAAATGTCTAAATTTAGGATTTTTGATCATATATGGGCAGTTCTCATTGTGTATGTCCTGAAAACATTTGGTTTTACATAAACGTACTGTTCTTTTGTAAGTTATTCCAAATTAACTATGTTTTCATCGATGGCCACCTTTTTTTGTCCACCCCCTGTATATATATATGCAAATTTTTAGCAACTTGCTAAGTGCAATGTTGCTATCAATATTGCAAGCTCGCGTGGGAAAGAACATCCTGTTTGACTGTAAAGGAGTCATAGTTTCCATAGTCAAGGTGTTTAATCGGGAAAATATGGTACGCAGAACCTTTTTCATTTACAAACAACAAGGGTAGTGTTCCAGTTTAGCGGAATTCAACCATACATTGTACACCATCCCTGGGAATCAGTGTAAATCTTTCCTTGATCTCTGAGGTTTGCCCGGGAAGAAGTTGAAACTTGAACTTTTGAATGAGACGAGCAAGCAGCACCTTTGCCTCAAACATGGAAAATGTTTGCCCAATGCAGTTCCGTGGACCAAGAGAAAATGGAAAGTAAATGTACCGGAAGTGAGGAATATCTTCTGGGGATGCAAAGCGACTGGGATCAAACACTTCGGGATTCTTCCAGAAATTTTCACTTCGAGAAATTGCAAATTTATTAGCTACAACATGACAGCCAGCTGGCAGTTTATAACCACCCACAACAATATCCTTTGTTAAAATGCGTGTTGGCCCGCCAACAATAATGAATTTTCGCAAACCCTCCATTATACATTGACCAATGTATTTCAGTTGTGGTAGATCATCATACTCCACACAATCTTTCGTGCCAATTACTTCTTGCACTTCTTCCAAAATTTTTTGCTCAATTTCTGGATTGCTGATCACTTCGAATAAGGTGAAAGCCAATGAGCTGGCTGTGGTCTCATATCCAGCGAAGAAGATTGTTAGAAATTCATCGACGAGGTCTTCCATGGTCAGAGTGTCATCTTTCTGGGCACACTTCACAATGTAAGACAAAATATCATTTGGAGCATCCACACATTTGGCCTCGGTTAATCGCTTCGTAATACACTTTCCTGCAAAATCTCTCAAGAATCTCACCGCCTCAATCTGGCTTCGTTGAATCTCCGTCTGAAGAACGCCGCATTGGTAAACTTGTAATAACCAAAACGGAAGAGCGGATCGGAGGTGGTCCCCTATCCCTTGTAAGACACGACCAATTGCTTCGCGAAATGGCGAACTTGTGTCCTCTATAGCTCTGAGATCAATCCCGAAAGCCACCAGAGCAATGGTATCTAAGGTAGTGTTACCCAGTTCATGTAACATAGAGACTTCCTGACTTTCACTTGCACAACTCGCCAACCTTGCAGACAGTTTGTCGCTTACTTCATTGAAAGAAGTCATGAATTTCTTCAGATTTTGTCTGTGAAAGGCGGGAGCGATCATCTGACGTCTTCGTAACCACGAGCTATTGTCCGTGTTGCTTACCAAACCATAACCCAAAGCTCTTTCCCCGTAGACGAATCCAATCTTCCTATACACGGGTTTGCTCTTCGGGACATAGATATGCGAGTCGATGAAAATCTGTTTGATATAAAGTGGATCGGTCACTATGACCAGTGGCCTGTAGGCCATAAACACGACATAAATTGGACCAAACTGTTCGTACATGTCATACAAATAATTGTAATGGGTCTTGTCCTCTTTGAAATAGGCTCTTAACTCCGTGATATTTCCTAAGAAAAAACTAGAGCGACGTGGACCCGGCAAACGCGAGTATCTGTTGTGGATATAGACTATATAGACACATCCACATAGTAGAAGCAGCGAAACTAGAGTAAAAAGAAGTCCAATAAAGCTGATCAACAAGGTGAAGGCGTCCATTGTGTTCAATGACTATTTCAAGTACCCTAATTAAAGTAACTACATGTATATATCAGTTTCAACAAGCAGTGAAGGAAATAATTTATGGAAAATCTTTTCATCATTTTGAACTTGCTCGGGAAAAACTAAAGGTAAATGGTCCGGTAATCGGTTCTAGTACCATCGCGGCCCTAGGAGTAAATACTATGGAAAATGTAGCTAATTTTTGCCCGACCACTGGCCTCTATACTCATTTGTATTGAATATGCAGCTTGGTGGTAATAAAAAGAACAAGAATACACACCAGGAACGGTATATAACGTCATATATAACGTTCTACCTTTCGAAATTGAGGTTGTGCGTTCGTTCAAGACAAATATTTGTCAATTGAAAGGTTTACTATAGTGAGGAATTTAAAAAACAACAAAAAAAACCAATGGGCCAAACAGTACATAAAACAATTTCGTCTCAAGATTCAAAGTGCGTAAAGATTCAAAGACTCAAAAATTGTAAGTGTCGAAGTGAGCGAGTCACAAAAACTATAAATTTAAATTAGATTTTGTAGCCCATTTTAACGAATCTGGTTTCGGGATTTGCCAGGACGATGACTGTATTGCTTCGGCTGACGAGATCGATAATCGCGCAATACGATCAAGATATTGCCGAAGAAAAGTACAATTCATTTTCTGTAAAGCAACATTTCACAATTCTGGCGTTGTGGATTCTTCTTGAGAAAGACAGTATTAGTCTGCTAGAGCCACAGAAAGAAGTTTTTCACGATGCGCTAGTTTGTATCTTTATGTGGTATGAATGTGGCTCTAGCTTGTATTTGATGCCAGATGGTGAAGTCCAAAGAATGTCGCAGCCTGTAGATGCTGCTGGCACTACTACATAGAAATTCAAAAGTTCGAGAGCATTTTATATATCCTGTTGGAAAGTATACAGTGACAGAAAAGAAAAAGAAAACTAGTTGGCCTCAGTACATACAGTAGTTCTGTCAATTTCCAATGGCCTGTTCTGTCAATTTCCAATGGCCTGTTGACGTGGCTCACAAAAGGTGGCGTATCACTATAAGTATAACTTTAAAATAGAGTATCAATAATGTGCTGAACTGCTTCAGCTTGTAGAATTGTTTTGGTTAAATTTCTTAAATTTTCTACCGTTAAAATATTTAGATTAGTATTTACGCTTTGTTGCTTTGCAAATCAGACTGTATATTTATTGAGTTAGTTATGCTATTTATTTTGTAACCGATCTAATTCTAATAGCATTTTCTTTAAGTTTTAAAATATTAAATGAATTGCTAGTACATGTGGCAAATACATCAAATTCAAGTATTCAACCTTCGTTGTCGTTTGCTTTATCGTAGTGTACGTACATGATATATTTTATAATCTTAAATAAAAAGTAGAACTATGATTACATTGATATGGTATAGAACAGGGGACAAGAAATATAATTCGCTTATTTTCCGACAGCTTTAACTTCCTTGGAGCTCGACTGAGACTGCTCTGCCTCCAAAGTTTTGTTAATCTTTCAAATACTACGTACGTTACCACGCTGAAAAACTCTTGTTTGTAGTAAGGTCGCTCTAAAAATCTTCATGGAAAATTGATTGGAACGAACTATGAATCATTTGGTTTAAATTGCGTGCCGGCGCGTTTCGAAGAAACCTAACCCAGCTTGCTCGTATGATTTGTCAATTGGGCTTATATGCTGCGCAATCCATGCAGAATAATCTCATTCATTACTACAATCCTGTATAACTGTGTATGCGTTGATGGAATGATGGAATATTCTATTTTTTATTCACTGACAACCTCTTGTATTCTACAATAATTCTACAGCATGAGATGTTGTTGTTAAGACTATGACGTCAAAGGCCTCGAGTTACACTTTGGACATTTTAATGGCGGCCGTCAAATTTAAGATTTCTACTCGCAATAACAGCTCCTCTTTTTTGAATTTCGAGTTAAAACTTCGTACAGTAGGTTGTAGGTGGGTATACTTTACAATGATGAAATAAAAATGAGAGGTGAAAATTTCGTCTCAGTGACACTTTAATTACTTAATTCCCTTCAAAATATATCGGCGATAGCTTGGAAAAACCGTTGACCTCTTCTAATTAAACACCTGGCTTTCTCTTTTTTTTGTTTTCGAAACTTATGTGACCTATCTTCAGATTAATGCACGATTTTGTAATCTTTTCATAAGGAGTTTAGATGTGCACATCTTGAACTGAACAACTCTCTTATTATTCATAAAATACGATCCAAAACGATCAACAAAAACCGAACAGCATGGACCTAAATCAGCTTTTGAAATCAGTTTTACTGTCCAAAATTGTAGAATTGCACATTGGGTTAATAATTTTGTAGACTTTCCGGCTTAAAGTGGCTCCATACAATTTCTTGAAAAATGGAAAATACAAGTCTGAGAGTCCAAAACACGTGCATAAACAATTCGGAAAAAGAATAAAACTAAATGTTATACATAGTTAAACATTCTGACAATCAAAAAATGTTACCAAATAAATAGCAACAGTTGTTGCTATGACAACAATGACGTTTCAAAATGGCTACCAATTACCCTTCAAACTAATTTAATTCGAAAAAAACTTTGGTGACCCCCAATTTTTTTTTTCATTAAAACTTTTCTTGAAGTATGAGTAATCAATAGGCCGATTTTCAAAAATTTCTGTAGAACGAATAATTTTTCCCCCGGAAAAATCATATTTGTTTATTTTTTAAAAAATTGGATCTACAGAATTTTTTTACAATCGGCCTATTGATTACTCATACTTCAAGAAACGTTTTAATGAAAAAAATATTGGGGTCACCAAAGTTTTTTTCGAATTTAATTGGTTTGAAGGGTAATTAGCAGCCATTTTGAAACGTCATTGTTGCCATAGCAACAACTGTTGCATAGCAACAACTGTTGCTATTTATTTGATAACAGTTTTTGATTGTCAGAATGTTTAACTATGCATAACATTTAGTTTTATTCTTTTTCCGAGTTGTTTATGCACGTGTTTTGAACTCTCAAATTTGTATTTTCCATTTCTCTAGAAACTGTATGGAGCCACCTTAAATAAGTTGAAGTTACACTTACAGCAGATTCAATACACCAATTCCTATTAAAAATTGTTAGTAAATCTATGAAAATACAATGTATTTTAAAAACAAATGTCTAAATTTAGGATTTTTGATCATATATGGGCAGTTCTCATTGTGTATGTCCTGAAAACATTTGGTTTTACATAAACGTACTGTTCTTTTGTAAGTTATTCCAAATTAACTATGTTTTCATCGATGGCCACCTTTTTTTGTCCACCCCCTGTATATATATATATGCAAATTTTTAGCAATTTGCTAAGTGCAATGTTGCTATCAATATTGCAAGCTCGCGGGGAAAGAACATCCTGTTTGACTGTAAAGGAGTCATAGTTTCCATAGTCAAGGTGTTTAATCGGGAAAATATGGTACGCAGAACCTTTTTCATTTACAAACTACAAGGGTAGTGTTCCAGTTTAGCGGAATTCAACCATACATTGTACACCATCCCTGGGAATCAGTGTAAATCTTTCCTTGATCTCTGAGGTTTGCCCAGGAAGAAGTCGAAACTTGAACTTTTGAATGAGACGAGCAAGCAGCACCTTTGCCTCAAACATGGAAAATGTTTGCCCAATGCAGTTCCGTGGACCAAGAGAAAATGGAAAGTAAATGTACCGGAAGTGAGGAATATCTTCTGGGGATGCAAAGCGACTGGGATCAAACACTTCGGGATTCTTCCAGAAATTTTCACTTCGAGAAATTGCAAATTTATTAGCTACAACATGACAGCCAGCTGGCAGTTTATAACCACCCACAACAATATCCTTTGTTAAAATGCGTGTTGGCCCGCCAACAATAATGAATTTTCGCAAACCCTCCATTATACATTGACCAATGTATTTCAGTTGTGGTAGATCATCATACTCCACACAATCTTTCGTGCCAATTACTTCTTGCACTTCTTCCAAAATTTTTTGCTCAATTTCTGGATTGCTGATCACTTCGAATAAGGTAAAAGCCAATGAGCTGGCTGTGGTCTCATATCCAGCGAAGAAGATTGTTAGAAATTCATCGACGAGGTCTTCCATGGTCACAGTGTCATCTTTCTGGGCACACTTCACAATGTAAGACAAAATATCATTTGGAGCATCCACACATTTGGCCTCGGTTAATCGCTTCGTAATACACTTTCTTGCAAAATCCCTCAAGAATCTCACCGCCTCAATCTGGCTTCGTTGAATCTCCGTCTGAAGAACGCCGCATTGGTAAACTTGTAATAACCAAAACGGAAGAGCGGATCGGAGGTGGTCCCCTATCCCTTGTAAGACACGACCAATTGCTTCGCGAAATGGCGAACTTGTGTCCTCTATAGCTCTGAGATCTATCCCGAAAGCCACCAGAGCAATGACATCTAAGGTAGTGTTACCCAGTTCATGTAACATAGAGACTTCCTGACTTTCACTTGCACAACTAGCCAACCTTGCAGACAGTTTGTCGCTTACTTCATTGAACGGAGTCATGAATTTCTTCAGATTTTGTCTGTGAAAGGCGGGAGCGATCATCTGACGTCTTCGTAACCACGAGGTATTGTCCGTGTTGCTTACCAAACCATAACCCAAAGCTCTTTCCCCGTAGACGAATCCAATCTTCCTATACACGGGTTTGCTCTTCGGGACATAGATATGCGAGTCGATGAAAATCTGTTTGATATAAAGTGGATCGGTCACTATGACCAGTGGCCTGTAGGCCATGAACACGACATAAATTGGACCGAACTGTTCGTACATGTCATACAAATAATTGTAAAAGGTCTTGTCCTCTTTGAAATAGGCTCTTAACTCCGTGATATTTCCTAAGAAAAAACTAGAGCGACGTGGACCCGGCAAATGTGAGTATCTGTTGTGGATATAGAGTAAATAGACACATCCACATAGTAGAAGCAGCGAAACTAGAGTCAAAATAAGTCCAATCAAGGTGAAGGCATCCATTGTGTTCAAAGACTATTTCAAACTATTTCAAGTACCATAAGTAATAGATAAATCCCGAGAACGAGGCATGTATGCTATATAAAGACCCGAGGACACGCAGCGTCCGCGGGCTTTATATCGCATACATCCCGACGTTCGAGGGATTTATCTGACTTAATTTATTATTGAGGAGGTTTTCCAACAAAGTTTTGTCTTTTTTTTCCACCTTGGACGAAGATTTTCCTTGTTTTTTTTCTTCATTTCGTTTCTACTTATTACTCAAGGGCTTTATGCGATATAAAGCCCTCGAAAGAACAAAGAAAACCGACTTAATAATAAATTAATTAAAGTAAACTACATGTATATATCAGTTTCAACAAGCAGTGAAGGAAATAATTTATGTAAAATCTTTTTATCATTTTGAATTCAAATGAATTCAAAACCTTCTAATAGATTCTAAATGTCTTTTTTGCATTGAAGCAAAACGTTTTGATGGAATTCTGGTCAGTGTGACGTTGAACGGCACAATCTCTTCTTTACATTCCCAGGCATCCAGTTTCTAGATTAGCAACAGTTTGTGTGAAGCATTTTTGTTGTTTTTGTTATGCAAGCAAACTGGAATTTTTGTTGTTTCTATTGTAGTATAGATAAGTGTTGTCCAAAGCTTCGTGTCGTATACAGTGAACTTTATATATAAACCTGCCGCGCGGACTGCAGTCAAAAGATGAGGCAAAAAATGGCGGACTTGAGAGTCCTTTTTCGACGTCAGTTTTAGGCTCTTACGCGGCGGGCCGTATATGACGGCAAATTTTATTACATACTGCTTCAAAAACGCAAAACAGCCAAGAGCCACCATAAGAAAAACAGCCGAATTTCTAGACAGGATCGATATGGAATAGAACAAGTGCTTAACACAGTATAAGATAAAGTCTGCAACTTACCAGATACATTTAACCGTCAAAAACACTTTAAATAAAATGATGTCCAGTTTCATGTTTTTAAACTGGCGTTTTTATATCAAACTTTTTGATATATTTGGCCAGTCGCCACTTGTTTTCTTCGAACTACCGTCTTTAAACCTTCTCGAAATATTTTTAAATATTTAATACATTAATGACGAACTCTTTATACTAGCGCTAGCGAGCTAGTAATTGTTTTTTTTTTAAAAAGTGTCTATTTGAAACTATTTAAAACTATTTTCTCCGATTTTACGAGAGGAGAGTTTTATGTGGTCGAACCAGTCTGCGCCTCCCCCCCTCCTTAGCCTGAGCCGCCCTGGTTTGCCTTCTCTGCCTGAGTCTGTTTTGCTCATAATTTAGCCCACAAAGAAGTCCTCTGTGGAGCTATAGGGAGTGTATTCTTAACGCTTTTCCATATAAACTTGGTTAGAACACCAAGTGCGCATACACATACACAGACAATCCAATTTTAACCCTTTATTAGCCAGGTTTCCGGGAGCTCTCTCCCTTGACGAATAAAATCGTCTGGCGTTAAGGCTCTTTTCGAGTCATCGCAAAAACCATCTAGCTGCGAGTGTTTGCATCTAATTAAAAACAACTCGCAGTGCTTGTTTTCTCGTTGTGAGTTCTTTTTAATGAGATAAAAGTACTTGCAGCAAGCTGCAAAATAAGTTGCCAAACTGAGGCAACTGTGGCCAGAAAAGTGTTAAAGCACGGGTTAAAGGAGATAGTTTTTTACCCTTTGTTGGCCAGGTTTCCGGGGAGCTCTCCCCTTGACGAGTAAAATTGTCTGGCGTTAGCCAGAGTAAAATTGTCTCGCGTTAGCCAGAGGAAAATTAATAAGTTGCCAAAAGGCAACTGTGGCCAGGAAGGGGTTAAAGTGACAGTCGGCATTGCAGGTATTGATTTTGACGGCGATCAATAACTGTTGAACAACTGAGATAAAGAAGGTTTCAAATATTGAATTTTCATACGTAAACGAAGCGCAATTTTTATTGAAATCATGTCAAGATAAACAAATTGAAACTTACCTTAGTTGTTATCTGTCAAGACCATGTGATATTTTCAAGTTTTGGAAAGGTTTAGAGTAGCCAGGGTCTCGGGTTTGGGGGGGGGGGGGCAAGAACCTCAGTCTCCAAGCGGGGTCCAGGGGCATGCTCCCCCGGAAAATCTTGCATTTCTTGGGTCCCTGAAACACCATTTCCTGCTTTTTGAGGCAAGTGTTTAAAGAGCCTATGTCATCCTCAGGGACTTTACATATTTATACTAATTGGAACATTCTGGGAAGATTTGTAATATATCTTCTCAGGCGAAAATGTCATCTTCATGGATGTTTTTGCCGTTAAAGTTGACGGCAGTGACGTCAAAAGAGGAATCTATAAAGTGGTTTTCATATAGACAAATTCCTCTTTCGACGTCACTTCCGTCAACTTTAACGGCAAATAAATCCATGAAGATGAAATTTTCGCCTGAGGAGATATATTACAAATCTTCTCAGAGTGTTCCAATTAGTATAAATATGTAAAGTCCCTGAGGATGACATAGGCACTTTAAGAGTAATCTGAAAACCACAATTAAATTACATAATTTTGTTCAAATCAAACCAGAACATAGAATGATACAAGTCAGAATATCTTTAGATTTATTTATTAAATAATTATCCGGGACAGCGGTCCGGAAAAGACCGAGGTCTGATATTTTCCCGTACAGACGAGTAAACGAGGTTACTAAAGCGTTTATTATATGGCTATTTCACGTTTTTCGATAATTATTGTATCAAACTTAGGCCTAGGTCAAACGTCGCTCTTCTCATGCGCCGAACCTAATGATAATAAGCTAAATCCTTTGTTTATGCTGATTTGCATTAAGTTCGGCGCATGAGAAGAGGTTTGACCTAGGCCTTAGTGTGAAAACGTTAGAAATTCACGTGAGCAAAATCAACATCCGGGACAGCGGTCCGGATACGGAAAAAGACGGACCGTGGATTCGCATTTTTATGGATCGTGCGTTGACGAATCAGAACTCAGGATATGACAAAGCCATATAATATATATATATATATATATATATATATATAATATATATATATATATATATTGTTTTACCACCCCCATCGATCACATGAGTGAAAACGATCCATACAGACACCGGCAATCATTTTAGCAGTGATGGGGCATATTGGAAGTCTTTAAAAATCTTTGACTCCTAAGCACGCATCTAGATCAGACGCATCTTTAGTATTTTTAATTCTTACCGGCTAACGCCAGACGATTTTACTCGTCAAGGGAAAATTTACACATCCACGACACAGTTTCTAGAAAAATGGAAAATACAAGTTCAAGAGTCCAAAACACGTGCAAAAACAATTCGGAAAAAGCATAAAACTAAATGTTATGTATGCATAGTTAAACATTCTTACAATCAAAAACTGTTACCAAATAAATAGCAACAGTTGTTGCTATGGCAACAATGACGTTTCAAAATGGCTGCCAATTACCCTTCAAACTAATTTAATTCGAAAAAACCTTTGGTGACCCCCATTTTTTTTTTATTAAAACTTTTCTTAAAGTATGAGTAATCAATAGGCCGATTTAAAAAAAATTCTGTATATCCAAATTTTTAAAGAATTAACAAACATGATTTTTTCGGAAAAAAAATTATTCCTTCTACAGAATTTTTTTAAAATCGGCCTCTTGATTACTCATACTTCAAGAAAAGTTTTATTGAAAAAAAAATTGGGGGTCACCAAAGTTTTTTTCGAGTTAAATTAGTTTGAAAGGTAATTGGCAGCCATTTTGAAACGTCATTGTTGCCATAGCAACAACTGTTTCTATTTATTTGGTAACAGGTTTTGATTGTCAGAATGCTTAGCTATACATAACATTTAGTTTTATTGTTTTTCCGAATTGTTTATGCACGTGTTTTGGACTCTATCTCAATCTTGTATTTTTACATTTTTCAAGAAACTGTATGGAGCCACCTTAATTGATTCCACATTCGATTGCTGTTCGTTGATTGGTTGTTGGCATCCAATTTCAGGACAAGTAGAGCAAAGAAAGAATCACGGATTACTGTTCTGTTTTTATCTTTGTTTCGTCGTTTTGGGAGCGAATTTTGCGTCAAAACTCTTTGAAATGGACCGAAACTAATCCTAAATAGTCACAGACATTTGGATATCAGGAAAGAATGAGGTATGTCTGCAAGGAAATCCTAAATTTTGTTAGGTAAATTAAACCAAATCGAACCTAAATCATTCTCAATATATTTATAATGTAGGATTCGTCGAGCGTTTTGGCCTGTTTAGAATTATGCCATATTTTAGAGTAGAACTTATGTCCCTTTGGAATCTAATCGAATGTCCTTTCGACTCGTTTTATAGCAGTTTAGAGTAACTAATCTTAATTCGTGCTTATTCTAATTAAATATATAAATATCAAGGGGAAAAATCCTTCTCACGCCTCCACGCTATTTCACTCGAGTGTCAATGAGATTTCAATTTGATTTATTTGATACGAAAGAAGCGGCTTTATTTAAAGAAGTAGCAACATGAAACAGACGCCATGTTTTCTTACTTTTCTAAAATGACGATTGATCGCATGAGTGATGTTAATAAATTCGCCAGTTAGGCAAGACTTTTAATAATAGACAAGTGTACGTGCGTCAGTGCGTTGCCTTGCAATGAAATCTTTTGTTTACTTTTAGCTGCCGTTGCCAGCTAAATGGCTAAAATGAAAAATTTCTGTTATAACTGTTGGGTATTGTCGGTTGATACAATAGAAGACCTTCTTTAATTTACAGCATCTGGTGTAGCCTAACCAGCGAATGGGTCTAGTTAAGCAATCTTTGAGAAGAACACGACGATGTCAGTGAGGGAAGATGCCAGGGAAGCCGAAAAAGAATCCCAACAGGTACAGAGAATGATTTCTGTAAATTTCCTAGCTAGAAGAATGTGTTTTTTTTGCGTCTCACTTGCACTGAACTTACCAGGCAGTTATTAGGCTTTGTGAACAGTGTAATATATACTAAATTAGTGGAAATTATATTACTATTACCTGTTAGATGAACATGTCTCATGTTTAATATTAATATAATAACCATAATGACAAACAATTATTAGATGAGGTTCATCTTGGTCTGGATAATATTAAAACAATTATTGGATGAGACTGAGCATGATATTAAGAATTATCCAGTTCAAAGTCAATGTTATCAGCTGAGGTGCTAACATTGACCAAGATCTGGATAATTACAGTAAGAATTATCCAGTAGACCAGTTCAAGGTCAATGTTATCGACTGGGAAAAGTCTGCCAGTATAAAGACTGGATTTTATTGACAGAAGATTTTGTAATTTTCGCGCACTTGGTCATAGTGATATGTCATCAGCATCCAATAATTTTTTTTACACCTCCATCTAATAATTCACAGTATTCAGCAGAAATGACACCACAGCTGCCAATGAGAGTGAAGTTTGAATGTATAATTAACAATTACAGTCGTCACTATATACTTAATACCACTGTGGATGGTAAGGTGCAGACATGGATCCTAAGCTTAATTGTTACTTGGATTCAGGTCAAAGGCCATGTTTTGGTCTCCAGCCCTGAGCCGTGACCTGTCCACCAATGTCTGCACCTATCACACTGACTATGTTGGTGGAAATTATTTGCCGATAGCTTTGTTAATAGGGTGGGTTGGTGGGTGCAATCTGGTGTTAGCTACACTGGATTCACCTTGTTTGCTCACCGACTGTCTAAGGCACAATGACGCAGCCTTTGAAGGAGGTACCTATTTACCTGCCCTCGCTTTACTCTCCTCCTCAGGCCCTGCAGCACGCGTTCCTTTATTGTTAACTTTGGTTATAACTAACCTCATTAATTGATCTTGATATCACACTTAAGCCAAATCCAATAATTGTCTTACTAATATACACATTGTCTGGGGGGAAAAATGGCACAAATTGTAGAGAGAATTTGTCAATTTGGATATATATTTTCAATTGACTTAATTCTAAGATGAAGGACAGAGTTATAACACAATATTTATTAGCATGAATGCTTGTGTCCAAAATGGTCTACAACCAGTCACACTATAGTCATCACTGACTGAAGGCTCAACCCAGCATAAACCCTGCCCTCAAAATTGGATGGTCAGCAAAGTTTGAAGTGGTGTCCACTAAACTGCAGTCTAGCTGTGAGTTTTACGAATTGGATTACAAAATCATGTTCCTCATCATATGATGAAGCACATGATTTTATCATATTGCTTCACAATAAAAAAAAAAAGTTGAAAAGAACTGGGGGCCTTATTTGCAGCCAGTGACTGAATTGTGAAGAATGCAGATCAACATGGCCATTAGTTGAAGGTACATTAAAGGCAGCCACCATACGACACATATCTGACAGACCACAGGTCACAGCTAAAACGTAGAGCTCTGTTGATTTTGACACAGGAAATAAAATCAGAGAACCTGGTGAAAACCCCTCGAAGCACAGGAGAGATGAACTACATGTGTAACAACTCTTAGTACTCACCTGTCAGTCATAAGCTCGACAACTGGGTTATTCCTAGGCAGTCATCCATTCAAGTACTAACCCCATCTAACCACCGAGGCTTAACTGCAGTGGTGAGAGGCAGCGTGCTAACAGCAACATGCCACCCATGCTCAAGCAGCTTACTTATCTACACTCCATTGTTGAGGGAACCACAAAAGTAAACCTGATGTTTTCAAAAACTCAAGTCACTCCACCTAAACAACTGAGCATTCCCAAGGCTAGAACTTCTAGCTGTCCTCATCAGAACTAGACATGGCCATGCAACTACAATGCCCTCTCTAAGACTGCATTTTGTGGATAGATTCACAGTGTGTCCTACATTGGATGAAAAGCAATAAACCATTGCCAATATTTGTCCAAAACAGGATTAGCTCTAACAAAGATATCAATTTCAAAACTTTTTTTGTCAAAATTTAGTTCTAAAATCTTAAAATTTGTTCTAAAAATCTAAAAATTTGTTCCAAAAATCTAAAAATTTGGTCAAAAAACCTCAACATTTTGGTCCCAAAATCTCACAATTTGGTCCAAAAATCTTAAAATTTGGTAAAAAACCCTCAAAATTTGGTCCAAATCAACATACTGTAGCTCTTAGCTGTGCTTTGTGCTCTGACATGTGTTGCATGGTGGCTGCTAGGAACGCCTTTGATAAGTTTTTGACACAGCTTCCATGATTTGCGTCCTTCTCAATTCAGCTATACAGATATCCTGCAAGTACATGAAGATGATTACCCCAGGGGGTGGGGCCACACCTTTTTCTTTCTTTTCCTTCATCCACGGCCAAAAATCACATAAACTTTGGTATTCTCTGAAACTCTCTTCTGTATTTGCATAAAGCTATATAAACATGGACGATCATTTTCTATTTCTAAATAATTATGTAAAATATGTAAGACTGATACATTCAGAACTTTTCGATAAAAACCTGATTCTACCTGAGTGACCATGGCAGTGAATTAAGAAGATGGTAGTGCCGGTTCATGACAGCAAGTCCATTCATTGAAAGTTCCTGCATACAACAAAATAAAGATTGAAAATGTGATATTAAACTCGATTTTGAAAGCAAGCAACCGACTTTGTATATATATATATATATATATATACTTCATGTTTGTATTTTGCTCTATCTATATATGGTATTGAGCACTCTCTAACATTTCGTGAACTTTTTTGTTGTAATATAAGGGATACTGAGTCTGAATTTGTATGACAACAGATATGCGTTCCAAAAGTGGAGTAGATTTCACCGCGTATATGTCTCAAAAAGCTATATTTTATATATTTTCCTGTTTTTCAAAATGTTATGGTAAATTAACGATACATTGCATGGATGACAACTTTTTTTTGTTATATATATTCTTGTTGTTGTTGTTGTTGTTGTTGTTGTTGTTGTTGTTGTTGTTGTTGTTGTTGTTCTACTTCTTCCTAGCCTCGTTTCTCTCCTCTTTCCCTCCTCTTTCCTTCCTCTTTCCTTTCTTGTTCTTTTTTTTCCAACTTCGTAATTAGTCATTGATAACATTGTTAACCTGTAACATTATGTCATACAGTGACGAAAAACTGTTGCAGAGATTGCTTGATATCCTGAACAATCCAGCAAAGAAACAACAGGTACTGTTTGTTACTTAAGCACTTTCTCAAGGGGGGGGGGGGGGGGGGGGGGGTGATGTTGGGCTGGAAATCAAATAAAAATGACAGTATCTGGTTTTGTGTATGAATTTTTTGGTTTCCTTGGGACGTTAGATATTTTTTGACATGTTGGGATGTGGCAGACGTTTGGTTGACGTTCGTCAAGCTCAATACCCTGGTCCCAGAGGTTCTATGCCCTGGGTGCGAGCTTGCTACTCCACACGGTCACCCTCGAAATGCTGAAAGCGGCGAGCGAACCTCTGGTCAAGGACGCCACCAATCTCACTTCCATGTTGCAATAATATAATTAAAGCCTGACCAATAAAAACAGCCCTCGAAAACCGCCAAAATTGAGGTCGGCAAAAAAATGCCGACCTAAATCTGATGTAGGTCGGCACGTCTCGGCATTTTTTAAAATCTGTTTCCACGTCTTGGAGAACTAGTAATCACGCATTTACGAATCATTGAAATCGGAATATAACAGGAAAGTTACCTCCAGTCGGAAAATTCAAAAGTTGAAGCTAAATTAATCTTTATCTTCAGGCATCCGCATGGGTGGGATCCTGACAAAAAGGGAATCGCGTAACACAAATATCATCAGTCCTACGACTGGATGACTTAACAACAACCAAAAAATCTTGTCACAATCCTATTTTGTTTGCGGTTTTAATTTAACATAGACTAATTAACTGTAGAGGCTTTTAATTTCAGCCTCTAAATTTTAAAAGATTACAAACACTAACAGTGATACGTAAACGTAATAACAGTTCAGTGTTCATCGTTCAGTGACAAGTGTTCATCGTTCAGTGTTCATCGTCACACGATTCACTTTCAGACCACAGAGACTCGTCATCTGAAATTTCCTCGAGAGTGATTTCGCGCCGTGGCTGTTCCGTACTTTCTTCCTCCTCATCTGAAGACGACGCCGCCGACGATTGCACTGCTTCGTCAAGTGCCTGTCGAAATGACGTCGAAACAGATTTCTGTTTTCTCGGTCGCTTTGCTGGTCGATGGCCATCCAAGCGTCGATGGTGTTCGCGTACTTTGCCAGAAGGGTGCTCGGATAGGAAGAGCTCGATTGCTCTTTCGTAGCGCTGTGGGTCGTAGTTGGTGTCGCATCTCAAACGCAAAATATCCAACATGGTATCGTTGCTGAGAGATTGGCGTTCTTTGCTGAAAAAGCGCCAAAGGAAGGAGAAGACTCTTTCCGACTCCGCATTGCCGATGGGAAGTGCGATGCCAAGCTCAATTACGTGCAGAATATTTTGCACTCCTAACGCGTGTTTCATAGCGAAGATCTGAGGCCAGGCATGTATAGGCGTGACGCAGGGAAGGAACTTCGTGACATGTTCCCGCAAAATATCTAGCTCGCACTCCAGCTTGGTTAACTGGCAGCCGTTTGCTATCAGTAAGCTCTTGAACTTCGTAACGATCACGGAAACTTTAAAAAATAGCTCGTCACATGTTTTGTACAAATATGCCTGGGTGTTCAAAACATCAGCGACTGCCAGGAAAAAATCGTCCTTTGTGATGGAGCTCATCCGCTGGTCAGGTGAGACTTCCAACTGCTGAACAATCTTGCGAAATTCGCGAAGACATTGACGTGCAGCAGCCTCCGTACTTCCCTTGACCAAATAGCCGTGAAACAAATAATTTTCGACATTTTCCGTGGCAACCGAGCGTAAACTTCTTTCAGGAAACAGGTCGGCAACTTCACGATTTATCGAAGAGAGAAACGACGAACAGACTGGGAAAATATCCACTCGCTCGAATACTTCGGCACCATTTTCGTCAAGCAACTTCCTTAGCTTTTTTACTGTTTTTTGTGCAGATGAACAAAGTGTGATCAGATCAGGCAAAATCAGTTGTGTATCCTGCAGAACCTTTGTCATGGGGGTGATTCCTGCCAAGATGTCTTGCTTGATGGCATTGAAAAGAATATGATTAGTTTTCGTGATGTTTCCAAGAATTCCTTGCAGTTTAGGTACCACCTTTTTCATGCTGTTGTTGTAGGCATCGGCAATCTGGTTATTGCAGTATCCAATAAGGAGCGGAAGATTGGTATTGTATGACCCTAACGCTACCGTTTGATGCTCGGTCCAACGAGTTCCAGTAGGACGCTTGTATCGCAAGTAGGGAATTTCATTGCAGCGTGCGTGTTGCTTGAATAGACGCCATCGCAATGTAGCTTTCTTGAAGAGGTAGTAGACATTCGTGACATCTTCTTGGCATTGGCTGTTCAACTCCGATAGTTTAAATGCATCTCCAATGGCAAGTTCCACTTTGTATGAAGGGCACAAAACCAGTGTATAATGTGCTCCAAGTTCCTCTTGAACGAGCCGGTGGAGCTTTACATTGACAGAAGCGCCATCTGAGCACATTCCCAACTCCTTTTGGGATCGTGGGAAAGAAAAATTCATTCTGCCAGTAGCCGCTGTCAAGGATTCTTGCAAGCCCTCGGCGTTGCAGTTCTCGGGTTCCTCTAGGCTCATTACCTCAAATTTCGGAGCTCCTGTTGCACCAGTTTTGATGAGAAAAAAATTATTTTTCATCATTAGTTTTGGCACTGCTGCTTCCGTTATTCAATACACTGTAATAGTTAACAGCATTACTGTTCAAAGGTTCAGTTATTTCAGTCATCACAAAACTTTTGCTGATGTAGGAAACAATCTCCTTTGCCGATTTGTCACTGTTGTAGCTTGATCCCAAATCGACGTGGTGTACACGCTCCTCAAATGACGCCATATCCTGATAAAACTTGAAAGACTTGTTTTTCCCAATCAAGAAGTGTGCCAACTGGAACTTACTGGTAAGTTGCCGCCTCTGGCGCGCACTTATTTTCTGCAGATAGGGCAGCAAAGTACTCTGCTTTGGTGCTCCACTTGGAATGGCAGATGTGCTGGAGCTTGCTGATGCCGTCGATATTTTGTCAGCTTCCGCAAGTCGCAAAACTGCTGTTGCGTGGGTTTGACTCTTAACATGATCGGCAAAATTCTTCTTCTTTATCGTCGTAGCGGTACCCTTGATGAAGATTTCAGACCCGATTGCCGCAACCCCTTTTGCTTGGGCAACGTTGTTGTTCTTGCTTTCGGAAGAAAAGAACTCTCTGCATGTCTTACACCATATCAGCGTCACCTCGGCATTATTACCAATATTATAACCCAAGCACGAAAATCCCCAGTTATCAACAGTTTTCTTGGACGGCATTTGGTCTTTTTGGATAGCACAAAACGTAAACCAGTGTGAGTGGCGTAAACGTTTGAAACAAGATATTAAACAAGATTGCAAAACAACTCCATATATGGAACAAACTTCCGTATATGGAGTTGTTTACGACAAAAGAAAAAGAGAACGCGAAAAAGTCAGCGTTCTAATTTTTTAAGCGTTTAAAGGCTGATTTCCAGTCAGTGGAATTTTGCGAGCGGGCGGAATTTTTCTTTGTCTTGTGAGCTATCGAGCGGAACTAATCTAATTCAGAGCACAAAAGACAAAGAAAAATTCCACCCGCTCGCAAAATTCCACTGACTGGAAATCAGCCTTAATGTCATGCAGCTGTACGGCTTTTCTTTTGGAGTTTTACCTAAATTATATATAGAATAATACCCGTCAATTTTTAAACCTTACACCGAAGTATGTTTAGTTAATCGAGGTACGAATCGAATTCTATAATCGCTGACTTTTTAACAGCTATCAGCACCAAAAAAATTATTTCTTTGGCTGAATTAAGGTCGGCGAAAATTTGCCGACCTGAAAGGTTGATAGGTCGGCATTTAGGTCGGCATTGCCGAATGCCGACCTCGTTTTCGAGGTTTTTAAAAAACCTAAGAGATTAGCCCCCCCCCCCCCTAACATATTCCTGAGCCAATTAGAAAATGGGGTCAAGATCAGACCCATTGGCTCGGAGCGATCAAAGAGCCATCGTCTTCGACCAGATGTTCTCTCGCCGCTTTTAGTATTTTTGGGGGAGCTAGCAGGCGGCGTAGAACCTCTGGGACCAGGGGACAAGCTCAATTACTTAGAAAAGATTTCTGAACCCCAGACAGGGATCAATTCAGCAACCTTCTAATGACCAGTTAGACGCTCTAACCATTGAGCTACTGAGACGAGGATGGAGATCCATGTTAAGCGGTAGCGTTTGCATATGCAGGGTGTTAGCTACAGCCAAAATTTCTGCGTTAAACGCAGTTTTCCCAATCGTTCTGAGATTGCACTTTCCCAATTAGGGTCTGCCAAAAACAATTATATTTAACAATTAGATTATGAGCTCGAAATTTCTATGAGTGACCAACTTATCATATGGTGGAACGTGATTAAGCTGACCGTGCTCGCTTGCGCTCTTGCGTAAATTGTTTTCCAACAAATTTTATCACGATGGGGAAGAATGCTTCATGTTACGATGTTGCAACGTTTTAAAAACACCATTTTGGTGAAAAAATTGACCGGAGAAAACCGACCCAAAAGGTTTTCATATTTGATGATTTCGTATTTCATTCAATTAGTTTGTCCCACATCAATCTCATTTTTCACGTTGTAAAAGAACATAAATCAATCTATATATTTTTTATATAAAATAAAACTTATTTGTTACAAAATTGAAATAGAAAAGAACGGGATAAACTCTATCACGAGAAAAAATGTAAAATATATTAAATTAACCTACAAACACGAAGTGTCCCAACGCCAAGGCCAAGGCAGTATTTTGTCTTTCTGAGTTATATTGGTCGAACAATGCTGTTACAACTAACTAAACACCGTATTTTAAAGCGAAAAATGGAAAGCAATCTTACAGTAGGCTTACAACGCTGCTTATGAGCTGTAACATCGGCAAGGCAACATGAGATTTTAGAGTCAAAATGGCCACCTGCGGTGCGACTGGTTTCCCAACGGTTTCCACAACGGTTCCCACTACGATTTCCACTAAAAAACAGAGCCTCTTTTAACTATATAACCGGGGGGCCTTGGGGCCTTGGCTCCCCCAGTCCCCCCTTGAGCCCCCCACGAATTGATTTTGCCCCCCCCCCCCCAGTAAAAGTCCCTTGGCTTTTGCCCCAGGATAAAATGTATATGCATGTATAAGCAAGTCAGTTGAATATAGTTTCAGTTGTTACAAAGGTATAGATAAAATGATAAATCTTTATATTAGTTAAATAGTTTTTATTTAGATAAGATGTATGTGGTGACAAAAAATCTTTTTATAGTTCCTCACCACATTTTCCATATTATATTTGAAAGTGAACATGCTGATGAGTTCTCACACAAAGCGAAACAGTCAGAAATGTGTTGTATTTTAACTAGTTTTTATAACATTTTATGACCTTCAGTGTTCTTAAAAATCACCCCTCAGAATGCAGGAAATGGCATTTCCGAGACTCCAAATTTCCGGCCCCCCACGGAGAAATCCTTGAACGAGGCCCTGCTAAAAAAACACGTTATAGAACGACGATTGTTGACTAAAATGACATTTTCTATACACCAGCTTTGTTGTATGATGGTTTTCAATATGGGAATGATGAATTTTTACAATTGACGCTTTTAAAAACGATTCCCGCTAAACATCTATAATTAACTTGATCATTATATCGGCTTTTATACTGCGGAAGTGGGAACCGTGTCCGCTTTACCTGTAAATACCTTTATTTTGTTAGTCTAATTCTAGTTAAGAGATTCAATCGAGAAGTATACAATGCAACTAGTAGCACTTGCAATCAGCTGCACTGTCAATTTTTTGTAAAAGAAGCCTGAATTTACAAATAACTTCAACAGTATTAAGTGGGAACCGTTGGGAACTGTTGTTTAAGGTTAAATTTCATGTAAGTTGTCGCAAATCTTTCGCGTTATATCGCAGTGTATATTGGTAGTACCGTACTTATTACGATTGGTAATAAAACCCGAAACAGTTTTTAAAAAGTTTTGTCAATTACTTGTCTTCAATGAACGTCTATAAACGTTTAGAATTTCCGACTTTTTAACCGAATATCATTTCTTCAACATTGGTTTCTTGTGATTAAATTAAGTATCACGCATATTATACAGTACTTGTTAGACGAATAAAATACTTGCTACCTATAATAGCTTTATCGCTAACACGCGCAGAATGCCATGAAAGTGTTCGCAGCTGATTAACATAAACATGCTTAAATTCCTGCTTGACGCGACGCCGTTAATTGAAGTAAATTATTCCACAAGCTTTACTCTACACATACTAAAAGAAACGCGCAATTGTTTCGTTGTTAGTATATGTAAACTTTGTTTGGGATGAATGGAGCTTTTTCATTTGCATTGGTGATGACGCACTTACTTAAATTAAAATGTTTGCAAAATACAAGAAAAGATGCCTTGACGAATAAATTGACTTTTAAAGAACCAAAACCGATCATTTAATGGCTTGAAAGTTCTCCTAATAATTCTCTAAACAATTATTTGTAAACATTTCCGTCAAATTTTATTATTTTTAAAATAAAAGTCTACAAGATCTGATAACCACTTTTATTCTATAAACTAAAACGGCTTCCGCAGACAATCAGTGACAAAAGTGTTGGGACACATCAACTTAAAAAGCAACATTTTCCGTTTTATGTTCCCCCGGCCCTCCTGTTCATTGTTGGTGACTATTTAAGCGCTCATTTTCGCGTTCACAGCGTCCCTTATTTCCTAGTCAACATCTACCTAGTCTATCACGAGAAAAAATGTAAAATATATTAAGTTAAGCTACAAACACGAAGTGTCCCAAGGTATTTTGTCACTGATTGTATAGACTCATTACTATACATTACATTCCCTCTCTTAGCTTTATGCTCTCTCGATATTACTTGGATGTCATTAGTACGGTAATCAGAACGTCTGTATAAATTGAAATATTTTGTCATTACCTTTAAAGGGCTACTTACGTTACTACCCTGGAAAATCACCTTTATTTACATAGAAAACTCTAACTATTTTAATCTTTATGTTGAATCTTGTCAGTTGCCTTTGTTATCATGCAAGTCAGATGCAAAAGATAGTTCACCGTCAGAAAGTGTAACAACAACAGGCTCTAGTGTCCCCCTGTCGGCGGAGGATGCGGCCTTAGAGCAATTCAGGTAAATGTCACTATACTGTCATTTTGTAATTACGCTAGGTTGATGGATCATATGGTTAAAGCGCATATAAAATGAAAATTAAATCTATCTTATTTGAAAGAACACTTAAAATGACAAAAAACTTTCACAGATTTTCGTTTCCTTCATGCTTCGTTGTTGAGATATTTGAGGTTGTTTGCTATGCAAATTAACAACTTGACGTCTCACGTGCATAGCGAGTTATCAGAGGTTATATATCTTTGCTATTTTGTATAGGTACTGTAATAGCATGGTTTTGAGTGCAATTTGGAAAAAACATGCACGAGTGAGATTTTCAAAGACTATCAAAATGGCCCGAGTCCGAAGGACGAGTGCTATTTGAGGTCTTTGAAAAACTCACGAGGGCATGTTTTTCCAAATTGCACTGAAAACCATGCTATTACTTATTAATAATATTAATATACATTAAAAAATGCCCAAGTCACCCTTTCGGCAGTGTCCACTCCTCATATATTTGGTTGTTTTAAAACGCTTTGCTTCTTTTACCACTACTCGAGAAAGTTTACTAAAAGCACTAAGAATCTTCTAGTTTTCTTGCAGGTACTCTACTTGACAACAATAAGGAATAATTAGCTTCAAATTTTAACGAATTGTTGTTCTCCGTTTCAAATCTTGGCCGCCGTATTTGTTTATTATGTGCAGAAAGAGCCGGGTACGAAGTTGGGAAATGCCATCCGTCAATGTTTCGTTGTAGAACGTGATTGGCTCTTTTCAGTTTTTATTGTTTTTGATTGGCTTATTCGCTTCAAAAATTTGCACTTTATTTCCTTTTTTCTGCACTGTATTTCCTTAAAACTGCACTGCTCTTAGCCAATCAAAATTGAGACATTTTTTCATGTATATTATTACAAACAAAATCATTTCTCTTTTTCGATGTCACGATTTCGTTGACTTTATCTTTGACGACTTTCGTTGACGATTTCGTTGACTTTATCTTCTTCGAACTCACGATTTCGTTCAATAGTATCAAATGTATATATATATATTAGCGATAATGCAACGCTCACTACCCTTGTGGAAGTTTGAGCACTCTGGGCCCATGCGCACTTCACGCTATCTGAATGTACTTCACCGATGCTGTCCCACATGCGGTTGTCACCGACGATCGCATGTGTATAAGTAATTGATGAAATTCATTCAGATTGTTCCAAGCTACACTGATGAGCTGTTGTACAGCGAAACACCGTGTCTGTAGATTGAACTATATATATATATATACGTTTAATGGAAAATAAAAACTAAAAACTTAAAATCCTATTACTCGAGTTTCACGCTGTAAAGATCGCTTTTTTAAAGTTTTTAGTTTTTATTTTCCATTAAACGTATATAGCTCCACAATTTGACTGCGTTGAGCACTATTTGTGACTTCAGCAAACTCACGAGCCTATTCAAGTATATATATATATATATATATATATATATATATATATATATATATATATATATATATATATATATATATATTATAAGTGGGCTTACCTCAAATGTTGATGGTCGCTACTGTCAGTTTCACGCTGGGCGATCTTCAGGCGGCTATATATATATATATATTATATATATATATATATATATATATATATAACCTTTTCGGTTTCATGTAGCTCTCGACCGTGTAGCCTACGTCATAGCCTGTGTCTATGAATTAATTTGGTTTGATAATTGCAACAATATATAACCTTCCCCGCTCTGTAACATGCACATGTGACCTCAAAATGTTCAATTTGCATAGCAATTCACTACATTCTTTTGTTTGTTCTTATTAGCTCTCTTTTTCAAAATGTCAGAATCTTTTCCACCCATCAACTAAGCAGTTATTTTACTCAGGTGAGTGCAATGGTTTGTTTGGGACAGAATGTTTTGATTTTAAATATATATGGAAGATAAATACAGAAATTTCGGTATTTGTTATACTGTATTATATGCATGGATTGTTTTCATTCGCGTGTCGGTGGTCCCATTAGAGTGATGAAACAATACGTAATGTTTGGATAAGAATAGAGCTAATAGTAACAAAGGTAGTACAACAATACAGTCGCAATTTGATGGATTTGATTTAATAACTTTATTGCCAATAGCAACTGGTGTTCAAACAGGGCGAAATGCCCCAATTGAACATGATTACCATGATGTAGGTGTTGATTTTACGGAGTGAGGAAAACCTGAGAACCCGGAGAAAAACCCTTGAAGTGCAGGAGAGATCAACTACAACTCTAATCACATGAGTTCCAAGCTCGACAACATGCAGGGTCGTTCCCAAGCGGTCACCCATCCAAGTATTTACCCCGTCTATAACCCGGCTTAACCTTTGGTGAGAGGCAACGCGCTAACAGCTCACACCACCCGTGCTCCCCCAAATTTCATTCATTTCATCATTGTTCCGGAACACCAATATGGTCGCCGTGACGTCAGATGAAAACAATCTATAGATACTAGGCGAAAAAAGTCACCTTGATGAGTTTTCTCTTGTAAAAATTATGTAGGTTTCTAATTAGTTTCTGTCGAGAGATCGTAAGACAAAAGAAACACATATAATGGGGCAGTCAGATTTTTCATAATATTATTGAACCACTCTATTGCTATGTTTGACGCAATTGACAGTTTATTATTCGGGCTGGTGTGTTAGACCGAGTCTAGGTTTCGGCTCGGTTTTTTTCCCCTCACGATTTTGCATTTTTGTACTTTTTACTTCCGCTACTACTCATACTCCCGGTTAGTTGTTGTGATTGAGTGGGGCCGTGAGGCATGTTGTAAGTCCTTTGCTCCTTTCTCTTTTGGAGTTGGACAAAAAAACAACTTTGAGTTTTGATCAAAGTGTTCTTGCACGTTGTTGGTAGATTTCGAAATGTAGACTGACTGACTTTGTAGTTTAACAGTGATCAGATGTGGCTGAGAACCAGGGACGTAGCCAGGATTTTGAAAGGGGGGAGCCGAAATCAAAATAAATTTTTAGGGGGGTCCGGGGGCATGCTCCCCCGGGAAATTTTGAAATCGAGAGTCGCTGAAATGCCATTTCCTGGGTTTTGGAGGACGATTTTACAGACTCTAAAGGTTATAAAAAACGTCATATGAAATACTCAAAACACGCAAACGTCACTGTCTTGATCGTAAATATGTTCACCTGTGTGAGGTATCAATCAGTATCTTTTACCCAACCCGACTTTCTCACTTTGCCAGTAGCCCGAGTGAACCCCTGACCCAGGCGTCGAATGAACCAATAGGGATTTAGCCGATATTTTTGGTGGAAAACTTTGAATAGGACTTTGCCAAACGTTCCTTTTCCTTGCTTTTTAACTTGCACTATATTCACTGCACCAGGGGTAGAAATATTGAAAATTTTCAGCAGGACAGATGTCCTCTGAGGAAAAAAATTTGCCGGACATTTAAGTTTTCTGTAGGACAAATTTTATAGCAATTGCGTACTAGATTACTAAATACTAATTAACAATTGCTATCATTATGTGTAAAATGAACAAATCTGGAAAATAATATTATAACATAACTCAGAACTAATAACAAATAACTAAATAAGGCTTTAAGCTGTTATTGGTTGTTCATGAAACAAATGGGTCTTATGCTTTCTGCCGGACAGTGTATCCTGCAATCGTGGAAAAGAACCGGACATTCCAAATTTTTAACGGACTTGTCCAGCACTTTATAGTAAATTTCTACCCCTGCACTGTACCATACGTGAAGAGTGGCACTTCGTGACCCATCAGCACTCGTTAGGATGTCGCCATTGCAGAAAGTACATATGATGGTGCAAGAATATTTTTACCGCAGAATTCTGACAGACTGAGATATAGTAGTCCGTGAAAGAGAAAAGATAGGATGGAATTGGGCGGAATGGTATTGGCTGCCTGGTTCCCAGACCTCTCTATTTTAACGTCGAGCGGCAGACCGAAATTGTGAGAGGCTTGGAGTAAAATGTTTTGCTTGGCCCCAAATCTGGCCCAAATTATACAGGCACCAGCCGGCCGTTTGGCGGAAAACTAAGGCAGATAACACTCACCTCGGTCTGCACAATTCTTTATAACATCATATAGCAAGGTTGGTCTACTGCCAAAACGTGAAAGTAGCGTATTTCAATTTGTATAAATGTATTTCAACACAATCAATAATAAAGCAATACCCTCGTATGTAACAACCTTTTAACGTAATGTGAAATAAAGAAACCTACTCGTTTGCTGTCTGCTCCCAAAAAGAAGTTTGTTTACAGTCAAACCGGATGTTCTTTCCCGTGCGACCTTGCAATATTAATAGCGCAACATTGCATTTTAAATATCGAACTTCGCATAATATGAAGTTCTAATGAAAGTCAGAACAACTAACTCTAAGTAAACTTCATGTTATATGAAGTTCGATATTTAAAGTGCGAATTTTTAGCAACTTGCCAAGGAGTCGCCGTGTAGCATTGCAATGTCCAAGATCGTTGTTTGACAAGTTGCAGGATCCATTAAAGCGTGTAACACACAGACACAATTTCTCTCTGATTTTTACGGTTTAGACAACGTTGTTTTTCAAAGTGCCTATGCAATGAACTAATGAAATAGATTGCGTCGTTTTCGAAACCGTTCAAAAAAAACAACTCGCAGCACGTGTTTTACCTGATAAGTAAAACTTTATTTAAACACACTAACTAACCCCGCCATTCAGCATACGGTGGTTTCCAAAAGGGGCGTGGAACATTGATATTTGATACTAAAATTACAAGATATTACAACAATTACAAAAATAAACTAAACTAAAATACAAAATCTATATGAACAAAATCTATGGTGTAAAGTTAATTATATGTTGTATAAAGAATGCAAATTGAATAAGATAAGCCACCAATATCTCAGCTATGGCCTCGTGTCTTAAAAACACTAGCTCGTATTTTAAACATTTAATACTTAAAGTTGTTCACGACTTATTTAATGTTTTCAATATTTACTCCTTAACCTCTTTGTAAGATGATTTTAAGCCCCAGCATGAAGTTCCGTGCCACATGCCGCTTGACTTGTTTCCGGATTTGAAAAACACAGTGTAGGGAACTTCAAGCTTAGTTTCATTGACCACTGCCTCGGATATAACCGTTGAATGGGGTCCTGCGTTAACGGGAAACTTTGCAACAAACGATTGCTCAGTTGTGTGTGACTCTCCCCAAGTGTAGGAGTAGGAACCACTCAGCGTCACACTCACCTCTCCTTCACCAACCATTGGAAGTCCACATTTAAATTTTGTTCCGACGGAAACTGATACCCCGAGCTGATGCGTGAATGTAAAGCTATTTCTAATAGTCTCACTAAAGGAGAACTCCATACTCTGTGTCACGGATGTGTCGTTGCGATTTTCTTGTTTTGCAATGACCTTCAGAGCGGTAGAAAGGATTTTCGATTCATCAACTTGGAATTCGACATGGCTTATTGCATCATCTATGACAAGAACTTCAAAATCATTAATACGATGTTCTTTGCCACCATAAGCGATGCATGCTCCTACTAAATTCCCATCATGTTCACGGGTCACACCAACTTTTCCGGGAATGGTTTTCCCATCAACCCTGCCTTTTGCATGGTAGGAAGGACCTTTATCGTACCCTCCCTCAACAGCTTTTTCTGGTGGCTTGCTTCCGGTTTTGCATCTCACATATGACGTTTTCCATTCTGAAGTAAGCACTTCAAAGTTATTGATTCGATGCTCTTTTGATCCATATGGAAAGCATGCTCCTTTTAAACGTCCAAGGTAATCTACGCCAGCCTTGCCTGGAATTCTTTTGCCATAAACAACTCCACTCGCGTGGTAAGATGGTCCACCATCAAATCCTCCTTGCAGGGCATTTTCTGGCGGTAAGTCCCCCGTAGAACATGCGACATATTGGAAGGGATTCATTTTTATTAGTGTGTCCTTGTTCTTCTGTTTCTCCAGTCTCCGTCAACTTCTTCCTGATAGACAAATCCCTTTATCCAAACCAACTTTCTTCAAATTCTTTGGTGCCCAAGTCTATATAAAAAAA
Organism: Paragorgia papillata; assembly: GCA_035771165.1. Lineage (NCBI taxonomy): Eukaryota > Metazoa > Cnidaria > Anthozoa > Scleralcyonacea > Coralliidae > Paragorgia > Paragorgia papillata. Next base: position 642,292 of record JAWNZC010000183.1, read on the forward strand.
ATCTAGTTCTATCAATTTCGTAATACCTGTACATGGTCTTCAAACGCTTTTCAAGTTTTTTAAGGTTCAAAAATGTTTTTAGTTTTGCAACCAGTACTTCAAACATTATCGAATATGCGAAATATTAACTTCAATCCTAACCCCAGTGCGCAGCGCTAGTGCATATACGTACATAAAATCGAGGATTACTAGTTGTTTAGTAGTGGCTTGAAATTGAGCCATCGCAAAACATATCTCCTTGTGCCAATTTGCTCTAGATATCGCCAGAAACATATACATACATATACATATTTTAATTACTTCTTCCCACAAGGCGCTTTTTAAAAGCAATTTACATATTGAAATTTAACATGGCCGAGTTGAAGGCATATTAAAGGCGCTCCAGGCAGTCGCCATACGACACATATCGGACCACGAATTATAGCTAAGATCTAGATGTTGGTCATCCTAGTCCCAAGCTCTCTCTCTTCGCTGTTTCAATATTTGTTAGCATGGGCGTACGGAACACCGCTGCCAAACTTTTTGCGCATGCGCGACGTCCGAGCTCCCACCTCAAAAAAGAGCGGGAAAACACTGAAATATTTGGACTGCTGGACTTCGAAGAACGAATTTACTGACTTATCGGCTGGTTTAATCAAAGCCCTTATTTTAGAATTTCTTAGTTATTGAAACGTGCTTGTTTCAAACTTACATATGATTTACCATTTCTCTCCTATATGAAGGCATGTCAAGCGTAAACAATGTGTGTTTTAACCTCGTCAAGTGCATGTATAAAATACTGCCATCTTGAAAATACTGAAATCTGCTAGGTTTTCTGGAGCACCTTGAGCGGTGACGTCAGACCTCGTTCACACGAGTCCGGAGCGAGTTGAAAACGGCGCTAAAAGTCACAAAACGCGGATCGAAATTGTGTGAAAGCGGCCCTCTAAGCGGAGCGATTTAAAAAAAATTTCTAAACGGCAGAGCGAGATGGAAACGGAACCCTTTTGGCGGTGTCGTGTGAACATAAGATCCGGCAATTTTCGCTCCAGTTTAGTACCCAGTTCCTACCTTTTCAGCTCCTAACCAAACAGCTGGCGTATTTTTCAGCGATGGAAAATTTTATTTGTCTGCTCGACTTCGGAAGGCTTCTGCTAAGAACTTGTACTGCTGTTTGAACATTACAACAATGACTAGCCAGTGTAAATAGGAGAAGATTAAGTGATTAAGTCAATAAGGAGAGTTCCTAATAGAAAGACTAAAATTGTAAACCGAGAATGCACTATACACTTTGGTGGGATAATATTCTTTGAAATGCTCTTCGTTTCCATCTACTTTTGCATGACGAGATATGGCTATTTAAACAGTGCACACGGGATTGAAATACTGGATGTACACCAGAAGGTTCCGGAGTCGTGTGAACACCTTCAAAGCGTTTGTTAAATTATGACGGACGTAACCACATTTTACCGTTTATTTTCTATGCCGGACTCGTGTGAACACATTCTAAGACACAGCGTCATTATTAAATACTTAAATACAGGTCAAGTTTTGTAAATATCAAATAATATTCTTGATTTAATCACAGATCGACATCAAACAGGTTCTTATTAGATTGGAACAAGTATTCAAAAACTCATTAATAATTCACGAGAAAAACACAAAGGAAATAGTACCATGTCCGTGGTTTTATACCTGATAAAACGTCTTGACGTCAGAAAGAATACTAATGAAGATACAATTTTATATAAAGAATACTAATGAACATACAATTTTATATAAAGAATACTAATGAACATAGCATCCAATAACGAATCGTTTTTGAAGCCATTCAAAACACTCGCATCACGTGTTTTAAATATTACTTCAGACAAATCAAAATTACTCACCTGATTTTGCATCCGTTGTGAAAATATATTCTTTTCTTTTACGAGCAGGAAGGGGTCTGGTGACCAGGACCCATTTTTTGAAAATCAGGGCCCATTTTACTGAAATCTGCTATATACGCTCTCTCTGGCACCGCCCAGGCACAGGACGCCCATGCTAGGAAATATTAAAACAGCGAAGAGAGAGAGAGAGAGAGAGAGCCAGGGACTAGACTGAATAATTCGTGTTTGCAGAATGTTGTGATTTTGTTGTATTTCGCATTATGTAATGTCGTGTGTATTTAAAATTGAATCGTTAACATTGTTAAGTTATTACAACTAATATGTTTACGAAGTACAAAAAATATTGAAGAGGTGATGAACTCATTAAACTTAAGGTGAACTGCTGGACCCTGATTTTAGAATTTCTTAGTTATTAAAACGTGCATGTTTAAAACTTGAAGGTATGTTGAAAACACTGAAGGTATGTCAAGCGTAAACAATTTGTATTTTAACCTTGTCAAGTGTATAAAATACTGCCATCTTGAAAATACTGAAATCTGCTAGGCGTTCTGGAGCACCTTGAGCGGTGACGTCAGACCTAGGTACCAGTCTCATCATATACGCGCGTGCTTCAGAACGACGGGACTAGAACTGCCTGCGTAGCAAGCTAAATTATATTCGGCTAAACGGGCTTCTTGCTGATTAACCAAGCAATCGCTTCATGGAACCAAGTACTTCATATAAGACCATCTATAGAGAAGCCCTCGTTCGAATGGTTCGGTTTGTGTAATCACGGTGTAATCATGCTAGAGTGCGTACTGTACCGTTGTAAGTTTAATACTCGCAAATTAACAGAGTTACATGTAACTGTATAATCACACAGTTTCAGAGCTGTTCTACATAACTACATTGCTTAATAATCGCTTCTGAGAGTTTTGTGCTTTTTAACAAATACTTAATATGTACACGCATGCAGTTCCTCAGGTTTTCTAGATGTGCGAAGGCTACGTCAATAGCAGAATCAGTAGCCCGATCAGATCGGGCACAAAAAAAGCACAAAACTCTCAGAAGCAATCATTAAGCAATGTAGTGAGTGAACACCTGAGCAGGCTTGTTCACAAATATCTGACAAGATGTTTTAAAGTACAGGTACATAGCTGTAATCATATAGTGAATTACAAAATATTTGTAGTCAATACTCATTCCTGATATTGACTACATCTATAGTAGTATAGTGAATTTTCTAGAATATATCTGATACCAGTAACTTTGGTAACTGAACACACCTTTTGTGAATGTTTAGTTATACTGTAAAAGTCAATACTGCAGATGTTGGAACTAGAAGTCAGGAAACTCTTTAGAAAATGGAACTCTTCAATCTTTACATTAAAATGAAGCTAAACTCTTCGTTCAATAAAGCACCTACTCTTGTGATTTATGTTGGCAAGTCAACAAAAAGGTACAACAGAAATCTGGCCACTTTCACTATTTATATATGAGTATACATCAGAACTATTGAAGCCGTTGTTCCGCCCACTTGTTCAAAAATCTGTAATGGTTTATACTTCCGTTGGGAAAATGTCAACACAAACTGCGATAAGAGAGCGGACTTTATTGACTTTGCATATTTATTTGCATGGGCCAAAAGAGTTTAGTCGAAATAGAATTACCCGTAAATTTCATGAAGTTCCAAGCTAAACGTTTCGAAATTTGAGGTTTTGGTTAAACAGGTTGCTATTATATTATTATGACAAGCGAGCGGTTTATTCCTTTTTGAAGTATTTGCCCGTCGGCGTCGGCTGATATTTTACCTCCCAACCTCAGTGATATTGTTTTCCATTTTCCAGGAATACATTTATTGCAATTTACAACCACATTTTAGAGAATGGTTGCACTCACTCAGCCAATCCTGATCGAGAATTTCAACGCTCTATATTCCATAGTGTTTTGATTCACCAAGATTAGACATACTAGTGAGCTCTATATAGAGTCCACTACAAAAATCTTTTGTTTTCTTTTGTCATAGCACAGAGAGTCACATATAGAGTCACTAATGAATTCAATAGAGTCACTACTGTAGTCTATATAGAGTAAATTATCCGGTAAACGTGCTAGACGCAAAAAAAAGGGACATTTATAGTTAAAATTGAAACTTCTTCGTGGCTGCAACTATCTTCTATAATTCTCGGGACTTTATATCCCATAGAGCACACGTGACCATTCTCTAACCCTTACTTATATTTTATTAAATACGGTCAAACCTCGACTTGCTACGCAAGCATATGCCCGTAAAAGGCGTAACATTTTATTATTTGCCAGACCAGACATACAATATAAACCTTCGACTGTATATTTATGAAAATTTTAGAGCTTTCTTGCTTGTATTTCTGTCTTTAAATGTGGTTTCAAAAGTGCCTATCCAGTATTGCCTCATCGATATCATTCTGATATTCAGCAAATTTTCTTTCAATCAATACTGGTATAAATATAACAGAATCAAAAGCGCTCAGCATAAAAGAAGATCATACTCATTTTCTATAGACAATATGAGCATCAAAGTTATTAAAATTACATTCAGATCACTTGCATAAAACGACGATCTTTGGTACAAAAATACTTCCGGCTTTTATAGTTAGTTTCAGCTTGCTTTTGAAATTCGTTTGTCAACATTCGTTGGAAGGTTGGGAACTTGGTACGGAAGTTCGTCGTGAAGTTTGAATTTAATAAGCTTTGAATTGAATTCCTTTGGTAAAATTACGGAGAAGAAGATTATTTGTTGTATTATATTTAGTATTTTATTCTGGCTAACGCCAGACGATTTTATTCATCTCTGGGGAAGCCCTCGGACAGGAATGAGTTAAGCAGAAACAAATTGCCGACTTAAAATTTGTATCTACCTCGCAACGTAGTTCGGAACATTGCAACGTAAGTTCGGAATGTTTTTTTTCAATTATACGTAACTATAAGGCCGCACCGTCACCGAGCATGGCACTGAGCTTGGAGTGTTTGCTACAGCACAAACGTTCGGTTGTGTGTTATTTTGTGACCTTTTGTCCGAAAGAAATACACAATTACAAGACATCCTATTAGCGTAGAACACACTAGAAGTTCACCTACCTTTTCTGATACGTAATCAGTTAGCTGGAAATGACTTCTTCTCGCTGTCGTCGGAGGCGAACATGAAAGATTTGTAAAAATTCTGGAATGACTTCTCACGTGATATTTAGGGGAGCGGCAGCTTATATATATTAACTGCTGGTAATACTAGAAATAGATACGCATTGCGTACATTCGGATACTGGTATTTATTTGGCTTACAAATAATGATTGAACAATGTAAGTTGTTCACTAAAAGCTACTGAAAATGCTAGATAATATTGTGAAATATCAGCATATACTCAGCTCTCACGTACCACCTAGAATTGACAATAATCATTACTCGGGCTACCTGTGGTAGCCGAGTCTAAATTTCGGGTCTGTTATTTTTTTTTGTGTCGACAAACTTGACACGACAGGTTTTGCGAAACCGAGATTTCACTTTCATGGCGAGTTGTTTCTTGAACTAAGCTTTTCTTCCCATTTTATCGGTGTTTCGTCTCAAACAAAGATGTCAGAGTAGTCGGACTGTCAGCGAATCAAGGTGTATTAAAATAATTGGAAACTTTAAACTGAAGGAGTGAAGGACGTCAGAGAACAGTCAATCAGTCATGTTTAATAATTGCGAAACCGAGGTTTGGCCGAGTTGTCTCCAGATGATCTGTGGTTGTCTCTTTTGAACGAAGCTTTTATTGCCATTTTATCGATGTTTTTGAATATTTGAAAGACATTTCACTGTTTCTCAGTTGTTTACTTGTTATATTCCGATCTGGGTTATATTCCGCCGTCTCGATCAAGACAAACTAATTATAAACAGTTTATAAACAACGTTGAAAATTATATTATATACTGTGTTGACATTTCGTGCTGAAGAGACTCAAGTTAGCTCGGGATACACCTGCGATTTTTTTCTCGCGCCGGCAACGCAACGGGTCAAATTTCATTGCGTTGCCGGCGCGAGCGAAGTGGCTACACGCGCAACGATTTTTTAGCCGCGTCGGAACTATTAACATGAAAAACCCGGGAACTAGTGTATTTGCCAACATGGCGTCGAAAAAAGAACTGATGGTCTTGGCAATGCTTTTGTGAGAAGAGGATGATGAAAAGGATGTAAAAGAAGTAAAGCGTATATGGAGCCGACCCTGGCTTCTAGAAAGAGATGAAAAAGGTTATTTCAGTCAGCTTCTTCCTGATCAGCTTCTTCCGTAATTCCGTGCAGCTCTTGCAGATGTTGAGAATCCCCTGTCCATACCGAATCCCAAACCACTCCCTGGCCGGAAGAAACCTGTCCCTTATGTTTGTGTTGGTGGTGATGATGCCTTTGCTCTGACATCATACATGATGAAACCTTATGCCAGCACAGGTCTAACTGAGCAAAAAATAATTTTTAACTATCGCCTCTCAAGATGTCGGAGAATGTCCGAAAATGCATTCGGTATTTTAGCCAACCGATGGCGGGTTTTTAGGGCTCATATGCTATTGCCACCCGACAAAGCTACTGTAGTGACACTGGGTGCCATAACATTGCACAATTTTTTGAGAAGTAGCTCAAAATCTGGTAAGATCTATATCCCACCTGGTTTTGCTGACCAGAAAGACCCTGTGACTGGTGAAGTGATCCCTGGGCTGTGGCGCCAGTCTGGTGAGCCCACATCTTGGGAGAGAGTTCACCCTCTTGGATCTCGCAATCCCACATTTGAGGCTAAAGAAATTCGCAAGGAATTTACCAATTATTGTACAATGGAAGGAGCTGTAGCTTGGCAATGGAACAGTGCCCATATAGATCGCTAAACTTTAACACTGAGATGACACAAAACATGCTTTTAAATTTATCTTAAAGTACCATATTTTACTTGATCAAGTGCTTATTGAATTCTTAGATTTCCAATGGTTGGTTTAGACTGAGTTGAACAATACCACTTTATTTAAAGTAATTTGGTAATGATTTGAATAAGTGCAGCCTTTTTTTGTGAAGGAGTCCAGCTCTCAAAGGGTGGCACTTTTTAATATTCTTGCTATTTTTGTTTAATATTGTTGGAAAATATTAATTATTAAATTTACAATTATTGTTACACTTTATTAGTAATTGTTCAGTAAAGTAATCGATTTAGTGACCAGTTAATCTACTTGTATTACAATATGAATACCATAAATAGCCTGTGTATATCTAGAAAACTTGCAAGACAATTACATAGAGGATATTACACAGCATCATGAAGATATACATTTTATCTTTGAGTGGTGGTGAAAACAATATTAAGGATAAGCATAGAAAACAAATAAAATATTGTTTTTACCACAAGAAGATAAAATTGATATCCTCAATTTGCCTTGTTTATCATATAGATATTGAATCTATCACTAGTGAAAATATTAATGACACCATTTATAATTTTACCGCTTTGGCAAAAAGCTATAAAATGTTAAATGATGCCATTGATATCTTCACTAGTGAGGATATAGGAAATATGACACAAAATAATAAAGCAGACTTTTGGGATATATTTATATAGATTTGTTACATTTAGGGTATACAGTATATATATATTAATAAAGTTTACAATATTACAGTTTAACAAAGTATATTGTATTGAATGTAATAGTTTAACATAATAAGATAAGTAGTCAGTTACGTAAATAAAATAATTAAATTCATTGTCAGTTAAGTAATTGAGAATACACTAAAATAATTCAAAAGAACAGCGAATGAATATGTACAGTAAATACTTTTATATGTGGATTCCACAACATTGGATGTTCCTTATAATATTCAATCAGTTGCTGCCTATCTTCCTCTGTGAAATCCATTTTCTTATCATCCTTCTCCTTTTGTATATCTGCAGAGATAAAAATGTGAATTTTTATGTCGGTTGAGCACACAAGTCATATTTATAGGCAAAATATTCATGCAAAACAATTTTGAATACTAAGAAGAAGAAAGCACATGGTCATATTTGAATTTACCTTGTTCAATTTCTTCTTTCATGAAAACCATACTTTCATAGTGCAGCCAAGGCTTCTTCGCTTTCTTAACTGCTGGTTCATTTTCTTCATTATTTTTCTCAAGCTGCCGTTTGACTTCACGTCGCATAGATGTTCTTAAACTATGAAATTTCTTCTCGAGAACTTCGATCGTAAATCTGTTGAGTTTTGTGTTTCTTTTAATAACAGCTTCAAATAACAATAGATAATTTACATAATATAATCCAGTAACAAATGTCAATACATAGCCATGTTTTTCTCTTCTGAAAGAACATCTTATATACTTCATGTAACACTAATTATAGCTTAATATTACTGACGTAATACTTGAATGTCAACACTCCCACTTAATGTGAGCTATGATTATAACTTAATAACCCTCTTTAAATACGAAAACGTCTCTCTTTCGTCTACCCTTAAACTAGATTTCTTTAACGTTTAACATGTCTCTGAATTTTTGAAAAGTTTGTCTTGGTAGACTCTTCGTCATAATATCAGCTAACATCTGATCTGTACTGCAGTATTTCACGTTGATAGATCTGTCATTGACTTTCTCTCGAATAAAGTGATATGCCACGTCAATGTGCTTAGTACGGTTATGGAATCGTGGATTTTTAGATAGTTCTATGGCTCCTTGATTATCTTCATTCATAACCGATGGTTGATCTTGTTTTTCTCCGATGTCGTTTAGTAATCTTCTTAACCACACAAGCTCTTGTGTTGCATGACTGAGCGCCACATACTCGGCTTCGGTTGTTGATCTGGTAACGCATGGTTGTCTTTTGCTGCACCAGCTTATAGTTGATCCATTTATCTGGAAGGCATATCCAGATGTTGATCTTCTTGTATCCAAGTCGTTTGCCCAATCTGCATCTGAATAACCGACTATAGAACATGTTGCACTTCTGCCTTCGAACACTAGACCATAGTTCATAGTGCCTTTGATATATCTTAGGACTCTTTTTGCACCAACCCGATGTTCTTTGCTTGGTTTCGCCATGAACTTTGATAGTATGCCAACTGCGGAGGCTAGATCTGGTCTAGTTGCGGTGGTCACATAGGTTAGACATCCTATGAGCTTCTGGTATTCGTTAGTATTTGTGGGATTTTCATCTTCTGGCAATTCTTGAAAATGTTTCCCAGGCTCTAGAGGAGTTGACACAGGTTTGCATTGCTCCATACCGAATCGCTTTAGAATACCTTCTAAATATTTGGTTTGACTGATCGTCATCTGTCCTCTTTCTCTATCTCTTTTAATAAGCATTCCGAGAATATGCTTCACTTCTCCCATATCCTCAATCTTGAACTTCGAACCGATTAACTTCTTCTCTTCATTTAGCATGGATAAATCATTGGAAAACAGCAGTATATCATCGACGTGGATTGATAGAATAACAAACTTGATAATTCCATTCTGATCTTTGATAGATTTCATATACAAACATGGATCAGAGTTCATTTGTTTGTATCCACTTGACTTTAGAAAGGTGTCGATGGCGTTGTTCCAGCATCTCGCGGATTGTTTTAATCCATAAATGCTTTTCTTTAGTTTACAGACGTGGTTTGGACATTCCTTGCTAACATAACCGTCTGGTTGTCGCATATATACTTCTTCTTCTAGGTTTCCTTGCAAGAATGCTGATTTGACGTCCATTTGGTGGACTTCCCAATTCTTAGCACTTGACAGAGCTAGTAATGATCGAATCGTTGTACTTCGCACTACAGGTGAAAATACTTCCGAGTAGTCGATTCCTTCGGCTGGAGTGTAACCTTGGGCCACTAGTCGAGCTTTATATCTTTGTACACAGCCGTTTTCATCTCTTTTTACTTTGAAAACCCATTTGCTGCCTACAACATGCTTGCCTTCGGGCAACGGAACAAGTTCCCAGGTGTCGTTTTCAATTAAGGAATTGAATTCTGAATCGGTAGCTTTCTTCCATTCTGTTGAATATTCTCCGGAGAAGGCTTCTTTAAGATTAATTGGTTCATTTATATCAGCAGTTATATCGTTCGCTAGATAACATTCCTCATCGAATCTATTGGGTGGTCTTCGTATTCTTCGTTCATCGACGTTTCGAACTTCATTCATGAACGTTTCCTCGAAGGTTGCTCCCACTTGCTGGTCATCAGCTCGTTGGTTTGGTTCGACATTCTCTGCGACTCTTTGATTAGGAACTTCGTTTTGTTCTTGACTTCCGTCAGTAAGAATGTCTTCAGTCGCTAATGGAATGTCAGAATCTGTGCGATCATCAAAGTTGGTTGAACTTTGGACATCAAAGTCATGAAATTTCTTCTCTAGAAATATGACATCACGACTGCGAGTAAATTTGCGAGAAATAGGATCGCATATCTTATATCCTTTCACATCCTCGGGGTATCCCACAAAAAACGACTTTCTGTAGATACACGTAGATTCGACACATCAGGTTTCTTCTTGAACAAGCATTCATACGGAGTGATACCAGTTAAGGCTGTCGTTGGGCTGCGGTTTCGGACGTAAACCGAGGTACTGGCTGCTTCGGCCCAAAATTCATTTGGCATCTGTGCATGGGATAACATGGATCGTGTTGACTCTACGATGGTGCGGTTCATTCTTTCCGCTACGCCATTCTGTGCTGGGTTGTATGGTACACTTAGTTGATGAACGATACCATTACTCTTCAGGAAAGACTCGAATTCTTTCGAGGAATATTCTCCTCCATTATCCGTAGAAATCATAACGTAGAATCTTGATTGGATTTACTCCAACGTTCATAGCATAGGCATGGAACTCTTTGAATTTTTCCAAGACTTCGCTCTTATTCTTCATGAAATAAACAAACGTGTACCGTGAGTAATCGTCGATGAAGGTTACATAATATCGTGATCCACCAAGAGACGATACGGACATTGGACCACAGACATCACTATGGATAAGTTCGAATGGCTCATTAGCACGATAATCAGCAGTCTTCGGATAAGGACAGCGATGTTGCTTCCCTTTGGTGCACGCTTCACAGAATCGATCCTCATTTGTCTTGCTTACACCGTCCATTCCACTTACCATACCTTCGTCAATGAGTTTGTTCACATTGTTCATTCCGAGGTGACCAAATCTACAGTGCCATATATACCGATCTGCATTAGGTTGTTGCTTGGCGACATTCACATGCTCTTTCATAATCTTCAAGACATATAACTTTCCTTGGACCTCTCCTTCAGCTAAAATCTTTGAATTCCGGGAAATTTCACACCTGTTTTCTTTAAAGGTAACTGTTGCACCACGCTTTACCATTGCATTAACTGACAGCAAGTTGTTCTCTAACTCTGGCAGGTACAAAACTTCTCGCAATGCTATCTTTTGAGTATGGTCATCCACAGCAGCTTTCACATGATAAGTTCCTTTTCCATATGCAAGGATTGATCTATTATCACCGAGATTCACTGTGCATGGTTTCTTAAATTCCACATAGTTGGACAGACAATTTCTTTCGAATGTCATATGTTGGGTCGCCCCTGAGTCGATAATCCATCCGCATTTATCTTCATTCTCAGATATATATAATGCTGCTTCATCATTATGATTATCTTGCTCATTTTTCCCCTGTGCTAAGGAAGCAGATCTTCTTCCTTTGCTTTGATTACCATCACGTTGTGAATTATTACTTCGTTTAGGACAGTCACGTGCAAAGTGTCCTTTCTCTTTACAGTTATGACAAGTTCCATTGAATTTCCGACCAAATTTAGCTTCATTACCTTTGTTAGTTGGCTCTTTCGGCTCATATCTTCTTCTGTTGTATGGTCGTTGAGCAGAATATGCATCTTCAACTTTCTTCGAATCAGAAATTCTATCGGCATCATTTAACAACGTAGCTTTCACTTTCTTAAAAGTGACCTTTTCCTCTCCAACAGCATCTAATGCAGTAATGAGTGGCTTGAATTCATCCGGGAGACTTCCAAGCAAGGTCATAGCTAGTTCTCCGTCATCAATGTTCGCACCCATTTCTTTTAGCTGGTCATGAAGGGACTTCAGATGGTTCATATGCTCCAGCATATTTCCACCACTTTGAAATTTACTTGAATAGTACTTTTGGCGTAATCTTACAGTCTGAGATATTGAGATTCTAGCAAACTGGTTCTTCAGGGCATCCCAGGCCTCTTTAGCCGTAGTTGTGTTCCTTACATGGATTTGTTGATCGGGTTCTACCCCCAAACAAATGTACGTCCAGGCCTTTTTCGAAGCAGACTTAAATTCTTGCTTTACCTTTTCAGACGCTTCTTCAGCAGGAACTTCAGCTGAACCGTCAACATGCTCAAATAAATCTAAACTTTCGAGATACAGGCGCATATTAAATGTCCAGTCGCGATAGTTTGCTCCATTTAATTTCTGAATCTTAAAATCCGTCGTCAACGCCGTTTTTGCCATTTCGCATGCGGTCAAGTTAGTCCGTAGCTAATCCGTCTTCAAAAAAATACATCACAACATTTCAATCGCTTCAGGCACATTATGAAATGTCCTGGGCCCATAACCTGTTGAGTTTTGTGTTTCTTTTAATAACAGCTTCAAATAACAATAGATAATTTACATAATATAATCCAGTAACAAATGTCAATACATAGCCATGTTTTTCTCTTCTGAAAGAACATCTTATATACTTCATGTAACACTAATTATAGCTTAATATTACTGACGTAATACTTGAATGTCAACAAAATCTGTACCCAAGTCGGCTCACAAGCTCTTCTTTCACTTTGTTTTTTTCAACATGGCTTCTATACTGGGGATGAGAGGCGCTCCACAGAATAGGATTATCACGATAAAATAGAGAATAATACATGGATGTGCGGAAATATGAAATTTATTTCGAGTGTTGACCAGGATATCTCACGAGTGAGCGAAGCGAACGAGTGCCATATTCTGGTCAACACGAGAAATAAATTTCATATTTCCAAGCATCCATGTATTGTTCTGTTTATTATATAAAAAAATTGTCCTATTGCCTTGCAAAAATTGCATTAAACTATAATGCTGATTCAGCGATAATCGTCACATGTGCGATTATCATAAATAATCGCACATGTGAGATTATCACTTTTATTAGTGGCGGGAAAATCAATAAAACACTCTATTTTATATAATAAACTCTATTAATAATTTCACGTCGTCTGCTGTAATTTTCTCCGAGTTTTGTTGAACTACGTCGACCTGAGGTTGAGAGGCTTCCAAATACACGTCCATGTTTATATGTTTCAAGAATCGAAACAGAAAAAAACGAGCCTGCACAACAACACACTGGCCATACAAAAGCGAATTTCATTGGCTGGCTTAAAATAATCATTGCGTTTCCTGCTGAAACAATGCCTGTGCAATATGATATTTTCGGCAATCGTTGCCGAAAGTTAAAACATTTTAACTTTCGGCGACGATTGCAATCTCGTTCCCAGAGCCCACGTTCCCCAACTGCGGGAAACGAGAGACTCTGGGATAATCCGTTTCAAATCACAGGATTCTTGTTATTCCGGTTGAGGTACGCATGCGTAAATATCCGAAGCGGAATCTGGATAGTATGTTCTCCTTGTTTGACTTTTCCCCAAACAAGTCAATGGGGTTGGTGGCGAAGCTCGAATTACAGCATCTACACACATACGGCGAAGATATCGATCGCGGCAACGTCTTCACTGGAGTCTTGTCGTCCGACATCTTTGTTATTTTGGTTTTATTAATTCTACTTCCGGTCACTTCAGACCAACTCATGCTCACTATTCAGCCAATAACGTAACGATTTGAAACGGATTATCCCAGAATCTCTTGTTTCGCGGGTGGGGAACGTGGGCTCTGGGAACGAGATTGCAACGATTGCCGAACGCATCGGGTTACAATTGCGTTGCCGCGCCGGATATCATATGAAACACGTGCGATTTCATCTCTCGCGCCGGCAACGCAATGAAATTTGACTCGTTGCGTTGCCGGCGCGAGAAAAAAATCGCACGTGTGACCCGAGCTTGAATGGGAAACTTTAAATGTATTGTGGTAAGCTTAATTTTAATATTTGTAATTTGCTTTGTTATTGCCTGGATTATGTATTGTTGTGTTAATAAAGTTACGCCAAATAAACTCGATGCGATTCAACTGCTTCACTAGCTCATGTGTGCATTTTAATAGTTCCTGGGTAGCACCAAATATGCAAAAAATACTGATAAACATGTACTATGTCGAACTGTTTGCACGTCTAGATTAACGCTGTGAAGTTAGCTGCCAGTTCGCCGCTGCACTGTAGCTCGTTCAATCCAGCTTTTTCACTAATGGCAGGCGAACTGTCAGCTAACTGATATGAAACGATAAGTGATATGAAACACTATGTTCAACCGACTCTCGAAATGAAGCCAAAGCTCATGGTAATTCATATCGGTACCAATGACATTTCAAATGCTGCTGAACCTAAATCAGTCATCAAGGATGTTGAAGCTTTGTGTAAAGGTATTGTTAAATCAGGTACAACGCAAATAGCTCTCTCTGAGGTAATATCTCGAGATGATGAAAAACTAAACTCTAAGATTATCAGTACAAATAATCTATTAAAGAAATTATGTGATAAGTATGGTTGGTATATTATATCACATAAGAACATTCAGCGTAGTCACCTAAACGCTTCTGGCCTACATTTAAATCATGTAGGCACGTCTCTTCTTGCTAAGAATTTTATTAATTTTCTAAATAATTGAATTATTAGTCCAAACCACTGTGAAACCTCAACATCGAAATCAGATAATAATAATAATACTATACTAGATAACGATACCATTGATAGTCCTGCTTTGCATAGTACACAAAACTCCATTCAGTTGTTACCAAAAATGCGAGGCTTTAAAATAGCAAGCCTCAATATTACTAGTTTACCAAAGCATATTGATGAGTTAACAATTATTATGAGTAATAAAGAACTAGATGTTTTAGCCATCAATGAAACTAGGTTAGACCCAAGTGTATGCCTGGATCTAATAAAAATTCAAGGTTACAACTGGGTGTCCAAGGATAGAAATAGAGTTGGTGGTGGCATTGGTTTCTACATTAGAGACTCAATTAATTACCGGGTAAGAGAAGATCTAAATAAAGACATTGAAATATTAACAATAGAAATTAATAAGAACAAAACTAAACCATTTTTGATCACCACCTGGTATAGACCACCAAGTTCTCCAATTGAAACCCTACACATTTTCGAAGAAGCTCTACAACTTATCGATGCCGATGACAAAGAAAGTATATTGTTAGGGGATATTAACTGTGATTTGTTGGGTAACAATTTATATCAACCTCAAATCAAAGATCTCAAATTCATTACCAATTTGTACCAATACAAACAGCTAATTCAGGAACCAACTAGGGTCACCCAACATAGTGAGTCATTAATTGATCACTTCTATACTACGCATCCTGATAACATTGTCAAATCGGGTGTCTCTAAAATTACTATTAGTGACCACTTTCTCATTTATGGGGTAAGAAAATTCCCTACTTTTAAAGAACAACCTGAAATGTTAGAGTTTCGTGACTTTAAATATTTTAATGAAGAAAATTTTCTTCATGACTTAACATTTCTAACAAATTTGAGGTTTGACAATGATGATCCCAACAAATCTTGGTTGATATGGAAAATTTTTTTTCTTGAAATTGTTGATAAACATGCTCCTTTAAAGAAGCGGAAAATCAAGAAAAAACGCACACCATGGATTACAAGTGATATAATTGCAATGAAACGACAAAAAAGCTTTCTAAAGAGAAAAGTGATAATTTCAAAGTGCCCAAATGATTGGACTGCATACAAGATTACTCGTAATAATTATAATCGATTGATAAAAGGTACTATTAAGTCCTACTACCAGAAAAAGCTTCATGATAACCAGGGTAATATTAAACATACCTGGAATGTCATTAATCAACTGATTAATAGATCATCCAAATGCAACAAGATCAATGAAATAGTTGGCTCGAATAATGAAGTAATCAATGAAAAAGACTTTCCTGATGTTTTTAATAAACACTTTATTGATTTAGGTCAGAATCTTTCTCAAGTAATTCCGGCTTCTAATATTGACCCAGGAAATTATTTAAAAGTACACAATTCCCCAAATTTTAATTTCAAAAAAATTAATGAGACCGAAGTCCTTACATTGTTACTTCAATTATCTACAGCAAAAGCAACTGGCCTTGATGGGTTGTCGACCAAAATTATAAAGATTGCGGCACCGATAATAGTAACAAACCTTACTATTATTTTTAATCAGTCAATCAACACTGGTATATTTCCAAATGAATGGAAAGTAACTAGAGTTACTCCTATTTATAAAGACGGGATTAAAAATGATATGAACAATTATCGGCCAATATCGATCATCTCAGTTATAGCCAAAGTTATGGAGAAACTTGTACATTGCCAACTCTATACCTACCTTGTTGAATTAGACTACTTCAGTGATTCACAGCATGGGTTTAGACCTCAACACTCCACGTTAACAGCTTTGTTAGAAATTACTAATAAATGGTGTGAGTGTATCGATTCAGGAGAGCTAAATGGGGTAGTTTTTCTTGATCTAAAAAAAGCTTTCGATACAGTAGACCATGATATTTTACTTATGAAATTACACTTATATGGTGTAGCTGGGCTTGCTCACGAATGGTTTGTGTCTTATCTATCCAGTAGAACCCAATACTGCAAGGTGAATGGCAAACTTTCAGAACCATTAACAGTAAAAACTGGTATACCGCAAGGTTCAGTTCTTGGACCCTTGCTTTTTATTATATATGTCAATGATTTACCTAATTGTCTTGATTCTACACACTCTAATATGTTTGCCGATGATACACAAATTGCTACTTCAGCTGGCAACATCAGTACAATTGAAGAAAATTTAAACAATGACTTAAAAAATATATCGGACTGGATGATAGCAAACAAATTGAGTTTGAATGTGGGCAAAACAGAATACATGATTATTGGTTCTAGGCAAAGACTCAGTCAAGTTGAAAATGTACCTACAATACGTATTGGGGATTTAGAAATTCGACGTGTTGAAACAACCAAATCGCTTGGTTTAAAAATTGATGAGACACTGACCTGGAGTGAGCAAGTTGAACATATTACAAAAAAGGTTACTACTGGTCTGAGCATACTAAGGAGAATAAGAAATTTTGTTGACCTCAATACACTTCTTACAGTGTACCGGTCCATTATTCAACCATATTTTGAATATTGTTCTCCTGTGTGGGCTGCTCTTGGTAAAACACTTTCCCTAAAACTCCAACGATTGCAAAACAGAGCTGCTCGCATCATTACAAGAGATACTTATGACATCTCTTCTGTTGAATGCT
Source organism: Paragorgia papillata (assembly GCA_035771165.1). NCBI lineage: Eukaryota > Metazoa > Cnidaria > Anthozoa > Scleralcyonacea > Coralliidae > Paragorgia > Paragorgia papillata. The sequence continues at coordinate 659,566 of JAWNZC010000183.1, forward strand.
TAAATAAATTAAAACTAATCAATTTAGAAACAAGGAGGGATCAACAACTCTCCATGTTAATGTATAAAGTGAGTCATAATCAGGTACCAAGCCAATTAGGAAAATTATTTAAGAGAACAAATCAACAACATGACTACAATACTAGGCAGGCTGAACATGATTTCGTTCCACCTAAACCCAGTACAAATTATCTGAAAAGGACGTTTGGTTACAGAGGCTCAGTGGTTTGGAATAATTTATCCGATGAAATCAAGAGTTCATCGTCACTTTCAATTTTTAAAGGTAGATTAAGAAGTTATTGTGTAAATAATAGTATATAGTTGTTCTTTTCTATTTATTCCTTTGTTGTTTTGTATTTATTGTATTACATATAGTAGACTTGTACATACTTTTATATTTGTAACTACTGGTGTGAACACACGGCCTTTTGGAAGATCACCATGCATGTAATTAGGTGAAATAGTACCGTGTTTTTAAATAAAGTTGAAGTAAGTAAAAAAATAAAGTTGAAGTAACTTAACAACGGGGTTGTCAAATGATCGCTTGAATCTACCGAATCTAGCACTGTAGATTGCACTGTAGGTTATTTTGTACTTTTTAACAAACGTGTAATATGTGCACACTGTTTCGTGCATAGGCTATGCCAAGCTGCATTGCTATGGGTAGCCCGAGTGAACGCCTAAGCAGGTGTCTTGTTGATTTTTAAATGCCCTTGATAACTTTACAATAATGCTTAATTCTAGCCGTTACCCAAACTCCAACCCAATCCCTAACCCAAGCCCCAACCCTAATCATAACCCTAATCTTAAAAGGACAATTTTAGGTAAATTGGGAAAAACAGGAAACGCGGTCGCTAATGGCGTTGTTAAAATAATGCGATACTATACGCTTTTGTTCTTATCTTTACTATGTTGGACTCTGGTAACACATGCATTGATTTGTCTAAACAATGATCAACGCGCTTTTTGAATAAGTATTGTATACGCCTACATGCAACTCAAGCTGTGCCAAGTACAGTTGATTTCTGCGTATAAACTTATAGCTAAGACATCTTGGCCGAGGGCCTAACGTGTCAACAGTACACTTGAAACAGTTAAAAGGCTATTCAGATTTCAAAAAGATCCTTATTCAAACTCAAATAAGCACTCGTCCATGGAAAGCTTGTCGTTTGAGCGAGAAAGCCGAGGCGCGTTACGGAATAATTATAATAACACTTTGCATGTATGGTTTTATTACGCGATGCTGAATCTGTTTAGATGTAATATATCAAACACGAGGAGGAGTGTTTCATCAGGATATCCAAACACTGAGACGTTTGTTGAAAACCGAGGCGAAGCCGAGGTTTTTTAACAAACTTCGAGGTGTTTGGATATGCTGATGAAACACTCCTCCGAGTGTTTGATATAGCATCTCAAACAAATCAGTATTTTAAGAGAAAATCAAGATGAAAGTTTGCTTAATTTATGTAATTTCTTCCTCCGATATTCAAACCACCGACACGGTACCGATTTCCTTTGTGTTTTCTTCATGAATTATTAATGAGTTTTGGATGTGTTTAGTAACACAAAAAAGTATTGCATGTAAATGAGCATTGACCGCGTGCTGGCTTTAGTATAAAAATAACGCTGAATAGATATGTAAAAAACCTAAATGCTGCAATACATACTATCGGTCTATACATAAGTATCAGGGGCGGATTTAGGATTTTAAAAACGGCAGTCAAACTTGTGGTCCACAGTTCTAGGGGGGTCCGGGGGCAGGTTTCCCGGAAATTTTTTGAAATTGGGGTCTCTAAAATGGCATTTCCCGCGGTCTGACAGCACATTTGAGCAAATTTTTTGAAAATTTTAAAACATTTTTATATGGTACATTTTATCATTTTTTGCAAAAGATTTTGTCCAAATTGGATGTTTTTAAAGTGCCTATGCAACGAAATTTTCAAGTTGGAGAAAATAACATTAAAGTAAAGTTTGAGATTACTTCTTTCGATTGTGAAAGTTTCAAGGCGAATAATTAAAGAAAGTAGGTTTGTTTAGCGTTTGAAAAACAGGCTTTTGTCCCAAAAAGTTGAGACATTTTATTCCACAACTAATGACATCACTAGGATCTACATGAATTCTTATTGTTATCGAACAGACGGTTCAAAACACTTTTAGAAAACTAAACTCTCGTGGGAAAGTGTTCGCAAAGTGTGTAAAATTTATTCATGCCGAGTTTTTTGTTTTAAAATATACATAGTCGAAGCCCTATCCATCTTAGTCATCTTATGAGTAATTAAGTATATACTGTCGATTTTCGACAGCTAAAACATGTTCGTGAATAGTTCATTTATGAAATTCGAAGTTTCTAACCACAAAACGAACGACAAAATCCCTTTATTTTCTTGTTATGTACACTCCATTGCGGCAAGAGTTTAGAAGGCAATCAGAATTTTGGGGTCGAGTGATGTCATTAGTTGTGCAACTATACCAACTATTTTAATGATATGTCTCAATTTTTCGATGGTAAAGCACGGTCTTCAAAAGCTAAATAAACACACTCTTCCATATAAATGTTCGTCCTAAAACTTTCACTGTCCAAAGAAGCTATATCAAACATTACTTTAATTATTGAGAATATTATACAGCATTATATATTTACAAAGCCAACTAAAATATTAGTTAGCCAAACGAGACAGTCGCGAACACCCATGCTTTCTAAAAATTAACTGATTATTCATCGTCTCAAAGACATTGTAGTGTGTAATTTTCTCTAATCTAATAAATTATACGTTATCTACCGACTACTGTAACATTGATATAAGCTATTAAGCTTATTAGATAAACCTGAGGTCATATTTCACGAACATGCTGTTAAAATATATCTAGTGAGAAATATTATTACCCAGCATACTGCTTTAAACAAAACCATATTACAAAATAATTTTGAAAATATTTACTAAAGTTTCGTTACTAGTTCACCGTCCATCCATGGCAACTTTAATTTACATAACCACTTGATGTACGGATGGACATGCTCATCTTTTGGTATTTGTGAAACCCACTTGCAATGAAATTTGCGTAAGATTCTCATCGGCATGAGGCCGAGGTGGGCCACATTCTGAGCTGATACTGTGAAGAGACCGTTAAGAAAAGCATGATTGTTGACTGAAGCATAGCAGCTTGCAAGGACGTTGTCTACAAATAGGTTTCCTTCTTTTGTGATCGGACAGAACAAGCCAGGTTCAGTTGTCTTCTCAACAGCTACGACTTTCTTGGGCGATAGCGCTCCTCTTTCGTCGATGGTGTAGAGAACATGATCTAGTTGGATGTTTTGGGCCATGGTTGCTTCACAGTGTTTGCCAGTCATAACTAAATGATTGCCACTTAACGTGATGCTGTTCCTGTCTTGGAGGGTAATCGTGAGGTACTCGATCTCTGCGGCATTTGGTTGCCAATGGGCAAACAGGATGACTTCAGAGCTGATCACACGATGACGTTTGGTATCCCAGGCAACGAGCTTGTCTCCGACGCGAAGGTCGACCATTTGCTTCTGATTGATGCTTCCATTCTTATCATTGACGAGGACAAGTGACTTTGAAGGAAAGCAAGGGCGTTGTTCTGGCTCTATTACGGAATTTTCAGGATTATCTGGTTCTGGTCCCGATGACTTCTTTTCATCACCTGGCGGTTTATGGATACGAAGAACTTTGAACTCGCCGCCTAAGCTATCTTTCAATGCACTGTGACATGCATTGTCTTTCTCCGGGGCAACGCAGGCGATTAACGTTGATATTGGTTCCAGAGTCATCGTAGTGTTAAGCATTGCTGGATTGACCAAGAGGGATGTCTTCCATTTTAGCATCTCCTCTCGCTGAGTAACTGTATTCTTCGTGTGCAGGTGACGATTTCCACCGAACCATCGCATGGTACTTTGACCCAGCAAAGATTTTGAACTGACGGATGTAGTCGATGAATAGCCGCCTGAAGCTTCACCGCCAGTACTCAACAGTCCAGCATCAATGGACGCTAACAAAGCAGCTTTAATTTCTTCAAAACTTTGGGTCTTGTTCCCAACTTTCTGACTGGTAACTTTTATTTCAACTGACCCTCCCCCATAAGCTGAAGATACAACAAAATGACCAAATCGATTAAAAAACCTTTCAAAACTACTTCTATTCTCTTCACTACTCTCATCATATTGTTTTGGCAGTTTTTCGACGGCAGACTTGAAATCAAGTGTGAATGTAACTTCTGTTTTCTTGATATATTCTTCATAGTTTGCAAGCTTCAGTTCAAACATTCGCTGTTCTAACAAGAAGGAATACTCTGTGGCTGAAGATTCTTCGCTGGCATCTGAACTTTTGTTGAATCCGGCCTTGGTCTCGCCTTGGACGTTGAACATTTTGGATTCGACTTTAAGACCTAAGTTAAGATTCTTAAGCCTTGATTGTGTGTACGATTGCTCATCCTTAAACTGATCCATAAGAAGGTGGGTTTCGTTAACTACCTCAAATTTAGCACATGTGGGAACCACTATACCAAAAGTACTTTTACGAGTATTAAAATCCATTATTTGGCATGGCATTGGCTTGTCGTTGAAAATATTGTAACCTTGACCAATTAGACGACCTGTAAACATGATTTGACGAATGTCGTTATAGGAATCCATTCGATTTAGATTTAATAACTTTTTTGCCTATAGCAACTGGTGGTCAAACAGGGCGAAATGCCCCAATTGCATGAACATGACTACCATGATGTAGGTGTTGATTTTACGCAGGGAGGAAAACCAAAGAACCCAGCGACTTTTGTCGCGATCAATTCATTTTGACGATATCTGAACACACACCATGTTAGCTTGACTTGCTTAATTTTTTTATTTCGTTTTTGTATCTACCGCGAAGCATATATCGTATACCAGCCCTGTATAAGTGGACAAAACTACGGCATCGAATGGCGGAACGGGGAACTATTACGCAAATTTAACATCAGTGTCCCATTCGATGAACTCAATTTTCCTAAAGGTCTAATTGCACTCGCTTTTTCTTCTGCAACTTACATCGCAAAAAATGAAACTTTAAGTCCGCACCCAACTGATTTTTTAGATTTTCAAGTTGCACGAAAAGTTGGTTTTATTAACCGAGTGTTTGGTCTGTACGGGAAAGTATTTGCCCTCGATTTTTCATGCGCAAACCTCGCTCCTTCGTCGATCAGTTTGTATGCATAGTCAATAGAGATATGGTCTGAAAACTCGGCAAACTTCAAAGTGATTAACAAATGAGCTGCGGTTTATGTTCAACCGTACCTTACACCGTGCACATCCTTTGTTTTAAGTAAATAGCCGGGGTTGAGTGATTGAACTGAAACGTTGCTATTGGATAATTGATTCCTTCATTATACTAAAATACAATGGGTTCAGTGACTGTGCACAAATCTGCATAAAGGCGAACAAAAAGATAGAACAAAGACTTTAGAGTTTCCAGACCATATTTTGAATGGCAATGGTTTGTACGAAAACCTCAGGCAAATGCCTACAGATACGTACAGACCTCACACTCGGTTATAAGTCTTCATGATTTATTATTTTGGAAACACTACACTATACCTGAACCAAAGCCAACAGCTTTTTTTGGAATTGCAAACTCTTCTTTTAGCATGTCTTCTCCTGTGGACGAAATTGTATCTGCATGGAAATATTCGACACTTCCTTCTGTGATGGATGCGCATTGACTCTTTTCTTCAATGCCCATTCTTTTCAGTGTCGATGCCAGCTCCTGTATTTCTTGTTGTTGCGTTGGTTTTAGCTCTTTCTTTTCAATATACTGCTGGGCAATATCAAAGATTGGATCTTTAGCTCCTTAGAAATAAAAAGTGAGATTATTTTGAACGAGTGTTCAATATAGTGTGTAGATATATATATAGTGTCGAAATGTTTCGTAACCACAAATCTGCCATGGTTACAGGTAAAAACACTTGCGAGGTACCCACTTTAACAAAACCTCTCACGTCTTGGTAGATTTTGATTTCATTGTTATTGCAAAAATTGTGAGTACATCTGGCTTAAACGAATAGAAAATATTATTATATAGCCAGGGAGGCCTATTGGACTGCACAATTGTGTACTTTACAGCCCATGGGATTGAACAAAAGATGTGAATATCGATCTAAAAGGCGAATTAATTACTGTCAAGGACAATCATGACGGACATTATGTTAATTTATGTAAATTATATTATTATTTAGTATATGTAGCACCACCTCGTGCTATTTTTTGTAAAATGTTTTTAACTGAAGAAGGACGAATGTCCGAAACGGTTTAATAAATTTTATGGACCGGTGGGAAGTTTGTTTGTCTCTGCATTCCTTTTATATAGATAGGTAGGTGAGTTGGTAGGTATAGGTAAGTATAGGTACATAGATAGGTAGGTAGATAGATAGGTAGGTGGGCAGGTAGGTAGATATATACTCTGTGCTGACGAGTCCCAAGAGGACGAAACAGCTGTCCACAGTTGCTGATGGTGGCCAGACACTGCGCTTATGATCATCATTTTCAATATATCATTTTTCAGCATGTGTATTAGCAGTGTGGTATATCACACATCCGTCTGTTGATTGTGATGTTTATATATATATATATATATATATATATATATATATATATAATGTAGCTACTAATGGTATATGAGCTATCTTGCAATCTGATTGACTGCATTACTAACTGTATATCAGCTCATATACAGCGAGTACTGAAAAACAAAATGGCGGCCTAGTTTTCTTAAACTATTGCAGATGAAACTGGCTGGTTTTTTCAACGTATAGCTCAGAAAAACTTGAGCTAAGAAGGGGAAACTAACATTTAACACAAAATACACAACCCAAATGCACAATTTACAAAGTTAAGATGGTAAATCCACTTAAAAAACCGTCTTAAGAGTTTACAAAACCCGATTTGAATTGTCAGGTTGACAATAATGTTTTCTCAGACAAATTAAAATCCACAAGAATTGAACTAACAACACATATTTATGAGTACAACCCAGTGAACTCTATATCAAGACTGGAACGATACCTCCATAAGGTCGGCCCTATGATTGGATGAAGCCAAACTTCCGGCTGCTGGGGGCAACACATGAACGTCTGACCAACGTCCAAGGAGCGGTAGAAAACAGACAATGGCCCAGCGAGAATTTTTTATTTTTTTGTTGTTGAACTTCATTTGAATTGATATAACGAAGTCAGTATGTATTAGAATCATTGTCCTTTCTGTCTGAGGTATGTTTGCTGGCAAAAATAGATTGAAGCAGGAAATATATTGTCAAACGAAAGCAAAATTTTGCTTGGATTGATGGAAACTCCTGACGAAAATTCAGGTTATATTTAGTATTTATTCGTCTTTATTTTATGAATTCTTGCAACCCTGTCAAGCTGTGCCTTTGCTCTTATGAATAGTCTCCTCATACCTTTTGAATCATTGTAAGACCACATATATTTTGATCTTTGATGCCTTTAAAACACTGTCGGTTCGTATTTCTGTGTTTTGTTCGATTTTTTGACTGTTCAGAAAATTTAATATTTATGGTTTTCGTTGATCATGTCAGCATCCATATGCTCGACAGATTATAGTCACTAGATTTCAGTAGGCCTTAGCCCTGATTAATGCTATCTTTATTTGATTCAAGATAGTTAATAGACTTTTTTCTTGACTTTTGATACCTCAACACTTGTAGCTGCCCTACAAAAAATCAAGAGATCCGCGCGGAGCAAAAATGTGCTTTTTGTCAAATATTCAAGCTACGTTTTTGCTGCTAAAAGCCTTTAGAAGAAGTATATATTACTGTAGCATGTTTGCTTTTCTTTGTAATTGGTTCATAACAAAATATAACTTAAAAATAAAGATTTTCTTGCATATAAAGAGGACTGGGGCCGCCCTGCATGTCAGCCTCCATGACGGCTTCAAAATTTGGTTTGTAGGTATCGTTCCAGTCCTTATATAGAGTTCACTGGTACAACCATTATTATTACTCAGCAAAGTGGGGTTTTGAAGTAATAAATCATTATGGATAAAAACTGTGTAATTCTTTCAGGTTAGAAATATTGAAAAACAACGCGTAATTTTCGCTATTAATTATATTTTTAGCTTCTTTGTCCATTTAAAAGCTAAAGATTCACAACCACGACAGATTAAGAAATAAATCACCCACCTTTTGACTTTTCAAAGCTGTTTTTATTCTTCATTCAATCTTTTCAACGTATTTTTTGGCTCTGAGAGAAAATTCTGAAGCTGTTTTCAACTCAGCAAGAAACTTGTAAACATAAACTATAATACGCATGACGGAAGGTCATATGTGGCGGATATTCAGTTAATATAATTTATTGCAATAAATCAACAATTTTGCATTAATTATCATAACATATTATATTATAAAACAATTATACCATTCGCTCACGTCGTATATGAACTCATATACGACTAGAGCTCATGGTATAATTGTTATATATATATATATATATATATATATATCCTTGAAATGTGTCATTCTTGTTTCTATCACAGCAGAGGTAAGAGCTCATAACGTAAGCAATTTTCTATTTCGTAAGTATATACAAAGAGTTTAATTGACCATGAAGTGCTAACTGCGCTTGCGTACGCCGTCGCTGTGGTTATGCCTATGTCATGCGTACGTGTGAATCACTCCTTAGTCTGTTTAGACGAAACAATTTGCTGAATTCCTGAATTGGGGCAAGTATTCATGGTACAAAATCGCAAGCAGGCTAACCATAACACAGACATAACATTATTATGTTACTTACTAACTATAATTAACGTACCTCGTGCGGTTTGTTCAAAAAACGAAAGAAATCTCTCCTCTTTACTGTCAAGTTTGTCCGTGAAAGCATTTTTCGCTGCAACTTTGTGACCAGTAATCGGTGGTTGTGTCATCTCTTTGGCGAAACATGCGTTGAGAATGATAAGACCTAGGCTATCCGCATTCTTTATTAAAATTTCCGCGCATGCGTTGTACAAATTCAGCGGCTGTAAGACTCTGTTTGGAAGACGTGTAAATTGTCCATAAGCTTCCAGGTCTGCACCATCTTCTCCGTAATCATTTTCTATCAAGATTACAGGAGCCGTCACATGTAGGGCTTGGAATATTACCTCTTGAATCATTGTTTTCTTTGTTTCCATTTTCTCCGACCATTTGGCGACGTTCTTGTAAGGAATTGAGCAACAGAATGACAAAATTGCTACAACATTCGGGTGGGAATGGTCAACTAAGCCAAGTTGTTTAAGACATCTCAAAGATTTTGATAGATTACTGTTGGGACCTTGAATTCTGGTGTCGGTTGCTGGCACAACTATAAAGATAAGATTTGGGAAGCATCCAGAAAGGTTTTCATGGGTTTTGTAAAACATCTTAATGGAATAAAAGTTACACGCGTCCTGTTTGGTTCCTTCAACATCGTTGAACCCGGGAGTATCCACGAGGCCCAATTGAAGATCTTTGACTTCATATTGCGGTCCGTCAGCTCTAAGGATAAACTCGCTCGTGGTCCGGGTTTCTGATCGGCTGGCGTGGGTATTGGCGAATTGAATTCCTTTCTCAATTTCTAGCAGGTGGTTAATTGTCGATGATTTTCCTACACCAGAACTTCCAACCAACAAAATGGAGGCTTGGTTAGAGGAACGGCCAATCTTTCTTGAGGCGTAAATGTGCGACAGGAGCTTCGCTCTTGGCTTTTCAAGCGATAGGTGCAGCAGACCCAAGCTCTGACATTCTTTGTATAATTCTTTGGTGGTTGGTGGTATTGGTTTCATAAAGGTCGTGGTAAAGTCAGTCTTCGACGTAGGCTTATGCCACGCCGAGTCCATATTTGGCTTTGGTCTTCGAGTCGCTAGGTGTTTCTAGTTTACCAATAACCAGTTATCCTATTGAATAAATTAATAATTATTACTTCGTATTTTATTTCTCAGCTATAAATTAACCGAAAACACGAACTTTAAAGAAAAATCCCCAAACGCTTTTATACTTTCCCAATGATTCCTACAACATAAAGTTAAATGAAATGCCAAATATTATAGTATATAGGAAATAACAGTGTTCGAGAAGAATTACTTTTAAAGGTGCACTCCAGTCCGTTTTGTTCATATACGAAACTAATGTTTGCATCAGAAAAATATCGTCGATGGCATGGACACCGCTTATAAAAAACATTACCTCCACCAACATCAAACTTTAACGTTTCCCAGAAGCATTTGATAGGTTTCAATTAGCTCAACCAGTCATGTTTAACCAGTTTACGGCGATTGATTGATTGAGCTAATAGAAACCTGTCAAATGCTCCTGAGAAACGGTAAACTTTGACGTTGGGTAGGTAATGTTTTTTTTATCAGCGGTGTCTCCCTCTTTTAGGGACTGTTTACATGGAAGGCGGGACCAGACGTTAGCCGGGATGGGACGTTAAATGGGATTGCATCGCTTCTATATTTTCCCTATATTTATCTTATTTCGTTTATATGAAGAAAGTGTTTGCCGGGACGTTTTTTGTCTTGCCTCGCCTATCTGGGATCTTGGTTTTCTCAACCGGGATCCCGGCTTGAGAAAGACAATTTTTGCCATATAAATGCTCCGCCTAATTAGGGCGATATGACGGACACCGTTTCCAGTGTTTATTTTGATTCTTAAGCTGTTTGTCCGATAGAAATGAGTGATAACGGCTAATAGGAGGACAGCAGCTCTTTATAATACGTCAAATTTTATTTATTTTTCTGTTATTCTGCGGTTTTTACAACTTTCTAGCTGTGTTGTGAAACGTCCCGGTCGCAATTGTCCTCAATTTTTCGAGCATGGCGTAGAATTCCCGTTGCTGAGCGGTCGTCAAAATATTTCCCGAGGGGAGTAGGTTAGTTGTATGGTTTGCCTAATTCTCTTCTGTGATTGGCTGGCGTGTTCGTGTGCCTCCTCGCGGAAACCTTGGAGTGCACCTCATATTCATAATGGCGGTGACAGGGCAGAGCGTGTGCTCATTTTGACTCTTGAAACTACATCTTACATTCTCGACTACTATTAAGGACTATTATGCCTTTCAAGGCAGATCACAGCCCGATATATTCCAAGTGGTAACCTTCGTAAAATCAACTATTGTTTACTCATAGCTGCCGTTTAAATATCGTCGCTGCACTGATGATCGTACACATGGAGTCAAATCGTAACATGTTTTCTGGCCTGAAAAACCGCAAAAAGCCCGCCGTCTCCGGATTACTTGAGCTTAGCCGCATAATTTGTTTTATTTATACTTTCATTTCCAGGTGGTACCTATTACAAAAACGACAAGCCTTGTATGTTACGGGCGTTTTGGGCTTTTACGACAACCAAATTCAGTCAAACTTTGTGGCTCTTACTTGCCGTTAAATACTATTAAGTTCCCGAATGCGACTTAGCATTCTACGCCATGGAACAAATGTTATTTCCTGTTTATAACATTTCGATCAATTTTACCTTTTCCCAACATAATATGAAATAATACGAAGTGGCGAAACTATCATCAAACTTAGCGTATGAAAAGAACGTTAAGTTCTTCCGCTGTATGACATTAATAACAGCATCATTGAATAAGATTGCATGTATGTCTCCATCTAACTTTTAAACTGTTTTAAGTAAACTTTACTTAACTTTCTTCGTAGCTAACTTTTTGAACGGTCAGTAATACCGAATGAACTTTGCAAATGCCCAGATGTATTAAAACTGCATTGTGTGGCATTTTTTAAATACCTCAAGGAAAATTGATCTCATTAGCCAATAAGGAATGAGGAAACTTGATTGAAATGTTAACCTTGTAACGTCCCTTTCTGTTGGCTTACTAACTTGGTCCATAATAGTAATTGTTTGATGTTAATGGTTGATTCCCATACTGTTACAGTAAATTTGAATGAAAATTTTCAATAAGTTGATTTGTAATTTTGTTTTTTGGTTTGTAAGAAATTGATTTGGCCCATATCTTGTATTATATGAATGTACTTTTGAAGTCGTTAGAAGTACAGTGGCAAATAAAGCGACTTTTAATTGAAACATGTTATTGAAAGGTAAAATTTCTAGTAGTTTATAACAAGGAGAACCAAGTTGTCTATTATGCATGTGCAAACATCATGGCTCGAATACATTTGTTTTGTTTGTTTGTTTGTTTGTTTGTTTGTTTGTTTGTTTGTTTGTTTGTTTGTTTGTTTGTTCGTTCGTTCGTTCGTTCGTTCGTTCGTTCGTTCGTTCGTTCGTTTGTTTGTTTGTTTGTTTGTTTGTTTGTTTGTTTGTTTGTTTGTTTGTTTGTTTGTTTGTTTGTTTGTTTGTTTGTTTGTTTGTTTGTTTGTTTGTTGTGCAAGTAATGTCTCAATTTGTACATAACGCCATGGAATATTTTTTGCTATAGTTCGTCTATATTTAAATATGCCAAAATATTTAATGAAAGGTGTTTGTGCAGTATTGTTGGTGTTAACACTATAGTCCACTTCTTTTAGGAAACAATTACTGGGTGGTTTTACAGCTTTTAGTACTGAGGCTGAGAAGGAGAGCTAAGGTCGCAAATTCATAGTCATGTGTATACTTCAGTCTAAGCGATAGCGTTTGCGTATGAGATGTCGTTGAGATGGTATGATAAGTTGTACGTTGTATGAACGCTTACCGTTATGTGGTGAACATATACACCAAATGACAGTTCTCTAATAGTCAGCAATCAAATTCCAGAAAGTACTGTATTGCCTTAAATTAGCGTTCCAAACGTCTCTAATAATAAAAATAATAAAAAATAAGACAATTAGATTCAGAGTAATTTATTTTAGAACGAATAACAACATGCAGGAATGTCAAAAAACACAGCAGTTGGCCATTGCTTTTCGATGGCCATCATGCATGCGTCTTAAGTAGCATAGTTTTGAATATATATATATATATATATATATTTATATACCAAAGATGAAATCCTATTGGTCGAATCATGGTCACGTGTTGTTCAACAAACTTAGTGTTTCGTTTTGCCGAGGGAAACATGCATTGCACTGTTTCCCTCTGACGTCAACAATGAAGAAGGAAACAGTGCAATGTTTCCCTCTGACGGCAGCTTTAATCATGCGTTGTTCACGTGAATATACACAATGATTATTGCATCAGATCAAGAACTTTGGACTCTTCGGAGCATTTTGAAAACAAGAGCTTGTTTCGAGCGTGATTGGTACAAAATAGTCCATTTTCCAAAAGAAAGAATATCTATATACATATCTTCAAAGAAGGTCTTAAAAAACCCTGGAGAAATTTAAAGCTATTCGTTGTACTTGTTGGGTCTGGTGTATTTGTTTAGTTGAATAAATTTATACTTCATATATATATATATATAATATATATATTTAACAGTTATACCATGAGCTCGAGTTGTATATGAGCTCATAGCCGCTTCGCCGAGTTGGCTATTAGTTCGTATACAACGAGAGCGAATGGTATAACTGTTTTATTATATAGCCAAGCACTGTACAAGAGACAAAATTACAGCGAAATGTTTGAAACAACAAACTTCCGGCATAGGTAACTAATACTTCCGCCATGCGTAATGATGCATTACATGCACAGAGTTTCTCGCTGAGCTGTTCGGCAAACAGCTTTGAAATGTTGCATAAATGTTGCTCGAGAGGCAAAAAATGTGTTAAGCAGATCAACAAAAAAGATTAAAAGGTAACTTTATGAAGTCAAAAGGTGGGTCAGTTGCATGTTTATATTAGCGTTGTTGTCGTGAAAAAGGTTTTGATTTCATGCAAAAATGAAACTGAAACACCTTCGGCAGTGAAACTAAATTACTTATAATTTTTGGAAAAAGAACATGCTTTTTACTACTCCAAATGCTTATCTAAATAAAAAAAAAGGTATCTTTACTGGTAATCTCCTACGAAATGTGTGTTGTAAGCTTGATTTTAACCGTGAGTTTCTTTGTTTGGCAACAAATTAATATCAACCCGTTAATTTAGTCGGGTTTTTGAAGTAAAAAGACGTAATTTTTAGGTGAATTTTACCATTTAACATGCTAAATTGTGTATCTGTTAATGTATTTTTACACAATGTTGTTTTTGTATACATTGGTTTGAGGGTGTTGATGTTTTTCTGTATAAAAATCCGTCAATTTCAATTCTTTTCGGCAGTTTAAAAAACATGCCGCCATCTTGGGTTTTTTTTCTCTACCAGTAGGATATGAGCTGATAGCCTGGTAGTAGGGAACCAATCAGATTACGCAAAAGCTCATATCCGATAGCATGCTATATAATAAATTTATCACCAAAAATTGGGTACGGCAATGGGCACTAAATTTGCACCAGCCTATGCCAATATTTTCATGGCGAAATTGGAAAAAAGTTTTCTTGAATTATTTCCGCACGATCCGTGGTTTTGGAAACGTTTTCTAGATGACATTTTTATGATTTGGACATATGGCCGGGATCTTTTAGATCAATTTCTCACTGCTCTCAATTCTTTTCATGATACCATTAAACTTACATGGAGTGTCTCTGATCATTCTGTGGCATTTTTAGACGTATCTATATTTTTATCGGCAGGCTCTATTTTGACTGATTTATATTGTAAACCGACGGACACCCATCAATATCTTGATAGGAGGTCTTGTCATCCTAATCATGTCAAACGTGCGATTCCTTATAGTCAAGCTTTACGTGTTAGACGCATATGTAAAAATCCGGAAGATTTCAAAGCTAGAACGAGAGAGATGAAAACATGGTTTTTAAAGAAAGGTTATAAGAATAATTTTTTGGATAAACAAATGTCTAGGGCTCAACGTATTTCTCGCTCGGAGGCACTCGCTAGAAAACCGGCGAATGCTAATAGACAGCGTGTCAGTCCTTTAATTTTAGATTTTCATCCCTCTCTGTCTAAAGCTTCAGGTATTATTAATGATTTATTTCCAATATTATTAAGGTAGTTCTTCTACTAAGAATGCTTTTACGTTAGCACCATTTGTTTCTTTCCGTAGACCTAAAAACCTTAAAGATCGTTTAGTTAAGGCAAAAATTCCTACACCCATTCAATTGAATTCCAGCCCTAGGGGAATGCAACCTTGTGGTAAATTGCGATGTAAAATATGCAAATTGGTCGCTGGTGTGCATACCTTTCAGGACTCGTATGCTAAACGCACATATTATATTAATTATGGATTCAATTGTGATTCCTCATCTATTACTTATCTTTTAAACTGTAAAAGGTGCAACAAATATTATGTTGGCAGTACCATTAATTCATTCCGTACGCGATTTAACAATCACAAAAGCAGTTTGAACCGATACGGAAGGGGTCAACGTGGTATGCCGGGGGAACAGTTGTATGCACACTTTTTTAGTGCAGGTCATGAGGGCATTTCTGATATGTGTGTAAATATTATTGATAAAACTAATTATTCTAATCCTACCGAAAGAGAAGCGTTCTGGACTTTTAAATTGAACACATTTGTTCCCAAAGGATTGAACTTACGTGATTTTAATTTATTCTAGTTTAAGCCTATAAAAGCAGACTGTTAGATATATCATATGCTTTTCTGAAGAAGGGGCTGTGCCCCGAAACGTCAAAATAAAAAGGTTTTTAAATGTTCCTGTCTTACGACTACTGATTTAACTATATATATATATATATACAAAGTATGAAGTATAGTTTTACCTTAAATCTTCGCTATCTATATATCTATATATGGTATTGAGCACTCTCTAACATTTCGTGAACCAAAACTCACTTATATATAGTTAAATCAATATATATATATATATATATATATATATATAGTTAAATCAATATATATATATATATATATATATATTGGTTGATGTGCATCGTTCTAATATGGTTACTCCGACTGACGAACCATACCGGTCAAGTAGAGAAAACTCTCTCTCTATATATATATAGTGTAATAGTTGTTCAGAAATAAATGTTATCTAACTATTAATTCAAGCTATAGAAAGATCTGAATACATGCATCCGATACGTATATTAACCTATATGCTTCATGTGTTTCTTTGCATGAATGTATATAGGAAAGTATAATTCACTACATGCTTGAGAGATTATACACTCAAACACGCAAGCGTTTGGTTCGTAATGTAGATATTAGAGAACATAATTTTTCATGCACATGTACATTTACGCAGAAACAAATAATCAGACTCACCGTAGAACGATGCACCTCAACCAAAGACCAAGGTCTTTCGGAAAAGATCCATAATAAATTAACAGACACCTTGCTAGATTATATAATCTCGCTTTATGATGAACAATTTAGAAGGTTCTTGACCTATTTAACATATTTAGTAAGAATACAAAAACACTGCAAGTATTTCCTGAAGGCACAACAGTTGGTAATTTTCTTTTGTATAGGCCAGATGTTTTTTTATCTTATCAGTTGCCCAACTTAAGTTTACGATATTTTTGAACCCCGATAAAGAAATTATGAGTGAATATTGCGACAAAGAAATAACGATGTAACGTTTTGACTGGTAGCGTAGTCTTGAGAAAGACTGCATGTTAGTGGTGGTGGTATAGTGACAGACGTGTTGACGGATTTATTAGCGGCGCTAATTGACATTTCTATTGTTAAAAGTGAATATAGATTTCTAAATAGTTCTAACCGAGAGCTCGTAAGACAAAAGAGAAATTCGATTCGCGAGAATTTATTCGCAAGTGGAAAACCGGTGAAATATTTCTCAGGTTCACCTATATTTATGTGTCTGGTTATTAGGTCATGGTTGTGTAGGAGTTGTGGTTATGTGTGAGAGTGGTGGAGGTGTCGGATGGGTGGTTGGTGTTGTTAGTCTGTCTGTTGTTCATATTGTTTGTCGGTTTGTTAAAATAACTAAAATTGACGGACTTCACAGTTTATTACACAAGACTCGAATTAACCTATGGGAATGTAGCCGATACTTTTGCTGGAAAAATTCGCGGCTTTGAATAGGTCTTTGACAGACGTACCTTTGCCTCTCGCCCTATCCCCCCTAAAAAAGACAAACAAAAAATATTAACTGAACAAGCCAAAAATCTGGAACGCTAATGGTGCAGGCTATGCACAGGTGTATATTCAGGCTGTATATACACAGGCTAGCTATGCACTGCATGAACGGCTTATAGTCTAGTTGAGTGTTTAAAGTGGCAATATAGTGGGAAAATGCCAAAGTATATACGAAGAAAATTTTTAGTTTATTTGTAACAAGTAAATCATTTTTTATCAAAAAAAATAAATCGAATTGAAATATTTTTTTATTTTTGAATATGTTTTTTACAACGTGAAAATATGATTTTTGCGCAACAAACTACTTAAATATATCACCACATGAAGACTTTTCAGGTTTTTTTTCGGCCAGTTTTTTTATTAAAATAGCGGTTTTGAAACGTTACAACTTTGCGAGGTTTTAATATTTTTCACTGAAACCTTCGTGGGTTGCTAGTTACATACGCTCTTATTAAAACATGTCAGCGCTTTTTATAAGTTAGAGATTTTCTATTTTAGTCCGTTATGAATTTAGAAAATGTGATTTAAGTTGCGACTACGATACAACATATATAGTCATTAAAAAAAAAAGTGGTCTGGAAACTCAGTTAAAGTCTTTGTTCTATCGTCTTTGTTCTATCTTTTTGTTCGCCTTTATGCAGATTTGTGCATGGTGCACGGTCACTAAACCCATTGTATTTTAGTGTAATGAAGGAATTATCCAATAGCAACTTTCAGTTCAATCACTCAACGGTGCTATTTGTTTTGGTAATAGCATGGTTTCGAGTGCAAAATGAAAAACACACACACGAGTGAGTTTTTCAAAGACTATCAAAATATTATTTATTTATTTATTTTATTATTTGAGGTCTTTGTAAAATTCCCTTCAATTACTTATTAATATAATATACATGAAAATGTTAGACAAATGTTCTTTCAACTACGAGCTTACGTACCACTCATTGCTCCATTTCTCGAAGCTTCAGTGGTTTAACACTGCTTCGCTTCGTTCACTAAACGTTTTACTCATAGTATCTAACCTCCTCTAGGCTTCTTGCAGGCACTTTAATGCCAATAGTAAAGCAAAATTCACTCTGACTGTATTTCATCGAAATGTTCTTCCATATGCAACGCTACGTTTTGGTCGCCATATTGGATTTTCTCGTGAAGGGAAAACCATCCTTCAAAATCCACATAAGCATTTCATTGGCTTTCCGGTAGTTTCCTGTTGTTTATTAGCCAATGAGAATGCTTAATACTCATTGAAATTTGCACTATGTGTATTACACCTTTTCTGCACTGTATTACACTAAAATTGCACTCTTTTCGACCAATCAGGACACAGTAATTTTGTCATGTATATTATATTATTAAAATATTAATAAAAGGTTATAAACCTAAAATAAAGGACGTGTAAGGTACGGCATAAACCGCAGCTCATTTGTAAACCACTTTGAAGTTTGCCGAGTTTCCGGGCCATAATTTCACAAATCTTTGTTATTTTAGATTTTAGAGGCACTGGTGAAACAACGACTTTCTTGCACGTAAGTTCACTCAGTGTGTTTTTGTTTTTATTATTATTATAAATCATCTTTATACAGTGTGTTTTTGTTTATAAAGTTCATTTCTCGCCAACGACGTTTTTTGCCTCAAAGTCAAAAGAATATGATGAATCTAACCTGAGTATTAACAAGTTTTATTATATGGCTGAGCTTGTTTTCAGGTCAATGCGCCAAATGGTACACGCTGATTGGTTCCTGAGAGGTCCGGAAAAAGTGGCGATGCCCTCCCGGCACTGTGGGAGGGCATTACGTCTTCTTAAATGACCTGACGTTTTGGCAAGAAAAATTTTCATTTGATTTGAATGAAAATGAAACAATAAGATATATTCGTTGGAAAATTTTGAACAATAATACGTCCTGAAACAGTGTCTTGTCTTTTTTTATAAAAAACTTTTTATTTAAAAGCGCGGGAAATGGAAGCCTAACTAGTGTAAACATGAAGCGAAACGAACAAGCTCAAAAGTAAGGACTACAAGTATTAGGTAAACGGCAAAATCTGAAGACGAACGTAGAGCTATAATAAAAGATAAGAAAACAAACAAAAATCCATATAATAAAAGGCTTATTTACCTCGTTTGTTCGGTCTGGACTGGAAAGCATTTGCCTTCGATTTTTCTCGCACAAATCTCGCTCCTTTGTCGCTCAGTCTGTACGAAAACCTCAGGCAAATACTTTCCCGTACAGACCTCGCACTCGGTTAATAACCCTTTATAGTGTTTCCGAACAATATATAGCGTCACAATAGGGCCGTTTTTAAACGAGAGACAATAAGTCGCGACTTAATGGACCTTTTACCTTTTAGGAAAAACCCGCAATGCATTGTGGTAGTTGGGTATCAATTCACTTCCAGGTGAAATGGCTGCCGTGAGGCGAGCACTTTTACTTGGAAGAATAATTGATTAGTTTTAACCGCTTTTATCTTTCGAGAGTAAACTTTACTTATTGCAGCATAACTAGGGGGGTATTTACTACATTCTGTGGAAAAGGTAATGAAGTTACTGCAGTCGTTGTCGAGAAAGTCAATTCAGAGTGATCGACTGAGCGAACACGCTTCGAACAAAAACATTTATGAAGAAAGGTCTGTGCAAGCGTTTGCAGGTGAGTAAGCTTATCAAGTGGCGATCAATAAAATATTTTGCTATGTGGATATTTGTTTGTAGTTTATCTGTACAGATCGTGTCGTTTTTTGCAATTGTGCACGTCTCTTTAATGCCTTTTTGACTCACGGATACTCCGTAGGAGTATTGGGAGTATATGCTATCACTCGACTTTTGCATATAATCCTCCAGCCTGCTTTGCGCGCTCTGTTCTAAAACCAGA
The DNA here is from genome assembly GCA_035771165.1 of Paragorgia papillata. Lineage (NCBI taxonomy): Eukaryota > Metazoa > Cnidaria > Anthozoa > Scleralcyonacea > Coralliidae > Paragorgia > Paragorgia papillata. Next base: position 679,442 of record JAWNZC010000183.1, read on the forward strand.
TAAACCGGTTTAGTCCGCCTGCGGTATCTACTTCTATCTACTACAGTACTTCGAAAGCTAGGAGGTGAGTTTGTTGATTTCTTTTCATGTGTTTTTGCCGTTTAATAGCATATTACTAGCTCCATCAGTGTATTGATGTTTACTGTTTCTGCAGTTTAACCGTTTGTTTCATGATGAACTCGTAGTTCACTTGTTGTTTCACCGTTTCTGCGGTTTACACGAGTCTGTTGTCGATCATTCGTTCTATTGCAAACATTTGTTCATGCTTCATTTCATTACCACACATTGGTACTTCTGTAGATAATTATTTAACAGCATCTAAAATGAAGAATGTTGGTGTATGGGGAACTGATATTGAAGTATTAACTGCAGCTTCTTTATATTTTGCACAGACATTTATGTATATACAAAATTTGGAAATAATGACAAGTGGGCAAAATTTTCCAGAACTATGTTAAATGAGCCATTACCCATTGATAACCATGCGATTTACATTCAGAATAGTAATAACGTGCATTTTGATGTAGTGCAAGATGTTTCCCAAGAGCTCATTCCAAACATAACCTCTAAAACAAAACCTGTACACGATTTCACAAGTAAACTTTCCATAGTAAAAGCAAAAAGAGACTTCCTATGTCAACATTGGAAGCTAGGCTCCTTTCTCACCAATTATATCACAATCCTAATTATCATATAAATGTAAGGAAAGCAGGTGTTGATTATATTCAAGCTCATCCAGAACAGTTTATTGACAGTGTTACTGATAAGTCTTGGGCAAACTATATTAAGGATGTCAGCTCAAGGCAATTGGTGTGATGCTCTTATGGTACAGGCAGTTGCTGATGCTTTGAATTGTATAATTACTATTACTGAGTCAGCTGTCAATTTCAATGAGACAACTGTTGTTCATCCTCAATATCATAAAAAAATACCCCAAATTATACATCTAAGGTCATTTGAATGAATTTCATTATGTCTCAACTGTAAGTGTGTTGGGCAAAAAAAAAACACTCACGGTTCGAACTACACTATTTCTTTACATTGTCAAACAAATGTGTTTTCTAGTGGTTTTAGCTGTGCTTGCTTGCGTATCCGTGAGTCGTCTCATTGAGACCTTTGATTTCGCTTATTGAGACTGACAATGTTTGGCCATGCTTCTAGCCTGCGTAGCAGGCGTTACTGGATTGGGGGACTGGGGAGAGGGCTTAGAAGTAACGCCTGCAGTGGAGCTCTTTGGTTTTGAAAAACTCGTTCGCTGACGAACGGGATTTTAATTATTGATTACGCCGAATGTGATTCGCTTAGCGCCCAGAATCTGTCAATCAAGAAGGTTTAGTAAGTAAAATTAATAATTTCAATTCTAATTTTCAAACAAAGCTGAAACGATTATCAAAGGAAATATCTAAATTAACAGCATCTTGCTTTTACGATTTGATCAAATGAAAATGCTGAGTATCAGCCTCCTACTCCCATCCCATTCAACTAAGTTTTATATTTAAAACCTCCATGCAAGAGTTATATATCTTAATAATAGGAAGTTCCTGAATTTGATTTTGAAAGCGAACACCGTGAGACGCTTTGCTTTCACATGTCTCTGTCAGCCATAAAATTTCTGAAAATATTTCCGAGCGAATACCGTGGGACGCCATAAACATTTCCGTTCAATAACGGTATACCTTTCACTCAACTGTTTTATTTTGGTAAACACTCGCTGTCATTACTGTTCTTCTCATAAATATTCGTTGCCATTGATAGAAACAGGGTTACTCTACCATTCACACCTAATTTTATAAATTTCCAGTCCACAGTTTGAGAAATATTTGTGAGCAGACACCGTGGGACGCCGCAGACATTTCCGTTAAATAATCACTGCTATTTATATACCTTTCACAACTATTTTATTTTGGTAAACACTCGCTGTCATTACTGTTTTTTTCATGAATATTCGTTGCCATTGATAGAAACAGGATTACTCTACCATTCACACCTAATTTCATACATTTCCAGTCCACAGTTTTAGAAATATTTGTCAGCAGACACCGTCGGACACTGCAGACATATTCCGTTAATATTAATATTAATTTATCCCTTCCACAGATTTGCGACCAACTCTCAGTCTTTTAACTCCCTTTAATTGTACTATAATTGTTTTTATACAAAGATAATTATTGAAATAATAATTTACGCGAAATTTTACTGAATTAAATACCATGGATTTTGAAATATTACAATTAATACAAAAAGTTAATTTAATAGCTTCAGACATCATTGGCCGCTCGAGATCATATTTCATTTGGGGGTGTTTGACAAAACCAAAGAGCTCCACTGCAGGCGTTACTTCTAAGCCCTCTCCCCAGTCCCCTCATCCAGTAACGCCTGCTACGCAGGTTACCATGCTTCCGATCAGACGTTCGATAAACAATACCCCTACTACAATACCTTATTATGCTGTTAATGTTGTTTCTCCTTGAATCAATTGTTATGCACCTATCAATGTTAAGCCCCAGGGTGGGACTTCCCAAGACAGGGAAATTTGACTTTCTTGACAAGCTCAAAGGATGGGACACATAAAATGATCTTAATATTATATTTTAGCACTTGATATTTCCCAGGGAGGGGTATTTTGACCAACAAGGCTATTCTACTGCAGGGGAATTTGACAATTTTCCCCCACAAAGTCGATATCCCTGTGGGTTGCCCCCCCCCTGGGGCTTAACATTGATAGGTGCATTTATATTGATACAATGGTGGAACCACGGAAAAGTTTCTTTATTTGACATAAATGTTTGCCCCCTGGGTAAGGAATTCGACGTAAATTTTCAAAAAATGTCAAATCCCCCTGGGTTTGATCGTCCCCCCTACCCAGAACTTACTAAATTACTTGGGAGGAGACGAATCAAGAGTCAAGATACAAAGAAAATAAGCAAAACAACGGCTGCAAAACTCGCGAAAGCACTTTTGAGTTGCAGTTCTTGTAAAAACCTGAATTTTTGCTCACTGGACAAGCTTAGTTTTCGGGCCAAAACAGAACCAAGACATTGCTAGTAGGGGTATTGTTTATCTTACGTCTGATCGGAAGCATGGCCAAACTTTGTCAGTCTCAATAAGCGAAAAAAGGCATTAAAGAGACGTGCACAATTGCAAAAACGACACGATCTGTACAGATAAACTACAAACAAATATCCACATAGCAAAATATTTTATTGATCGCCACTTGATAAGCTTACTCACCTGCAAACGCTCGCACAGACCTTTCTTCATAAATGTTTTTTTTGGAGGCGTGTTCGCTCAGTCGATCACTATGAATTCACTTTCTCGACAACGACTGCAGTACCTTTTCCACAGAATGTAGTAGATACCCCCTAGTTATGCTGCGATAGGTAAAGTATATCTTTACCTATCGCAGCATAACTAGTTTCGGCAGTATATCTAGCCTAAGTTACTATATTTCGATTGTTGTTTCTACACTGCCTACGCAGCGCGCTACTTTTATACCACAATGCATTGCGGGGTTTTCCTAAAAGGTAAAAGGTCCATTAAGACGCGTCTTATTTAAGTCGCGAACACACACATGTATAAATGGTCAATTTGTTCGTGACCAAAATAAGTCGCGACTTATTTGCTCTCGTTTAAACGGCCCTAATATCTCCCGAACCTGACATCTGACCAGAAGCGGTAATTTTAGAAAAGACAGCATAAAGCAATTCCGCAATTTTCCTCAATTAGTTGCTCTTATGTACCGTATTTAATACTTATTCTAACAGATACCCACTATCGAATACACGCCTCCTCTCTGATAAACGCCTTGCACTCTAATAAACGAAATGGGTCAAAAGAAATATACAATGGTTAACTTTTTGCATTACCTTTATCCTGAGTTCTGATTGGTCAACGCATGCACGGTCCGTAAAACTGCGTATCCGGACCACGGTCCGTCTTTTTCCGTATCTGGACCGCTGTCCCGGATGTTGATTTTGCTCGCGTGAATTTCTAAGGTTTTCACACTAAGTTTGATACAATAATTATCGAAAAACTTGAAATAGCCATATAATAAACGCTTTATTGACCTCGTTTACTCGGTCTGTACGGGAAAATATCAGACCTCGGTTTCTTTTGTACGAACCTCGCCTGCGGTTCGGTCCGTACTGTCAAGACGTCGGTCTGATATTTTCCCGTACAGACCTCGTTCTCGGTTAATAATCTCTTAGTATACTGAAAATCTGCGTGCTCAACCTTACAATCTACTACTACTACTACTACTACTACTACTACTACTACTACTACTACTACTACTACTACTACTACTACTACTACTACTACTACTACTACTACTACTACTACTACTACTACTACTACTACTAATAATAATAATAATAATAATAATAATGGCATTTATTTAAACACGATAAAAACTTACAGCATAGCTGATGTGGTCGTGTATTTACATGTCCTAAATAAAAGTATTAATATTACATTTTATCTTACTATCCTATTCTACTAAGATCTCCGGTCTCAATTTCAGTTCTCCAAGAATGCTATAGGCCTGATTCTTTCAAGGACATTTCTCATTCGGTTGTTGAGGATGCACATGACGAACTTTTTGCCATCAACGACGACGAGTTTGATGATGATGAAATTAAAATCTTGTGATTCACTTGTGTGAAATTGTCCTAACATTTTCTAGTTTTAAGGTTGAAATATTAAATTTTGAAATACACGACGTCTCTCTCTAATAAACGCTTTTCTCTAATAAATGCATGCCCCCCTTCAGAGCTTATTTGTTATTAAACGCCCAGGGTGTACACGTCTTTTGGAATAACTATGGTAATTTAAATTTTGCGCCCAATCCTGGTATATATACGCAATGCTTGCACTCTATCTTTTATACACTTTATGCATGCATTTACATGTTTTGATTACTATTTTTCTTGGCCTATTTCTATGTTCCAATTTGTTTAGGGAATGGATTACTCGGGCACCCCGGCAAAGTGTTCTTCGAGTGTTCACGTGTCTTCGTATGTTAGTCAGGGATCAAAGTTACCAAGTAAGTTCGAATTAATAATTTTCAAATCGTGGAAAAAACTAATTAACAATTGAGAGGAGAATTTTTTCCATGTCACGTATTTTTTGCGAGACTTGCTCAAAACCCCAGAACGTTTTGGCGAAGCGGACGAGGTTAATAAGAAGTTTATTATATTGCATTTTGAAACAACATACCTTACATTACCTTGTCATCATGCGTACTTTATAGTCAATTTAGTGTGACTTCGAGCGTGTGACATAAACTCATCGTTTTCAATGTTGTTGCTCTTGTTGTCATCGCTTTCGGAATCCTAAAACTCGCTTCCAGATTGCTCATCATCCCACTCATACATAATTTAGTCATCCGGTTGTTCAATTCACAATTTTTTTGCGGTTTCCTTTCGTTGTTTATAGTTGCAGGCTGGCAAAATCCGTAATTACGCGGTCGTTACAGAAAATAATCGACCGGCACGTGACGCGTCTCGGCCAATAAGAACACACGATTTCAACGGAAGTAACTTGTGCCATATAATAATCCGCCATATTTGCGGTAGTTAATGCAAAAATTTCTCTTGTTCAAACAACATCGTCTTTTTGGCGTACCACTCAAAATCTCTTTATTTTAGCATTATTGTATGTGCAGTTCATACAGTCAACAAAGCGTGGGGTCCATTTTACGCGCGTGTAGAAAAAGCGAGGGAGTTGTAAAATGTAATGGGAAAGAGCATATATATATATATATATATATGCGTCGTAGGGTGTCATGCGGTAAGAATTGTTGGGCACTGGTGACTAACAATGAAGCAATCAACTAAATTTTAGACTATTAAAATGTCTATATTTCGCGGAACATGCTTATAGATAGCGAATAGGAAATTGAGTACCAGGGCTCGCGCGGTCATGGAGCAAAACATGGAGGCTCCGAACAAAGCTTTCATTCTTGGGCGCCTCCATGTTGTTTTCCTGCATGAACGCGCGAGTCCTGGTACTAAATATCTTTCTCGTTATCTATCGACGAATAGATATCTAGTAGAGTAGCCAATCAAGAATTTGCAGTAGTATATACTAGTAAGTTTATATTAATTCTATATATGTTTGTGGATACAATACGTATATTTTTATTTGCATGCAGAGTTCTTTGCTTGTTGACTCAGGTCTTCATGAAAGCAATATACTATCTTTAATTTACTGATAATTGGAAATTTTAGACATCGACATGCCTCAAAACACCGGATTATTTATTTTAAGTTTTACACAGTTCAAGAAGAAACTTTATTATATAATTATACTTTTTTAATTATCAAAAATATTCCGTTAGACAGATCTTGCTTCACTCTTTCACTACCAGATTTCTTCCGTTGACGAGTAAAATCGTCTGGTGTTATCCAGAGTAACCATATACTTAAATAATAAAAGTCGTCTGTAATAACGCATGGTAGAGCGTTCCCGTGACATAACAGATATGTGTCATGTGGTGCAAATGATCTAATCAGAAGTCTGAAAATACATCCGAGTACGAAAATTGAATTTTTAACAATTATTCACTAAAGTGGAGGTGAATAGTACTGGATATTACTACACTATATACACCGACACTGTTTTAGTATATATCTCGTAAATGAAATAACAAGTTTAACATTCTTATATTTTTCGGTATTTTCATGCAAGACAGGGCTGCTAGCATGCAACTTGGCGTACTCGATATATTTTTCAACAAAACCGTTTTTATAACTTTTGGATATATAAACCCTTTACTGCTGGCCATAGTTGCCTTTTGGCAACTTATTAGCTAATTTTACTCTGACTAACGCCAGACAATTTTACCCGTCAGGTGGAGAGCTTCCGGAAACCTGGTCAATAAAGGGTTAATGGATAGAAAATTTTAAAGAAACATACCTGCATGTGGACACTCTTCTACTTAATTTTGTTGACTTTTCTCGTTATTCTACTACATCAGCCTTGTTTATCAACAAAATCTCCTGCTTCTGGAAACAAAGCAAAACTGGACGGCATTTTATTTTGCGGGCAGGTGAATAGTGCAGGATATGAGCTAGAGGTACAAATCAGATTGCGCGAAAAGCACTATCACCTGCGAGGTATATGCTAATAAATGCATTACGTAAATGATAATCATGTAAATCATGTTACTGTATTTCGTTTTATATAGCAATTGTTCTTCAAACTTGGCGGTGTGAAGATACTGGCCAAGGTATTAAACTTTTAAGTTGACCACTAATACTAAACTTTCATCTCACGATTTCCTGCTTTAACGCTTCGAGCGAAGACCGTTTTTCTGAGAGAAACGTGAATTGCTACCCGGCAAAAACTAGTTGAAACAAGCAATTTAATTTATAGGTTGTTTTAGTTGCATTCATTTAACCAATTATTTAATGTTACGATTGTAACAATTGATAATTTATTTGGTAGCCTGCGAATTCTGCAAATGCTGTTTGGGACCCAAGATTTAAAAAAAATTGGGCCGTTTCTTGCCCCCAGAGCCCCTTAGAAATGTATTGTCACAGTAGCAGACACTATATATTATCTGCGATACCTACAGTATACCTATACCCACGAATTTTCACAACAATGGGACGTCAAATTTAAACTGTTGGCCTGTTCTGATGAACAGAAGCCTGCACGCCACTGTTATATTTGCGACATATTTTGGAAAAACCGCAGTAAAGACCTACCTAATAAGAACGATTGAACGATATTGGCTATAAGTAACCAATCACATTGTCGATTATCAATTCGTTCCCATGCATGTTCCCATCACTGATTAGGGTTAGGGGAAGGTGTTGGGTTAGGTTACCTAAACCAATCAGAAACCTTCTTAATATAGGTAGGTGATGACCCAAAAACCGCGAAAGACTCGACGGTCCCTTTGAGTCAACCTCGTACCCAGGAAAGAGCCTGGGAACGAGATTTCCTTTGAGTCTTCCTATTTTATCTCGACTCTTGGCTGTTCTAAGTTTTCGCGGCATTACGAAGCAAAATTTGACCTCACTTTTTGATTGGCATTCACCAATTGCCACCTCAAGGTTAACAAAATTAGTAAATTAAACAGATAATAAAAAATGTAATAAAGATCCTTTCATTATTCTTTTCGTCCAAAAGTCCCGTTTCGGACTCGAAAGAGTTATTATAACAATAGAGTTGATGTTCGCAGGCATTTGTTTGCAACAAATATTTACAGAACTCATAACTTACATGTTACTTGGCAGAAAAACGCAACATTTGTCATCAAAACAATCTTTTCTCCAAAGTTTTGACAAGAAAAGTATACAATTCCATAAACATCAAACCAAAAGTGATTTAGAACTGTTAAAACGGATAGGCTCAGATCAGCGGGCTAAAATATATTTTAGCCCGCCCGCTGAATTCTCCATTTTAGCCCGCAAAATACACTACAATGCCCAATATATGTAAATTATTTTCTTGCTATTTTTCTTATTTTTCAATAAAAAATAATCTTATAACAATTTGGTTTATTTTCTCAAAATAAGAAAATTTTGTTCTTGTTTCAAGAAATATTTTCTTGCTAAGAAAAAATTTCTTGTCATTCTCCCAACTAAAAAATTTCTTATTTCAAGAAATAAAAATCTTGAAATAAGTTTATTTTTTCTTGGATTAAGATTTCTTTAAAGAAATAAATTCTTTTAAGAAATAATTTTCTTGGATTTTCTTACTAAGAAATTTCTTATTTCAAGAAAAATTTTTCTTGAAACAAGTTTTTTTTTCTTGAAACAAGAAAATGATTTTTTGCTGTGTAAAATTCTTCCTTTAAAAAGTCCTTTAACTTTTGAAGCGATTGCAAATATCGACGGAAGACTATTTGGAAGATGCAGAAGGACAATTCACAGTAGACATATTAAAGGAAATGACAAGTAAGTTTTCATTTTTTCTGATTCTTCTCTTTTTAAACATTTTGTCGGCGACTTGTGTTTGATTCTTTCTCGGTCAAGTTAAGCTTCGTTCACACACTGCGATTAATCGGGTCGATTTCTGGTTTAGATACATGTTAAGGAATGAAGGATAGGAAGAAGATTAACGACAATAAGCCCTCAGATCACTCCGCTGGCCATTCCGCTTTCTTAACATGGAGCTAAACCTGAAGTTGGCTCGATTAATCGCAGTGCATAACCATGCTATGAACGTACTACCTTCATCTGATTGAAATTTGACCTAGGCCACATGTGAGAAGAGTACTTTCAGTTTGACTGTACTCTTTTTGCCTCATGTATCCAGGCGTCGTTTGGGGGAGGAGGTTGTCGCGCGGAGGGGCTACTCCTTGCGCGCTCCGCTTTTCAATGGCGCCTGGGTACGAGGCAGCGTGTATATAGTAACACTGGACCAATGCCGACTTGGACTGGCGATTTAGAGATTTTTTTTCTTTGAACAATGGGCAGCCATTCTTCTACAATACCCATCCATTCTTCCAAGGAAAATTGGCACAATAGCCAGTCTAAGTCTGGACTTATGGGGGATGGCCTGTACTGAACCTCTAAAGAGAACTGTTTATAGATATAGCTGATAGGGTTATCCAGTACGGAGTTAGTTGAGTTCAGTCTAGTCACATTAAATAGGGCATATTAACTAAGACATGCAAGTATTTTAACTAAATGGCCTAGGATTTTTTGGGGGACAATTTAAACATTTAAAAACCAAATTCGGACCAGTTACTAAAACACAGCAAGGTCTTTCGGTTGGAATTGAACCCACGACCCTGCCATGCTAGTGTATAGTGCTCAGGGCCCGGTTGCATAAAACCTACACTTAAATATCCTCTTAAGTGACACTCTTTGGATGCAGCGAAGTGTACATTTATCGGCATTGCACAGAACAACCTATCGTTTTCGAAAGCTGTGGAATTGTTTGGGAGTTCACGTTGCTTAAAGCCTTTACTGACTGACATAAGTGAAAATTGCTTCACGTAAATTTACCAGACTTACTGAGGTACCGTATGTTTACGTGAGAATTTTCGCTTGTGTGTTACTTGGAAAAGATTTATGCGACGTGAAACCGTGAATGATTCCACAATTCGTACACTTTCGAAAACGATAAGTTTCTCTGTGCGACACCGATTATAATCACAGTCATTCAAAATATTGTCTGGAAACTCAGCTAAAGTCTTTGTTCTATCTTTTTGTTCGCCTTTATGCATTTTTGTGTACAGTGCACGGGCACTGAACACATTGTATTTTAGTATAATGAACGAATTATGAAATAGCAACGTTTCAGTTCAATCACTCAACCGTGCTATTTAAATATTAGTAAACCTAAAACAAAGAATGTGCACGGTGTAAGGTACGATTCAACATAAAAATTATCAAATATAATGATATGCTCTTTGAAGTTTGCCGAGTTTCCAGACCATATCTCGATTGACTATGACCCAAACAGTCCGATTTAAGGTGGCTCCGACAGTCTAAATAATGAGAAATTACGTATTTTCTTCATAAAACGTTTTGCACAGGTCTCATGAGCTTCATTTTAGTTCATTGCATATCTCTAGTGGGGGTCTATGTTTTGAACTAACTCAGTCTTTTCAAAGCTATTACTAGTTTTAAAGCAGAGAAAAAAATTTAATGTTTATGTGGTTTTGCATAGATATTTGTCAAAAGCTACCTGCAGATGACGAGAAACGGGAATGGCTGGTTGCATGTGGCATTCATAAGGTACGGTGGTACGAGAAACTCTTTGAAACTACTATACTTCATTTACTTATTGCATTTCATATGCACAGTTATTTAATAAATAAATAAATAATCATATGATAGCGAGTACAATTACGGTGATCTACAAGTGATATTTGAAAATTTTGCCAAAATTGCACGAGCCCTTAGGCGAGTGCAATTTGGCATAATTTTCAAATATCACGAGTAGTGTAAATCCTTAATTGTACGAGCAAAATCATATGATTACTCATTTATTATATGCATGACAAAATTACGACACGTATACGCTTCGTACTCACTCACGCCTTTAAAAACATCTTGTTTCATTACTTCACAAGAAACATTTTCACTCTGGGTGTTCTCTTTACTCATTTCAAAATATTTACATGGAATTTTTAGTTCATAGTGTACCACAAGTCGTTGGAAATGTGAAAACTTTCCATTGCAGAATTGGCCGCAATTTTGAATTTTATTGTCAGATCGTTCCCAGGGCCTTCTCTATTTTTATTAATTGTACTGCAGTACAATTAATAAAATAATTGTACTCCTCTCAACCAATCAGAATGTAGTAATTTTGTCATGCATATAATAAATAAATAAATTATTATTTGATGAATATTTTTTATTGATTATTTAAAGGGCCTATGAAACGAAAATTGAGTGTGTCTTATTTGAAAGAACACTTAAAATGACAAAGTAACATCTTTCGCAGTTTTTCGTTTTTTTATATATTTCAGTTTGTTTGGTATGCAAATTAACATCTTGACGTCACATGTGCATAATGACTTATCGGAGAAGGTTACATATCGTTGCTGTCAGTCAGTCAGTCAGTCAGTCAGTCAGTCAGTCAGTCAGTCAGTCAGTCAGTCAGTCAGTCAGTCAGTCAGTCAGTCAGTCAGTCAGTCAGTCAGTCAGTCAGTCAGTCAGTCAGTCAGTCAGTCAATCTGTTTCAAAATCTACCAACAACGTGCAAGAACACCTTGATCAAAAGGCAAAACTGTTCAACTTTTTTAAAAATAGAGAGGCCTGGGAACCAGGCAGCCAATACCATTCCGCCCAATTCCATCCTATCTTTTCTCTTTCACGGAGTACTATATCTTACTCTCTGTCAGAATTCTGCAGTAAAAATATTCTTGCACCATCACATGTACTTTCTGAGATGGTGACATCATCCTAACGAGTGCTGATGGGTCATGAAGTGCCACTCTTCACGTATAGTACAGTGAATATAGTGCGAGTTCAATAGCAAGGAAAAGGAACGTTTGACAAAGTCCTATTCAAAGTTGCGACTTTTTCCACCAAAAATATCGGCTAAATCTCTATTGGTTCATTCGACGCTGGGTCAGGGGTTCACTCGGGCTACTGGCAAAGGGCGAAAGTCGGGTTGGGTAAAAGATACTGATTGATCGAATGCTGAATGTGGTGCATACTTCACACAGGTGAACATATTTACGATCACGACAGTTGTCAGCCACATCTGATCACTGTTAAACTACAAAGTCAGTCAGTCTATTTCGAAATCTACCAACAACGTGCAAGAACACTTTGATCAAAAGGCAAAGCTGTTCAATTTTTTGTCTAACTCCAAAAGCGAAACGAGCAAAGAGCTTACAACATACCTCACGGCTTCACTTCGTCACAAGCGGAAGTAAAATGTGCAAAAATGCAAAATCGTGACACCCAAAAAAGAAAAGGAAAAAGGAAAAAACCGAGCCGACACCCAGACTTGGCTTACCACAGTAGCCCGAGTAATGAAGCATGTAGTTGTGTTGCTCTCACAACACCAAACGTGTAGAGATTTATAATAGCAAAGATATATAACCTCTGATAACTCATTATGCACGAGTGATGTCAAGATGTATATTGAACAACCTGAAATATCTCAACAACGAAACAAGAAAAAGGAAAACTGCAAAAGATGTTGCTCTGCCAATTTAAGAGTTATTTCAAATAAGACTGACTTAATTTTTGCATTATAGGGACTTTAATAAATAAATAAATTAATTAATTAATAAAATTAAATAAATAAATAAATAAATAAATAAAATGATAAAATTATTTAAAGGGTATTGGCAATAAAAATTAAGTTTGTCTCTTTTGAAAGAACTCGTCAAATGGTATAAGAAGACCTTTTACAATTTTTCTGTATCTGTTTTGGTTTTGGAAATATTTCGACCAAAGACATCGTGCTGTCCGCCATGTTGGAATTATTTTCGATATGCATGTGACATCATAAGCAGGGTAAAGTGAAATATTTATCTTGCCAACCTTATGACATTATGAGCTAGAAACGCGATTTTGTTGCGCTATTTCCATTTTAAATTGACCCACAACATTTTAAAAGCCTTCCGTGGAAATTTGGCCACCCACGGAGTAGTTTCATCAGGTTTACCCTGCTTGTGACGTCACCAATTTCCTAGTTAATTAGACCAGATGTTACAACAAGATGGCGGACAGCACGCTGTCTTTGGTCGAAATATTTCAAAACACAAGAAAGATGGAGAAAAATTGTAAAAGGTCTTCTTATACCATTTGACGAGTTCTTTCAAATGAGACAAACTTAATTTTTATTGCCAATACCCTTTAATAAATATTTTATTTAATAAAACAATATTTCCATTAATCATTATGTCGTTTACGGCTGTGCAGCACAACCCAGTCTGCGTTGAGCGTGGAATGCTATACGTAAAATATACCCATGTGCACATAACAATGAATTGCGTAGTAAAGGGAATAATTTTAGTAAGCCATACTTACTCGCATGTAAGTCTATATAACTTGACAACAAACACTTTTTTTCTGAATGTTCTGTTTATTGATTTGAAACTATTCTTATCTAATTCATTCATAATTCTTATAAAGTTTCAAAAGAAATTAATGTTTAATCAGGTGTTGTAAATCAGATACAAATTCGTCCTGATTTTCATGAACCTTTCGATCAATTTTCTCAGCTGAAACAACTTATTTCTTAAAGATCGTTGATAAATCGTTGATAGTTTTTTTAATTAGATTTTTGAATATTCAATATTCGATAAGTCTTATAGAATATCCGATAAGTCATATAGTATATTCGATAAGTCATATAGAATATCCGATAAGTCATATAGAATATCCGATAAGTCATATAGAATATCCGATATTAAAGTCATGTAGAATATTCGATAAGTCATATAGAATATTCGATAAGTCGTATAGAATATTCGATAAGTCATATAGAATATTCGATAGGTCTTATAGAATATTCGATAAGTCAGAATATCCGATAAGTCATATAGAATATCCGATATTAAAGTCATAGAATATTTGATAAAGAATATTCGATAAGTCATATAGAATATTCGATAAGTCATATAGAATATTCGATAAGTCTTATAAAATATTCGAGAAGTCATATAGAATATTCGATAAGTCATATAGAATATTCGATAAGTCATATAGAGTATTCGATAAGTCATATTCAATATTCGATAAGTCATATAGAATATTCGGTAAGTCATATAGAATATTCGAGAAGTCATATAGAATATTCGATAAGTCATATAGAATATTCGATAAGTCATATAATATTTGATAAGTCAGAATATTTGATAAGTCATATACAATATACTATAAATGTTTATATTTTGGCCGCTCACATTGTATATTAAAGTAATAGATACAATATGTGCAGCCGAACTGTGTGGGATTTACTTATCTTACTTAAGCTACGATGAGTTTATATCATGAATACTTTGTTTCGCAGTCGTGGAAAAGGCAAAAACAAATTATTTGAACGAAGAAAAAGCTCAATTTTGAGCCAATGGGTCCTAATTAGTATGCTGTAAATCTGATACAGCATTGATGTTTTATCACAGGCGACCCAGGCAAACAGTATGCATGCTGTGACAATATGTTTACATATGAGTTTATAGACTTTATATAACTGAGATTTTTATCGACAAATAAAACATAAAATAACTGAAATAATGCAATAAAATCATACCTGGTGTTGTTTTCTACTCCATTACTGTGCATTTATTTCACTTACCCGATTCAGACTTAACCCCGCTGGACTTGCTTAAAATAAAGGAAAGGCTGGAGGCAGAGTTGCATTCCAGCCATCGACACACTGCAATGATCGATCAAATTTTCGTACAAAAACATTGCACTACGGTTTTGCCACACAGGCCACGCTGAATGATAGTCAGACTTTCTTTTCCCGCAATCCAATCGAAAGTATCGGCAGTCGTTCAAGAATTAGCGTCGCGAAAAGTTCCATCGCTCGGGTTGAAACTAACGATAAACGTCCGTGGCCTCCAAAGCGGCTACAGATTGACTGTTGGAAGCTCGGTCGAGCACTGGGCGTTAGTTCAAGCAATCAACAAGCAGGGAGAGAAATCAAGAAATTCAGTCATGAACAAATTGTTTATAGTTATTAAAGAGATTGATATTATGTGATCTTTATTCTGTGGTGTACTAAGGTAGGTTGACCAATTTGAATTTCTTGATTTCTCTCCCCGCTTGCTGATTGTTTGAACTAGCGCCCAGTGCTCGACCGAGCTTCCAACGGTCAATTTGTAGCCGCTTTGGAGGCCGCGGACGTTTATCGTTAGTTTCAACCCGAGCGATGGAGCTTTTCGCGACGCTAATTCTTGAACGACTGCCGATACTTTCGATTGGATTGCAGGAAAAGAAAGTCTGACTATCATTTGACGTGGTCTGTGTGGCAAAACCGTAATGCAATCTGTTTTTGTACGAAAATTTGATCGATCATTGCAGTGTGTCGATGGCTGGAACGCCAGTCTGCCTCCAGCCTTTCCTTTATTTTATTTTAAGCAAGTCCAGCGGGGTTAAGTCTGAATCGGGTAAGTGAAATAAATACACAGTAATGGAGTAGAAACAACACCAGGTATGGTTTTATTGCAATAGTTCAGTTATTTTATGTTTTATTTGTCGATGAAAGTCTCAGTTAAAATTATAAACTCATATGCATGTGAACACATTGTCACAGCCATACCGTTTGCCTGGGTTGCCTGTGGTTTTATTAATTAATGCTGTATCGGACTTACAGTACAACACCTGATTAAACATTAAGTTCTTTTGAATTTTCTTCATGAATTATTAATGAGTAGTTTAATACGTATTAAACACGTATGTAGTATCCGTCTTATAGAACTTTTATTCTAAATATCAAATTCTAAAGTATTCGCTGCTCGCTGGTAATATAATGTATTTATGAACGTAATTTCTATATTTTTAATAATTCTTAGTCACTGGTAATGTTATTATATTCTACGGACGTTGTGGTATTACATTGTTCTTTGTATGCTCTGATTGGATTATCTCAAAGGTAGGTTCATTATCTTAACACGCATAAATGACCGTTGTTGTCAGTAGTGTACACTGAACTGATATGACTACGATGTGGCTCCGGCCCTCCCCCCTCCCCCCGATTTTTCTTTCTTGTCAAATCACTGTCTAGAAGAACTGCAACTAACCGATTAACCAAAACAGTCAACCAAGCAAACAACCAAATACGCAAACAACCAATCTTATATTCTTATAGTCGTTTACAGGTTGTTTACATATGCATACATGCACGATTTAGGCAAATTCTAAAGAACTCAATACACTAGGATACAATAAAATCAAACGCATTAGAATACATAATTATATTATTAGGCGACCGAAAGCGGCGGCACAAATAACCCAAATTTCTGCATGGTGTTGCTTTAGAAATTACAAACAATTTTAAATTATTTCAGTCTCTCGCTGTCAGTTCATTCTAGACTATATATGACATCTAAAATATTGTTCTTTTTTGCCATATCCGCTGTTTTAATGCTAATTACTTTTTTTAATTTTAATGCATATCACGTGTATTATGTTTAGTGCACATCATGTATTGTTTAAAGGTTGCGGCTGAGCTTACTTTAAACTTCCTATTATCTTGAAAATACTGGTGTGATCATATTTTAGTGAAAGGCCAAAGGTTGTCATTGGAGAGCTGAATTGTATTGAGGTTCTTCTTCGTATCATAGAGACTTATGATATGGCTTCAAAAAAGTAAGTGTTGTAAATAATTCCAGGCATCTTTTATTCATAAGTTCAAAAGTGAACTTTTACTTTTGTTGGTTTTGTCTATAAACTTAACGCTGGACAAAAGCTGTGGGTAAGCGGGTACTACTCGTGAGAAAGGTTTACTAGTGAGGAAGGTTCAATATGAAAGCACGTTAAACACCACATAAAACAATTTAGAGCCAGTAAAGTTATAATTGGTTAGAGGAGCAGAGTGTATAGAGGAGGAAGGCATTGAGTTGCAGCAAACATTGGCCAATCTCGTAACCAGAGCCTCCAGTACTTTTATCTAGCGACAAGGAACCATCGGCTCTGGCCGTAACCGAAATGTCGAATGAGAAAACGTTGGACGTCCGAGAGAACGCACACAGAGATTCAAAGTGTTTATGAAGTGGAAAACTCTTTGGCATTCTATCTTTAATGGACAGAAGAACATGGCAAGAGCATTCATTGAGCTACGAACCTTCAGTCTGTCATGACTATTTCATTTCTGGAAAAATTTGTGCCTTTGGTAACAATGCCTAATTAAGACATTACGCAAATGGCAACTATGCACAAGAACAATGGATTTTACCATTAATGATCCATCTGCGCACTTCGTAAGGCATTGTTACCAAGAAGCCTAAATTTCTACAAAAACAAACTACTCATGGCAAATTTTGAGAGTTCATAAATTTTCAATGAATGCTTCTGTCATGCTCTTCTGTTTATTCTGTTTATTTAAAGAGATGCCACGTGTTTCACTTCATAGACACTTTAAACCAATCACCGTACTGCTTTACCTCGCTTCCGCCAGAGACGATGGCTCTTTGTCGCTGGACAAAAGGATCTCAGGCTCTGGGTACGAAATTGAACATCGGTTTACCAACAAATGCGCAGCAATGGCAGTGCATTACAGCAAGCAGTCACGACGAGAGAACAGCTGTCAGTATGTCAAGCTGGAAAGCTAATAGTAAAATCACGCTATTGATGAATATCGCAAAAGCAAAAATTTACCCTATTTTGAGGAAGGTTGTGAAAACTTGAAATTCTACCCAAGGAAAGGTTGAAAACCTAGTGAGATCCTTCCCGGAGGTTACCCAGAGGAAGGTTGAGAACTCAGTAAGATCCCACTCGGAGGTTACCCAGAGGAAGGTTGAGAACTCAGTAAGATCCCATTCGGAAGTTACCCGGAGGAAGGTTGAGAACTCAGTAAGATCCCACTCATGGAGGTTACCCGGAGGAAGGTTGAGAACTCAGTAAGATCCCACTCAGAGGTTACCTGGAGGAAGGTTGAAAACTCAGTAAAATCACACTCGGAGGTTACCTGGAGGAAGGTTGAATACTCAGTAACATCACACTCAGAGGTTACCCGGAGGAAGGTCGAGAACTCAGTAAGATCTCACTCAGAGGTTACCCGGAGGAAGGTTGAAAACTCAGTAAGATCCCACTCAGAGGTTATCTGGAGGAAGGTTGAGAACTCAGTAAGATCCCACTCAGAGGTTACCCGGAGGAAGGTTGAAAACTCAGTAAGATCCCACTCAGAGGTTACCTGGAGGAAGGTCGAGAACTCAGTAAGATCCCACTCGGAGGTTACCTGGAGGAAGGTTGAAAACTCAGTAAGATGACACTCAGAGGTTACCCGGAGGAAGGTTGAGAACTCAGTAAGATCCCACTCAAAGGTTACCCGGAGGAAGGTTGAAAACTCAGTGAGATCCTACCTGAAGGTTACCCGGAGGGAGGAAGGTTGAAAACTCGGTGAGATCCCACACGGAGGTTACCCGAAGAAAGGTTGAAAACTCGGTGAGATCCTGAGATCCTACCCAGAGGTTACCCGGAGGAAGGAAGGTTGGAAACTCTGTGAGATCCTACCCGGAGGTTACCCGAAGGGAGGAAGGTTGAAAACTCGGTGAGATCCTACCCAGAGGTTACCCGGAGGAAGGTTGAAAACTCAGTGAGATCCTATACGCGGGACGGTTGAAATTGTTTTCCTATAGAAACTGATGCCAATAAAGTTTTTTAAACTTTATTTGTATATGGTTTATATTTCCTTTTTATATCTTTTTTATAACTGTTTTAATAAATTTACTACTCTATGTTATTCCCTTTAAAGATTGGCGGCAAATTTACTGAGAATTCTTTGCTCCGATGGCAACATTAGAGAGCAAGTCAAAGTGTTTGAAGGCATTCGGATATGTTTAAGGTATATATGAAAATATGCTGTTGCTTTGTTTGCTTGGTATTAAGAGTGGTAAGTGTGCGACTTTTGCTGTAATGTAGCAGGCGTTTAGTGGAATTTCTAACTAACTTATTTAGTGTAAATTTCTCTGCTATGTCATCTGACTAGATTATCAGATGACATAAGCACCCATACTTTTGTTAAATTTTTTCCCCTCTGTAAATATCCAAGCTAGTTATTTTTTTGTGCTTGAATAAATGTGTATGTGTATGAGTCAATCATGGTGCTTTAGACGGACAAAACCTGCAAACTTCTAATGACCGTTTAGTCGCTCTAACCATTGGGCTATACCGGTAGCTTCTCAAACGAATTAATATTTAAAGAGAAAACCGACGTTAAAGTCGCGTTAATTGATAGACGTTCATTACCACGGTACCAAGACTGGTTTTATGAATTATTGAATTTGGCAAGTTTGTTTCTAGACTTGCAATCTATATTTACTGCGCTCACAGACTCAAGTATGACTTTTTTAACGCCAGGTTATTTATGGCTGAAAATATTAATAAGTTTTGTTTATACTGTGTTTTAGCTTACTGGATTCAGACAATGTAAAGTTACTTTGGTACCTGGTAAGCTCTTTCTATTCTATAAATTAACAGTACGGTATTTTATAAAATAACATATACGTACGCTGTCATGTATTGGTGAATTTATACGCGAACAGCTCGTATAAACGATAAATTCATCAATAAGTCACGTCTAAAATAAGCCCAGGGTTGAAGCTAGTCCAAAATAAGCCGCGGCTTATTGAATAATTGACCGTTTATATAAGGCCCCGTTCACATTATACCGGATAGCTTTTGTGCCGGCACGAAAACCATACCGGATAGACCTTCTGTATATACACACACAAAACGCCTGTTCCGGCACAATTTCTGTGTCAAAGCGCCGCTGCGCCGCTCCGATCTCGAAAGAGGGACATCTTTTATCGGATAGCTTTTTGTGCTGTTTCAGCTCCAATGTGAACGGAGTTCGAAATCGTTTTGGAAGTAAATAAATAGAATAGAGCGTGGTGATTGGTTGATCGTACGGCATAATTATAAAATAACAATAACAACCGATCCCATTTACTTCGGCACAATGTCGTGCCGAGTCTGTTCACACTATATACCGGATAGTTTTTGTGCCGGCACGAAAACCTATTCGGTATAGTGTGAACGAGGCCTAAGCTGTTCGCGACTTATTTAAACCGCGGCTTATATTATCCACGGGCTATTTTCTTTTGTATAAACTGTAAGCTCAATAAGTATCAAAACCTTGAAATAGCCATATAATAAACGATTTATTCGTCTTGTTTACTTGGTCTGTACTGAAGAAAATTGGGAAATTTTAAACAATAGTACGTTTTGAGGCTGTTTATAAATAATGAAATAGATGAATAACAGGTGTATATAAACCTAAAGCGGAAAGGCAGGCTAAATGGCAACATCTGATTACGAACGCATCATTAAAAGGTTGCTCACGTTAGGTAGCTGTATATTCTGGGTGTCCCATTTTGTGGAATCCGTACGTTATAGCCCTTGGAATCGTACACTATATAGGCCGCGGAATCGTACGCCACAGACATAGAAACGTGGGCTTTGAGAATGAGAATGCAAGCGACGTTTTTTATGTTTGTGATAATTTTGGCGGCTTTTTTACGACACATCCAGGAAGCAAAGCATCCCGCAAGTAAATTCGTTCGTTCGTTCGTTCGTTCGTTCGTTCGTTCGTTCGTTCGTTCGTTCGTTCGTTCGTTCGTTCGTTCGTTCGTTCGTTCGTGCGGAATCAATAGCAAGCGATGTTTTTGAAGCCAAACAGGGCACCGCTCTTTAGCACTGTGTCTGTGTTCTTTTCTGGTATTCTTAATGGCTAAGCTATTTTTACTTTTTTTATTCATCTTACTTGCCCTACAGGTTTGGATAATTGTTCAGTTATCCGAAGATGCAGATTCCAGCGATGACGTTCGTTTACTTGGTGGCATACCTCTTTTGCTGTCTTTAATTCAGTGAGTACTTGACGAGTTTCAACGAGTTGAGTTGTTTAGGATTCTGCTGAAAGGTGATAAACGTTAAACATTTTTTTTTGTATTCATAGCAAAGAACGGCTGTACTACGCTGATCAAAATATTTTGTTCGTGTCAAACGAAGGAGGTGCAAAAGCTCCGCCAGACGTGAGAATATATTATACTGTTTGGTGTTGTTTTGTTTTATTTTACTGTATTGTATTTTCTTCGTCTTGTTTGCTTGCGTTGTTTTAATTGTTCTTCTTTAAATTCTTTAATTCTTTTCTTTTTTTTCTTCTTTCTTTGTTTCCTTCTTTTCTTTTTTCGTCTGTCTGTCTGTCTGTCTGTCTGTCTGTCTGTCTGTCTGTCTGTCTGTCTGTCTGTCTGTCTGTCTGTCTGTCTGTCTGTCTTCCTTCCTTCCTTCCTTCCTTCCTTCCTACTTTCCTTTTTCTTCTTTCTTTCTTCCTTCCCTTCTTCCTTCCCATTCTCCTTTCCTTCTTCCTTTCCTTCTTCCTTTCCTTCTTCCACTATGTCCTCCCTTTCTTCTTTTCTTCCTCCTTTCCTTCCTTATTTTTCTTTTCTTTCTTTCTTCCTTCCTTTATTTCTTTATTCTCGTTACGTTGTCATCTTTTTAAATTTTAATAAAAACAAATAACTCTTGTTTTAGGTTGAAAGTGAGAGCATTGAAGAAGTACTATCTTTGAAATCAGGCGAGTGTAAAGTGAAGTCATTGATGACTTAATTCGTTAGATTTTTCACCAAAATTTAAGAGCAAACTAACAACACTAATGTACGTTAATAGTATAGTGTTTTCAGCTTGAAGTTGTTGCAGTTTCATTTGTTTTTTTGCTGTACAAGTTGTCCTAAGTAGTCAAACGTTGAAAACTCTGATCTCCAGACGGGACTAGAATACACAACCTTCCGAGTACTAACCGGACGCTTTAACTATCGAGCCACTAGAACTCAGATGGCAGACGACGTTTTTTTACGATATTTATACCTGGGAACGAGTCAAATCAAACACTAACCGTAAAGACCTACTTAATATGAACGGGTTTTCTGCTTGGCTATAAGTAACCAATCACATTTTCAACAGCGCTTCGTCGTGATGAGGTCACCATTTAAGTTTGTCCGCTTTTACCCATAATTTATGCAGTCCGAACAATAGATAATGTCTTATTTGCAATAATTTGAAAGTCAAGTTTGATTTGTTTGTCGGTATTTTGTGCTATAAATAGCAGCTCGACGGTACGCTATTGGAAATTCGTTTCCATGCCCATTACAGATTATGGTTAGGGTCTTTCAGTGGGTTAAGCGATCTAAACCAGGCAGTATACTGCAGGAAGGTGACAACACACAACATAGCACAACATAACATAACACAACACAACACAACACAACACAGCACAGCACAGCACATTACAACAACGCACAACACAACACAACACAGGACAACACAACACAACACAACACAACACAACACAACACAACACAGCACAGCACAACACAGCACAACACAACACAGAACGACAGAACACAACACAACACGACACAACACGACACGACACGACACAAAACAACAGAGAACAGCACAACACAACACAACACAACACAACACAACACAACAATAATATTTTTAAATTAGAACTTAAAAAACTTTTACTAAATAGTTAAAAAGGCTTTTATAATATTTGTATGTTAGATTTGGTAAATTGAAACTGGTAATAATGCGAGCTATTTTAATAAATTTAATTGTTTTTAGCCCAAATGAGAAGCATAGCATTAAATATGTGTATGTATATGCATGTAATATGAAAACTGGAAAATGCGGTTGAAGTTTTGTGTCAGATGAGGCAACATTGATTTAACTACCTATTTGATACTAATTTTCGCGGGGACTTCGTTTCGCGAAAATGGGAAAGGCATATTTCGCGAGATTTTATTTTGACAAAACAAGGCATAGAACATATAGCAAGGTATTAAATTTTGCTTCGTTAATTTACGTGTGATCTTTTCTCGCGGGTCTTTAATTTCGCGATTTTTCCGAAATCACGAAAATTAGTATAACAAT
The DNA here is from genome assembly GCA_035771165.1 of Paragorgia papillata. NCBI lineage: Eukaryota > Metazoa > Cnidaria > Anthozoa > Scleralcyonacea > Coralliidae > Paragorgia > Paragorgia papillata. The sequence goes on from JAWNZC010000183.1 coordinate 702,472, forward strand.
AAGGTATATATCGTACCGTACTAAAGCTTTTTGAAACATATGCTTTTAGTCTAGCCGACCTTTTTTATTAACTGGCTGGGAATTAACAATATTTACTTTTCTCGTTTTGCAGCTGCTTGTACTGCCTTGACGGAGTTAGTTCTGAATGACACAAATGCTCAGCATATTGTTCAGGTGCGTAAGCATGATATTCTTTATGAGAATCTTTCAATAAAATAAGCCTATTTAGGTAAGTTTGCAACCCGCAACATGAGAATAAACAACAACAACAACAGTGATGACGAGAGTAGAGTTTGGTACGGCGCGGTGCAGTACAGTACAGTACAGTATAGCTACAGCTACAGTACAGCTACAATACAGCTACAGTACAGCTACAGTACAGCTACAGTACAGCTACAGTACAGCTACAGTACATCTACAGTACAGCTACAGTACAGCTACAGTACAGCTACAGTACAGCTACAGTACAGCTACAGTTCAGCTACAGTACAGCTACAGTACAGCTACAGTACATCTACAGTACAGCTACAGTACAGCTACAGTACAGCTACAGTACAGCTACAGCTACAGCTACAGTACAGCTACAGTACAGCTACAGTTCAGCTACAGTACAGCTACAGTACAGCTACAGTACAGCTACAGTACAGCTACAGTACAGCTACAGTACAGCTACAGTTCAGCTACAGTTCAGCTACAGTACAGCTACAGTACAGCTACAGCTACAGCTACAGCTACAGTACAGCTACAGTACAGCTACAGCTACAGCTACAGCTACAGTACAGCTACAGTACAGCTACAGCTACAGCTACAGTACAGCTACAGTACAGCTACAGTTCAGCTACAGTACAGCTACAGTACAGCTACAGTACAGCTACAGTACAGCTACAGTACAGCTACAGTTCAGCTACAGTACAGCTACAGTACAGCTACAGCTACAGCTACAGCTACAGTACAGCTACAGTACAGCTACAGTACAGCTACAGTACAGCTACAGTACAGCTACAGTACAGCTACAGTACAGCTACAGTTCAGCTACAGTTCAGCTACAGTACAGCTACAGTACAGCTACAGCTACAGCTACAGCTACAGTACAGCTACAGTACAGCTACAGTACAGCTACAGTACAGCTACAGTACAGCTACAGTACAGCTACAGTACAGTACAGTACAGTACATGCAGTACAGTACATGCAGTACAGTACATGCGGTACAGTACAGTACAGTACAGTACATTCTCAAACTCATTAATAATTCATGAGATAATCAACCAATCACAAACGCTGAATTCTACCACGTGAAAGGACTTGAAAATACCAGGGAAGTACTGGGAAGAGGACTAGAAATGTTATTTCCAGTCCAAGGACTAGAAAATAATATCTCTAGTCCTAGGACTTGAAATATGACGCCAAGAGCCTTGGGAATAAACGGCTTTTACATCCATCCACTAATTACTAATACACTAATTGATTTGGAAATACACTAAGTGATTTTGAGAAGTCATTCAAAGGCCTCCAATTCGGACTAGACCGGGTTTTCAAGTACTCGGAATTCGTTCCAGTCCTCGGCTTCGCCTTCTTCGTACTTGAAAACCCGGTCTAGTCCTCATTGTCGGCCTTTAAATATTACGTACAGTACAGTACAGTACAGTACAGTACAGCGCAGTGCAGTATAAAGTATAGTATAAAGTATAGTGTAGGGTGGTGTGGTGTGCTGTGGTGTGGGGTGGTGTGGTGTGGTGTGGTGTGGTGTGGTGTGGTGTGGTGTGGTGTGGTGTGTGGTGTAGTGTATAGTGTGGTGTGGTGTGGTATAGTATAGCATACTGTATAGTATACTGTACAGTATACTGCAGTACATTGCCACGCAAGACAACGCAACGCATCACAACGCGATAAAACACAATTTTATTTAAAGTGGTCAAATACACGTAACTAATTGAGCCAGTTTACAGGCGATGCCATTATTTAGTTAAGTAATATAATATGAATTTTTTGGTCAATTGTTTCTTCATCTATAGACTAATGGTATATATTTATTGAGCTCATTAATATTACCCAAGAAGACGACAGGGCAAGTAGTTTCTTCAGAGGAGGCAAATGCTGTGGAGAAGCTACAGGTATTTGCAATGTTTTGAAGTAATATATTGAATTGAATTGAATTGAAACTTTATTTAAAGTGGGTTAAAATAACCTGGTTTGCAAAAGCTAATCTTACCCAAGGCCCTCTATATAAAGATATATTGAATATAAATAAATACAATTCAAAGCAATAATTTAAAAAAATAACTAAACAAGTATATACAATCATAAAATTAAAAGGAATTAAATAATGTTCTAGTAAAATGTTTAACTAAAAAGACGTTACATACAAATATTTAGAGTGAGAGAGAGAGTGAGTTCAATCTACAGACACGTGTTTCGCTGTTCTACAGCTCATCAGTGTAGCTTGGAACCCATTCCGATGTGAGAACGCCATTTTATTTATCCCTCAGCAACTGCCGGTATGACAGCCGCTTGTGGGACAATACTGGACATGCGCACATCTAGATAGCCGCGTCTTATATATACATCGCGAGTTCTGTATATATTATAAGGTGGTAATGATGTGAGAACGCCATTTTATTTATCCCTCAGCAACTGCCAGTAACAGCCGCTTGTGGGACAATACTGGACATAATCCTATAGTAAGGTTAGATATACTGCCGAAACAGAGAACGTAGGAGTCTAACGTTTCGAGCGAAGGCCCTTCGTCAGAGAGAAACGTTTCTCTCTGACGAAGGGCCTTCGCTCGAAACGTTAGACTCCTACGTTCTCTGTTTCGGCAGTGTATCTAACCTATGTATATATAAGCTCCCCATTTATATTAACCCTTACAAAATACCTTACAAACTTGTGTCATGGTGGTATAAACGCAAGTTTATTACCGGGATTTTATGGTATATGTGTGCACTTAGTAAACGATATGTTAACGTTTTCTTCCATTCAATATTGTGTCTTTTCGTTTCATTTAATTTAGAAAAACGCGTTAAGGGCGCTAAGATTTCTGTTCAGCATGGAAAGGAACCGACAATTATTTAAAATGTAGGTATAACATATGCCTAACTTTTGAATTATCAACATTATATGGTGGCTCCCTACTGTTTCTTGAAAAGTTGACAAAATTCAAGTTTGAACCTCAGAAATTGCTCATGAATATTTTGAAAAAAAATGAAACTAACGTTATGCATAGAATAACGTTCAAGACATTAAATACTTTTAACAGATAATGTGTTTCAAAATGGCAGTAAATTTACATTGAATTCAATATATTTCAAAAACGAATTCGGCGACCCCCAAATTGTTTTGCATTTAAACATTTCTTTAAATTTAAGTAATCTGCAATAGGCAGATTTAAAAAAAACCTGTAGATCCAACTTTTCTATCAAAGAAAAATTATGGTTTTCTATTTTTCAAAAAAATGAATCCGCAGTTTAAAAAAAAAAAAATCTTACTAAAAATGTTCTAATGCAAAGAAACTTGGGGGTCACCGAGCTCATTTTTGAAATAAATCGTAATTGTAAATAAATAAATTGACTAGAAATACATAAATGCAATAACCCCTCGCCCGCTTTTACATGAATTTTTGTAAATACCCCCTGATTAGAAAACATTAATGCAAGCCCCCTTGTCCTCTTTTCTATTGGGGGCCTGGAAATAGGCTACTGAGGCAGGTGTAAAAATTTTGTCAACATTTTTCCCCCAAAAACATTGAATTGATTGGAAACTACTCAAACAACTACCTGGCTGACTGCCACGGTTACATTTATGGCATTTCAAATTCCTTTAAGCTATTATTAAACAAAAGCAATTTTTTATTTCGAAATCTGAAGTGCTGAAACTGTTTTCACCTACATGTTAATAAATATTTCCAAAGTCACAAGTGGTTTTACAATAAGAAAACCATTTAAACAAAGATATTAAAACGGCAGCCACAGATAAATACAACAGGCAAGCAAACTGATATGCAATTTAAAATACTTTAGTTTAAGGACACACGAAAAAAGAAAACAAAATTAACAGTGATAGGATGTAAACAGGGAAACTCGAACAGGTTCGTGATTACTGAGAGTGGCTGCTCTATAATATTTTTACCGTTAACTTTTCGCCGGTCTTTATTTCTTCGTTGGTTTTCAAGCTTGACTATTGCTTTTTCCTCCTTTAGAGTTTCGGTTTGACGGGTTTCCTTCTGCTCAAGACGCTATTTTGCTTTATACGTAGACGTTGATTTGTTTCTGTTCTTTCAAAAGTGATATACGTTTCCCAAAAACTCCTTTCTCAAAAACTCCTTTCTCAAGTCTTTTTGTCAAGAATAAATTATGTTGTTAGTTCAAATCTTCTTGTCAAGAAACATATTGTCCCCAGTGCCGCATGCATGGTCCGTCCACACATATATACAAATAAATATTCAGATCACAGAAATTCATTCGCATTTCACGTTTGTCCACGCGTGCAAAATGATTCCACGCGTGTCGAGATTAGCACCCTCGCCGGGCTCCAGGCCTTCGGCCCCTCGGGGATTAAATGTAAATTTACGTCCATTTTGAAACGTTACTGTTGTCATAGCAAAGGCTGAAACAGTTCACTTATTAACATTATTTGATGCCCTGAACGTTATTCTATGCGTTTCACTCTTGAAAAATATTCATGAACACTTTCTGAGATTGAAACTTGCATTTTTTTCAACCTCGTTCCCAATGCCTTTTTGAAATTGGGAGGGCAGGAAAAGGCCCTACCATCGACTGGTCACAGCACCCAGAAATACTGTGCAAAATCATTCTGAGTATTGGCAGTCTCGTAGGAGAAGTTCATTGTAATGGCGGTCCATTGGTCCCGTTGGCGGTCCCGTTGAAGCTGTTTGATCATAACTGGCACAAAACTATGCATAATTATGTATCAGGAGGAATATTTAAGAAAAGCAATCAACCAATGAAAATGCAGAGTCCGCCAGCCGATGCCAGGGCGTTTTCCCGCCCTACCAATTTTAAAAAGGCCCTGGGAACCGGGTTGGCATTTTTTTTACTTTTGAAGAAACAGAAGACAGCCACCTTAATCTTTATTACTCGAGAATTGAAGACAATCAAGGCTCTTTTGACTAGAAAAGAGTTTTATATTTTCTAAAACGCTTGTCCAGAAATATAATATAGACATATAATATATAGACAACGTGGTGCAGGATCAATTTGGATCCGAATCAAAATTAGTCGGGGTCAGCATCCCGTTTACACGGTACCTGGCTATCCGAACGAGTTTTGTGTCGGCTATCCGGACTAATTTTCGTTTTGCATGCTAGGAAAGAGAACTGGTACGTTTTTGTACTGGATAGGAATTGATCCGGCACCGTGTAAACGCTACCAATCCGAACTGATTTTGATACGGATACAATATGAGATTTACAAGTGACTCGAAAAAGAAATTTATTTTGGCATTAATCTCGTTTTTGAGCTCGTTAGCTACTGCTGCAAACTTCAATGCTATTTTGGCTATTTGGTCGAATAACTGGTACAACATACGAAGGCAAAATTTGCATGCATTAACAACAGCAGTTGTAAACTCCAGTTGCTTTGCAGTGCTAATTAAAGGCTTACCGTAATTATTCGAATAAACGCCGCGGCGTTTATTAAATTTTTGGCGCTTCAGGTGCGGCGTTTATTCGAGGGCGGCGTTTATTCGAGGGCGGCGTTTATTGCAAATTTTGTAACAACAACTGTGAATTTATTAAAAAACTAAGAATAAAATTCATATGTCTTTTAAATATATATAAATATATATGAAAATTGAACTGTTCACTGTCTTATATAATGACTAAGTTTCATTCTATTTCAATGTCACTGTCTCCTTCGTGGTCCGAGTCTAACAGCTGAATAATAGGGCATGCCTCTTCAACATCGGAAGACGTGTATTCTTCAGTACATAAGTACCGAATAAACGCCGCGGCGTTTATTAAATTTTTGGCGCTTCAGGTGCGGCGTTTATTCGAGGGCGGCGTTTAATAATATTTTTGCTTGTCCCTGCGGCGTTTATTCGAGGGCGGCGTTTATTCGAGGGAGGCGTTTATTCGAATAATTACGGTATAGGCATTGAACTCTAAGTAAACTGGAACGCTAACTCCATAAGACAGACCTTATGATTGGGTGAAGTCAAACTTTCGGCCGCTGGGGGTAGCCATGCACGTCAACAAAACCTATGAAGTGCACCTGAACGAAAGAATGAAAACTCGCTGCAAAAAAAACCCAGAAAATGTACAATTTTTTTAGACCTAAAGTTTTTTATAGATAATAACGAAGAAGCTAGTACGTATTGGGCTTATCGGCCTTGTACCTGAACATTTTCTACCCACGAAAATGGATTGAACGACGAAATATCTGCCGAACAAAAGCAAAATTCGGGTCCGAAACTCGTACGGAAAATTCAGGTTTTTTCTTATTTTTCTTTGTTATCTCAAACGTTTGAAGTTTGTCATGCCAAGAGTTAGTAATAAGATATGCTAAATTATAGCTTTAACTCAAGTTTCAGTTGTGGAAATGCTAAATCTGACATTTTTCGTTACGAAGAGTAACTCCAGAGCTGTAATAACACCCGGTTGTGTAAAGTGCATTTTGTTGGGTTTTTCTTACTGAAAATTTAAAAATTTAAAACCCAACTGTTTTTATAAACTAACTCTTCATTTTAAACCTGGGATTCTTATGTATTTTCTTTATATTTGTCCAAACCATGGCAATTTTAGTTGCGTATTGTTGACTTTCATTTGAGAGCTTATATTTTTACTGTTTTTCTTGTTTTTTCTCGTCATGTCAGCCGTTCACCTACTCTACGGTATATTGGAATTTGATATAAGCCTGAAAGTGGTTAACAAGTTCAGTTTTTCTTTGATTTCAAGCTGTTTTTGTAACCCATCTTCATTTTTTCTCGGTTATAAAGTAAAAGGCTTCCATTTTTGGCTTCTAAACGTGCGAGCGAGTTATCGTTCCAGTCTCCTTAGAGTTCAATGCTTATAGGTCACCAAAGCAACCAGTCACATGTTAAGACAACTGCGCATGTTCGTGTAAAAAAACTCGACTGATCCGATACAGTGTAAACGGGAACGGGAAATGGATCCCGGTAAAATTAATCCAGTACCGTGTAAACGGGGCTTAGGCGTGAGGATTACTTTGAGCAATCTAGAAATAAGAAACTCTTTCTGGGCGACACCCACTCTCAAGTCTTATGTATTTTACTCTGGCTAACGCCAGATGAAATTACTCGTCACAGGGAAAATCTATTGACGGGAAAGGGTTATTATAGAGAAGTTAGGACCAGATTCATTACTATTAACATTCCCTCTCACATTTATGCTGTCTTGACTGGTTTACCTGTATAGACCACTTTCATAAAGACTACCACTTTAAATATTTTTATGTGCATCTAAACGAGCCTTCCTAGCCTCGTTATGAAGCAAAGTTCTTTTGAATCACCGACACACAAACGAGACTAGAAAGGCTTATTAAGATGCACGTAAAAGAATATTCAAAGTACTCGCTATTATGAAAGTGGTCTATATGTAATCTATATATGTATAAGTAAAGTTCATTTTTTCTCTGTAACTTTAGTCTTTTTCCTGCTGACATTTTTGAAACATTTATTGATGTTGGACATTACGTAAGAGACCTCAATGCCTACAAGTCGTTGGTTGACAAAATTAATAATCTTTCTGTAAGTACTGCATGCGTTAAACAAAAGGCCGCTCTTCACGATCTGATTCTTTTGGCCTGACCTTTTGTATGCAGGGTTCCCACGGTCCACCTTGAAAATTCTGAAAAGTCCTTGAATTTGAAAATAGAATTCTTGACCTAGAAAGTCCTTAAAAATCAATAGAGGTCCTTGAAAGTCCTGGAATTTTCTTGTTGCTTTGCCGACAATTTAACCATGTTAAAATAACTGATTTCAAACAAAGTGTGTTACTTGCTGGCGATAGTTTAACAAATTACCATTTAACAACGTTCCCATGGCCTCCTCGGTACACTGGAAAATCGGAGGCCCTGGTCAGATACAAACGATTGAAGCGTGTGATTAGTTGGACGAGGGTTATTGTCTAAAACAGGAAGTGGCAAATATATTTTCAACTGTCAAACAAGGCTGTCAATAGAGTGAAGATTATCGTTCAGATGACACCAAGAAAGTCTACGAATAATGCCAACAAAGTAGGATTCCTAAAACGACTCGGATGAACTAAGCCTTCGAATGGTATTTCGGTAAGCGAAATTGTGCTATTTTATCCCAGTGAACTCGATGTAAGTTAAAATTCCATAACTGGAACGCTAACGCGTAAACCAAAAGGTGAGGCAAAAAGTTCCAGGCCCCTACGCGGTTTGCAGGTAGGTTTCAGTCCCTCACAAAATGTTTTACACGGCCGCCTGTCTTGAGCGAATTGCAACGGCTCGAAAAAAGGTTTGAAAAAATTATTTATCAAATTATTTTGTCAGACTAATCTTGCATTTAATGGTTTCCCATTTGTTGTGCAGTGCTGTTGTTGTTGCTTTATTTACTGTATAGCAGTCCAAAACTATACAGTAAATTAAGCTAGGGATGAAAATAGGCTGAGAAAACAGACGGCCTGTTGCTGGCTAGGATGAAAAGAGCCGGCTGAAAAGGTGAGAAGAAGGGTGAGAAAGCTATTCTTGTACGAGTTTGAAGACGTCGGTATTGATACTTGATATTTCATAATATACAACTAATGTCATTTAATTTCTTGTTTCTGCTCCTTTAATTTTTGGTTCGAATGTGTTAAACGGCCTTTTGTAACTAATGATATTTTAAGAAATAATTGACAACTAGATTGTTTATTTTTCACGAGTTTATTCATGGCTAGTTGTTGTTTTCAGTACGAATGCGGAATGTTTTTTAAACAAAATGACACATGAAACTGGTATTAACGGCATATTCTATACTAAGTTTGTGTTGATTTTTTGTATCCTCATTGGAGTAACGAAACTCTAATATATGGTTTATATTATAACGAAATATTTGATTTAATTTCTTGACTGACAAACTTCGTGCACGTTTTGTAAAGACAATGACTTCTACTATAGCAGTAAATAAACAATTACTGCATAATTAGTTCAGCACCATAGCACAACCAATCAAAATTTAAAATGCACGTTTAGCAAAGCGTGATAAAATGATTCAATAAATAATTTTTCAAACCTATTTCGAGCCTTCGCGGTTCGCTCAAGACCAGTGGCCGTGTAACATTTTGTGGGAGACTGAAACCTACTGCGATTCCCAGTTGAGTTTGGAACGCCTATAGTTTTGTCGTAATGTTTCGACGTTTGAACAAACAGTTTTGACGTAATGCGAGGCATGTTGTCAAGGCGTGGCCAAGTTGTTGTCAAGCCGTTCTATATTGTGATTCATCACTAGTTGTCAACTTGACTGGCTTTCTCATTGCTTTGTCTTGCTGTTTAATAGCGCCCAAACTACACAAACTACATGGTCCAACATGGATAGAAGCACAAGAGGAAGAACGTATTACCAAAGCCGATGATGCACGGCATGGCCCCAAAAAATCACGTCATGATTTCTGTCCATAACACAACCTCGTACCCAGGGTCTTATCTCCGCTGCTCCGCCCATCGCTGCGAAAAGACCCTGGTTGCGGCTGGTCACGTGCCCCCTAAAAATTGGGGGGTTTTCAATTAACGATTTAAAAAATACTCAGGGAGGAGTGACAAAGGCACAATTACAACCGCTTCACCGTTTTGTTTATACAAATAATATATTACGTCTGGCGTCGTTGTCTGGCGCCAGGTTGTTGATCGCAAAATATCTGTTGGAATGAAAACAACAAAAAACAAACGTACTCGGTGTTGACAAAACATATCTCGCTTTCTTCTTTGGTGTACGTCGTCGAAGAACAAAAGATCATGTCGAATCCAACAGTTAAAGAAATCCCGAAGAAGATATACCAATCGACTCGAATCACGGTTCTCGAATCGACTATTAAATGCACCGTCGAATGCGTGTCGACTTCATCGCAGTGTTGGTGATGTGAACTGTGAAGTACCTTAAGCATTTGTACAAGGCAAATTTTGAACTGCATTATTTGGCCGAAATGCCTTACGGTAAAAGACTTCGACGAGTGCTCGTCCTCGTTTAATCTAAAGGCCATGTGAAAGAAGATTACAAAATTTCACAAAGTTCAAGACGTTGGTTTGCGAGAGCCAAACTGCTTTCTCTCGCATCAAAAAATGCATTGACATTTCAGCCAATGCCCCGATAACCGCGGTGAAAAGTGCCGAAAGAAGCGATTCAGGAAAGTCGGAAAGATTGCAACTATACAATATCAAGCCGACTAGTACTGTCCTTTCACGCGCATTTGTCATCAACAGAAAGTCAGGTAAATGCAGTTGTTGAATCGCGTTTTTCATTCTTTCAGTGAACTTTATAGTTCGCCTAAATCTAATATCAGATTTAAGAATATGAGTATTAAAACTGGACTTGTGTTGTAGCATTGTCATTGAGTGTGCAGCTTACTAAAGCTAACCACCCCTCCCATGATTTAAAATTTGTTTAGGCGGCACGTGACCAGCCGCAACCAGGGTCTTTTCGGAGATAAGACCCTGGGTACGAGGTTGTCCATAACATTGACGAATCCGTCTGCATTGCTAAACCTTTTTGGCTGGATAATTCAAAAGTTGCAAATGACCAATCATATTGCAGTGATCTCACGGTGTCAATTTCAAAGGCTAAGGAATGCAGACCACTGACGGATTCGTTTAATGTTTCAGCGAAAAACATGACATGTTTATTTTGGGCCACGCCGCGCATCATCGGTTTTGGTATAAATACGTGAAAGGTCGCGCTTTAGGAAATGACTTGCGAAGTCTAATTAATTATTGACGAAATAATTATTGGTGGCGGCGACTCAGAGACCGGTTATTTCAACGGGAACTTCAAAACTGTAGCAGAAAAATTTAAAGTCAGTAACACGACGGTTAAAAACATTTGGGTTGCTTTTTGCAATAATAAAACGATAAATCCACGTCCACACAAAGGAGGAAATCCAAGTCACCTTAGCCAAGGAGATCTGGAATTTATAGAGACTCTAGTTAGTGCAAACCCAAGCATATCAAATCGGGAACTGCTTAGAGAACTTGATAAATATGGTGATATATTTGGCGGGACATCTCGTTCGGCACTATCAAGAAGGCTTCATTGCCGAATGTTAACAGGAAAAGAGTACACGCACAAAAAGATTACTACCGTTGCTAATGAACGATTTACTGAAGTTAACATGATATACACACAGTTGTTTATAAATTACCTTTATATTTAAACCGGTCTCTGAGTCGCCGCCACCAATAATTATTTCGTCAATAATTAGACTTCGCAAGTCGTTTCCTAAAGCGCGACCTTTCACGTACGTTCTTCCTCTTGTACTTATCCATGTAGTTTGTGTAGTTTGGCGCTACTAAACAGCAAGACAAAGCGATGAGAAAGCAAGTCAAGTTGACAACTAGTGATGAATCACAATATAGAACTGCTTGACAACAACTTGGCCACGCCTTGACAACATGCCTCGCATTACGTCAAAACTGTTTGTTCAAACGTCGAAACATTACGACAAAACTATAGGCGTTCCAAACTCAACTGGGACAGCATATCCTCCTACCTAGAATTACCAATAATCAGTAAGTGTGAAATGCCTAGAATTACCAATAATCGTTAATTTTAAAAAACTAATTCCCAACCCACCACCCCAACCCTAACCCTAACCCCCCGGAAACCCTAAACCTAACCCTAACCCCCCGGTAGACCTAAACCTAACCACAACCCTCCGGAAAAATGTGCTGCCTCTCATACCCCGACCACAACAACGCTCTAGGATTTTTACCTTTATGTGTTCAAGTTTAACATCCCGCATGTGGGACAGAGAATTACCTCTACAATTACCAATTATTGGTAATTCAAGGCCGTTTCACACTTACTGATTATTGGTAATTCTAGGTAGGAGGACATGTTGACTGGGAATCGCAGTACCTGGAAACCGCGCAGGGGCCTAGAACTTTGCCTCACTTTTTGCCCCACGAATGACTGGACGTTACAATCTCGTACCCAGAGCCTGCGATCCTTTTGGTCAATACCAAGGCACGGAGGCTCTGGGGTACTCCGATGAAACTTGTCATCTGACATGAAATAATTCAAAACAGCAAAAATTCCAACAATTTACAAGTTAAAACTATTATTATTGTCGTCCAAACATCCATCGTCTGACTCGTCTCGTAATTCTTCGCAGTTTCGTCTCAGAACTTGAAAATTATATTAGAGAATACAAGGTCGATGTAGTTTAGCCAAAATTCCTGACAGAAAGTACAATTCCTTACCTGAGCGGCTGAGCCGATCACTGCCGAGTGCCGACGGCGACGCGGACGTATAAAACACTCTCGTCAAAACGTCTAGTTGACGATTTAGAGAAAAGCTAAGAAAGACCATTTGTCGCAACGCTTTGTCAAGAGCTCTGTAAACCATACTGGGCCATTCTTTATCGGTAAACAAATATTTTCCCAATTTTTTTTTTACAAATATTATATTTTTCGAACAAGCTAAAGATCGTTCATGACAGTAACAAATTATAGGGAACTGGGCACTATGCCTTTAATTAAAGTCGTAAAAACAATTTCTTCTGTTATTTTTTATTTAGGAGGAACAAATTTCTCTTATTAATTCTAATATTGAGGCTACCAATAAACGAAGAGCACCAACTCGCACAGTGGGGTCTTATGCTGTGTTAGAACTACTTGGTTCTGGAGCTTTTGGTAGCGTGTATAAGGTAAATCATGCCACCAAGGTCAAATATGGCTGGGTAGTATTTAAATGACGCATCGTTCCTTTTTCTTTCTTATTTTTCTTTTTTTCCTTATTCTCATTTGTTTATATTTATCTTTTTCTTACTTTTGTTCTCCACTTTCTTTCACTTTCTTCTTTCTTTTTACTTTGTCGTTTTTTCTTCTCTTCCTCCTTTTTTCTTTTTTCCCCTTTTTTCGTTCGTTCCTGCGTTCGTTCCTTCCTTCCTTCGTTCCTTCCTTCCTTCCTTCCTTCCTTCCTTCCTTCCTTCCTTCCTTCCTTCCTTCCTTCCTTCCTTCCTTCCTTCCTTCCTTCCTTCCTTCCTTCCTTCCTTCCTTCCTTCCTTCCTTCCTTCCTTCCTTCGTTCCTTCCTTCCTTCCTTCCTTCCTTCCTTCCTTCCTTCCTTCCTTCCTTCCTTCCTTCCTTCCTTCCTTCCTTCCTTCCTTCCTTCCTTCCTTCCTTCCTTCCTTCCTTCCTTCCTTCCTTCCTTCCTTCCGTCCGTCCGTCCGTCCGTCCGTCCGTCCGTCCGTCCGTCCGTCCGTCCGTCCGTCCTCCCTCCCTCCCTCCCTCCCTCCCTCCCTCCCTCCCTCCCTCCCTCCCTCCCTCCCTCCCTCCCTCCCTCCCTTCCTTCCTTCCTTCCTTCCTTCCTTCCTTCCTTCCTTCATTCATTCTTTCCTTTTGTCCTTCCTTCCGTCCTTTCTTTGTTCATTTCTTTTATTCATTCATTCATTTTTCTTTTTTTTTTTCTGGTCGTTTTTTTTTTCGTCCTTCCTTCTACTCTCATTCCAGTTTCCTTTTTCTATTGATATACTTTATTCTATTTTACCGTTAATTATTGTCATAGGTTTGCAAGAAGAATGGTGACGGAACGTATTGTGCCATGAAAGAAATTTCACTTACTAATCCAAACTTAGGAAAGACAATGAAGGAGAGAAACAAAAGTTGTGGTAACATTATTCAAGAAACCAAAATAATGAAGGAACAGGTGAAAAATACCTTTAGTATTATCAAAATTATTTGTACTATCTCCGTTAATCTACTAATCTGCAAAGATTAGTGCGCGGCTAATATTTTATGCAACCTCAGAAACAGGCCTTCCATGCGGTTTTCACAACTACTCGGAAACAAAGATAAGATCGTAATAATATGAAAAAATCTAGCTGCCTCAACCGCGAATCGAAACTAAGATTTCTGAGATTTTTCATATAGGAAGACATCATATTTTTCATATTGTTATTGTATTAAATTCTCTCTCAAATTCTTATTAATCAAAATTCTCTCATTAATTCAAAATTTCATATTGTTATTGTATTAAATTCTCTCTCTAAATTGTCTCTTGTGCACACAAGAACTGCGAATAGCTCTGCATTCTCTCTAAAATCCGTTATTATACAGATCTTAACACTTTAATTAATCTGTATTATGCTCTAATTTATCCTTTTCGCATCTATGGTATAATCGCTTGGGGCATAACTCATCTCAATTCCTTGCATATCTTACATATTCGGCAGAAAAAAGCTATGCGTATAATCACCTTCTCCAAATGTATTGCTCACTCTAGTCCAATTTTTAAATTCCTTAAAATAATTAAGTTTCCTGATATTTTTACTTTATATACCACAATCTTTATGCACAAATTCCATCATCAAAAATTGCCACCTGTATTTAATAACCTTTTTACTTCCGTTGATAAAATGCATACTTATAACACTAGATTTGCTTCAAAAAATCATATTCATTGCCAAAAACTAGAACTAACTTTTGGAATATTTAATATTAGATGTCAGGGAGCCAAAATATGGAACTCCCTTGATGAAACCGATAAAAATGTTTCAGTTTTTCAATTAAAAAAAAGAAGATTAAATTACGCCTCATTAATTCATATTAAGTCCTTTTTTCCCTTAACACTTTGAGACCTGGACCTCTCCCTATGCTGAATAAAATCGTCTGGCGTTAGCCAGAATAAAATACTAAAGACTCGTCGTCAGGCTTCAAAGTGTTATAGAGATAGGTTTTAACACTTTGAGGCCTGGACCTCTCCCTGTTCTGAATAAAATCGTCACGCTTCAGAGTGTTAAAAAAATTAACTTTCGTTTTAATTCAAAGTATATTCTGCTCTGCTATGTTTTCTGACTGTTCATTACACTTGTTTCCTCTGTTACCTGTATAGTCATGCAAGTGTTTAAGTGTGTGTGTGTGTGTTCGTCCGGTCAGCGAATGATATAAATATTAATGTGAAATTATTATCTTCCTGATTCATCTAGTATTTCAGGAAGATAGTAACCACTCTAATATACATTGATAATACTGTAATATATATATATATATATATATATATATATACTACAAGTGTCGTTGTCGAAATAGAGAACGTTTTAAAATGCGTGTCTGTAACCATAAAAATAACCATAAAATATGAAACAAAGTCAGTACGTGGTACGTTTTAGGTTATATCATACGAAGCTTGTTTTAGTGTCAACCATTAGGGCCTTTTAAACGAGGGAAAACAGGGTCGTTTATACGATAGCCGATAAGCCGCGGCTTACACAGAACGCGCCTTACATAAGACGCGATCTGACCGCGAACTTTAGTTACCTTTTATACAATTTATATATATATATATATTTCTCAAACTCATTAATTCATGAACCAAAAACAAAAGAAATTAATGTTTAATCGGTGCTTTGAAATCGGAGGAAAAGTACTAGTACTTTGAAATAATGCAAAATACGTTTTCAAAGTCTTGGGACTTTGAAATAAGGCAAATTATATTACGTTTCAGAGGTATCTTCGATGTTTTGAGTTTTAGAAGTCAGTTCAAATACTCGACGTCGGACTTTACTGGGATTACAAAGCCCTCGTGCATTAAAAAGGCTCGCCTTTTCAAAAAGCACTCGGACTTTGAAATCCCGGTAAAGTCCGACGTCGAGTATTTGAACTATTACATATATTACTTCATTTGGGTACAAATAAATGCTTGTTGTATAAATGGTTGTTGAAGTCGATCGAGGGGCTCCGCTCTACCTTGTGAAGATGAGATATCTTTCTTTAGAGATTTTAGAAACGAATGAAAAATCTCTGACATCCTCTTTTCATCTCTCTCGTCCTTCTATCTCCCCTACTTCTCTTCTTTTGCCATCTTTTCTACCATCTTTGCTTCTTCCCTTTCTTCTTTTATCCATTCCTTTTCCCATTCCATATCCCCTGTTAATCTTCACCTCTCCCCTTCTCCTCTCTCTCTTCAATCTCCTTTTATTTCTTTTCCTATTCTCCGCATAGTGACCTCCTGGATGTTCGTTGTCATGTGTATTACATCACCCTCCACCATCACTCATATTTTTCGTACTCAGTGTTTTCCTGCTTATTTTATATATATATATATATAAAATAGAAAAGTAATAGAGTAAATCAAAATACTAACTACAAAGCCTAGCTGCAATTTCAACAAAATACTAACTAAACTAAATATATTAATAGCAACAGGAAGTGGGGTGGCTAAGGCTACGGGAGCAGTTGCATTTTAAACAGATAGTTTTAAATGCACGAGGGTTTTCACAGTTTCTTTATTGCTTGTACATTTCAGCTTAATCATCCTAATGTAGTGAAGTACCTGAAAGCCTTTCAGCAAAGTAAGTATATCCAACGTCTCACCCTGAATTAATTATTAAAAGAAGGATTATTAGCAGTAACGAAGTTCTTGCCACTTGAATTTATTTTAACGTAGTAGACAATGTTTAGCTGTTATTTCAGCTGATTTTAGGTTGCAAACATTATGTAATGTTTAAAACACGAACAGCAGTGTTTTATCAAGTTGAATGAATGAATGAATGAATGAATGAATGAATGAACGAACGAACGAACGAACGAACGAACGAACGAACGAACGAACGAACGAACGAACGAACGAACGAACGAACGAACGAACGAACGAACGAACGAACGTACTTCAATGTGAAAATTTTTCTATTTTTACAATAATTTAACTTCTCGAGTACTCTATTCCCTCGATTAAACTGCATGTTCTAGAGATTTAGAGTGAAGGAAAATTTTGGATGTTGTATGGCTTCTGAGATTTTGTGAACTATCTTTCTTTTATCTAGCGGATAAGCTGTATGTGATAATGGAGTATATCGACGGAGCTCCGCTTACTGACCACTTTAACTCCCTCAAAGAGAAGAAGGACACTTTTTCAGAAGAAAGGGTTTGGAATATATTCGTTCAGGTAAAAGTGAATTGAAAAGTCTAAGGGAAAGCTCTTCTATTATCGGTCTATAGCAAACCGATATTTTTCTGAGTCTTGTATGAAAAATAAGAGGCGTACGTGCAGCTATATTCATATACTGTTGGAAACGTATACTGTACACTTCCGTAGTAAATCTTCCACAGGTGGAGAGGGAGGCTGAGTCAGCGATAGATCAGCGGTTTCACACACGAGTTGATCGAAATGAAAGTTTTGAATTTCTGGAATTAAAATTTCTAAATCAAATTACTTTACTGGCAAAATTTGCTTTGAAGATTGAGCTTTTGGAGCAATCTCCACTTCAGAATTTATAGCACCTTGCGTGCCTCCTTCTACATCTTTGTAATTTCTTTCTTGATGGAGCTGGTACACGTGCAGCATTTCTTTGAAGTTCAAAGGCTCTGCATTGTCAGCTGTCATGATGGAGTATAACTTTTTTACGATCTCGCGATTTATGATTTGATTCGGTGGTTTTTCAATGAGAGTCAATGCGCATGTTTAAAACCGCCGAAAAAAACGAAAAACGGTCGAAAAAAGTAGATTGCGAGATAACATTAGCGATTGGAATTCACCTTTAGAGTACCAGGGGTTTCTCTATTGACGACTATATACAATGACGTGACATCTATTTGCTTTTTCATTGGTTGTTGCCTGTGATCTATTAGAGGGCAGATGCACAAATTGCGTCACTAACGTGGTCTGATTTGAGTGATTTCTCTAAACCAATCACGGATTTCTCTGCAATATCACGAGCCAATGACTTTGCTTGATTTGCATATATCATGTGGCCCGAAAATCTTCCAGGAAATTTCAGTAAATATTTTGAGATACTCGCCTCCGCGGCTTGTGGGTAATTTTTTTTGTTCTAACCACGTTGTGACGTCATCTGTTCATCTATAACTGAACAGACTACGGCAACATGCAATCTATTTGTTTAGTAAAATCATCTGGCGTTAACCAGACTAAAGTATACTATAGAGTATACTTTAGTATAGGTACTGAAAAGGTTAATCGCCCCTCATATTCGAGCTTTTACAAGTCTGCAAGCCGGCTTTGCACGCTAAGATTTTACGGTATATACATAAATGACCTAATTCGAAATGTGAAATTTTTCTTCAATCATCAAGCCCCCCTCCCCAGCAATGTTTGGCTTTTTTGTCGATACTACGACAAAGCATTATCCAATTCGAGTATTATCTAATTTTCTTTTTTTTCTTGTTGTTTTTCAAGATTGTCTTAGGGTTAAGGTATCTCCACAAGGACAAGCACATAGTTCATCGAGATCTTACGCCAAACAACGTAATGCTTGGAGGAAATGATAAAGTGACAATAAGTAAGTAGTCGGAAAGTTAGTACATTATGAATATATTACATGCCGACTTCGTCCCACTTCGTGAAAACGAGGCTCCAGGGCCAAGTTTCACAATTTTGATTATCATAGTAATCCCGCCATATTTGTTTATGGAAGATGACTAATAAGTAATAACATCCAAACTACGTATGGTAGAAATACATCGTGTACGTATGTTGTTAGGCATTCCATAAGCTTTCATTTGGTATATAGTTTAAGTTTCTGTGTTGTGTGTAACTTTTTAAAATATCCAAAATGTTCGCACCATTGCTCGTCAAGTAATAATAATGGACTTCTCACAACTGTTGTAGAATTTCGAATACCGTTTTTAAAATATTTAACGCACAACTTTGAAATGTATATCAAACAGAAGATACTGTAAAATGCTATTTGCGGTAGAACTTTCAACAGAAAGTATTTTAAAAATGGGAAAACGTATATTATCTTGGTCTGAGTTGTAAACAAAACAAAACAAAACAAAACAAAACAAAACAAAAAACAAAACAAAACAAAACAAACTTAACAAATTCATCCATCAGACCAAGATAATAGTACGTTTTATCAGTAAAAGGTAATCAGGTAAAGCGGCGCCGCGGCCCGCATGGAAAAAGTCGGCAAAAGCTTTACTAGACACCACTGTATATTTGTGGTTTATAAACGAGTTGTTGTCCGTTTTTCTTTTGATCAACAGGCGTTCATAATACCTTTTTATATAAATGCTTTTTTTTTCGCGAGTCAAACGATGACCTCACTCGCCGTTGCTTCGATAATAATTTTTGAAGCAGGACGTAAACACTGCTCAAGACCAAGTGCGGATACAACTGTATAGCGTTTTTGGCTAATTCCCGAAAAACTTCATAGCAAACGTTCATTTGGATACACTCTAAATACCAGATATGGAGATTTAATATGGAAGTTTAACTGGAAGTAAAGTATTGTGATAGTTATTTATTCGAAATCTATAATTTGGAAGGCGTGCATGTCAGCGACGCCGTTAACGACGAACTGTGAGTATTCTTTAACATATACATGTATATTGAAATGCCGTGCCTTTAAAAATTGTTTCTATGTATCATATCATATAACTTTGATTGCTCTATCATTCCCATCAATTGAAGTCAAACTTAGATTATTCATCGTGCGATAACAGTGCTAATAATATACATGAAAAAATATCTCGACTGTGATTGGCTGATTCCAGTGCAGTTAATCCCAAACAACAGTGCAGAATTGTGTTATCACAGTGCAAAAATCTGTAATCACAGTGCAAAAATCTGTTATCACTTTAAGAACCAATCAAATTGATTGTACAGCGGATTTTTCCCGACACAAAACAAACAAAGATGGCGGCCAAGATTCGGCGGTTTTGGGGATAATTTGTTCAAATTTGAAGCTAGTTATGCTTTAATATTGCCAAGTGAAGTACCTACAAGAAGACCAGAAGCTTCTTTATGCCTCGAGTAAACTTTTTCAAGTAGTAAAGGAAGCGAAGTGTTTTTTAACAAATAAATATGCGAGGAGTGGACGGCTAAACACGTACGTTAAAATGTTAGTACAGTTGTTTTGAACATTTTTTCATGTATATTATTAATAGGTAATAGCATGGTTTCTCGTGCAATTTGGAAAAACATGCACTCGTGAGTTTTTCAAATACTTCAAATAGCACTCGTCCTTCGGACTCGTGCTATTTTGACAGTATTTGAAAAACTCACTCGTGCATGTTTTTTTCCAAATTGCACTCGAAACCATGCTATTACCTATACATATTATACTTCAATAACAGCCGTCGCCATCGGACACTGAAATGTATTGAAATGTTGTCTAACGAAACTTGTATAAGCCTTCGTCGTTTTAATTTATTACGTCGTAAAGTTGATCGCTTTGATTAGTTCTTTCATATAAATGTCCCGTAGTTTCCTGATCCTATAGGTTATACTGACTCGCAATGTTCGCGAGTTGCGAGTATTTGCCAATGTTTGGTTTCGCTAGAGGTGCGAGTACGCGCGCGTAATGAGCGGAAGCGAGTACTCGCTATGACGCGCGAGTGGATGTTACCTTACTCGCGATCGGTACTGTAGTACAGAAACAGATTCTAATAATTATGGAGGGTAATTGTCATATGTATATACGAGGGGCTGTCTATACTACACGTGGTTTGTTCCAGTATTCTGAGGTCATATTGAAAAACTAATATTTTTTCTGTTGATTTTTCTAGCCGATTTGGGTTTGGCGAGGCAGAAGTTGCCTGATGCAAGTGAACTAACGTCTGTTGTTGGAACGATGTTATACTGGTGGTTAGTGTTGATAGTATTTTATATACAAGACGCCTGGTCAGGCGTTCACTCGAGCTACTGCAAACTCGCAGCTGCAATTACATCGCAAAGATCGCATGCAGTGCTAAAATCTATAAAAGTCTAAACATCATTGGTCACAGAAAATAGTCAAAACACAACCTAATTCTCCGATAGAATTTCCACACAGCGTCCCTTCGGGTGTTAAACATCAACACAGCACGATGATGTTTAATCAGCGATTGTAACTAAGCGTATATAAGATAAAGTAAAAGATACCTGCCAGCAACATTACTGAACAATAACTATGTCTGAACACGTGCAAGAAAGAACACTTGACTTCAAACAACTTGATCAGACATCAGGATTTAGGAAAGCGAATAAAGAAAACATGAAGATTCGCATTTAGCACGCATCATCAGCCGCGCAAGGCCTGATGGGATGACGTAATGATTACCATTTCGAAGCATAGACAAAAAAATAACGGAGCCGAAACCGAGACTCGGTCTACCACAGGTAGCCTGTGTAACAAGAAACGTGTAATGGTTATGGGGACTACAGTCCGTGAAAGCAGAATTGTGGAACATTTAAAGAACATTGGCAATAAAAATTAAGTTTGTCTAATTTGAAAGAAATAATAGAAGATCTTTTACAACTTTTTTGTATCTTTCTCCGTTTTCAAGATATCCCAGTTTGTTTGATATGTAAGTTAGATGGTGTCTGACGTTAAGTACAGTACAGTATTTTCACACCTAGTAAAATCAGTTATATCTCAAAGTTTGTTTAACGAAATAACTTGGAACTCTTCACATAAAAACGCCTTGTGACACTAAACCTTTTATGTTGAGCATTAATAGAGGTAAGTACCCCCCCCCCCCCCCATATAGGGACCAAAGAGATGCCGCCTCATTAAATATTCAGTGTGACGCCACACGTGACGCACGGTGTGACGCCCGGAAGTAAATAACACATAGAGTGGGTGATATAAACCATGTGTCGTACAGTCAATTACTTTGCCTACAGTGTTTCACTCGTGGTTTCTGGAGTAATCTTGTTCTATCGCTTGTTTGGAGATGTTTGTTTTCGACGTCTAATCATGATTTAGGAGAACGTAAGGTATGTTTGTGATTAGTTATAACGTTAATTGATGTGTTGCATATTTTTTTTAAAAATTGTATCAGTTGAATAATCTGAAGTTAATACGTTTTCTTTCTTTGACAGTAATGGATCTTGTTGAGGTAATCAAAAGTTGTACAACCATCGAAGAGATAGAGGTGTTGGAGTGCGTGTTTAACTTCGACGAGAGGCACAAACAAGCAGCCTTATGGCAAAGGATTATTATATGGTCAAGCGATGCGGAACGTGATTTTGCAACCGAAAGACATGGAGTATTATGTCAGGATTTGTTGGTCAGTTGGTCAGAGGAACAACGCGAGCTGTTCAATAGTGATTGGAATGATGATTCATTTTTGGCTGATTTAGAGGAGCCTACAACGCCTGATGTTTTACCAGATGATATCCAGACTGGCGAAGGTAGCCGTAAGCGACCCGCAGAGGTAAACGATGGAGCATCACCAAGTAAGAAATCTAAAACTGTTCCGTTATTTACTGTTAGTCTGTTAAGCAAGTAAGGGCGAAGAAGTTTAAGACCACGGGCCTTGATTAGCGAGTTCAATTCCATGATTTACAAGTACGAGGTTTACCTGATGTGCTAAGGCGTCTACACCAAGTGTTCGATAGTTTGTTAGATCGTGTCACCGACGGCGTTGCTGTGCATGATGAAGTCCGATTCATTTTGCATTCGCCTCAGCTAGAATACCCAATTTCATTACCGTTCATGCCTCGTGAAAGATTGGTCGCTGAAAGAATCTTAGCCGAAGTCGAAAGAGTCATCCAGTCAAACGATACTTTTACGTCAGACGACTCGATTACTGTTAACATTATCCATGTTGAGATGCCGAACGGGGGAACGGGAAAAAAGCGAACTATCGCCAATCTAGAGAAATACTTGACGAATAAAAGAGCTATCGTCCGGATTCAAAACAAAGATAATTTATGTCTAGCTCGAGCCATTGTTGTCACGAAAGCCAAAATCGATAGAGATGACACGTATGAAAATATTAGAAAATCGGAGAAATCACTAGAGGCAAGGCTTGCCCATGAATTACACGAGAAGGCCAACGTTCCATTAGGTCAGTGCGGTATAGATAGATCGAAGAACTTTATTTAAACACGCTATACCTTATCAACATAAGTTGGTTTCCACAAGGGGCGTGTAGTTAATATATTACAAGTAAAATCAATCTTAAATATAAGGCATTAATAAAAATAGATGTCAATAAAGTCCACATATTTACAATAAATAAAGTAAATAAAGTCAATGAAGTCCACAGAGAATAAAGTCCACATATTATTTACCATTTTACATTATATACTGAGCTACTATACAGTATATCAAGAAATTTCAAGCGTATTTGACCGACTATCAATAAACATTGTCTCGAAAGAACACTTAAATTCACTAATTTATTCTAGTCCCGAAGTATCTAAACATATTTACCTCTACGCCCACGATAATCACTATGATGTGATTTCAAGCATGCTAGCGTTCCTCGCTCGCAAGAAGTACTGCCATATTTGTAAGAAAGGCTATACGATAAGATCGAAGACCATCTCTGCGGCGATACCTGTAAACTGTGTTATACGCAAAATTGCCCCATTACCGGCTGGGTGTTTTGCGAAGATTGCAATCGATTCTTTAAAAGTCAAGAATGTTTCGACCGACATAAGGCGAGAGTGGGCGAGAAACGACCGATTTGTGCATCCATCGTAAAATGTAAACACTGCGATCAAGTGCTGAAAAGAGGCAACGAACTTCCCCAGAAACATCATTGCGGCCTTGTTCGGTGTACCGTATGTCAAGAGTATACAAATCCCGAGAACCATAAATGCTATATCCAACCGGCAAAGAAAAGAAAAGTCGATACCGAAGCACAATCGAGCACAAGTTTAGTCGATGATGAGGCGGTTGAAGGGGACGAAGCGAGTGAAGAGAGAGAGCGAGCAAGTATACCGAATTGTTGTTTTTCGACTTCGAGTGCACGCAAGAAAGCGGAGATCATGTGCCGAATTTATGCGTCGTCCACAACGAAAGCGGTGACGAGAAAGTATTTAGTGGTCCGAACACACGAGATGACTTTTGCGAATGGCTGTTCCAAGAGCAAAACTCTGGCAGCATTGTGATGGCTCATAATTTTCAAAGTTATGATGGCTATTTCATTCTCCAATACGTATACAAGATTGGTTTGGTGCCTGAAGTAATTATGCGTGGGGCGAAAATTTTAACATTGAACGTTCCCGTACTAAATATCAGATTTGTTGACTCGTTATGTTTTATACCGAAGTCGCAAAATTCCTAAAAAACCTTTGGCTTAAACGAGCTTACCAAAGGTTACTTTCCTCATCATTTTAACACTGAAGCCAATGAAAACTACTCGGGCCCACTTCCCGACGCGAGTTATTACGATCCTGATGGCATGACACCTGATGGTACGACACCTGATCCCCGCACTAAATTTTACGCTTGGTACAACGAATTTAAAGCCAACAACTACGTCTTCAACTTTCAAGAGGAGATCCTCAACCATTGCCGATCGGACGTCGATATCCTCCGACGTTGCTTCCTTGAGTTGAGAGAACTGTTTCGTTCCGTGACCGACATCGACCCCTTCGAGAGATGCTTAACAATTGCTTCGGCTTGCAATCTCGTTTTTCAAAAGAACTTTCTTCAAGATAATTCGATTGCCATTATCCCTCCGCACGGTTATCGGCCTCAAGATAAACAATCTGTTATTGCCTTGAAATGGTTAGCCTACACCGCCCAGTCGAACGACATATCCATCCGTCATTCCCGCAATGTTTTGTGTTCTAACCATCAGAAATTGGCGAAGATACGAATGGTTAAAGATAAGATGAAAGCAAGTTATGGAAGACCTTACAGTACTTTGCTTGCTTTGAGCGAGAAAGCCCTTGTTCATTCTGGCAATGGGGAGACAAGGAGTCTTTCGTACGATTCCACTATCCGAACGTCTGGTACCATTTTTTGCTTTCTTTGCCGCCACAACCGGACGACCATGATGTTATAAATCACGTCGCTGTTCCCGACGAGTCCCCGAACGTTTTCTTGGACGTGACCGAACAGTAACCCTTACAACTGGATGAACAGCAAATATCTCCGCCATAACAGCAACCAACTCCACAGCACATGGACGACTACTCCGATTGGCTCCCGGGTGTTTTTTCCGACATGGAGCAGCAAGAAGAAGCCGCAGTTGAACAGCAAGAAGAAGCCGCAGTTGAACAGCAACCAATCCCACAAGAAGTCGACAACTACTTCGATTGGCTCCCGGTTGGGGTTTTTTTCGACATGGAGCAGCAACAAGAGGCCGCAGTTGAACAGCAGCCAATCCCACAAGATGTCGACAACTTCTCTGACTGGTTCCCGGTCATTTACAACCAATGAACAACAATAAGAAGCCGCTGTTGAACAGCAACAAGATACGAATTCCTTGAACGTTGACTTCCTTGATGAGCTTCCTTTTCTTGATGTGTAAATAATTGTAAATAGGAAATTGAAATATATATTTTTATCAATTCTTTGTTCATTTTAAACTGTGCGAGTGTACACTGGGGACCCTTGAATATATTGGGGTGTCAGAGGGGTTGAAGAGTGTATTCCCGAAACGGGACGTGACGAGACGCGCAGGACCTGATTTGTCCCTCCCGGGACTTTGTTAAAAAAAAATTAGTTTTGTGTAAAATTTACAACCGTTCATTTGTCATCATGCCTCGAAAGCGCAAGGACTGTCCTATCTGTGGCAAGCAAGGTTTACTCAGATTATCAACCTTACCTCATGCAGGCAAAAACATTTCGTTTGGATTTAAACGCCCTTTTGAAAGAACTTATTATGTTACGTCAAAACGCTCGAGTCGTAAAACGTCGTAAATGTCGCAAACGTTTTCAGTTTGGTGGTCTGTATATGCGTGCAAGGCAACCTTGTACCCAGGGTATTTTTCCTCCACGTCGGGAGGTCGGCGAAAATGGCCCTGGCATTGGCTGGTCGATTCTATAATCTGATTAGCCGATTCAGATAGAGTATAATTTATTCATGAAAATTTGAATTGTAATAGATCCACTCTGCAAAGTTTACCCAAAGAATGGAAGCGATAGCTTTGGTTAAAGTCAAGAACAACATTAGATATATGTTTGTTCATGACATTTACATGTATCCTGGATAATCGTGGGAGTATCATGATGAATAATGCTAGCCAGTTGCTTTTATGATAAAGGCTTCACATGAGTGAGTCGGCGAAGCGTTAAATGTTTCTCATTTATTATTCATGTATACGTATTATACAAAAACAAAACACAAAGACCACATAAATTTTCTTGCCATAACACCCTAAAATTCTGGGTGTCACGTGACCAGCCGATGCCAGGGCCATTTTCGCCGACCTCCCAACGTGGAGGCAAAATGCCCTGGGTACGAGGTTGGCGAGCAAGGCCGAATGATTTTTATTGTTCTCGAGTGTTTTTAATTAACCCCTCGAAAAAAACGAGACACGAGTTTATGAAATGAGCTTCTCAATCGTCTATTATAGTAGAATTTGCGAAGAGCTTGTAATTAAGAAATGTTGTGATAAACGGTTCTCTGCTAGCCGTTCATTATCTGATTTCTTAATTAAACATTCAGTTTACGCGACCTTTACCGGGTTTCAAAACTTATGCACTTGACCAAATATTTCCCTATAATTGGCTAAGTAATTCATGAGAATTATTGATGACTTTGGAAGTGGTTATCACAGTGCGATAAGTGGTTATCACACTCTTTTCCATTCAAAAGAGTGTGATACCATTTATCACACTGTATGCATACTAATCAGTTGAATAAGTTATTTAACCGGTCTGTTAGAACAATGAAATGTGGGTGTGTCATGAGATAATAAATGTCCCACAATTTTGTATTCCTTATCTAACGTTATCACATGCCTTATTTGCATATTACAACTAAAACCTCAATAACCAGAAACAAAAATCAAATATCGCCGAACTTCGCTTTAAGGACAACCTTCATGCTTTCAATCTAAGCCAAAAAATTTGGGGTTTGGGAGCACTTTAAGGGAGCTTGTCAAGATAGATTTTTTGCTATAAATTTAATGAGTTAAAAAGTTCTGTCTTTATATGAAACTTTTTAAAGTATGCTGTTTAACTTTTTGCTATTTCTCCCTACACAAAGTTAATTTCACCGAAGCAAACATCTGATAATTAAGCATTTGCATTGTTCTGACGGCTGCTGACGTGATAGGGCATAAACTCGACAAGACCCAATCTCGTACCTAGAGCCTTCGCCGGGCACGCAAACGAAGGCTCTGCTATTATTCATCACCGGAAACAGAAAAACCTGTTGCCACCTCAAAAGAAGCCGCCTTTAGCTATCCCAGAGCCTTCGTTTGCGTGCCCGGCGAAGGCTCTGAGTACGAGATTGGACAAGACCCATGTTGCGACGTCATACTTGTTACCAGCCCCCTTTTAAAATTAATGTAAGGAGACAACCTTGTCCCCAGGGCGTTTGTGAGAAGATGCAGCGAGACAAGAGAACGCCCTGGCAAAGGCTGGAGATCACGTGACAATAACTTCTGATATATTTTGATAATTTTCCCGCCAGTTGAAAACATTAAGTCCGTGCAATCGAATTGTGAAAAGCAGACAAAGTATTTTACGCTTATTGAGTCCTTCCAGCGTGCTGAACTCAATATGGAAAATCTTCTAAATGTATCGTAAATTCCTTAAAGTGCCTATGAAACGAAAATTAAGTCTGTCTTATCTGAGAGAACACTTAAAATGACAGAGTAACATCTTTCGTAGTTTTTCGTTTGCTTGCTTCGTTTTTGAGATATTTCAGTTTGTTTGATATGTAAATTTGACTTATAAGATAACTTTACGTCACACTTTGCATAATGACTTATCGCAAAGTGTTCTACATCTTTGTTATTATCGAACAAAAGCACTTGACGAATTAGGAACCATGTGCGAGCGTTTCTCCTACAACAGAGTCTGTAAATTTTAAGTGTTTTTGTTTGACAATAACAAAGATATATAATCTTTTGCGATAAGTCATTATGCAAAGAGTGACGTAAAGTTATCTTGTAAGTTAAATTTGCATATCAAACAAACTGAAATATCTCAACAACGAAGCAAGGAAACAAAAAACTGCAAAAGATGTTACTTTGTCATTTTAAGTGTTCTTTTAAATAAGACAAACTTAATTTTTGTTTCATAGGCATTTTAAAGTGTACTCTTGCCAAAATCCAGCTTTTGCCATGGCGTTCTCTCGCCTTGCTGCATCTTCTCACGAATGGCCTGGGGACGACTGGTTAGTAGGGAGCCCCCTTAACCTTTTATCTAAGTCAATTCCTTGCTTTACTTTTACGTTTAGTCCCGAAATTCTGCAGCATTTACCTTATGGTGAGAAGGCAGACGTTTGGGCAGCCGGTTGTTTGCTTTATCAAATGGCTACCCTACGACCTCCGTTTTATTCGTCTAATTTACTGCAACTCGCAACCAAGGTAGGTTACCATTGTTGCAAAGAACAACTTGTGTTTTTGAAAACTCGAAAGAAAAGTTTGTGTAATTTTTTTAATCTGTTTTCAATAGATCGTTGAAGCGGACTACGAACCGATTCCAAATGAATTATATTCAGACAAGCTTACTGAAACCGTCAAAAGGTATTGAGACATCAAAATGTTTATCTTTCATAATAATACTCAGTAATATTTTTCTTGATCCCAACGGATTTTAAAGGGGGTTAAAACGCTCATTAATTGTCATGAAGAAAAGACAAAAGAAATTAGTCCTAATTAGTATGATGTAAATCGCATACAATATCGTTTGCATAAACGTTTCCTCCGATTTACTCAGCCAAGATGGCTTGAATCTTTACAATAATTGGTTGGTAAACATGGTTATACTTTATCTATTACTTATAACATAGCTTTAATACAACAACGTTTCTGATTGGTTGTCGTGCCTGCTCCTCGGTGACAGGAAAACAAAGCGCGGGAAAACATTTTCGGAAAGAACGAAGAAAAACACACATTGAATAATACTGTCTAATGTCTAAACAAACTATGAAATGGTCTGTGACTGTTTTGAATTTGATTAGTTTCTGAACAACGAATAGGAAGTATTAGTCAAACACCAATCAAATTCAAAGCAGGAAATTGTTCAACGAACAATATTTTAGGAACACTTCTTTTACACACGACATGCAGTAACAAAACTTTGTCAACCTAATGACTTCACTATATACTCTGAGATAAAGCAAAGATGTTTCGACGTTGCATTTCACCTTTAATACGATAGTAACTTCTTGACAAAAATTTGACTTGTGAAGCTCATATTGATCAATTATGTTTGAAATTGTCAAACTTAAAGTGCCTATGCAACGTAATTTCCAAGTTGGAGATAATAACATTAAAGTAATGTTTGATATCGCTTCTTTTGACTGAAAGTTTTAGGACGAACAATTAAGTATGTTTATTCAGCGTTTGAAGATCGTGTTTTTCCCCCTAAAAATTGAGACATATCATTAAAATAGTTGGTATAGTTGCACAACTAATGACATCACTCGACCCAGATCCCAAATTCTGATTGCATTCTAAACTCTTGCCGCAATGGCGTGTACATAACGAGAAAATAAAGGGATTTTGTCGTTCATTTTGTGGTTAGAAATTTCGAATTTCATAAGTGAACTATTCGCGAACATGTTTTAGTTGTCGAAAATCGACAGTATATTCTTAATTACTCAAAAGACGACTAGACTAAGTTGGATACGGCTTAGACTATGTATATTTTAAAACAAATAACTCGGTATGAATAAATTTTACACACCATTTTGAACACTTTCCCACGAGAGCTTAGTTTTCTAAAGAGTGTTTTGAACAGTCTGTTCGATAACAACAATAATTCATGTAGATCCTAGTGATGTCATTAGCCGTGGAATAAAATGTCTCAACTTTTTGGGCCAAAAGCCTGTTTTTCAAACGCTAAACAAACATACTTTCTTTAATTATTCGCCCTGACTTCGAAAGAAGTAATCTCAAACTTTACTTTAATGTTATTTTGTCCAACATGAAAATTTTGTTGCGTGTATATTGACCGGAACTAAAACCTGATACGTAAAAGAGCCGGGGAAATGTAACCTCCGAATAGTATCCCTTTTGAAACATGTATCATATTGTTTGTTTGATATTAACTTTAATTTGTGTTTAATTAATTGCCCATACATTTGATATAAAAAGAAATGTTTTAGAATAAGTGTAAATATTGTGTAATTTTATTAACTTCATATTTCATGATAAATCATTTCTATATTCCCATGGAATTCCTTCCCTGTAGACTAGTCCTCTTTTCTCTCAAGAAGAGGTCATTATATGTTGTGTTTAAGTAAGGTGTTGGCACGATCCGCAAGAATGCTCCCAGTTTGACTCTACCAAACACTGCAGGTTTCTACAGGTACTCTGGTTTCCTTCTGTAGTAACACTAGACCAATGAGGGATAGTCCTTACTCGACATCTAGGAAGAACAGTTTAGATATAACTGATAGGATTATCCAGTATAAATACAGTTAGTTTATTTTACTCAAGTTCCCTCTTGTAGTAACACTGGACCAATAAGAGATGGTTCTTACTGGACTTCATGTGAGAACAGTTGAGATATATATAACTGATAGGATTATCCAGTATAAATAAAGTCACTTTAGTTCAATTTCCTCCTGTTAGTGAAGTAACACTGGACCAATGAGAGATGACTGGTAGAGTTATCCATGCAGTACAAATAAAGTTAGTTTAGTTTACTCTGGTTTCTTCCTGTGTAACACTTGATTAATGAGGGATGGTTCTTGCTGGACCTCTAGAGAGAACAGTTTAGATATAACTGATAGAGTTATCCAGTATAAATAAAGCCAATTTAGTTTACATCAGTTCCCTTCTGTAGTAACACTGGACCAATGAGGGATGATCCTTACTGAACAGTTTAGATATGACTGATCTATTAACCGTGGACTGATAGAGTTATCTAGTATAAATAAAGTTATAGTTTAGTTTTTACTCACAACATCGAAAATCATTATATGATAACTTAAAGAATAACAGGAAACGTTTTATTCTATTATTAGATCTAGGAATTTCTATCAGAGCTTTGTCTAATATATACATACTGACTCTATAAATGACAAAAAATCAACTGAGTTTATTTTGATATAATTTAGTCTTCTCAAAACGCGAATGAAACTGGTCTCTTGTATTTTCAAAAAAAACGAGTTTATCTTTAACAAAGTTATTCGCAATAATTCACGGGTTGCCAACATTTTTTCAGTGACATGCCCCCTGGACAAATGCTTTTGTACGCTCTTGTCACAATGAAACTTCAATAAAATTACTATGCTTGTTTGACCATATTTGACCACTTCAATATTACGTTGCGTTCAGTTTTGAAAGAGCGAGCTGAGATCGCTTGAAACAGCAGGGATGGCATCACAATGAATGTTGCTATGTACAAGTGTAGTATGAAGTCACCAGCTGACACCAGAACGTCAAGAACAAATACACCATTAAACCGCGATGACGGCGGTCTATTACCAGAAGCCTACCTTTGATGAACACACTAGATCGGAGTGTCGAAACATTGGGTCATGAACAATAACTTTTTAAATTAATCGTTTAACAGTTAATAGTTTTAATATCGAGGGCTACAAGTTTATTAGCTTTGTAGCTATTTAGTGTTTACCCTCTTTTAAATAAAGATTTTACTTACTTACTTACTTACTTACTTACTTACTTACTTACTTACTTACTTACTTACTTACTTACTTACTTACTTACTTACTTACTTACTTACTTACTTACTTACTTACTTACTTACTTACTTACTTACTTACTTACTTACTTACTTACTTACTTACTTACTTACTTACTTACTTACTACTAAAAACATTTGAATTAGCGTTAGAGATTTTACCCCGGAGGTGATATTTTCAAGATGGCGGAAATCTGCGAGGTCGCGGCTAAAATGTCGCGTTTTGTCAAGGCTAAAATATGCAAATGAGTGCACTAAAGAGACCGAATTCGTACTATAATACCACCTAAGGTAAATTTAAGCATTCTTCCTTTATAATTATATGATAGAATAAAGATGAGGTAGTCGTATTTGATAAAAGTTGTCTGATGACAAGTGGCACAGACTACAGAGTGTTGTGTAAACTTACGAGTCTTTTCTTGGCTGACAGAAGTAAAGATTTAGCCAAACCACCTAAAATCTGAATAGCTGAGTTAAAGACGATTATAATTATGTATTATGGTCTTATGTTGTGGGATAATTCTGTTTAATTTGTAGATTTCCAAAATAAGTGAAGACCATGCTCTGTGGCGCACCATGGGGGGTACCACGGCAAAATAGCAGTTTTATTGTATTGCCTTGATTTTTTCAATTTGAATTTGTGAAATGTTGCTTTTCATTTTATTAGCACAAAGTTTTTGGTAAAATAATTTATTGTCTAAATATTTACCTTTTTGTTATAAATTATAATATTTTTAGAATAATTAGCATAATTTGCAAAATGGGTTGTCTGACAAGACCCAACAACCTAAAATTTGAATAGTAGAGGAAAAGACGATTGAAATTATGTATTGTGGTATAATGCCATGTTAATTCACAAATTGGTGCGAGCAGGTCTGCAGGACCTGTTTTTGAGTGAATAAATAATTAGAATTAAATGATTAAACAAACAATTGTAAACAATTAGAAGAATTGAAGTTCAGAAAGCCAGTCGTTATTTGAGTTAGTTTGACAAACACCAAAAGGAAGTAAATTCCTGAAGATATTGTGTCATCATGCATGATAATAATTAATGAAGTATTTTATGAACGTCTTGAAATATAATAATTAGAAAAGATGCACCAAAGTCAATATTTAATTTATGCTTTACTAAATATCTTTCATCAATCTGAATTGGTTGATAATTATATAAACTTAAATGTTTCAGAAAAATAAAAATATAAGACAAACATACATATATGTTGATGTACGCATGCTTATTATTCCAAAGGTTTGTCAAGAATAAATTACGTTTTAGTTTGTACATTCTAGCTTTGTTTCTTTCTGTTTCAATTCTTTACTTTTTTCATTCCTATGTTCTTTTCTCTCTTTTTATATCTTAAACAACTCCATAAATTATCGTCAAGTGATTTATGTATCCCGCGGTGTTTTATTCTTTTATAACTGCGATCTAATAAGTTATTCATCTGTTTACGACATTTTAATTCATGCTTTCCCAACAGTCTCGACTCGCATATTCAGTATCGCTATTTGCTCTCACGGTTAAGATGTTTTCAGTGATCACTGCTGTACTCAACGCAACTCTTTCGGTCTGCTAGTCCACAAGGCTCGTGATCTTACGGCCAAGAAACTGACAAGGGCACGGGTGGCGTGTGCTATTAGGGCGCTGCCTCTCACCAATAGTTAAGCCCGGTTAGACGGGGTTAGTACTTGGATGGGTGACCATCTGGGAATAGCCCCGTTCTCGGGGTGGGGACTCATGTGAGTAGAGTTTAGTTGGTCTCTCCTGTGCTTCGAGGGTTTTTCGCCGGGTTCTCCGGTTTTCCTCCCTCCGTAAAATCAACACCTATAGGTCTTAGCTGTAAATGGAGGACCCCACCAGCTCTGCTGAAAAACCTATCCTCCTTAAATAAAGAATAATAATAATAATAATAAAAAAAAGAGGGAGACCTGACAGATGAACAATGTAGATTCTACATTGCTGGTCTGTCAGGTCTCCTTCAAGTCTAAGCTCGATGGTTTAGCTCGCAAGGGAATTTTAAGCAGCGGTAGTTTCCTTGAAGAAGGAGTCTGTCTGCGTAACATGTCCCTGGATAAATCAAGCCATGGTGAGACCAGACAAGACATCGGACAAACCTGCTGTTATCGACGAAGCTTTGCCCAAGGCGTTCTCACATGCACGAAATCCGAAGATTGAACATTTCTTCAGAAACCCTTTTTTAATCTGCTAAGGTAAAGTTTCAGAAATCGAACACGGAAGCAACAAGAGCTTTTAATAACGAAGCGCTAAGCACTGAAGACAATATTTACAACGAAACTACGAATGATAAGCACAATTCTTGAAAATCTGGAGGACCCAGATGCAGCAGCCAGTGCTTGTCAGTTGTATCTTCAAGCCCTTCATGCCATGCCGGCCGTTATTTTCTGTTCACGCAAGTGGAGGAATGAAATCGCTCTTTAATAAAACGAAGCGGCTTGAGAACGTGAAATCAGTAACTATGATCAATTACGTCTTGTTCCATTTCATTGACAAATTTACAAAAACACCATGCCCAGGTGTTTATAGCTGGCCAAGAATAGAGATTGGTACGAAGGAAGCGAGATTCTAGCGAACATGCGAGTGCAATCACCATGTCATAAACTAACATGTGACGTAGAAGCTGCAGGATCGATATCCGTCTCGGCTGTGAACTGTAAAAGAGGTGAAATAAGCAAAGAAAGAAGCAAAAGGTTTGACAATACACCCACCACACATAATACATTATCGTCATCGTCAATGGCCATCCGCGGGTGGCCATTGACGATGAGGATCATGTATATGTCGTCAAAAGCTTTGAACAAAAAAAGGAAAAGAAAAAAGAAGGAAAAGAAAACAAACCCAAAAAACCCATCGATTTCCACTACAATTTCTGAGCGGAAATGATGAAGGGGTTGACATAAATATGGTTAAAAACATTATTATCCATAAAAGTTGTGAAAGTCGTGTGCATGTCTGCAACGGTAACAGCGGACAACTGCAATTCAGCTTTCCTCTGGAGGAGAACATAGACATAAAGTCAGTCCACCTGAGCATTTCCGACGAGAATGAAATAGTTGCAGCATATATGACCTGAAAATGCTGTTCATATCTACACTGAAGAGGGAGAGTTAAAGCAAACAATTAAATTACCTAAAGATCACGAAGTGCATGGAGTGGCATTTAATCGCATCACTAAAAATGTTGTTGTTTATACCACGGTTAATCTTACCTGACTGTGGGTCGCCTTTTGTTAAGTTATTGGGAGAGCACGGATGGCGTGTGCTGTTAGCGCGCCAAGTTGTAGTTGATCTCTCCTGTGCTTCTCCTGAGGATTTTTCCCCGGGTTCTCCGGTTTTCCTCCCTCCATAAAATCAACACCTAACATCTTAGCTGTGATCCGTGGTCTGAACTGTCGTATGACGGCTGCCTGGAGCGCCTTTGATATGCCTCGACAC
Organism: Paragorgia papillata; assembly: GCA_035771165.1. Classification (NCBI taxonomy): domain Eukaryota; kingdom Metazoa; phylum Cnidaria; class Anthozoa; order Scleralcyonacea; family Coralliidae; genus Paragorgia; species Paragorgia papillata. The sequence continues at coordinate 737,575 of JAWNZC010000183.1, forward strand.
GGCCACGTTGATCTGCGTCCTTCGCAATTCAGCCGCTGGCTGCAAGTAAGGATGATTAGCCAACCAGTCCTTTAAACTGGTGAACTACAAACTTTACCTTTACCGTCTGAAGATTGGTATGGTAAACTCACCTCTCATCCAACTTCAAGTGATTCAGTCACTCTTGCTTATGAGAAAGAATACTTTATTTAACTTAAGTCAACGTGATGAAAATCACAACCTTATAAATACTATTCATTTCACTATGCAACTTTTTTAGATGTCTAGTAACCGGAACTAAAATCCTGATACTTAAAAGAACTGGGGGAATGTAATCTCCGAATTGCACCCCTTTTGAAACATGTATCATGTATCGTTTGTTTGAAAGATTAACTTTAATTTGTGTTTAAACTAAAGTTTAAATGATACTTATCTAATGCGTTTTTGTATTTTTTCAAATAGTTATTGCGAGGTTTTGTATGATTTGCTAAAATAGCGTGAAATATACAACTTGTAGCCTTCTGACCACCAGTGAGATGTTCTAACCATTGAGCTACTAGCAAAAGTTACATGTGTGATATGTGTACAACTTGTGACCTTCTAATCACCAGTGAGATGTTCTAACCATTGAGATATTGGACTCAGATGGTAGAGCAAAGGTTACATATGTGTGACTAACTGACCTTTAGCCCAGGGTATGCATAAAACGCGGATGCGGATGGGGGATGAAACGCGGATGAGAAAAGGCGGATTGCGGATAAAACACGGATGAGAAAAGGCGGATGGGGGATAAAACGCGGATGGGGGATAAAACGCGGATGGGGGATAAAACGCGGATGAGAAAAGGCGAATGGGGGATGAAACGCGGAATAAAATCAGATTAGATATAAATCATGCAGGTAGATATAAAACGAAAGGGAAAGAGAATTAAAGTGTCGGAAGAATTCAATGTTACGCATATAGATATGGGCCCCTGTTTCGTGAAAAACAGGCAAGGGAATTGCAAAAATACCACTGATGATATTGCACGAAAGAACGATAAATATTTTTTTAGATTTATATATATAATTTCGAAACATATCCGGTTAGGCATTAAATTTGCAACAACACACTTTATTCTTTCATTTAAATGCTGCAATCAGATTTCAGCATTTGCAATAGTATACTAGTAAGTTTCTACTAAAGTATGATAGTACATTATGTACAGATTGATATAACATGAGAAATTCTTTATGTAGGTGTATAACGAATGACCCAAAGATAAGACCAGATATAATTGAAGTAAGTGGTTCTTTATAGCGACATAGCGTTATCGACTAATGGTTTGTTACAGGAGGCAATGAGGCATATGTTAACGGATGCGAGGTACCAGAATACTGCGTTTTCTAATAACAGTGTTTCTTCATTTTCATTTGATTGTTTTAGGTGGGATCTATAATTAGTGAAATAATGATGAAGTACACAGATAAGTTGCGTGTGAACGAGATTAGTCTGCAAAGAAAACTTGAACGAGAGCGAAAGAGAACACAAAAGTAAGTGATGGTGTGCATGACTGAGCTTTTGCTCAACAATTCTAGTCACCGAAGACGAAGTGACCATCGAGTCCCGTATACCAAGGAGTTAAATTAGGGGCGGCTATGTCACTCAAATTTTACTGAGCAATTCGTACAGAAACAAAATTTTACAAAATCGTACAATAACGGTTTTGTAATATATAAAAACATAAAAGAGATACAAAAAACCTGCACGAAAGTATACGGATGGTCAAAATTAAAGTGATATTGAAAGTAATTGCAAATGTGACATCTGGATTTCTGTTGGCCCGGCAGCAATCAAGTTAATTTAGGCCAATTTGTAAGGTTCAGATATCGTGTATAGTTGTTACAGTAGTTGACTCGTATTTTACAATCGAATCAATGTACAGTTTTAATTTTTGAAATTTGCAGCTCACAATTTCAACACAAGACCATTGAGGCTAAAAATAGTGTGACATTTTATACGTTGCATATGACCTTTAACTGCTATACCATCATGTATTCTTTTCTTCCATGTAGGCATTTCCATGAGGCCAACAAAAACATGCAAAATTATCACCGACTATTTTCGGCAAACCAAGAGCGTTCGGACAGAATGAGTAACTCGTCGAGCAGTGTGGGCTACTACAGCATGAAAGCTGGCGGTGGTAGTGACGGTAGTGATGGAATACTAGATGCTGTCGAGGCTTATAAAGACAGTCTAACAAAGGAAAATAACCAGGGTATCGACGTTGGGCAAGCAGAAGGTCTATCGTACGGTTTGGCTCCAAATCTAGACAGCAATTCGAGCAGTAATGAGGATATTCTCTCTGGAAATGCGATTTCCGATTCTAACGAAAGCCCAACGGGAAAGAACGCTCCAAATGGTGGCCACTCTGAAAGCGGTCCGCCATTTTCCGTTCCTTTCCCTCCTCACCCTAATCCGCGTGGCAAAACGCCAAGGCGACAACTTGTTTTGGATCTACCGTCTTTGAGTAAAACCAAGTCTGCTCTGCCTCTCCCCAGTTTGTTATCGCCAACTGACAGTGTGGCACCCCACTCGATTGATTCTTCAAAAAGACGCACGCAGTCCAGGTAAGTATATTTGAATATCTAGGTAAAGCTGGATGATATAGACCTTATTCCAAAATGGCCGCCGAATTAGAATTCTTTTATGTGCATGTAAATTAGCCCTTATGACCTCGTTTTAAAGTAAAAATTCTTTTGAATTTCCCACATGAAAGCGTCGAGTTCATAAGGGCTAATTTATATGTATATAAAATAATTTTAATTTGGCTGACATTTTGGAATAAGGTCTATAAAAAGTTCTGAGATTTCGCTCCATGACTAAATGAACAGAGTTGAAACTAAATGAACAGAGCTGAACCTAAGTGAACAGAGTTGAAATTAAATGAACAAAGCTAAAAGCCTAAAACTAAATGAGCAGAGCTAAAACTAAATGAACAAAGCTGAAACTAAATGAATAGAGTTAACTAAATGAATAGGGCTGAAACTAAATAAACAGAGTTGAAACTAAATGAACAGAGTTCAAAACTAAACGAACAGAGTTGAAACTAAATGAACAGAGATGAAACTAAAGGAACACAGCTGAAACTAAATGAACAGAGATGAAACTAAATGAACAGAGATGAAACTAAATGAACACAGCTGAAACTAAATTAACGGAGATGAAACTAAATGAACAGAGTTGAAACTAAATGAACACAGCTGAAACTAAATGAACAGAGATGAAACTAAATGAACACAGCTGAAACTAAATTAACGGAGATGAAACTAAATGAACAGAGTTGAAACTAAATGAACACAGCTGAAACTAAATGAACAGAGATGAAACTAAATGAACACAGCTGAAACTAAATTAACGGAGATGAAACTAAATGAACAGAGTTGAAACTAAATGAACAAAGTTGAAATTAAATGAATAGACCTAAAACTATATGAACAGAGCTAAAACTAAATAAACACATCTAGGAGTTTCAAATTAATCAATTATTTATAATTTTACAATGTATTTTAAAATTTCCCAAAATTCTGCTCCCGATGAAAAGCGTATTGCGTATGGCTAATCACGAGTGTATTTTTTCTTGAATAGTTCATCAGTTGAAATGCTACGACGCCAGTCTGTAGGACCAACGAAAGCAAGGCCACGTATGTAATAGTCATGATGAAATATTAGACCCTTGCATTATGTTTATTCAGCTTCTTCGGTCACAGGAAATTTCTTGACAATTATCGGGTGGGAAAAAAGTTTCTCTTTTATAATAATAAAATCAAAGACAGAAGACAAACAATTTGAAACCGATAGACGATAGACCGCATACTACAGGCTATTCGTGCATGGTACATAGGAATCTCATTGAAATATGCAAGTCAAATATTAATAATAACATGTATTTATACCGCGCAAATTCAACTTTAAGGTTTTCAAATGCGCCTTACAATAATTTTTGACATGGCCGAGTCGATGTCATATTAAAGGCGCTCAGGCAGCCGCCATACGACACATATCGGCCCACGAATTACAGCTAAGACCTAGGTAGCTGGAAAAATCGTAAATTTTATAGTCCGTTTCAGCTTGCTTTTGAAATCCGATACGTGAACTTGAAATCCGATACGTGAACATTCCGAACTTACGTTGCAATGTTCCGAACTACGTTGCGAGGTAGATACAAATTTAAGTCGGCAATTTGTTTCTGCTTAACCAAGTATCTATTATTATATTCTATACAACAAATAATCTTCTTCTCCGTGATTTTACCGAAGGAATTCAATTCAAAGCTTATTAAATTCGAACTTCACGACGTACTTCACAACGAACTTCCGTACCAAGTTCCCAACCTTCCAACGAATGTTGACAAACGAATTTCAAAAGCAAGCTGAAACTGACTATAATGTCTTCTGCCCCGTCGAGTTAACGCAGCGATGAGCCAAACTCGACAAGGACTTTCTTCGAACGGAATCTACTACTACCGCTATTGTTCCAAAGTCAAACGAATTAATACGAAGCAGCTTAAGCCTGGTTTCCATATAGCCGTAAGAGCCGGCGGCATGGCTGCGGCAAGGGGCGATGGTCCAATCATAGACAGTGTTGAATTAGCCAGCAATAAAAAGCTGTTTGCGATTGGACCATTGCCTCTTGCCGCAGCCATGCCGTCGGCTCTTACGACTATATGGAAACCAGGCTTAAACTTCAAGAATCGATAACGAAACGAAAATTTTTATTTCAAACAACTGTCGATGATCTAATGTCCAACTTCAAAACCGCGAACTTAAACGCATGCATGCATGCATGTGCTTTAGAAAGAACACCAAAGAATCTTGGTGTTCCGGTTTGGATTCTCCCAGAACCTTTTCCGCGCGCCAGCACAGGAGAGGCTCTGGGGACGGAAATGATTTGTCGACATATTTTTGAAAAGCCGCGGAAAGACTACAGGACGGTCCTTTTGAGTCATTTATTTTAGCGACGCCCGCTTAGACTACTGTGAGATAGATTTTTGACTTAAGCTGTTCTTTTGTTCTTTCTCTTTTTTTTTTTTGAATTATAAAACTTCGCCATAGACAAATATATACATACAATGGAAGACATGGCTGGGAAATCATCACAGCTCCAGAGGAAAATAATCCTCAGGGGCCATTTGCGATGAGCCCGTACAAAAGTTCAACACGTACAGTTATTTATAATAATAATCTTAAACAATATTGAATATATGTGTATATACAAAAAAGAGATTATTTATGCGAATGCATAATCTGAATTAAAAGTTGCTACCTGGAATCAGTCTGAAAACAGCAGCAGGTCTTGTGAGTAACCTGATTAAGGTTCCTACAAGTATGACATTTCACACAGATAGACTTAAACGTTAAGGGATCATCTGGATCATAAACTTTTTCCAGATAACATTTGCTTATTAAAGTATAGTAAATGTTGTAGATGTAAAATAAATCCGTTTTTCTTTTTCAACAGCAACGGCGGCAGCAACGCTCAGCATTTCTCCACGCAAGGTCCGTCAAATCAACGACCCTATTTTGCAGATTTTAAATCAGCTTCATAAAATCTTATTTATTACACAGGTAATAATTTAAGTTTTCCTAACTTAGAGAGTAAAGACTGAATGTAACTATTATTACGGATGGTAGTATAGGAGGAGTTGAGGGTATAGGCACAGTTTCCCAGATGACGGTTCCAGATGTATTTCCCAAAATCTATACTCTCAAAATATGTGGTTGGGGGTATAGGAGTTGAGGGTATAGGCACATTTTTCCAGATATCAGTTCCAAATATATTTCCCAAATCTATACTCTCAAAATATGGGCCTACTTCTAAGACCTGATTATGTAGTCTGCTGGTTAGGTACCAGGGGCTGATCCATATATACCATACAATATGTTTAATCTCACACTTTTCTGACAGTAACCTCACAGACCATCTTACTGTTTTATCTGACAGATCACCTTATAGAGTCCCAACAACTATATAGCTTATCGTACCTATACTACTCATTCCAATAGTAGGCGGACACATATCTGTCACAATATCGAGTACTTTCACATCTGTTATAGAAAAGTAGACTCATCGTATGGTAAACCCCTTACTAAAATCACTCCTTAACTGTGTCAACTACCAAAAGCTGTTGATACAGACTTGGCATTTGAACGAGAGTTTAAACCGTGTTTGACTTTCAATAGTAGACGACCAGACTTTCTCCCGTTTTATTTAAAATTTTAAATCAGTGAAAACACACATCTTTGTTTGTTTTTTGTTTTTTTTAATTTCAAGTGTAAACTACACTGACAATATCTGTATTTCATTCTCTAACTTTTATATTTAAACTTGGTACTATTCCGTATGCGGTATACCCGCTAAACAACTATTCAGATACTATACCTTTACGCACAATGCCTAGTTTGAGTTCGTGTTGGAGTTAAGCATCGCGAATAAGTTGTTTTAACATTAGTGCCCATGCCCGAGCTTCTAGTCTGAACACGGGATTAGCTAGGAATATCCCCTTATAAACTTACACATTGGGAAACCAACAAGGCACAATGAAAACCTAATTCTAGGAAGGTGTTGCATTCAACTGGGAAATTTCCTGTAAAACGAATTCTTTTATCTCCTTAAATTTTAGCTTCCACCTCCGTTGGCAAGCAATCCACACAGACGGATTGTGGAGAAATTTAAAAGGGCTTTGTTTTGTCAACAAACCAGTTCGTTTAACTTGAAAAGTGAAATAAAGAAAGTAAGTTTTAATGAGTGATGTAAACAGCGCGTGTAACTTTTTAACAAAACACTGAGTGTAGGTATTGTACCAATTAAACGGATAAACGATAACTTTACTTCGTCATTTTTTTTTTAAATTTCTGATACACCATATTCATAAAATGACCACCAATTTATATGTTTATTTACGCGTGTAAACGTTCTTTTCAATTATAAACACAAGAACGAGGTTTGAAAGGCTAAATTAAATGCACATAAAAGATATTAAATGGCGGCCATACGGTGTATAGACAGCCCAATAAATCGGTAAAGACCTACTTTATTGGCTATAGACCTTATTCATAAATGGCCGACGATTTACAATCCTTTCATGTGCATATGACCTCGTTTTAGAGTGAAGATTATTTTGAATTTCGCACATGAAAACGAGTTCAGAGAGGCTAATTTATATGCACATAAAAGAATATTCATTCCACTGCCATTTATGAATATGGTCTATACGTAACCAATCACATTGTCAATTATCAATTCGTTCCCATGCTCCTTACTGGTTAGGGGAAGGTTAGGGGTTTTGGTTGGGTTAAGTATCTCAACCAATCAGAAGCCTTCTTAGTATAGGTAGGTGATGACCCGAATAAATTAAGTGGACTTTACTATCCTTATATGGCTTTGTAATATCCTGAGCTCTGATTGGTCAACACACGGTCCGTAAAAATACGTGTCTAGACCTCTGTCCCGAATATGTGGATGACGTGAATTTCTAAGTTTTTTTTAAAGGACATTGGCAATAAAAATTAAGTTTGTTTAATTTGAAGGAACTCGTGAAATTGTATAATAGAAGATCCTTTACAACTTTTTCGTATCTTTCTTCGTTTGCAAGATATTTCGATTTGTTTAATATGTAAATAAGATGGCCTCTGACGACAGGAGCAGGGTACAGTCTTTTTACACAAAGCAACATCAGTTATGAAATGTTCAGTGTCACAAGGCGTTTTATGTGACAGTTTCAAGTGATTTTGTTGAACAAATTTAGAAATAACCCTGCTCCTGACGTCAGAGACCATCTCATTTATATATCAAACAATTTGAAATATCTTGAAAACGAAGAAAGATACGGAAAAAATTGTAAAAGATCTTCTATTATATCTAAGAAGTGAGTTCTTTCAAATTAAACAAACTTAATTTTTGTTGCCAATGTCCTTTAAGGTGATATTTTCCAGCATACAGACCGAGTAAACAAGGTTAATAAATCGTTTATTGGCTATTTTAAGTTTTCCATAATTATTGTAAATTATTGTAATCAAAATTAGTGTAAAAAGCCTTAGAAATTTACATCAGCCAAGTCCACAAATTCGGGACAGTGGTCCAGTTAGGGGAAACGACGGATTGTAGTCCAGAGACGTATTTTTTAGTATACGGATAAGTCTTTTTTTGTACGAACCTCGTAGAAATAATTGCTATCATACTGATTGATAATCTTTTAACACTTTTAGGTTCTCGAAGGATCGAAAGACATAATTGATCTCAGTTTTGGCTTTGATCATCCTTCTCACCTTTCATTTCAAAGTGTTAACATCTCTCAAGGTAAACGATCATTCTTTAGCGTACATAAATTTAGCAATATGACATAGCTAAGTTGTTTATCGCTCATAGAAAACATAGACGAGTTTTCTGATTGCGTTAGAAGAATTTCCCACTATAATTAATTATGATTAATTGAAATATATCGTTTTAATATTCTACACGAAAACTAGCTCACGTTAAATTATACAAGAAACTTTTATCTATATATCTTTCAGTTATACTGTGTATGCAGAATAATAATTTGGGCTCATTTTTTGAGATTTTTGTGTGTAACCAAGCCTCTTTCAAGATGGCTACTTGCGAGATTATCTGTGTCACCCAGTATTTTAACTGTAACTTCGGTGTCCAAAGTGTAAATCTCAGCGCCGTCTTGGAGCATGCTCCCACTCACAAAATATTTCATTTCGTAAGCCCGGCCTCAGAAACGCATTTTTGGCCATTGCTAAGATATAATGTTCAAGTATATAGTGTCAAACTATGAAGCAAGGATCGTATTCACTAAAGCATTAAACAACCGAGAATGTGGTCCATTCTTCCGAAGATGGCGTCAAGTGACGTATTGAACTTTACTGCGCATCCCAAAAGCTTGTCGAAGAAAATATAGGAAAGGTACACTGTTCTGACTGAGCCGAGTCCAAAAGCTGTAACACAGCCTCCCAAAAGTGGTGTTTTTCAAATTGCCTTCCAAAAACGGCTAGACAGCTGACTGGCTAAGACTTTCCATGATGGCACCCAACCCCATCAAGAACCCTAGTCAGAAACGGAGTTTATACGCTAACCGGACCCACTGGCGAGTTAACCGCCTCGCTTGAAAACACCAAAAAGAGCCATTTCTGTATAATGACATGTATAGTCTTGCTAGTCCAACAACACGAGGCGGCCATCTTCAATGAAGCCTGGTAACTCGCTAGTTGGATAAGGTTATAATTAGCGTATAAACTGAACGATTAATTCGGTTTCTGGCTATAGGGTTAGGGTTTTTGTTAGTGGGAACGTTTTAATAATTAAGACCACCACTAGAGCTATGCAATGAACTAAAATGAAGCTCATGGGACCTGTGCAAAACGTTTTATGGGATAAAACGATAATTTCTTGTGATTTAGACTGTCGAGCCACCTTAATAACCTCGACCGTTCGGTCTTTATAGTCTTTACGATAAATTATTAAACTTACTTCGGTCTTGAACGCATTAACGTGTCATTACAGCAAGACCTTAGTTTGATATTTTACTATGAAGACTTCACTCTCGGTTTTTAAGTTGTTAGTCAATTATTTACTGAATTAGTAATATTGTTCGAGTCTGGAGGCTAAAATAACCGCTAGATTTTTGGTATTTTAATACGTTTCTTTGTTTTTCAGCAGCTGCTTCGATTCAAGCGCCTGTCGTAGAGGGTGATACTCACGGTGCTGGCATTACTTACGAGCAGATGCAGGTAAGCTTCTGAATGTTGAGGTTGTTTAGGTTACATGCGCAGTTTATTACGCACGGAACATTAATAATAATAATACAGCTGTACAACAAGTACGAACCTTAAAATTTCAGTATTTTTTTTTAAATTTGGCCAGAAACGTGTGGCAATCTCGTCGAATTACAGAATAACAATAGTTTCTTGCTCTTGGCAGCGGAGTTTTCTAAGTTGTTAACAGCCTGGTTTCCAGGCCTCCCTTTTCCAAAATCGGTCAGACCAACTGAAATTGGGACGTCTAATTACACACGTATTTTACAACAATGCACGAGTGAATTTTTCAAAGACTTTAATTCTTGAGAAGAGCTTTAAAGTGGCTCTCTGATGAAAATATTGTTGGCAATGTTTTTGCATAATCGTAAAGATGTTATCCCTTTGAGGCCTGGACCTCTCCCTGTGCTGAATAAAATCGTCTGGCGCCAGCGTTAGCCAGATAAAACCCTAAGGACTCGTCTTCAGGCTTTCAAAGGGTTATGGTATAGTTGGTAATCGTGCAAAGTTCCATTTCAAAATTCGATGAAGAAAAGGTGATATTTTACGTGATAGTTAAAATATGAGCGGCCGATCTTTATGGGCATTTACAATGGCGAGCCTTCGGCTCGCCATTGTAGATGTCCATAAAGATCGGACGCGAATATTTTAACTTACTTATCAAATTCTAAGTGTAAATAATGAACACTTTGTTTAAGAGTCGTAGGAAAGGTTAGATAAGATCATTTACAGTCAGAAAAAGCTCAATTTAAGGCACTAGTGCCTATTAACTTTGATAAAACCTTGATGTTTTATTAATCAATGTTTTATCCGTAGTTAAAGATGCTGATTAAACATTCATTTCTTTTGAATTTTCTTCATGAATTATAAATGATTTGATAAGTGTAAATTTTGTATTTTGGAGCGCCGCCATTAAAGTGGCCGAACTTGAGAAGAATGAGTCGAGGAAGCTCATGACGTCATAGACTCAATAATAACAATGACCCTTTTGTTGACAACAACAATGATCTTTTGTTTTTATTGAGTCTATGACGTCATAAGCTTCCCCGACCCATTCTTCTAAAGCACGGCCACTTTAATGGCGGCCCCCAAAAATACATAATTTACACGTAAAATATTACCATAACATCTTTAGGATTATGCAAAAACAGTACCAACAATATTTTCATCAGAGAACCACTTTAATAAAACGTTCTAGTATTGGAATTTTTCTACAAAACGTACTTCGCTCGCCATCTATTCTGCGACATCACCAAAATGAAATATTGAGACAGAGAGAGGACTAGGAACTAATCTGATGGCTCCATAGGGTTTTATTACCGTGAGAGACCTTATTGCTGGTTTAGCGTGAGATATTACACATCTGAGAGATATTTTATGATAGACGCATCTATAAAGAACGAAGAAAACCGACACACTATCTTATAGAAGCGAGAATGGACAGTATTTGTATTTTGACTAATTATTTACCATTCATTTCCATTCTAATTGTTTATAATCTTTTTCTTTTAAAGGCCATCATCGAAAGTGTGCTAATGGAAAGTGGTTATTACGACATGTCTCCAAATATTAAGTAAGGTCTTTTAATGAGCCATTTGCACGATCAGAATACTTTGCTAGCATCCTAGTGCTGATAAATAGAGGACACTGGCAAAGCATTCTGGTAGTTGTAGTCACCCAACGCTATTTTACGTCATCGTGCAAATGGCTTATTTTTATTATTACAACAATAATTAATATACATGACGAAACCACTCAACTCTGCTTGGCTAAGAGGAGTACAATCTTAATCATGTAGTACGATGCAGAAAATAGGTAATACAGCGCTGAAAATGAAATACACACAGTGGCTAATAAACAATAAAAACTCTTCAGACCATATTCTTTTAGTTTAAGTCGAAATATTATCTGCAAGTAGAGACCTCATTACGAAAATAAACACTGACGGATTATTCCTCGATATTTATTTCAAGTATGACTTTAAAACCTCCTAAAAACAAGAGTATTGTCTGATAAGTTTTTATTTTCACTCTCGGTCTTTACACTTGAATAATAATAACGTCTCCCTACGCTTTTGACCTATATTTATCAAATCATTCATAAGGAAAATTCAAAAGAAATGAATGTTTAGTCAATATTTGTAAATACTGTGATATGATAAGTTGTACGTACGAATACATGTGCATGTGGTACGTTTGCGAGCTATATCTCATATGCAAACGCTGCCACTTCGGAGCACATATGACTATGAATTTGCAAAATCGGCTCTCCATCTGAGCCTCAGTGGCTCAATGGTTAGAGCGTCTAACCGGTCATTAGAAGGTTGCAGGTTCGAACCCTGTCTGGGGCTCAGAAATCTTTTCTGAGTAATTGAGCTTGACGAACGTCCACCAAACGTCTGCTCTTTGTAAATACTGTTAAAACATTGATTAATAAAACAAAAATGTTTTATCAAAGTTATAAGACACTAGTGGCTCAAATTCATCGTTTTCTGAAAAATGACCTTATCTAAGGCATTCATCATGCATGTACACTTAAAATTTGATAAGTAAGTTACTTACAAGGTGGACAACATGAGAGATGAACTATAAGTTTATTTTATTGATTTATGGTACTATAAGTTAAAATACGGCAACATTTCCCAAGTTTATATAACAATTCTTATACTGTTACTGTGAACCTAGCGTCAGGTTGGGCAATCTGTGGAAACATATACTTTGATAATCAGATGAGAAGACAAAGGTTAGGCAGTGCGGTCTACCATGCATGGGTCTTCGAGTCCCGTTCGCACGTACCCCCATTTTTTCTCATCTTGCTATTTATTACTTTTCCTTTAATTCTGTTGTACTATTTTAATTAATTAATGGTTCGTTAATAATTGATCCAAATAAATGTTAAAAGAAAAAGCAATTAAATGACTTCGGAAAGGTTTCGGGACACTTACGGAGGGAGACGCACGAGGTTCCATAAAAATGATGAGTGATTGTGGACGATGGCGTCAAAACATTAAAAATAGAATTTGATTCCAATTTTTTTTGCGGGGGACAAACGAGTGAATTTGTATTACTACTTCTTTTATTGAACCCAAGTTTATTCGACATTCAGTTGCTAATTCTTAGCTACTAACAACGTGATTTTCGTGTATTGCAGGCAACGGCGTGCCCCATTAGGCCCTATTGGCGGGCTGAATGGAAGATGACTGTTCCGTTATAATCTAAAATGTTCTGGCAGAAATAATCAAGCAAAATTTCTTCTTACACAGTCGCAGCTATTTTTATAAAAATACAATTGTAAAAAATAAACAGAGTTTTATCAAGAGAGTAGAAAGGGTAAGAGAGGAAATGTACAGTAATGGCTCTAGTCCTATATATCCTAATAACTAACTAATTCCTCTTAAGTTTTTATTATATTTCACGAGGTAATCCTCACGCGTAACTCGCGACCAGTCGAGTACTCGAGTGACATTGCTATTAGATGTCCATATTGTTATATAATGGCTATTTAAAATGAATAATTATCAATTATTGGACGAGTCTGAGCAAAATATCATGATTTGTCAGTGGCGAGCTACTACGATGCCGAAGGCAGAGGCAAATAACTGGTAGCGAGCGAGATACTGACAAATCATGATATTTTGCAATTTGACATGCCGGAAGTTAGAGATCGCCATTCTTCTCTCTGTCTTTCGGCATACTAAAATCTTCGTAAAACTTACTTTTTGTTGGCACGAGTATATTGTCGTTATGGATGTTTCCAAATACTCTCGATTACTTCCTCGGACAGCTGAGGAAAAATAGCCGCCATCACCGCCATGTTTACGAAAATTATTTGCAGTCAGCAGCGCTATCGCTCGTGCGCATGCTCCGAAAATTATTTGCAGCCGAAAATTATTTGCACTCGAATGACTTACCGACTCAGTAGTTCAATTACCAACCAAAGATTAATAAAATCACGGTATGAAAGTAGCCTCCTCCACAGGCAACTCTTGTGTACCTCAGTAAAGTGAACTTACCTAAAGGCGTTATCGATTTGTATATATGTTAATAAGTCCATAAAATTCTTTAAAATTCCATAAACATATATATCTTCAAATTTAGACGCCTCATTTTCATCTCCTCTCTGTTTGATATATCTGGGTCTCAGTCACACAAACAAACTTCATAGCAAAGTTTAAAAGACTTAAGACGAATTTCGAACATTAATGTCGCAATGAACAAAACAAACCCTTGTGGGATTTGTCGTTATATTTGATGTATAAATGTGAAACAATTTAAACAACGAAAAAGCATATTTAAGACAATTAAAGAAGGAATCAGCCTTCGCACTCGTATTAAAAGGCTTGTTGTCGTCTGATCAAGGACGATATTGGCGTCGTGAATTGATAGTTTAGTAAGTTTACCTTGGATTTCAAGAACGTTTATGTCAAGTGCCAGCACCAGCACCAATCCTCTTTGATAATGTGCGCGGCGAAAATTTATATTCACGTTCAAAATATGCTTTGTTTATGGAATTTTAAATAATTTTATGGACTTATTAACATATATACAAATCGATAACGCCTTTAGGTAAGTTCACTTTACTGAGGTATGAAAGTAATGCGAACGTCTAGTTTTTGAGATATTTTTGCATTTCTGCTTGATTTGCCATTCGAATTTCGCCACAGTCAACGGCTGAAAAGGACGTTCCCCCAGAACTACACAATAAGCTTGATGTGTGATAAAATCACATAGTTGGAAAAAGGTATGTAGAAATAATAGTCAAAGCGTCTTCAAAAGTTGTCGTTGACAAAACAAGTGTGTTTTTTTGCTCAGTCTTCAAACCCACTATATTCTGCTTGGGCCGACCATGGGTCATCGTGAGCGATTTTGAACGTGTTACCCGTTTTTCCCAAAGATAAGTTTGATTCAGGAAAACAAATTAATAAAAATAAACTGCCTTAAACCTATTTTGAAAGTAATGCGAACGGATAGATTTTTTGCTATCGTACGTCAAAGAGGAGGGTTAATTGCTGTTTTCGTTGAGAATAGAGAAATTCGATCAACTCGTGTTCCTAAGAAAAGCTTTGAAATGAATATGTAAAGCACATTTCGGGAGCATAAAAGTATGAACTAAATATCTGAACTTACCTTGAGGTAAAAGAAAACGTTTAATTGATCCTGTGAGCTCAAACAGAAAGATCATCTTCCTAAAATTCCGTGCTTCCGCTACTCCGATTACGAACCTTTTCACCTTCAACAAAAAATACCAAGTTGTACAGCAAATCGCCGGATCGACAAGCTTGGAAGGCATATTAAAAACAAAGAAAAGCTCAGAGAATTCGCTATTAAAATCGTATTTTGACTTCGCATGAAGAAAAAGTCAATAAATACGCCCGCGATTTTTTGGTCAGCGCAGGCAAATTGCCACTTGTTCTTTAACAAGGTTATGAGTACAAGGTTATGAGTTCGAAATTTCGATATAGAAATCGAGAGCGTATAATATAATTGTCTTGTGTAGGTTAAGCAATGTGTAGACGTCGGGTAGACCAATTCTTAGCTTCGTGCTAAACTCACGACAGGTGTCACATATATGAGTATCGTTGATGATTGGCTATTGCTGATCTAAAAATAACTCGAGGAATTATGATAGAACTAGAGGACAGTACTAGACTCATTACTATACATTTCCTTTTATTTTTATGCTTTCTTGATTTTGTACAGTATGTGTTAAAATATCTCGTATTAGGTAGAGTAATATATTGACGTTTTTGTTAATTAAAAGGATTTTCATGCTGTTTACGATTGTGCGATGTTGTTGTCTAAACGTTATCAAAACTCCATAATTTTTCGTTGCAGTAAAAGTTAGGCAAATTATTTATCGACTAATTATCTGGACTTTGTTCAATAGCGCTCCGTCGTGATGACGTCACTCTTTAAGTTTGTCCGCTTTTATCCATAATTCTTGCAGTCCGATGATGGCTCATTTGCAATCATTTGAAAGTCAATTTTGCTTTGTTTGTCCGCATTTTGTACTATAAATCGACGGTATAGCTCGACGGTACGCTATTGCAGGTCGATGTTATCTTAACGCCCAAATGTGTTTACTATACTCAAACCAATAGAGCGACAGTTTCATTAACCCCAGATCAATTTCAAAGCAATCACGTTGTGTATTCTTATGTACCATGCACGTGTTACGTACATTAACAATTAAATTAGATGTGTATCATCACGTGGTACATGAAAATACACACGTGATTGCTTTGAAATTGATCCGCGGTTAATGAAATTGTCGCTTAGGAAGTGATAAAAAATGTCGAAAATTTTCATGTTTTTTAGCTTTATTACAAAGGTGCTAAAAAAGACCTTTACACTTTTACCAATTTTTCTGTTTTTTGTAACTATTCAAGTATTGTCAAAAAACTAAATGTATATAGCTCGAAAAGAAAGAGTTAACATTTTGACTGATCTTCGCCATTTTTTTAACTTTTAAAATATGAAGATTTAGCACAAATAAAGTCTTCTCTTTGCTACAGGTTTCAAAGGTTGAAAAAATGGCCAAAATCGGTGGGGAAAAGGTTAAACCTCTTAACATTTTGGCCATCTTTTAAATTTTTAAAATAAGACTAAAATATGAAGATTTGGTACTACAAAAAGGCCTTATTTGAATTACATTTTTCGACCTTATTTTAAAAGTGGAAAAAATGGCCGAAATAATTTTTATTTTTGACCGATTTTGGCCATTTTTTCAACTTTTGAAATAATGCTAATGGTGGCTCCATACAGTTTCTTGAGAGTCCAAACCACGTGCATAAACAATTCGGAAAAAGAATAAAACTAAACGTTATGCATAGTTAAACATTCTGGCAATCAAAAACTATTACCAAATAAATAGCAATTAACGTTGCTATGGCAACAATGACGTTTCAAAATGACTGCCAATCACCCTTCAAACTAACTTAATTGCAAAAAAACTTTGGTGACCCAATTTTTTCCCCATTAAAACCTTTCTTTAAGTATGAGTAATCAATAGGCGGATTTAAAAAAAATTCTGTATAGAACGAATAATTTGTTTTTTTCAGAAAAACTTGGTAACAGTTTTTTTTATTATCAGGCTGTTTAAGTACGCATAACATTTAGTTTTATTTTTTCCCCGAATTGTTTATGCACGTGTTTTGGACTCTCAAACTTGTATTTTCCATTTTTCTAGAAACTGTATGGAGCCACCTTAACTCAAATAAATCCTTTTTGTTGCTTTTGTAGCAAACAGGAGGCTATATTTATCCTAAAAATGGCTAAAATCGATCAAAAAGTAAATAACATTTTGGCCAGATTTTGGCCATTTTTCCAACTTTTGATATAATGTCAAAAAATGATCCTTTAGCTGAAATAAAGGCTTTTTGTTTCTTTTATAGCAAAAAGGTTTTATTTGAGCCAAATCTTCATACTTTAGCCTTATTTCAAAAGTTTAAAAAATGGTCAAAATCTGTCAAAATGTTAAGGGGTTAGCCTTTACTTTTTAACTGACTTTGGCCATTTTTCGAACTTTTCAAATAGGGTTTATTTGTGCTGAAACTTCATATTGTAGCCTTATTTCAAAAGGTGAAAAAATGGCCAAAATCGGTCAAAATGTAAAGGGGGTTAGCCTTTACTTTTTGACCGATTCTGGTCATTTTTTGAACTTTTGAAATATGGTAAAAAATGTCAAATAAAGCCTTTTTAGAGCTTCGGGACCAATGAGAAGGCTGTATTTGTGCTGAATCCTTATTTTAAAAATCGAGAAAAAATGTTAAGGGGTTAGTTAACCGATGTTAAGCGATTTTGGCTAGTTACGAACTTTTCAAATAGGGTCAAAAAATGTTAAATAAGGCCTTTTAGAGCTTCTGAACCATAGTTGAGCCTTATTTCAAAAATCAAAAAAAAATTGTCAAGGGGTTAGCCTTACTTTTTGACCAATTTTGGACATATTTTCCACTTTTGAAATACGCGCACTCAAAAAATGATAATTTAGCTCAAATAAAGCCCTTTTGATTTTTTATAATAAATAGGCTTTATTTGTGCTAAATCATCATATTTTAGGACTATTTCAAAAGTTGAAAAAATGGACATAATCTGTAAAAATGTTAAGGAGTTATCGCACTCAAAAAATGATAATTTAGCTCAAATAAACCTTTTTAATTTTTTCAACAAATAGGCTTTATTTGTGCTAAATCATCATATTTTAGGACTATTTCAAAAGTTGAAAAAATGGCCATAATCTGTAAAAATGTTATGGAGTTATAGCCTTTACTTTTTGACTGATTTTGGCCTAGCCTGCGCAGGTAGGCGGGCAACGCGAATTTTGGCCATTTTTTCAACTTTTGAAATAAATGTCAAAAAATAATAATTTAGCTCAAATAAAATCTTTTTGTAGCTTCTATAGTAAAAAGAACTAGGCTTTATTTGTTCTAAATCTTCATATTTTAGCCTTATTTCAAAAAGTAAAGATATGGATATACGGATATTACTGATATGGATTCTATATAAAGTGCATTGTTGAATGCCAAAATATTTTCTGACTTGAACTTTTATTTGTTGTTATATTGAGGTTTGCATTTCCAAAATGGTAATGAGGATGACTTCTATGTAGGCATTTGTGTGTGTTTTTTTCTTTTCTTATGATAAACCGTTTGAAGATTTTAATGGGGGAAAAAAGATAAAATACAGAATATACTATTCAAGTATACCATTAACATGTGAATTGGGTAGTATTTCTGCTGTAACAGAACATTGTGTACGCAAGTTATGCCTACATGGACGTCATTCTCCTTACCATTTTGGAAATACAAACCTCAATATAACAACAAATAAAAGTTCAAATCAAACAATATTTTGGCATTCAACTAACACATTAAATAGAATCATATGCAGTAATATCATATTTGGGTTTATGTGCACTTTAACATTTTGACCGATTTTGACCAACTTTTTAACTATTAAAATAAGGCTAAAATGTGAAGATTTAGCAGAAACAACCCCTTTGTTAATATAGATGCAAAGAAAGAGATTTATTCCAACTAAATGAATGATTTTTTTTTGCATTATTTCAAAAGTTGAAAAGATGCTAAAATCGGTAAAAAAGTAGGGCCTTTACTTTTTAACCGATTTTGGCCATTTTTCGAACTTTTGAAATAGGGTCAAAAAATGTCAAATAAAGCCTTTTAGAGCTTCTGGACCAATGAGAAGGCTGTATTTGTGTTAAAAACCTATATTTGAGCATCATTTCAAAAATCGAGAAAACAAAAAAACTTTGACCGATTTTGACCATTTTTTCACCGCTTGAAATAAGGCTAAAATATGAAGATTTAGAACAAAAGCCTAGTTCTTTTTACTATAGAAGCTACAAAAATATTTTATTTGAGCTAAATTATCACTTTTTACCGTATTTCAAAAGTGGGAAAAAATGGCCAAAATCGGTCAAAAAGTAAAGGCTAACCCTTTAAACATTTTGACCGATTTGGGCGATTTTTTCCAACTTTTGAAATATGATCAAAGAACGAAAATCTGGTGGAAATCGAGTTCTACATGCAAACCGCTTTGAAACCGGTAACTGCATCAAATAAACAACAATAGATCATGAAAATTTGTTTTAAGAACATTTTATTAAAAAAAATGTATAATTAATAAATAAATAATATAAATAATAAACAATAAATAAATAATATATAATAAATAATAATAAATAAAAAATATAATAAAAAATACATAATAAATAATATAAATTGTTTAAAAACTCAAGCTACCCAGGTAAAACGAAAAATAAATAAATAAAGCTCATACGGTACAAGTAAAATCTGAAACGAGACCACTGCTTGGGGTAGCACGGATGGCGTGTGAAGTTAGCGCGCTGCCTCTCACCAAAACGTTAAGCCCGGTTAGACGGGGTTATTATTGCGGATTCAGGTTGAGTGTTTAATGACGTCACGGCCATGCGATCGTTCCAGCGTGCGAACGTAAGCGTTGCCAAGTGTCGAATGACATGTTGCTAAGGTGGAAAATGCGTAAATAAACCATCGCAGTGGCGGCAATCATTCACAATTTATCTTCAATAAATTCGTATTTTTTCACTCAATAAACCGAGTTTTGCGTTATTTTTACTAAATTATGCCTCCAAACGACTGGATTGGCCGCGTGTGCGGCGTCGCAATAATAATGCCGTTAATATGAATGTTTTGGTTCTCGCAACAAATTTTTCCATAAGTTTTGATAATTTAATTTGTGCTAGTCCAGTCTAGTAATTTAAATTTTGTATGCCTTTCAAGCAAAATAAAAAGGCCAAAGAGGCCTCGAACATATCACTGGTCATTCGTGTTGTATTTTTAAAATATACTGGCAAAAATACATATTAATATTATTAGGTACTTATAATTACTTCACGGCTAACGGTTTTTGAAAATGTGGCGCGTAAACGAACATGGTCGATTATTTGTCCCCGGAAAACCTCTATCACAAGATTTGAGGCTGTTGATAATAAGCAAGATTATTTGTGCCGAACCTGGACAGACTGAATGTTCGCATTTTCTGAATCTGGTGGTTCTTGATTTTGTACGAGGTCAAGGCGACGTTTGCTTCTTGCATTTTCACAATGTAAACATTTCCCTGTTGGTAGTGCATTTAACGGCGATTCGTTGGCAGCCACGCGAATAACAATTGTCTTCACACCTTTGTTTAGTAGTTTCATCATCTGCGATTTAAAATATTTGGGCGATATATCGATTTCGGACCTATCTGGTTCAACGACAATCAAACGCAACGACTCTGCAGTTGACGATAATTTCGCAAGATGCTGTACTTCTCTCAACATACGCGAGTAGAATTCATGATACGACAAAGATAATAACTCGTCGTTGCCAATAAACAGAGGGGTTATTCGTTCATTTGAATAATAGTTATATAGCACTTGGATTTCGACAAGATTGTCCATATTTGCACGTCACAAGTAAATAAATTACGTTTGTCCAATGTCAATTGTCAACACCCATTCTCCCGCACGAGCGACACATTTTCACCTTAGCAACATGTCATTTGACACTTGGCAACGCTTACGTTCTCACGCTGGAACGATCGTATGGCCGTGACGTCATTAAACACTCAACCTGAATCCGCAATACTTGGATGGGTGACGTTGATCTGCGTCCTTCGTAATTCCGCCGCGGGCTGAGAGTAAGGATGATTAGCCCCCAGTAGCATGAAACAAATTCCAGAGTAGATTTGAAGTAATATATCATACACGAGGAGGAGTGTTTCATCAGGATATCCGAACACTGAGACGTTTGTTGAAAACCGAGGCGAAGCCGAGGTTTTTGAACAAACTTCGAGGTGTTTGGATATCCTGATGAGACACTCCTCCGAGTGTATGATATAGCATCTCAAAGAAATCAGTATTTTAAGAGAAATATTTTGCTTAATTTATGTAATTTCTTCCTCCGATATCCAAACCACCGACACGGTACTGATTTCCTTTGTGTTTTCTTCATGAATTATTAATGAGTTTGAGATTGAGTTGACGAAACACTCACCTGGCGATAAAATATTGTCTATCAATCGGTGTAACCGACTTAAGAAACCTAAGTGAAAAGAAATCAGAATAGTTAGTGAAATAGGAAGGTTTAAAAAGATATCTATAGATAAAATGCAAGAATGAAATAGTTTTGCAATTTAGATTTAGTGGACACTGTTCTATTTAGTTTTTCCTAGAGAGCAAAGATAGGCGAGGGGTGTATATAGTAATACACCGTATTCATAAAAATGGTCGCCAATTTATATAACCTTTTATGTGCATTTAAATTAGCATTTCCAGCCTAGTTCTTGTGTTTATAATTGAATTCGAAAGGACCTTTACACAAGAACGAGGCTGGTAAGGTTAATCATAGTCAATCGAGATATGGTCTGGAAACTCGGAAAACTTCAAAGCGCCTATAATGAGCTGGGATTTTATGTTGAACCGTACCTTACACCGTGCACATCCTTTGTTTTAGGTTGATTAATATTTAAATAGCACGGTTGAGTGATTGAACTGAAACGTTGCTATTGGACAATTCGTTCATTATACTAAAATACAATGTGTTCAGTGACCGTGCACCGTGCACAAAAATGCATAAAGGCGAACAAAAAAGATAGACCAAAGACTTTAGCTGAGTTTCCAGACCATATCTCGATTGACTATGGGTTAATTTAAGTGCATATAGAAAGAGAATATAGGTTGGCGACGATCTTCATGAATACGGTGCATGAGGGCCCAGTTCTATCCCCATTACTCGGGCTATCTATGGTAGACCGAGTCTAGGTTTCGGCTCGGGTTTTCTTTTATTTTTTTCCCTTTTTGGGTGTCACGATTTTGCATTTTTGCACTTTTTACTTCCGCTAATATTCATACTTCCGGTGAGTTGTTAGCCGTGTGACTGAGTGAGGCCGTGAGGCATGTTATAAGTTCTTTGCTCCTTTCGCTTTTAGAGTTGGAGAAAAAGTTGAACAGCTTTGCCTTTTGATCAAGGTGTTGTTGGTAGATTTTGAAAGTGACTGGCTGACTTTGTAGTTAAACAGCGAATAGATGTGGCTGTCGTGATCGCATAAAATATGTATGCACCACATTCAGCATTCGATTCAGGCTCGGCGTGCTTGTCAGTAACCGGAGCGAACGCCTGATCCAGGCGTCTTGTTCCTCTACACACGAAATGGCGACCCTGTCGAGATTGACATTGCATGTATAATATATACGATTTACGCAGTCACCGTATCTATCTCAGGCTATGCAAACACAGTTTCGTTGTAACGTCACTGCAATCTCATAAATTTTAATAATATTTTCATCAGTCTTATTTCATAAAATAGAAAACGACACGCTGTGTTTATATAACCGGCTGATGCAATTTATGCAAACACTCGAGTGAGTTTGAGAGCATTCGAAAGCACTTATACGTAAACCCTCGCCGTAAGCTTTTGAATTCTCCCAACTCACTCTCGTGTTTGCATCTGGCTGTCTAAACACGGGTGGCCACTTTTTATTTCTTAGTTACTACCATTAATTACTATTTTTTACACAAGTGATTTAAAAAAACAACTCTTGTTTTGACTGTCTTCAACTTCAACAAGACTTTCCGCCATTTTGTCTTCACGAGAAGAATGCGTAGAGCTTCACACAAAACTAACCCTACTTAGTATGTCACATGTTGTGAGTATTGTTTGATGATTGGCTATCGCTGATCTATAAGAAACAAGACGCCTGCAAGGCGTTCACTCGGGCTACTGATTTCTGCAAATATTGGCGTAGCCTTCGCGCACATCTAGAAAACCTGCGGAACAGCGTGCGCATATTAAGTGTTTGTTAAAAAGTACAAAACTCTCAGAAGCAATCATTAAGCAGTGTAGTTATGTAGAACCGCTCTGAAACTGTGTAATTGGACAGTTAGAGGTAATTCTGATTGTCGATATATTTTCGTGTATTAAACTCTAGCATCGACACAAATTCTTTGTATATTGTCTTATATGAAGCGATTTGGTGTAAACAACCCAACAAGCCTGTTTAGTCGAATAATCAAACGATCTTAATACTTTCAGTAGACTAGACAAAACCACAAAACCTATGGTGCTGAATTCGGCAGATTCAAGCGATGCTTCGGATATAGAATTCATGTAAATCGTACCAACAGAAAATATTTAAACATGTTTTGAAACACATTTCCAAATGTAATACGACACCTTCATGATAGGCGACTTGTAGACGACTAACATATCTAAATCATTATTCGGTACCTACCGTAGTTGTTGGACCAAGCAGCAAGGCGTTTAATACTAGGTAAACAGTACGTATATGTTCTTTGATATTCTGGCGCTCTTTCTTGTGTCTCTAGTCCTCAAGTCAATGATGTCAAGTGTCAACACGGCATTTCCTCGCGTCTGTAATAAATTCGTCTGTTCTGTCTTGTCTTCATGAACAAACCTTGCTAGCAACATTACTTATCAACTACTGATGAATTCACCAATACCGTCGGAAAACACGTCGGAACCCAACTCGATCAAAGGCAAAACTGTCGAAAAGAAAGAACTCGAAAAATCGAGCATGCAACATGCCTTCCAGTTTCGCAAGGCCTGACGGGATGATGCAATAATGCTATTCCCCCAAAAAAAATCCGAAACCTAGACTCGGTCTACCATAGGTAGCCCGAGTAATTAGGATACATCTCGACTATTACTACACACTGACTCAGTCAACTTCCTTTATTCTCTTTTGGTTTTCGTGTATACTTACTTTCAAACAGGACAACACCATAGCCCTCTCCACAGATGGGAAGACGACAGATGAATTCGCTGTCTGCTGAGGTACATAGATCCTGCTCACGCGATTTTTCTTCGGAGGCTTTTTTGCTACAAAGCAGAGCAAATGATTCGTGAAACATTGTTAACTACGAGTGTTAAAATTAACTCACATGACCAGCAGCCATATTGGAATGCCGAAACAATAGAAAATGTTTAATAGAGCTCCCACATGATTTACTTGAAGGACAAATACGGCCTCCATTTGAGTACTGCAGATCAGCACTTTCTCGTAATTGGGCCAGCATTCTGACGTCCGTCCTTCCTCCCTCCGTCCGTAGTTAATAGAACATATACATGGTTTGGAAGCTCTGTTGTCTTTCAACATGAAGCATGGTCATGTTGAACTGACAATGGAGTTCCTTATATGGAAGAAAATTCTATGGACACGTGACGATGAAGCAACTCACTAATTAAACCCGAGCGTTGCTATTGGATGACTGCTTCATTATACAGAAAATACAATACCGTGAAATTGCACAAATTTCCATAAACTTGAACAAAAACATAGAACAATCACTTTGGACGAGTTTCCAAACCATGTATATGTAATATTTAAAACACGAGCAGGAGTGTTTTATCAGTTTTAGATCTGATAAAACACGTGATGCGAGTGTTTGAATGGCTTCAAAAACGATTCGTTATTGGATGTTATGTTTATTAGTATTCTTTATATAAAATTGTATGTTCATTAGTATTCTTCTGCTTTCCTTCTTTCCTTCTTTCTTTCTTTCCTTCTTTCTTTCTTTCTTTCTTTCTTTCTTTCTTTCCTTCCTTCCTTCCTTCCTTCCTTCCTTCCTTCCTTCCTTCCTTCCTTCCTTCCTTCCTTCCTTCCTTCCTTCCTTCCTTCCTTCCTTCCTTCCTTCCTTCCTTCCTTCCTTCCTTCCTTCCTTCCTTCCTTCCTTCCTTCCTTCCTTCCTTCCTTCCTTCTTTGAGTGTTTAATTGTCTTGATTTAACAATTTTGAACAAAAAATAATCCCAGGGCTCAATTGAGTGTCCTAGACCTAATTGAGTGTCCCAACCTAAATAAAATATTTATAAAAGTCATAAATTAAAAGAAGAAAGCACACTATAAAAGTATTTATATCCTAAGTGACTTAACTAAGTTTTTTATACGAATTGATACAAAAATGACCGCCTTCTGCATTCTCTTTAATACAGCCCTTGCTAATGACTTCCTTCCTTCCTTTTTCTTTCTTTCTCTGGACAATGGCTTTATTTCATAATTTTGTCCATAACGTAACGCCATACTGCCCTTACAGACAGCTGCGCCTGCCATTTCGACAAGTTGATGGGGTATTTCCACTGACCTCTATACAACTGGACTGCGGGTGCCCCAGGAAAAAATGGCCCAAATACACGCCATCAGGCGCCATCGTGTTAGGTCTGAGCCGCGAAATTGACCAATCACAGACCAACTTTTGGCTAGCCATGTCTTATGAGATTAAAAGGGCATGGGACCAAATTTACAATAAAAAACCCAACGAAAAACGAGTTGACAAACATTTTGAAAGCCAAAAACGATTGTCGGTAAGCAAAAAATGCAACTAAACTGAACATACTTACAGGTTTCTTTTTAAAGGATAATTCTGAATGGTTTTGTGTTGTAGTTTCTTCGTGTTTGGGAAGATGTTTTAATGGTCCGTTTTCGACAACAAACACTGCAAAGAAAAAAGCTTAGAATTTTCCACGGAACTTTTGTTCCACGCCATAGTATACATGTATTCAATGTCTTTAAACTTTTTACTTTATAAAATAATTAAATTTCTGTGTAAACGTTTTCCTCAAAGCCTTTTCTGCTTCAAAAGGGTTATCGGCGTGAATGGCGCCGTTCAATTAGGGACAATTCATGTAATACAAAAGTATCGTGGACCCGCAGTCCAGTTATATATAGGTCAGTGGGTATTTCACATACATGCAAGCTTTCAAATTTACAAGAAAGAAAAACAATCATTTACATACCACAAGTTCTACTCCACAAAATGGATAGCACTTTCATGTTAACGTTGTTTTTTTTTATGTTTCAGCCGTCAACAAAAACCAGGTATAGTGTAATGTGTTGTGTTATGGCATCATCGTCCTTCGTCACATCACAGGATTGTGCCGAGTCACCAAATGTTGAGTCCACGTCCGACTCGTCACTTTCAAAGTTGATGTCCGTGTAACGAGTCAACAAGTTCGAGTCCAAGTCAGGTGTCTTTCTCCGAGTCGCAAGTCTGAGTCAAAAGTCTTCAGTTCACTTCAGTTTATACACATTAAAGCGTTTTTATATTTACTGTCGTGGCAATAAAAGCATTCCTAAAATATCGTTGCAATATACTCCTCAAGTTGATGAATTCATTTGATGAAAATTATTGCTAATTTCCTGTTTTGAATTTGACTGGTTTCTTGTTTTTAAATAACCAATAAGAAACAGGATTATTTGCCAAACACCAATCAAATTCAAAACCGAATTCAAAACAGGAAGTTGTCCACGAATCTTATCAAACGAATTGTTCAACTTGAGGAATATATTGCAACAACATTTTACGGAACGCTCGCTTCTATTGCCACGACAGGATTACAGTGCATGTATGCTTCAGGTTCTATTGCATAAGGTTACGTTTGTTGTTTCAATCCATATGTTACTCACTCTCTTATGCAAATTAATAGCTGCCACTGCAGTCAGAAGACTGGATATATTTTTACCCTTTTCTGCATGTCGGTGGGTTTTCCATATGACAAGTAAAATCGTCTGGCGAGTAAAATACATATGACTCGAGAGTCAGATACCGCCCAGAAAGGGTTAAGTAGTCAAAATTACATATTAAACTATTGGTTATTTTTTATTTTGCCACGTGGGAGAGTTTGGTTTTTCCAGTTTAATTCAATATATAGATGTTGAGTTTTCCCTTAAAAGACGACCAGAACACTGCAATTATAAAATGTCAACACGACATGCAGTAGACTGCTCGCCTGCCCCTTAATACGAATGCATCAATTCATTACCATGTTTACCGAATATTTTAGAGATTTAAGTTATTTAACCGTAGTTTATATTTTATAAATCAAGACGATTTTATCAGCAGAGAATATTTCATTCACGTAAAAGGACTTTTCATTAACGCTAAAAGCATAATTATATGAGCAAAAGGAAAATCATTACTTATTGCATGTTCGTTAAGAATATTTACATGAAAACAAACATTCATAAATGCCCCCAAAAGGTTCATTTCAATACAAGTTACATTCTTTAATGCTTTTGGGTGTTCATTAACATTATTATTCTAAACAAAACAATAAAATTTCATTGAAAACATGTAATTTACGTTACAACGAACCTTTTTGGACGTTCATAAACATTTCTTTTTATGTAAATATGTAACGATTTATAGTGTATAATAAAAATATATATAAAATAATAATAAGAATAAAGAATAATAACAAAGAATAATAATAAAGAATAACAAATAATGACAAAAAATAACAAAGAGTGATAAAGAATAATAATTAACAGTAATAATAATAAATAATAATAGTAAAAAATAAGGACAAAGAATAAGAATAAATCACCGAATAGAAGGCGAAGAATGTTTAACTATTTACAATAAAAAACCCAAAATGTTTGGGAGTTTTTATAGTAAATAGTCAAACATTCTTAGCCTTTTATTAAATGATTCTGAAATAGCAAATATGTAAAAATAAGCCAATAACAAATAAGGCTATATATTTATCATTAGAATAAAACTAAAACTATTTAGAACAAGACGCCTGCTCAAGGCGTTCACTCGGGCTACTGATTTCTGAAAGCTTCGCGTAGCCTGTGCGTACTCTAGCAAGACTATATGGCAATGGCAATGCATATTTGCATAGATTTTCACAAATAGAATCTATGGTCTTATATGAACAGCAGCGGTGCAGGAAGCGCCGAAGGTTTGCTAATGTAATATAAATGTAGCCAAAAAAAACAAAAAAAAAAACAAGGCCGTTTTTCTGAAAATTAAACAACGGATCTATAAATATATTTAGTAGACAAAACCTATAGTGTCGGATTCGGCAGAATCAAGCGATCATTTTGATATAGAATTTATTTAAATTTGGACATGTTTTGAAACACGCGTTTCCAAATGTAATACGACACGCGACACCCACGCGATATCTAGACATACACTGAACAGTTCACAATTGCTATCTTACCGGTATTTGCTCTATTCGGTGCTTATTATTATACTTGCATTTTGTAGTTGTCGGACTATAAAGCAAGCAAGGCCAGGGCCAGGGACGCCGGAACTGGAGGGGCAGTCCTGCCTTTTGCCAGGAGGGGCAAGGGGGGCAGAAGTGCCCTTTGGGTTTTAAAAATATACTTGTCAAATACTACGTAAACTGTTTCATATGGTCTAACTTGCGCATTTGAGCTTCGACACACTGCGAAGAAACATAGTAAACTGTAAACATACCTGATATAGTAGAATCTTTTAAAGCGCTTAGCCACATATAAAGTGCATTTATTTAATATATGGCGCAAATAATGCGACAAAACATTTTGTAGTTTAATTCCTGTTGATCAAATTATACATTTCTTAGTTTAATATTCGATCTGAAATATATACATTACTTTACAATTCATGATTATTATCAACCATTTTGGAAGTAGTGTTTTCGAAAGAACCTTGCATGTCCGTGAATCGTACATTCTTCGTATGGGTTTTTGAATAAAGGTATGAACGTCGATGTTGTACTTTTAGTTTAGCTAATAAATTAGCTTAGTAAATAGCTGATCGTTAAATACATAACAAAATTACACTGTATATACATACATGGTAAGCTAAGGTAACCTAGCAGTAGTAAAAAAAAATAGATATCAATAAAAGTGCCCTTTGACGGGAGTTTGCCCCTCTTGCCCTTTTATCGTTCCGGCGTCCCTGGCCAGGGCCAACCTGTTTTGAAATAGCTCGTCATCTTTTACGTACTAGGTCTACCGCGAATCCGCGATCGCCGGCGTGTTCAGTCGTAAACATTGTAAAGTCTTTGTAAGCATGTTTGGTGTTTATGATGGAGATAATTGTCAGCCACTTTAACTGATCAACTATAACTCGATCACTTGCAAAAGGTAAAGCTATTCAAACAAGGAGAAAGCCGTTACTAGGTAAACAGTACGTATATGTTCTTTGATATACTGTGGCTCTTTCTTGTGTCTCTAGTCCTCAAGTCAAACTTCCTAGGCTAGGTACTGATGTCAACACGACATTTTTTCGCGTCTGTAATAAATTCGTCTATTCTGTCTTCATGGACAAACCTTGTCAGCAACATTACTGATCAACTACTCATGAATTCACCAATACCGTCGGAAAACACCGCAACCCAATTCGATCAAAGGCAAAAGAACTCGAAAACATGCCTTTACAGTTTCGCAAGGCCTGACGGGATGATGCAATAATGCAATTTTGTGTGGCGAAGAAAATAAAAATAACAAACGGAGCCGAAACCTAGACTCGGCCACCACAGTAGCCCGAGTAATAACATAGAATTAAGAATAATAACAAAGAATAATTATAAAGAATACCAAAGAATAATTACAAATAATAATATAATCGGACAATAGTAACAAAGAATAAAAAATAATAATAATAGACAATAAAATCAAAGAATAACAACAAAGAATAATAAAAAAATTATAAAGAATAATAAGAAAAAATAATAACCATAAAGACAAAAATAATAAACAATAACAAAGAATAATAATAATAAAGAAGCCTATACTTTTATCATCAGATTTCTTAATCAATAGAATTTATATAACATATAATAGAATATTTAGATTTTTAAATTTAAAATATAACTAAAATAAGAATAACGCAAAATTAAAAAATATACTTTGAAAAACCTATTTACAACGGTGATTAGTGATACTGGAAAGTTAAGAACCTAGCAGAGTAGAATAATAAAAGGAGTAGAGTTAATAAAAGTGGAGTGAAAGGGCAAGAGCAACAAAAATTACAAATACACATTTTTAAATTTCTGATCAACAAACTGTCTTGTGATGGTAATCCAAGTAAACAAAACTCTTGTGCCAAACAACATCGCTAATTTCGACAAAAGACAATCTTGCCGTTCGCCATCTTGTTGTAAGACCTTGCCTAATTAACTGACGTCACAAGCTGGGTAAACATGATGAAACTTATTCTTCTGGCAGCTGAATTTTTGTGGTATGTTTTTAAAGTGTGTAATCAGGAATGAAAATCATCTACAAAAAATGAGTTTCAGACTTATATAAGTGTATGTGGAAGTATGGCTAACTAAAGTTTTCGCTTTACCAGCTTGCGACGTCACATGCATAGCAGATACTGATTCAGACTTTAAAGGTGCAATTAAGTTGTTTTACTGGAATACTTTGGGTCTAAATAATACACTAGATTGTATCTTTATGTCATTTGTTTGCTTTCGAATTTTTTTTGTTTTTGTCGCCCATACCCTTTAATGATAAAAATGTAAAATAAAGTTTCAAGAAGTGATGGAATTCGAGCGTATAAACCTTTTTGACAAGATATTTTCAGAAAAGTTTTTAATTAGTCATGCTTCTAACTTCCATTCCCGCTTTCGCACAGATGGGATGACGCAAGTTATTTCAGTCAACTATAAATCTGACTCCAATGATACGTTTCCTGGTGAAATGCATTGTGTTTTGTAACTTTTTTAACTTCATTTCATTATTATTCTGTAATGCTAGGTTTCTAATATTTCAATACCACCAATCACAATTTGCAAGAAGTTAGTTGTTTGAGAAATTACTCTTTGTTTAGTCTTTATATCTTACACATTACACTTTAAAGGAAAACGGTTTATTTTAATTAGTTTAAGTTCTTCATTTATCACACTAAACACCCGAGGTAAAACATGAATTTACACCAACTAAACTATTGTAGTATACATGTAAACAGGACAATAAAGAATGTATAGTAAAGCATGCGAGATAAAATAATTTGACAATAATGACTGTCCAAGTTGTTTGCCGTGCTACAAGTTCCAAAGGTGAGGTACATCGTTGTCACCCGTAAGTACATTATTAAACTGTAAGTTCATTAACTGTGTGTTCATAGTAAAGGTTATATGTTATTTCTGTAGAAGTAAAATGTACTAACATGCACCGTACGTGTACATGAATGAAAGTAAACCACGAGTCGCAAATATGATGGCTTGATAGAGCTTCTCTCTTGTTCAGTCCACAAACAGTAGCTGTTAAAGTTTTGTTCAATGATGTATACTTGTTGTAAACAAGTAAATCTAGTCTTGTTGTCTATCCAGTAACTTCTTAAATTGTCCCAGTCAGTACCAATACATTTCCCAATAACAACAATTCAAACTAATAAAACATAATACGACAAATACCTTTTTTGAGATAAGAAAACAAGGAACACACGAGGCTAACCAAATATCTGGCTATGGCTCATATTTTAAACACGTGGCCGCTTTCTCGATCCCTCAGTCTTGGGTGGGTCTGCATGCAGGAC
Source organism: Paragorgia papillata (assembly GCA_035771165.1). Lineage (NCBI taxonomy): Eukaryota > Metazoa > Cnidaria > Anthozoa > Scleralcyonacea > Coralliidae > Paragorgia > Paragorgia papillata. The sequence continues at coordinate 769,166 of JAWNZC010000183.1, forward strand.
CTTTATCTTCATGCCAAGAACTTCATGCTCATTCAAGCTTTCAATGGCTGCATCAGCGGCTTCCTTTTGAGCAAATTTAGCGTAACCGAAGTTACGATCACCAACCATCCACACATCAATTAGATCACCAAAACGACTGAAGACATCTTTAAGGACTTGCTCGGGAGGGGCCCTTGGCTGACAAACTACGAACAAACGCGCAGCTACCTCGGCGTGAGGATCTGCAAATGGCTGGGGGTCAGGAAGGACTGCGGTGGTGTACGCAGAGGATGCTCCTGTTGCTTGGTAGGCAGGTGCGGGAGCAGTGAGTGGGTTAAATGAAAGAGGGCTCACGACAGGCATGGGAGGACTGGTGTTGACACCAGTGAAACCGGTGTTGACACCAGTGAAACTGGTGTTGACACCAGTGAAACTGGTGTTGATACCAGTGAAAGGCTGCTGGAAGTTTACTGCGCCATTATTCTTGTTGCCATTCGGATGATCCTCAGCAAACTTCACCACAAGTTTGGAGCCAGGAGGGAACTCGAAACCATTCAACTTCTCTTTGGCATAGATAGCTGAACCCATGGACTTGTACAAGATGTAAGCGATGCCACGTGAATCTCTGGTATTGTGGTTGCGTTTCAGGTCACAATACTCCATACCAGGAACAAGGTCAAACAGCGACGAAAGTTGCTCTTGGGTGACGGTTGGTGAAACAATAACAAACAGACGGGTGTTCGTGAAGGAAGACGTTATTGAGTTGGTGATCGACTCGGACACCGCTGCCTGGGCTGCCATCATGCTGTTGTTTGGGTCTTGCATGGGATAACCAAAATTTTGTGGCTCCAGGTAGGGGTTCATAGGCATGGCTTGCATGGCTGCAGCAAATGCAGACAGAGCCACCTTTTCCTTCGCACCTTTCTGTCGAGATGATTTGGCTGATTTTGGTTCGGCTATCACAGCTTTCAGGGATTTATCGCAAGTTTCGATGGCTAATGCAGCTGTAGCAGGTTTGGTGAACTTCACATAAGCCACACCCTTGGACTCTCTCGTCTCATGATCCTTGACTATCTGAACGTACTCGATGTCACCGCTGTAATCGATAAACTTGGCACGCAGATCTTCATCTCCAAATGATTTTGGACAGAGAACAAAGACACGACTTAGATCTGAGTCATTTTGCGCTTCATGATGTTTACCTGGAGTCTTCGATTGGGCAATCATAGCCTACAAAAAATAGTTTTAAAAATAGATTTTTCAGGTTTCTACCGAGTATGAGTTGTGACCCACAGTATACATAAAGTAAAATCTACTCATATGTTGCGTGTATTGCATTGTTGTGACCAATGACCATGCAAGCATGTGTTCTGGTTCAAATTGCTCTGTCATTCGATTTAGCTTGGAGACAGAATGTTTATTAAAGTGTCTATGTAGAGAAAATTCTGTCTTATTTGAAACAACATTTAAAATATCAAATCTACGGGACGGTTCAGGAGTTACAATATATTAGGGAGGACCGGGTTATAGAATTATTTTGCTCCAGGGATTAGGCTCGATTTCCAGCCGTATCTCGGGCCCCGGTACTTACCTCCCCTGAAATCACGGCTGGAGTCGCGAGCTTGCCATTGTCAATTTGCACCAATCACAAACGTGCCTGCACAGGCATATATTATTGGGATTATTGCATGAATTACCTATGGAATTACCTCGTCAGTTCAAAATAGCAATCATTAGAGTGCTGATGAGTGGGGGGCATGTAATCGCATTTTAGAAACGCTTTAAGGTTGATTGTTTAAAAGATTTACAACGGAAAGCTTTAGAGAAGTTGGTTAATGGTCAAGATATTTTCGTTATTCAGCCTATAGGATTGGGGAACGCACTTATATTTCAGTCAGCTTCTATGGTTTTTGACATCGTGCAATTGATTTATTCAATACATAACCAGAGTATCAGGTCCAGAGTATCAGGCCAGACAATTTTTGATGTCCGATTTAGTTAGATTTGAAATATTTTATTAATTTGCTTGGTTCATGCTTTTTAACACACACGCAATACAACACAGGAAGTGATTCTTAACAGCTATGGCGTGACATGAATAGGGGGCGGAAAGGAAGAATCAATGATTTGTGTCAGGTTCACTTTCAATTAAAGAGACTGATACTCAGGTTATGCAATACGTCACAGACACGTTCTGTGGCTCACGCGTCCAGCCATCTCCTCGGGGGGAAATCAAGCATATGGAGAGACGGGTTGTAAAATATTTGCTGCCAAAATGACAGGCTATAGAAAATTCCGTCACCTAATAGTAATTGTTATTTTTTATCAAGACTATTTAACAAGACAGCCTGCGACAAAAGTTACGCTACTGTGCCTTTTGAAAAGCGCTACGTTCAAACATGATCCAACACTGTTGGATGACGTCGGCCCAACATTTTGGAAGTCACTTAAACGGGGATAACGGGGACACACGAGGAAGTCAGGCGGATTGAATTGTCTTTCAAATTTTTCTCAAACGCCTAAACCCAAAAGTTCCTAGACGTTACACTCCGTTCACGTGACTTGCATGTTACGTTCAGAAAAGTTTTCGCTACTACATACGTCTGCCCTGCCGCCTGAAACGTTTTTGTATCCGAACCCTACTCACAAGTAGCGAAAATCTGATCGTTCGATGAAATCTAGTTCTCGAATTGTATATCAAAACAATCGAAAACGCTTATCAGGTAAACACAAAAAATTATCTTAGGTTATGAAAAGTTATGCTACGTTCTGAACAGTTTTTGCTATTTAAAGAAATTACACCAGGTTTAGAGTATAGTTATATACAAGTCACGATACGTTCTGAGCTGAGTAGTACGTTACTTTATGTTCGGAGACATTGCGCTATATTTTGGGAAGTTACGCGATGTTACACTACTTACTTTTTCAAAAACGAGCTTCGCAATTTTTAGAAGAACTGCTTCCCGGTTTTTAGAAATTTCCAAAAAATGTTTTGCAATTTGCGATTTGCTGATTCGAACACCCTGCTTAAGCAGTAAGGCCTTACATTACGTTGTGAGTCTTTACGTTAGTACGCTGTGAGACCTCACATTACATTGCGAGTCCTCACCGCGTTGTGACTTGTGAGTCCTTACAATTACATTGTGCCGGGACTTTAGGTCATGAGGCTTTACATTACATTGAGACTCACTTCATGTTATGTTGCGGGCACAAGATAGATTTTTTCAAATGTGTAGCAATTTGCTAATCAAAGACCAAAATTGATTAGCAATTTTGATGAAATGTGTAGCAAATTATTTTTTTGTGAAAACAGACAAAAATAGTAGTGGTAGTCACGGTAGACTGGTACACAAAAAAGGTCATACAGACTACAGTAATTTATAAATCACACTTAGACATGTTACATTGTTATATTGTATTATTATAGTATAATAATTATACACTTCAACGCTTGTAGTTGTAAGTTTTAATCTTTATTTAAATAATCTGAATAATCGCGTTGCCTCGTGGCTGACCTTGGCTGATCATACTCATACCCAGACTCCTTTCATTGATTCCAGTTCACTTGTCTGCTGTCTCTTATCTGGATTCTGGTGGTTTCGCAATTTGCTCTCTCTGCCTAAATATGTATCGCACTTCTGGGTTTTTTTGCGTCGCAAATTGCGATGCCGCTTATTTTGTGCCTTGCTTACGTTACGTTGTGCATGAGAGCTTAACTTATGCAACATTACAGGGTCAGGCTTAATGTTAGATAGATAGATAGAAGAACTTTATTTAACCACGCTAACCCCGTCAACCGAAGCTGATTTCCACAGGGGGCGTGTAAAAAGAAATTACATAAGTATAATATTTAAAGTTATTTACAAAATATGAAGTATAGTGTCAAAATAGTACAATGTTTAAAGTTATCTACAAAATATGAGATATAGTGTCAAAATAGGAAATATATAATTAATGAGTAATCTATTTACAAGGTTAATATTTTCATGATTGAAAAATGTGAGTAGCAATTTTCTTTTGAAAACTTGAAAGGATTTGCTCTCCCTAAGCTCGTTTGGAATAGAGTTCCATAGATGAGCACCGTCATACATGAAACTATTTTTCATATTATTAGTACGTGGTTGTGGTAAACAAAGACTACTTGAAATGTCCCGAAGTTTATAGTTTGTCATCTCACTTTTATAAGTAAAAAGGTCAGTATTGTGAGACGATACGTTCTGAGATTTTATGTTACATTGTAAGACCTTACATTACGTTGTGAGACCATACAGTACATTATGCTGTGACCCTTTACGTATGTTGTGAGACTTTGTTACCGTTACGAGACGTTGCGAGACCTTACTTACTGTACGTTGAGACCATATGTTACCTTGCATTGTGAGACCTTGCGTTACTTTCACGATCGGAAATTGCGGCTGTCGACTGCGATCTAATCCAGGTTGACCTGGATTAGCTACGCATGCGTAGAACGAATATCTTGCGTGTAAACGTCATCAATACATGCGAGACCAAGCGAGGCAGGCGCAAGATGAATGAGGAGCGACGAATGAGGAGAGGAGCGACGAATGAGGAGAGGAGCGTTGTGGTACATGTGGGTTCATACGATAAAATTATGAAGATAAAGGAAAATAATGGATCCGTTGAAGAGGATACTAGGGATATTGTAGGATATCAAGCATTTGTTGACTTGAAATCAAATATGACGGAAAAAAGACGAAGAACAAGGTGCGATCTAGTATCGTAAAATACTAAACTTCCATGTTAAATGACTAAAATCTGTTGTTTGTTGGCCGTTTACTACCCCCAAAAGAAGTCGGGTTGTTTTTTGGGTAGATGTGTGTAACAAATTGGCATTTAAATGGATTTTAAAGTTCGAATCAGTCGTGGAAAGTATACTTGACAACTGACGAAGTGACGAGTTGACATAAAACAAACCCAAATTATCCACTATGGAGCGTGAATAAAGATCTCAACTATCAGATAACTTTTATTGATTTTGTCTTCATTTTGTTTTTGGCTATATATGGACAGTTCACTTGTTATTGTTTTGCGTGTGTGTGTTTAGAATTTAGTATCGAAATTTCCAGACGTGTTCGGCTGACAACTTGAGCCAGCACACACGTGGCCTGCGAACTGCCCCATGAAAGTGGCCGATTGTCTGTGCGATTTCCGATCGTGGTGAGACCATACGCTACATTATGAGACCATATATATGTGTTACCTCTGAGCATATGTTACGTTGTGAGCCCATACCCCACTGTATGTTGTGAGGTTACTGTACGTTACATTGTGTAGCAGGGTCCGAATTAGCACTCAATTTTTTTTTAAAGATCTCTCGTTAGAATACACATTTTAGCCTGAGAGTATGAATTTTCAGAACGTCACAAAAGCGAATGTGCATGCAGTGATTTTGCGCTGGATAATTAACAGGCCTTTTCGCAAAGAAAACTGCACGTATGCGGTAATTCGGACGCGTAAATAACTTTGCGCATGCGAATCGCACGTGTGTTAAAACTGTAGAGTTGCATAAAACTAAATCACATCACACCGTAATCATATTTAGATCGTCTGAGACTGCTCCGATACGGAAACTGCCGCAAAACATGACCAAAATCAAAATTTTGATTTGTTTGATACAGTCAACTGTATCAGATACAGTTGCTACAGTTACTATATTTAGCACAACTGTATCAATCGTAACCTCATCGAGTCATCGGTAACACATCACCATTAAAAAATTGAGACAAGAACGCCTTTTGTGCGATGCTTCACTGGCAAGGAAATGCAGGCTGGTGGGGATGCGCTTACAGGCAATTTTTGCAGGCTACCGAGAATTTCCTGCAGAAAAGTGTGAGTTCGTCTCGCTGGTCGTAGAACAGAACTGATTTTAAGCTTTGAAAACTTGCACACATTAACATCAAAGAATTTGAAAATGATGTTGCTGAACTTTGAAAAAGCTACTTGTGAAATGTAATTATTCGAATTTTAATTTATTTTAATTTAATTTAATTATGAAGTGAAAATCTGACTGTATCACACGATACAGTTGATACAGTCTAGATCCGCCCCTGCCACTAGATTCATTTACACACTGCATGTGATATGTGGTGAGAATAAAGCTTTTCAAATGCAAAGTATTAAAAGTACTGGACAAAATCTTCTTCATAAAAAACAATTTTTCTAGTTATCGTGGATTCAACACTAACCCCCAGACCACAGTCCCAAGCCCGCTATTAGGGACAAAATCTATCTATTTGTCAACGAGCCATAAGCTTCTTTGGCAGGTACATAGAAATGACGGTAATTATAAAACGACTGGTAGAAAGCTACATTAAAGAAAGACCGAGCAAATATATTACATAAAAGTGGCAATTACCTTGATAGGTTTTGTGTCATTACCAATAATTTTGCCATCCAAGTATTCAATCGCCAAGGCGGCAGAAGACGCTTTCGAATACTTTACAAAGCAAATTCCCTTATTTTCTTTCGTCATTTTGTCCTTGACCATCCACACATCCTCGACGGTTCCATAAGCCGAGAAGGTTTCCCTTACTTCTTCAGCTGTTGTGGAACGACCACAGACGATAAAAACACGTGAAAACGGAGGATTATCAGCGTCTACTTTACTCGACATGGAGCCCCCCGAAGTTGCTGAACTCATGTCAAACGCCATCTTTGATACTACCAGCTGCTTGAAAGAACCTGTGACCTCGCATCGTGAGGCATTCTGGGTAACACGTGCCACTTGCAGGCTGAGTAACACCTGATTGCAGGTTAGAGAAAAATCGCGTACATGCGCTCTGATATAGAGCGTTTTCATCTGACGTCACGGCGGCCATATTGGTGTACCAAAACAATGAAATGGCGGCCATATTGGCCCCATTGGGGTGGTGAAACAATGCGAAATATTTGAATAATAAAGAGCTAATTCCCATACCGTACACCAATATGGCCGCCATTTCATTGTTTTGGTACACCAATATGGCCGCCGTGACGTCATATGAAAACGCTGCAAAAGTCCCTTTTCGCCCCAGATAAAATGTGTATGGATAAGCAAGTCACTTGAATAGTGTCAGTTGTTACAAAGGTATAGATAAATCTTTGTATTAGTTAAATAGTTTTTATTCTGATAAGATGTATATGGTGACAAAAAATCTTTATATAGTTCCTCACAGCGTTTTCAATATTATATTTGAAAGTGAACATGCTGATGAGTTCTGACACAAAGCGAAACAGTCAGAAATGTGTTGTATTTTAACTGGTTTTTAGGACATTTTATAACCTTCAGTGTTCTTAAAAATCACCCCTCAGAATGAAGGATATGGCATTTCCGAGACTCTAAATTTCGAAAATTTCCGGGGGGGGGGCATGCCCACGGAAAATTCCTTAAAAGAGGCCCTGTTCTCAGTGAGAGTGTTCGCCTCACGTCAGGACCACATTTGGTGTCCGCCTTAGAAAGAGTTTTATTATAGTAAAATAATGTATCAGCGGCCAAGATTAGCTGTCCACCTAATAGAGAGGTGTCCGCCTTAGAAGGGTGTACGCTTTGAGAGAGTTGATCGATATGGTGGTACACACGACAAATGGAGTATCTTGTAGAAGGGTACTCAGGGGCGTAGCGTGACCATTTTGACTGGGGGGGTGTAACGTCTAAGTTTTACCGACGAACACGTGGCCGTGGATGCTCCTCCGGAGAAAAGTATCTAGGCACGACGTTATATATACATACGAAATCCACCGTTATAGCTTCATGTTTTGATGTTTATTTTCCACATAAACACCTTTATCATAATTACATGCATATCACTAAATAAGTGTATCGTTGGTTGCAACTTGCGATCCTATAACTCCGCTATAAGTCTATAAGTATAACAGTTGTAAATCTACAAATACAATGCACTGTCTTTTCAATCACAAGACAGTGTAGTAAATCATAAAAAGTACAAAACGCGCATGCTGCATGCATTATCGTTTTAAATTTTAACTTTCCTAGTCTTACATATGGACCACGAGTCGGCAAGTTTATCCAGGTCAAGGCAGTCCAAAATGTCATTTGCACTGGATATAATCATTAAGTCGTCTAGACGATCTTGGTCTCGATTTCATTCACCAGAAATACAAGCATCTGCACGCAGGCTAATCCCACATTCCCACGCCTGCCATGGCGGAAATTGCACATTAATAAAATCAAACATTTTTACAACTGGAAAACTTTAAACTATGACTAAAAGTCATTTTTACCGACAACCAATTTTAATGTAGACGAACAGTTTACCGATAGCCGACAGGTCTATTTATCACAAGGTTTTCAAACTTCCAGTTTAACTGATCGGTTTTACCGACGGCTCCAGTCATTACCGACCGACTCCGCGTTTTACCGACTAGTTCAGTAAAAAGTGGGGGGTGTTACACCCCCCACACCCCCCCGCACGCTACGCCCCTGAGGGTACTAATGTACTATCTGAAGTTAGCAACCGACGAAAAAGCGTTGCGAAGTTGTAACTTTTCAAAAACACCATTTTGATGAAAATATTGATGACATTTAAGTAATTTGTTGGGCAAAAATCTCATTTTCCACGTTGTAAAAATTATATTTTTTGCACTGTTAGAAAATGATTTATTGTCACGAAATTTATAAAATAGAAAAATGTTCCGTATTTTTTCCACTCTTGCTAGTTCAGCTACCTCAGTTATATATAATAGATTTATAGTAACTAAAGAAGACCTCCCTGCCCCTAACGGTGATCGTGATCTCGCGCGCAGCCTTAGTACTATATTTCTTTCCAGTACTGAAGTCCTCTTATATTACTATATCAAATAAAGACCTTAATCTAATAAAATATGGTCATAATGACAAGAGTTTAATTTACTGGCTCTGATAACGAAAGTACGAGACTGTTTGTGTTGACAAAAAGAACAAATAAATCTGTTTTATCCACATTAATTGTGCAATCACTGATGCATGGCCATTTATCAGTGATATATATGAGGTTCAAATCATGCATGTTCAGTTATATACATGTATCAATAATAGTTGAAAACAGGCACACAGCTTTTCCGAACGCTCAAAACGGCACAAAGAAAAAGTAAAATTGAGAAAATCAAAGAAAAAACCCCATGAGAAACGGAAGTAGAAAATAATTTAGAATAAAAATAACAAACAGAACTTAACTAATCATAATCATAATCATAATCATAATCATCATCATCATCATAATCGGTCATAATCATAATCGATCATAATCATACTCATGCTCATACTCATAATCATAATCATAGTCGTAATCATAATCATCATCGTAGTAAAAAAAAAAGAAGAAATAAAGAGAAACAATAACAAGTAGATATCATAAAAAAGTAGGAAAGTTGAGAAAGATTATCAATGGAGGAAAGGAATGGGAAAATAAAATAAGAACTAAGAACTAAAAAAATTAAAATAAAAGCTTATAGAGCCAGAAGAAAGCGAAGGAAAGACTACAAAATAAAAAACTCTATCAAACGCTCGCGTATATATATAATATACCCGGAAAATTTCTCCAAAACCGCGAGGCAACGGAGGTGGAGTGGGTCCAAGCAAGACAAAACGCGGGAGAAAGTGTATAAACAAAGATGGAGGGGGAAGAAGAAGCGATAGAAAGTATTCGACCAGTGGAGACGACTGAAGAGCGAGTTAGTGTTAAAAGTACAAAGTTTCCCCATACCAGGGTTCGAAATATGATGAAAATGGATCCTGATCTTCATCTGGCTAGCCAAGAATCAGTATTTATTGTCTGCAAGGCCTTGGTGAGTTAAATACTGTACTGCAGTCGACTGGATTCCCCCTTGCATATAAATACTTTCAACTTGAGTATGAACAAACGTGATTTACATAATATTTAAAAGTTTCTTGTCTAAGTTATTCTGGTTTTATTCATAGTCTTCTAAAGTCCTAATCTTTGTCTATAAATTGTATTTATAGTTTAGATCAACTTGCCTTACCCTTGTCAGCCTTGAATTTGTAAATAGGAATTATATATTTCAATCAATATATACTTTAGAATACCAAACCACTTGAGTAAATCTCTATAAGAATGGTTTACTGGCTATGATTTAGTAGGTTATGTACCGGGCTACAGTACCCCTAATTTTCATTGACCAGGTATTTATACTGTACCTTAAACTTTGTCAATTTAATATTAAAGTTCTTCAGGCTGCAAAGAAGATTTGTTTATGTATAATGAATAAACTTAATATTAATAAATATATTTAAATTTATTATTATTTGTTTATTTACTTTTTATATGAATTTATTTACATATTTTATAATAAATAGAGAATAATACATGGATGTGCGGAAATATGAAATTTATTTCGAGTGTTGACCAGGATATCTCACGAGTGAGTGAAGCGAACGAGTGACATATCCTGGTCAACACGAGAAATAAATTTCATATTTCCAAGCATCCATGTATTGTTCTGTTTATTATATAAAAAAATTGTCCTATTGCCTTGCAAAAATTGCATTAAACTATACTACTGATTCAGCGATAATTGTCACATGTGCAATTATCATAAATAATCACACATGTGAGATTATCACTTTTATTAGTGGTGGAAAATTCAATAAAACACTCTATTTTATATAATAAATATATTTAATATTAATTAATTTTAATTAAGGCTTCTATCTGGTAAAACTAAGGCTGATGTGTATGGTTGGTTTGTCTGTCACTACAATATCTCAAAAAGCATTGAACCATTTTATATACCATAACTTTGTGGAGGGGTTGGACAGACCAAGGACCATGCAACCACTTTGGTTGAAATTTGGTTGAAAACTGCATAAGAATTTTGTGAATGCTTAATTGCACTCATTACGCTTATATTATGCAAACCTTACACTAAATATTTAGCTGAATTGCTAAAATAGCAATGAACTTGACAGTTCCATTGTTTATAGAATATAAAGCACTCATGGACCAACAGACATGTAATCTTTTTTACAGTATTTTGCATAATTATGAATGCAGTCAAACATTTTATTTATACATGTTTAATCCCAGCTAGCTTTGTTAGTGGGATTGCTTGTTTCTCTATACACCATATTCATAAAGATGACCACCAATTTATACTCTTCTATATGCATTTAAATTAGCCTTACCAGCATAGAGATCAGTATAAATACTAGAGGGGGCATTGGTGGGAAAATTTGGTAACCACATGGCAGCTGCCATTACCTATGATATTTCAGTCAATTGGTTGGCAAATGAACTAGACCCAGTCCTTTGCCAACCAACGCACCCAATGTTTGCCTCCAAAAAAATCCAAGATGGTGGCGTTCAATTGGTTACCCGTGGTTGGCTGAAATTAAGATAGGATGCCCCCTCTAGTATTTATATGATCTCTATGCTTACCAGCCTATTTCTTGTGTAAAAGTTCTTTTCAATTATAAACACAAGAATAAGATTGAGGGTCGAAAGTCTAATTTAAATGCACATAAAAAACATAAAATGATGACCATGAATATGGTGTACATGTATAAATATCTCCCAATAACCCTGGCAGAGATACTGTTCACAACCTTTGAAGGGATACAGCTGCTACTATGCACACTACAACTACAATTCTTATCTGCAATATACTGTACTTTAATACATAGGAACTATTTGTTGAACATCTGGCTAAAGAAGCTTACAAAAGAACGGCACTAGGAAAGAGAAAGACCGTTCAGAAGAAGGATCTTGGTATATAAGATTTTTAAATATTTTTTTAAGATTTTACTATTTTTAGACTTTTTAAACTTTTACACTTTTACTGTCATGGCAATAGTCAATCGAAGCGATCCGTAAAATATTGTTGCAATATATTCCTCAAGTTGAACAATAGCGCCCCGCACAGATGACGTCGTGTTGTCAATTTCAACATCTTTGTCCGCATTTTTCATTAATTCTGAGTTGCCAACAATAGAAAAACGTTCATTTTGAATCCCTCGAGAGTCGATTTCGGTTTGCTTGTCCGCATTTTTGTGCTATAAATAGCAACTGTGCGGTTCGCTATTCATTTGATAAAATTCATTGACAACTTCCTGTTTTGAATTCTCTTTTGTGATGTATTCTCTAATGTGATTGGTGTTTGGCAAATAATCCTGTTTCTTATTGGTTGTTTAAAAACCAGAAACCAATCAAATTAAAAACAGGAAGTTAGCAATAATTTTCATCAAATGATTGCAACGAAATATATTGCAACGATATTTTTGGAACGCTTCTATTGCCACGACAGTAATAGCCACCAAATTAAAATTATTTTTAATATGTGCATATAAATTAGCCCTTATAACCTTGTTTTAAAGTAAAATTCTTTTGAATTTCTTACATGAAAACCTTTAAAGGGCATATGACTCGAAAATTAAGTTTGTCTTATTGAAAAGAACATTTAAAATGTTAAAATAACATCTTTTGCAGTTTTTGGTTTCCTTGCTTCGTTTTTGAGATATTCCAGTTTGTTTGATATGCAAATGACACAACTTTCTACGTCACATGTGCATAATGAGTATTACCGATAAAAGGTTACATATCTTTGCTATTGTGAAACGAAATCACTTGGAATTCTACAAGTTTGGTGGTGTGGATAGAAACACGCACATGCTTCCTTTGAGTTAAGCCCATGTTTGCATAATATCAAAGATATGTAACCTTTTCTGATAACTCATTATGCACATGTGACGTAGAAAGTTGTGTCATTTGCATATCAAACAAGCTGGAATATCTCAAAAACGAAGCAAGGAAACCAAAAACTGCAAAAGATGTTATTTTATCATTTTAAATGTTCTTTTCAATAAGACAAACTTAATTTTCGAGTCATATGCCCTAGTTCATAAGGGCTAGGGCTAATTTATACATGTATATGTTAAAGAATTTTAATTTATTGTAATGGTCAGCTGGTGCAATTTTGTTGTCCCTGTATAAAACTAGTTACCTCCGCCAGGAGGTTATACAGGACCGCTGAGAGGGGAGGGGAGCCAGGGCAACTGCCCCAGGCCCCAGACCTCAGAAGGAGCCCACTACCACAGTCTAGGGCCCGGGCCAAAGTGAAATCTACAAACTAGCACGATTCTTACATTCAAAATAGCCCAGAATGGCCTCCTGGCCATCTAAAAATTCAAAGTTTTCTGGAGGCATGCCCCCAGACCCCCCTAGAAGGGTCGAGGCTTCGACGCGATCCGACTTACCCCGGGGCCCATCATGGCTCTCGGCTGCCCTGAGGTTATATGTTTTTACTTCTGTTTGTTTGTCTGTTGGTCTGTCACTAGGATATCTGAAAAATATTGAGCCGATTTTGATGTAACTTTGTGGAAACGTTGGCCACAAACCAATGACAAATCCAATCAATTTTGGTCGAATTTAGTCGAGAATTGGATGCGCATTTCATACCACAAGATTCTCCATGTAGAAGAAATGAATAAAGAAATAACAATGGATTAAGGGACATTCACAGTTGTTGTTTTTTGTAATGGCAGTGTCGTATGAGTGCAAAGTTGGTCCGGTGAGCTCGCCTGGTTAGTGGGATATCTCATTTCCCCATAAACACCCCTTAATAACCTGTTGGAGGAGGTATCCGTATATGCACATTTTTAATTGCCCTCTACTAGTTTAGTATGTCTTGCTAGCATTTCATTACGCTCTACCAAATTATTCAAGTGATCAATTAGATTATAATGATATACTGTACAGAGCTCTGGTGGGCATTATCGATTATATTGGGCAGTTGGGCTCTGAAAACCTGAAATTTACGTCAGTAAAATCAATATTTAGGAAAGCCGGCTGTCCTGATACGGAAAAAGACGGACCGAATACAGTATGTATGTACATGTATACATATATACGGTAGATAACAAATTTCGTTTATGAAAACTTCTATTAAATTTCCGACATTTTGGGACACGCACTTTTTAACGTCTAACTTGGTGATATATTTATATAGATTTTCATATTTAATATTCATTTAGATAATGCCGTGAATGAGAATGATGAACTGGCGTTTCTGCAAGGTGCGAAACATATACCGTTTATGTAGCCCTGTTTTGTGCTTTTGTGACATTTTGTTATATATTTCTCTAATATTTTGTTATCCATTTATCATTGCAGGAATACTGGAATAAGGATTGCGTGGAATTAACCTGATACTGTATTATTGGAAATAAAATTGGTCAAGTTTTTAAATCTTTATTTGGAAATATTCCAGATTAACATTACGGTTTTCGACGATACATAATACATGTACATGTACTACTCGAGATCTGTAGATTGTATAATAGACCATGCACTTAATCTTCATAATCTTCATGCCCACCCGGTTTTCCACTAGGCGATTGTTTTCGCGCGAAGCGACTTTCTTTTGTTCGAATTCAATAGGTTTCTGATTAGTTCCAGCTCAGAGCTCACGAGACAAAAGAAAAAGTCGCTTCGCGCGAAAAAAGTCGCCTAGTGGAAAACCGGCTTAAATGAGCCTTTCTGGCCTCGTTATGAAGCAAATATTCTTCGGAAATTGAAGACACATAAACGAGGCTAGAAAGGCTTTTTAAGATGCACGCAAAAGAATATTTAAATTACTGAAATTAATCGCTATTATATATGAAAGTGATGTATTATTAATTCCAGCGACCTGCGTGCAGTAAGGTAGCCTGGTACCCTGGCCCAATCAAAGAATATGGGCCAGGTAACCACTAAAGACTTATGCTTTCCTATTGGTTAAAATTTCGCGCGTTTTTAGTGGCTATGAGTAAAACTGCAATCGTCATAAGTGGATTTAGCCCTGATGACGCGAGAATGAGATTAGTGGTTACCTGGCCCATATTTCTTTTGAAATTGGGCCAGGGAACCAGGCTAGCAGTAAGGCTGCACGCAGACGAAGGTTTCGTCTGCGTTTCTATTTTGCTTTTCAGCGTCGGCAACTTGCATATTTTTCACGATTTACTTCCAGTTCCATCCACCACAGACAATACGAAGGGTGGTTCCACCAGCCCCTGAACATATATAAAGTTGTTTTCATCTTTCATTGAATATATTATTTCTGGTTCTCTATAGTTATACCCAAGCAATTATGTTTCTTGTGAAAACTAGCTGAGAATTGTGTTTGTCTATTGGGGATTCAGTGCATGTGTTTTAATTTGTGTCTCATGACAAACGTCTTTAGATTTCAGTGGACATGCAAGGTATACTGCCTTAATGTTTCACTTGCATCTAAAACTTCAGTATTCTTTCCCAAGCGTGTTCACTACAACTGGTAACTTGGATACCAGTAGCCCGTTAAGAATATGTTTGACCAGGATCATACGTAAAGCTTTTTCAGTAGGGAGCTCTTGTTTTCTTCAGTTAAAATGATTGAGAGAGTAGAGAGACCGATCCAGTAAACCATTAATGTGATGTACTGTAATGATATGATTACAAGATAAAGAAAAACATTGGCATAAATATAAAATATTGGTGTAAAAATCAGCATTAACAATACGGTTTTAAAAGGTCAATCAATATTGATTTTCTGTTTTTGAGCTATAGCGATAGAATGCAAGGCTTTGAATTACGTTTGGATATACATTGTTTACTCATGATCGGTGTTTGAACCATTCTAACTAAGAAGACTGGAGCTTCCGAGTTACAAAAAAATCTTATAGGTTAGGGGAGCACGGATGGCGTGTGCTGTTAGGGCGCTGCCTCTCACCAATTACTGTACTCCAGGCTTCAACTGTAAATATAGATCTATTAATAAATGTGTTACTATATGTCTGTAGAGATTGATGGTCCAGGTCACGGTTAGGTTGCAAAAAAGAGTCATGCAGTCTGACAATTGGCGTCAATGTTGTCATTGGTGGTTGAATTTATTTTGGCGTTGGCAGTCGTGGCGTTACGGGTGGTTGGTGGTGTCGTAATGGCGTTGGTGTGTTGTTGGTGATGGGGTGATTATAGCTTGGTGGTGGGTGGTGTCGTTGGTTGGGCGCTGGTGGTGTCGTTTGGATTGGTGGCAGTCGCAGTGGTCAATGTGATAGTGGTGGCATTGAAGTGGTGTTGGTGATATAGTGGTGATGGTGTCGGTGATGGCCGGTCGTTGGTTGGGTGTTGCTAGTGTCGTTCGGGTTTGTCATAGTGGCGGTGTTGGTGGTGTTTGTAGTCGTGATGGCGTTGACAGTGGTGTTTGGGGTGATAGTGTTGGCGATGCTGGTGGTAGTCGTAGCGCCGGTGGTGCTGGTAGTGAATGACACTTTGGCGGATGAAAATGAAACTCGGACAATAGGGGCTTTAATAAAGCATGTTTATTTTAAGTAAGAGTTTCTTTTAAGTAAGACTTTGAATACACTTTTCTATTCGACGTCAGTTCAGTGTCACTTCAATGATAAATAAAACTTTCCAGTATATCATCCTCATTCGAAGCGGATTTAAAAACCCCGATAACATCCCCCCCCTCCCCACGTGATTTGGCCTAAGCACGGCTGCCTCGGTAAGCACCGTTATTTCTTGTGATCTAACTCATTCATCTTTTGTAATGCAGTCCATGACCGTAGAATTTCCAATCTACATAGATGTCCCCGTCCACCTCCTTATCTAAAATTCTATATCCACTGACGTGCATGCACCTAACCTCTAAAATCAATTTTATAAGCAATTCAAAAACTCATTAATAATTCATGAGCAAATCGTCAAATCAGAGCTTGTAAATCGGTCACATGCACGCCTGTTTATACCCGATAAAGTAAGATTATTCAACTGGGATGACAATAGATCTCATTATCAAACCTTTTCTCTTATTAGTATTCTTTATATAAAGCATACTAATAAGGATCCTTATTAGTATGCTTTATATAAAGAATACTAATAAGCAACAAAACGTAATTCATCACAACATTAATCACACAAACAAATCAGTTTAATTCTTTATTTCACACCATCATGCAATCAAACACTTCATTTAAGTTTCAAGATAACACAGTTCTATATCTCAATTTCCATGAAATAACTTACTTTTCGACAAAATTAAACGTACAGTTATTGAAAACAGATCTAGTAAGGGTCTCTCTTACATAAATATGATCGTCTGGTAATGGAATATTGCACAACACATCATCAGGAACTTCAAAGTTAACGTCTCAGTCTAACATAAAAATAAAAAAAATGTCAAGATAATCGTACATTCTGTGCTCTAGTTCTAAACGTTGATAAACCTCTTACAAGGAAACATTACCTTTGATCGTTCTTATTCAATATCTTTACAGCATCTGATCCATTACAGTCTTCTACATGCCGCGAAATGCCACAACAAATACTATATAACGAACGCGAAGGATATCGCTCTCCGTTATCTTTAGACACTTCTTCTACGAACTTCGTTAACCAAAAATTTAGCGGTTCGGCGCTCATGTCAGCGACATCAGTGCCCAGATCGTCGACTTTAGTCACATCAACTTTGAAGCCAACTTGTTCTTCAAGACACCTCTTATTGCCCCTCGCCTCCTGCCATTCTCTAAAAATCTTGACGGCCCATTTAGTTACTGAGCGAGTTGATCTTGGTACGGCATCATCAAGCATTTTTTTTTCCTCTTCGGCAGTTTTCGCTTCACGAAACTTTCTCTACGAAGCCATCGTTCTAACTACAATTCGTATATCGCATTCACGCCCTAAAATTCCATGCATCGTAATTTCGTCGTGTTTTAGCATAATCTCTATATTCAATTCCTTGGAGATCTTTCAGTTTATTAGTCTATTGTTTCGAGATTCCTTTTTGAAGCTGTTCAATAAACTCGCATCACGTGTTTTATCGGGTCAAAAACCACTCGGGCTACGCCCTCGTGGTTTTAAACCCGATAAAACACTGCTGCTCGTTTATTAAACATTACTTAATATCCATGGTCTATTCAATAGTGTCCGCCCCGCAGCTACACTACACAAAATTAAACCGTGAGCGGCAGAAATATTGCAAACACTAGGCTGTGCTGTGTTGTTAGATGCCAATGACCAAGCCAGTCGCTTGCCTATAAATATGTATAGTAATGTATACATTGGGTAAATGAACGCGTACATAGATAACATCTACATTAATTAAGATGTTAAAGATTAAGGCCAGTGATTACTGGGCTGGTGTTAGTATTAGGCGGTTAGGATATTAGGGCTAGAGTTAGAATAGAGGCAGTGATAGGGTTACGATCAAGGCTAGTATTACTATTAGAATTGTAGGCAGTTTCGGATTAGGGCTAATGTAATGATTAGGCTTAGGGACGAAGTTCGGGCGAGACTGGCCCTAGCTTTAATCCCGACACTAGCTCTATTTATATAACACTAGCCCAAATTCTAACCTCTTCTACACGCAGAGGTTCTTTCGGAGATTTCAGGTATCAGACTGAAGAACCTATGTAGAGGAGAGAGAATCCTAACCCGATAACACCCGATGCTTGCTTGAAGCCATGAAGGGTGTTAGAGTAAAATAGTCTGCAGTTACACAGAGTAAAATGTCTGGCATAAGGGACAGTTCATTATTTATGCCCATGCAGGGTTGGTACCGAAGAGAAATGGGTTGGGTAACCCAGTTTTTGACTAACTCACGGGTAGGGTAAAATAAGATTTGTCTTCAATGATATGGATGAAAGTGATGAGGAAAATGATGAGCAATTGAATCAAGTGAATGAAGACCCACAAGGTCTGGGGGAAGTGCTGGATCATGAGACTGGCATTTGCAGACTAGTATAAATTTAAGGTATCAGGTATACACCACCAATATTTTTTTGTATGTTCATTTTTTCTTTGTTCTTCTAACTATTAATTCTGTTATCAAAACGGAAGGTTAAATAAATAAAAAGAAATTTATCTAATTAACAGTATTGACAGTATAAACACAATTCATGTACTGTAGTATTTGCAGTATGTGTGCTTAATTTTAGTATATTTTGTTTTGCAAAGAAATTTGATAAAAGGTAGGGAATTAAAATTTAAAAAGTGGGTTGGGTAAAAAATATCTTAAACCATTTTGAGGTAACTAAAAAAATTACCCTGCTTCTAGTTTCTCTTCGGTACCAACCCTGGGCATAAATAATGAACGGTCCCTAAAACAGAGTATACTGATAGTCTGGTGTTAGAGTTAGCCGCCGTTTACATGAATCCGCATTGAGTTTCAATCCGGATTGAAATGCGAAGTCAATCCGAAACGTGACAGAGAGGACTAGAACAAACAATGCATGCGTGTTTTTTAATATTTACGGATTTCAATCCAGAAACCCAATTCCCATGTTGGGAATTAATCCAGAAACCCAATTCCCATGTTGGGAATTGGGTTTCTGGATTGAAATCCGCATGAAATCCGTAAATATTAGAAAACACGCATGCATTGTTTGTTCTAGTCCTCTCTGTCACGTTTTTCATTCCGGAAAGATAGCCTATATATCTCGCACCGCCTTTACATGGTTCCGGAACGAAATTTCAATCCGGAATGAGATTGCAATCCGGAATGAGAACCGGATTGAACTCAATCCGGAATGAGCTAATCTCAAGGGATTTGATCGTTTTCTATATTTAATTCTATTTAAGAAAGTTGGTTATATTTAGACTATGCGCTTTAATTTTTTATTGGAATTTTTCACTTAACAGACACTTTAAACTCTGAGGCAAACAAAATATCTTGTTATTTAATAACATTGATCACACCATTGCATGTAATGACGCATGCCATGTGTGGTTAAGTGTGACTCTCAAATTTTTATGCTTGCCAAATTAAATAACGTCAACAAACGTATCAAGTGTTATTTCTTCCTCTTCCTGTTTTCAAAATCAGGTCAAGAGAGGTTAATTTTGACATCAAGTCATCGTTTGTAGTCATACTGAATATTTAATATAGTTATATTTTTATAAAATATTTGAAGTATTTTGTTTTTCCTATTTTTCAAATAGATCAACAGCAACTAGCTAGAGGGCACTCGGAGACTGAATACCTCCATAGGTTATCAGAGATGCTTAACTCATTCCTGTCCGAGGGCTTCCCCAGAGATGAATAAAATATACTAAAGACCAATTCGGACAGGAAAGAGTTAGAGAGATAGTTTATAACTCATTCCTGTCCGAGGGCTTCCCCAGAGATGAATAAAATCGTCTGGCGTTAGCCAGAATAAAATACTAAAGACCAATTCGGACAGGAAAGAGTTAAAGGGAAACGAGCCATCATATATGAATAAAATGCTGATAATACCGGTACAAGTGCAATCCATAGTTAATAGAAAATAAACTTGCTTTCTAATTCACTTCGTTCAAACGAATGTAAATTATTTTCCCCTTAAATACTCGTAAACAACTTACAACAACGACAGGTTATGGTTGGATTCGCTTGCAGATCCCGTAACAGTTTATTTTCCCCCCTTTATTATATTTACATTGGTGTTCTCACATTTGCCGTTAACATCGCAGAGGCTTAAGTACAGCGTTCTGGAGTAGAAACACTAAGATTTTTGTTTTGTTTTTTAATTTTATAATGCTAGTTTTTCTGTTTAAAGATCTAAATAATTGGAAACTTCCAATCTTCTTTTCAAGCTTTCATGTACATACATATTTTTTGCAGCATCCGTTTTCCAGCGACCATGTATTTTTAACAACCTTTCAGATATTACATTCTTGCTGTTGGCCACGACTGGTGTTATGCCACCTGATCGCAAACTGTGTAGCCCGTATTCTTTGGCATCGTAACCAAGCAGCTGGGTCAACGTATCTTTAAATATTTCTCTGCACCTGGTGTAGGAAAGTGCGCTTTTTCTTAGAGAGTAGGTAGCGCTGCTCCTGTGGAAAACTAGAGGACGAAAAAGTGTTAAGGAACTATCTCGTAGTATCTTTGCTGCGTCTATGTATTTCAACAGTATACCGACGGGACAGTACTTGGTACCAATCTTCCGAATATATACGTGATTTCCTTCGTGGTAAACGTCTGTTTTACTTCTTGGCACAAAAATTTGTATGCACTCATCGTGAAACTCTATATTCTTAGGTTGAATATCTCGTAATTCATTATAACGAAAAAATCCTGCAAACCCTAAAGCACAGAATGCAGCTATCCTTAAAGCTTTCACGCAAACGGTATTTGAGGCAAACTTGTCTACAATATCTTTTAAAATATCGGACGTCAACGGCTTTTTCTTCCTAATTGGTTTGGATTTGCTGCGTTTGACAGATTCTATGATGTTCTTACAGAAAGCATTATCGAGAGGATTGGGACCCTGATAGGGGACAAATGAGTGAAACCATTTTAGGGCAGCACTATAGCCACATTCACAGAAGAGCTAGAGCTGGATGTCTGTGATAACGAAAACAAATAAAGTGAAACAACGGAAACATGAAAGGAAGGCGTAAAGGAACAAGGTTATCCTTGCACCACGCAAAAAATTTTCGAATTACACGCAACTATTGCTTGATTGTGGAATCTGCACGCGATTTGAGTATGGCCTCAATCATACTTTCCAAATTTTGGTGAATAATGGCAGGTGTTTCTTCCCAGGATTTACTTGAACGCACAACCTGCAAGTATAGATGAACTAAGTTAGCGAAGCCATACCAAATTAGACCCAAGATGTTTCGAACCGACATCCCTACACAATACATTGCACAGTAAACTCTAAATACACTTTTCGTTGGCATATTTATGGCACAAAGTCATCGACATAAGATATAATACTAATCCACACGTTCTACTGAATTATTACGTGTTCAAACACATTGACTATATAGGATACTGAAACGGTTGTCCATGCTAGGCGGTATTTTGTATATTTCTGTTAGGAGTGCTCTCTGCATAGTCTACAAATTACAACCAGTGCTGTTTCTTTGTATGTCCATCTCTTACGGCCAGTGCCGCGGTTCATTACACTTGATTCTGTCAGTACAGTTCAGTTATAAGACAAAAGATCTCAATTTACACGCCAACCCCAATTTCGTAAATTCTTTCCTCTTTAAAATCCATCCGAAACACGATTATTTCCCCTTTGAAACGCTGGGATCCGAATAAGGAATTTTGATTTCGGCCATGTTTTAGAACATCCTTCCCTTCAAAGACCTTGTTGTCTAGAATGAACCTACGAAATTTAGATGCGATGACGGGCCAAAAACTGTCAGATGGCTGCATAACGGCACAACTATTGTAGCTGCTGCACGTTGATGCCATAAATAATGGAGTACTCTGGAAATAATTGGGATAGGGGGAACTATCAAGCAGTTCTCATCTTTTAGGGCTTGGAAGAAGAAATCTACACCTGCTGTATTAGGGTTCCAAAATCTAGAGAAAAACCGCGGTAATTTACAGTTATAGTAATTCGCGAAGCAGTCAACGGTGTGAGGCCCCCATAGTTTTTCAAGCTATGTAAAGAGCTCCACTGCATGTGATTTGCCAATCATCCGGGTCAATTATGCGACTTAAATAATCGCCTCGTGTATTCTGCTCTCGAGGAATCCACTGCATGTATGTCAAGGCTGATGCCATCTTTCAAACAGATAGCAAAAATATTAATAGCCATCTGGTGTAAATCTAATTTCATACTTTGATTACCGCACTTTGATTGTCCGTAAACCATTTAACGTGAGAGCCCTTTAGCAAAGGCGCAAGCGATTCTAATGAATACTCAATTGCCGCCAATTCCCTCCAAGTAGAACTTTTAATACACTCGTGATAATCCCACATTTTGTGGCATTCAAATTCTCCATTTCGTGTAATCACAGAGCCGCACCCAGTGGCGCTAGCGTCAGAATATGCAAACCAACTTGGCGCTCGATACAAAAAACAATTTTCCTCGTTAATTTTTGACAGGTTTTCTTGCCAAAAAAACAGTTCTTGCTTACAGAACTCGTCTAGGACAAATTCATTGTCCCAACCTTCGGAAGCAGCTACAGTCATACTGCTGCATGTGCCTAGTCATAATTCTAGAAACATTGCCGATGACCGAACCCGTAGAAATGATTTGACCGACCACCGAAGCTAATTTTCTTGCTGTAATCCTAAATCCTGCGCCAATGATACTATTTATTGAATTGCAAATCTTAGTTATTCTTCTTTCCGCTATACGCATAGTTCCACGCGAGGAGTCCCAAGTTATGCCTAACCAAACTAAAGTTTTGGTGGGCGCCCACACCGATTTCTCATCGTTTGGCACAAAACCCGCTTTCACTAGGTCGTTTCGAATCCTCTGGGAATTCCGTTGACACTGTTTTAATTCTTTCTCAATCGACCAGCCATCATCTAGAAATATTGCAATGCTTATGTTTTGGTATCTCCAGTATTTCTCTAAAAGCTTTAAACTTTGGTAATTAAAGATGCTAGGGGCTGTCGATAAACCGAAAGGGAGCACCGTAAACACGTAAAATCGCACGGTAGTGGAAGCATTATCCCGCCATGAAAATCCTAAATAAGTCTGATGATCTTCGAAGATGTCGATATGATGGTAACCACTTTTTAAGTCAAAATTGACCATATAAGCATCTCTCTCAAAATAAGATAACGCCGTTTTCCAGTCTTCGTATTTCAATTAAGGATTTATTTACGTGTCTCAAATCTAGAATTAACCTTTTCTTTCCATTAGATTGAACCGAAACTGACAGGGGATTAACGACACACGGTATTTCTGTAGTCTCACGAACACGGCCGGATTTGAAGAGATCTTGAATAGCTTCCCCAACAAAATCTCTATACGTCTCCGCTGATTTGTTATTTCGTTAATATATTCTCTCCGGAAGTTCTGCAAATGGGAGTTTATAGCCTTCGGCAAGCGTGTCTAGAATAAATATGTTTGTTCCAATCGACTCCTAAAATTGCAGGTTTTTCTTAAGATTTCCCTTTACACTCGTATGTACCCCGTCTTCAAACTCAAATTTTTCTACGAAGTTATCATGGACCTGTATTATTTCGTCAACGTCGTCAGTGGGCCCTCGGCTTGGTCCTGCGCTGTAAATGTGACTGTTTTGTCGATTGTAATTGATGTTTCCCTGCAGCCACTGCACTCTGCAGTCGCTGGCCCAGTGGCCAAATCTATTGCAACGGAAGCATCTGTTTCGTTCTCCACGAGTTTCCGTACGGCCTAAAGTAAATGAAAATCGGCGGCGGCATTCGTAACATGATAAACTCCAATATTCGGAGGAAAGAAAAAAAAAAAAAAAAAAAAAAAAAGGGGGAGGGGGGGGTGGGCAACATCTGACTCGGACATTGTTGTTCAGTTATGCACTGTGGCTGGGATTGCGAACGAGAAGGAAATAGGTGCGGCTCTCTCTCATATTTATAGCTCTGAAAGCCTATATAGTATTCCCTGCATGGGGGAAGGTTCTTGTGCTACAGCACAATGCAACTATTTACTCTGCATACCAGCGGAAAATACATATGGTTATGAAGCAATCATTCAATAGCAACATTTGGGTTCAATCACTCAACCGTACTATTTAAATATCGATAAGCCTAAAACAAAGGATTTGTGCACCCTCAGGTACCTTTCAACATGAATCGTAGTTTGATTGTTGTTAATTGCTTTAAAGTTCGCCGGGTTTCAAAACCATTAAAAATAAAAACGTGACAAACCTTGGCTTTGCTGTTCTCGTCTACAAAAGACAGCAGAGATCCATGCAATAATATGGCGTGAACGGAAAACTTTTGATACGTTTTACATAGGTTTACGACGCCTTTTACATATACGCTTACTTAAATATGATAAAGCTCCATACACTGTCAGTAAACCACGTCTGATCTCAATATATAATGACCGGCGAGTCTGTCCATATCCTTATAACTTGCTGTGGTACAACTTACAGGCGAACAGGAGTGTGTTGCTCGGTCATATATTCACTATATTCAGTATAAAACACTATTCATAGTTAATAGTAAATAAACCCATGTTTATTGGAAGCTTGATTATAAAAGTCATTGTTTTATGTTTTTGTCCAAGTTTATGGAAATTTGTGCACTTTCACGGTTACTGAACATATATTGTGTTTTCTGTATAATGAAGCAATCATTCAATAGCAACATTTGGGTTCAATCACTCAACCGTACTATTTAAATATCGATAAGCCTAAAACAAAGGATTTGTGCACCCTCAGGTACCTTTCAACATGAATCGTAGTTTGAATCGTAGTTAATTGCTTTAAAGTTCGCCGGGTTTCAAAACCATTAAGGGGCTGTTTACATGGGCTAGCCCGGCTAACCGGGCTGATTCGTGTCACGAAATTCTTTCCTCGGCCACAAAAAGAGATTTTAATCAATGTTAGGATTAGTTTACATCTTGTGTTTTTATGAGAGCCGAGCCAGCTCGCCTCTCGGTTACCCGGGCTGGTCCCATAGCCAGCCTTGTCAATCGTGTTTACATATATATCCGGGTTGGCATTAAAAGCTTCGTACACGCGATAAAATTTGTTTTAATCAGCTTTTTTCTACATATTAACAATTCACAAGTTCTGCTTGTTCATGTACAGTTCATATTTAAAACAATGAGACTTCGTATCTTACCAGAACTGATAAATTACGCAATTAGCACAACGAGCAAATCTCGGCAAAGCGGGCTAGCTCGGATACGCGGGCTGGCTCGCCTCCATATAAACACCCTCTAACTATGGTATTATGCATAGCATTAGGATAATGAGCGCAATCAAGTGATGAATGATCACTTATTCTACACCGAGAATCTGCGGTCATATTTTTACGGGATTACCATCCCGTTTTTGGCCAAGTTCAACCAAAACGTAATGGGATGGTCTTTGGTCTGTGGCCAACCTTTCCACAAAGTTACATCAAAATCGGTTGAATACTTTTTTAGATTATGCTAGTGACAGACAAATAGACAAACTATGGTAAAAACATAAACCTGGCAGAGGTAATACATGAATCATCAGGATGTTGAGAATAAATGTGAAATTTATTTCGAGTGTGGACCTTTGCTCACTCGTGAGCAAATACCCTGTTCAAATATCCTGTTCAACTTGAGATTAAGTCAATTTCATATTTCCACAATGCATGTATTACTCTGTTTATTATACAGATAGTAGACCAGCTATTGCCCTACAACAATATAGGGTATTGACGATTTGCAATCAACCCCTTGAGATTTAGGAGGCAAAGATACGGCGGCCATGTTGGAGGAAAATATACTTCAAATACAATAGCTGCAGTAATGAATTATTTTGTTCATATTCCTCCAACATGGCCGCCATGACGTCAAGTGCAAAGCAAGATCAGGGTGAAACATAGCCTGGAATAATAAACTGAATAGAGAAGGAAATATTTAAAATAATGTTCAAGCCGCGGAGACGTTCGTCTTTTTGATCAGATTATTTAACCTGGATCAGCACTTACAAGCGGTCATGGCTATTAGGCTATGTAGGGTCTGTAGATTTATCGCCCGAATCCATAGAGCTATCACACAGTAGTCCAAAATATTCCAAAAATAATAAAAATAATCCAAAAAATAATCCAAAATAGTCAAAAATAATAATAGTTCAATAATAGTCGAAAAATAGCCACAAAATAGTCCAAAAAATAATCCAAAAAATAATCTAAAAATAGTCCAAATAATAACAACTCATCCAAAATACTTAATTCTTTGAAAGTTTTCATGGCGATAATGTAATATAAATAAGTTTTGTGGAAACACCACGTAAAATATTTATTTGCTAAGGATGACTCTGGCCTTCATATCATTGCTCTGATGAAGGCTTGAGTCAACAGGCCGAAAGCTTCGGCAAATAAATATTTTACGTGGTGTTTCCACAAAAGGTATTTATATCATCCAAAATAGTGCAAGAGAAGTCTAAATAATAGTTTAAAAAACATTTCAAATATAGTCCAAAACCAAAAAATAATCCAACAATAGGCTAAATACTAGTTCAAAAAATAATCCAAGAAATAGTTCAAAAATAGTTTAAATAATAGTTCAAAAAATAGTCCAGTCCATGTTTTACGCTATGCCAAAATACAGATTAGTAAACTTCAATGCGTTTCAAAAAAAAAATTGAAATGAAATGGAAACAAATAAAAAACAGGGGAATGATAAAGGATTATCATTACCCTGCTTTTTATTTGTTTTCATTTCATACACTTTTCTTCCAAAATTCTTTTCATTATAATTTTTTTATTCCTTTTGGAACACTCTTCCTTTCTAACCTACTTTCTTGCTAAATCCCTTCCTTTCTAACTCCTCTCAGTTCCTTCCTTAAGCCGATTCTTCCCAAGGTTTTACATCTGTTTCTATGACACGATATTTTACATAATGACCCCTACTCAATTCGTCCGAACTTATGCCACAAAAATAAAATAGATATTGTTAGAAATTAATTTGTAGAATACAATGTTGTATTTGATTTTGCGATAAACACAAGTCAATAATAGTGGGGAGTTTTTTAAATAAATCAGAGGGCTTTACTCGGGGCGACTCAAATACAAAGCGTTTTATTCTGTTCGAAAATTTTTTTCGCAGTTTGATTCCTAGATAAATTTCCAGCAAAACGGTTGGCGTGTCAGCGTGTTTTTTTATTGCCTGGTTTCGATTTTATGACTTATTTTTCTCAAATGTTGGTCAAGAACAGCATTTTCAACTTTGGTCGTCAATAAAATCAGCAAAACTCGACATATATATAAAAACCGCTGACACCGTTTTGCTGGAAATTTATCTCGGAATTGAACTGCAAAAAAGAAATTTGAACAAAATAGAACGCTTTGTACTTAATTTTAATTTTTTTTTAATTTAATATATTTCCAATGTACTAATACATAATACCAAAAAATTTTTTAAAAAAATTAAAAATTAAAATTAAAAAAATTAAAAAATAAATTAAAAAATTAAACCTATAATAGCTTCTTTGTCGCCTGGTCTGTACTGAAAGACCGTGGGCAGAAAAAAATTTTACTGTAAAGACCCCGGCTCGGTCATGCAATAGGTTATAATTTTTAGTACAAACCAACCCTCTAGTTTTACTTAAAAAATTCACAACTATATTATTGGTTTGTGTTTATCGCAAAATCAAATATAACATTGTATTCTACAAATTAATTTCTAACCGTTTATCTATTTTACTTTTGTGGCATAAATTCTGACGAATTGAGAGCTCTTTACCGAAATGACCCTGCAAACCTTAATATATTGAGCGCCAAATTAGGTCTCTTATTTGAAAGAATTGACAAAGTAATCTTTTATGATAAAGTAATCTTTTGCAGTTTTTCGTTTCCTTGCTTCATTGTTGAGATATTTCAGTTTGTAATTTGATAAGCAAATTAAACATCTTGACTTCACATGTGCTGATAATGAGTTATCGGAGGTTATATGCCTTTCTGTTAATAAAAAAAGAATAAATAAAGTAAACCAAACTAATTTGAAGGAAGCATGTGGGGGTGTTTTTCCCATAACACCAAACATGTAGTAATTTTTTCAATTCTGCGATAACTCATTATACACGTGTAACGTCAAGATGTTATTAAACAAATTAAAACTTGCGTATTACAAACTCAATATAATATATCTCGAAAACGAAGAAGAAAAAACGAAAAACTGCAAAAGATGTTACTCTGTCATTTAAGTGTTCTTTCAAATAAAAGAGATTTATTTTCTGCTTGATATAGGCTCATAAAACCACCGACATGGTAATGATTTGCTTTGTGTTTTCCTCATGAATTATTAATGGCTCCCCCCTGGCTACGTTCCCTGGGTCAGACACACTGGTCAGACAGGGTTAGTATCTGGATGCATGGCATTCTCGTCCCCAGAGCCTCTCCCGTGCTGGCGCGCGGAAAAGGCTCTGGGGGAATCCAAACCGGAACACCAAGATTCTTTGGTGTTCTATCTAAAGCGCATGCGTTTAAGTTCGCGGTTTGGGAGTTGGACACGAGATCTTCATTCTGACTGTGGTAGATTCCGTTCGAAGAATGTCCATCTCGAGTGTGGCTCATCGCCACGTTTACTCGGCTGGGCAAAAGACATTAAAATTTACGAGTTCGCTTCAGAAGAGTCGCGTCGGAATTTCTTCGTATTTACGGCCTCTTTTAGTGAATTAAGGTAGTTCTCTTTAATTTGTTGTTGACTTGTATATTTCAATGAGATTTTTATTAAATATGTACCATACACCGAGCCATACACGAACAGCCTGCAGTGTGTTGTCTATCGTCTGTCGGTTTCAAATTGCTGTCTGTCTTCTATCTTTGAGTTTATTATTAAAGAGAAACGGGTTGATTGCCTTCAAAAACGTTCGATTAAATTGTTCGGATTAGAACTATGATTAGAATTTTGCTTCGTTGTCAGTTTTCGTGTTTCAAATACTGTTTATTTATAAACATTCACTAAGCTCCGTTAATTAGGCCTTTGAATTTGAACAACCAATCAGATCGAGATGTATATGGATTCCCCCAGAGCCCTTTTCATTAAAGGGCTCTGGGGACGAGAATGGATGCATGGGTGACAACCATAGCTTCATGTGAGTAGAGTTGTTGGTTCTCTCCTGTGCCTCGAGAGTTTTCCTCAACCGGGTAGTTTTTTAAATTAAGATTAGTACAAAAAGTATTTTAAATTAAATAGATTAATTGAAAGAAATATACAGTACCTAGAACTATTAAACACGATACATGTAATACAGTGAGTAAAATAACTGAATAATAAAACAGAGACTATTAGAAATAAGTAAGGTTAGATATACTGCCGAAACAGAGAACGTAGGGGTCTAACGTTTCGAGTGCGAAGGCCCTTCGTATAACGTATAACGTTTCGAGTCTAACGTTTCGAGCGAAGGCCCAAATATGTTCGTGCATGAGATTTTAAAATGTTCTAAATTAACAGTTTTACTTTAAAAAGTTATATGTGCTGAAGTTATTTGTTATTTTTTTAAAGTGGTTCTCTGATGAAAATATTGTCGGTAATGTTTCTGCATAATCCTAAAGATATTATGGTTGTGCAAAGTTTCATTTTGAAATTTCCCAAAACAAAGTTGTATTTTACGTGCGAAGTTTGTATTTTGGAACGCCGCCATTAATTGGTCGTGTTTGAGAAAAATGAGTTGAGAACTTACACGTCATAGACTTAATAAAAACAAAACATCATTTTTGTTGTCAACAAAAGGGTCATTGTTGTTATTGAGTCTACGACGTCATAAGCTCCTTCGACTCATTCTTCTCATTCAAGCTTGGCCACTTTAATGGCGGCGCTCCAAAATACAAACTTTACACGTAAAATATCACCTTTTCTTCAACGAATTTTAAATGAAATGTTGCACGATTACCAACCACCATAACATCTTTAGGATTATGCAAAAACATTGCTAACAATATTTTCAACAGAGAACCACTTTAAATGTTATTTGTACTTTGTATACAAATCGGCATTTGTATCAACGCATCGAGGAACATAAGAAATCGTCAATCGGAAAACACGTGAAAGATGTTCACAAGAAGAGCACAATTAAAAAATATTATTATATACCAGACGCAAGAAAACATATGAACTTTGACACTTCACTGGGCGAGAGGGTATCACGTGAACGTCCAACCTCGTACCCAGGGTCTTATCTCCGCTGCTCCGCCCGCCGCAGCGGTGGGCGGTGGCGGTGGCGAGCGGAGATAAGACCCTGGGTACGAGGTCTCACAGCAACAGCTCTCAGCGGTGAATAATTAACAATTAGACAACGAGCCCAAGTTTTCTATGAACGAATAGTCAACGAGGCGAAGCCGAGTTGACTATCGCTCATAGAAAACGAGGGCGAGTTGTCTAATTGTTTTAGTATAAATTTACCAACAAAAGTTAAATAAATTCTCGACCATAACATATTCTTTGAGGCTCGTTTAATACATTTTTTAACAGTCAACAACAAACGTTCAACAGTCATTTCGGACATCTCCTTGGCCCGTACAGTAATTGATGGAAAAGAAACGTTTTCTTGCATAATTTAGCATGGATTTTCATGTACAATATTGAAACAATATATATCCACTCATTTGTTTTGTAAAAGTGACAAAAAGTTGAAAGAAACATTCAATTTAGCATATAGTTTACATCACGAAATCTTGTCAACAGCTAGCGTAATTTTGAAATGTGTTTTGTTTGCAGTTATTTCGTTTTAAACGAACACAGATAAACAATTTAACGATCTTACCATTAATAATTTCCATTCTAACCATTTTGTAGCCGTTTTTGTTTTCTGTAGAACGTATTGCTTCGCCTAAATGTTCAATTTCTTCTTTCATTTGCCCACTCCGTTATCATTTCGGCGCCATTGATGCTTAACAGAGCAACCGCTGGCTCTAATGATCACTGTTCGTGCTATACTACGCATTTTGTCATTGGTCAATTTTTTTAAAAGAATGACTTTCATTGGTTTATCCCAGAGGTTTATATCACCAATTATAAACTCCTGTAATAGCCAATGAAATTCGAGGATTTGCATTATAAACTTGTAAATTTATACCAATATATGTTATGGACCGGTGCATAATAAAATCGTTCAGAGCGAAACTACTTTAAGTTAACTTATCAGGTTATGGAGCAAAAACAAAGGTTCGCTAGCCGAACCAGCGAAGAAATATAAAATTTACTTGATAAAGACTCAACATCTTTTTTTTTTGTTTTCTTTGACACTTGGTATATAATAAAATACTTATTGACTGGAACATTCGGCAAACAGTATGTTTTGTGGTCCCTCGACCGCCGATGTTTCCCTCGGCTCCGCCTCGAGAAACATCGGCGGTCTCGCCAGTCAATAAGTGTTAAATGTTTACGGTACGTTCTTCGAAAATGTAAAGGAGAATTTGACTGTCTAGTAGTTGAAATACATTTTATTAGAGACTTAAAACCGTCTTTGAACTCCCAGTCAGACTCGGTTAACTTCAAATTTTTATGAACATATATTTTTAAAATTATAACTTGTAGCTTCTAATAATTAACTTGTTATTGAACTACTCGCATGAATTTTTATTCCATACTTTTTGTCCATATAATTTTATTCATGACTTCTATTTGCATCAATTAACATTGTCTATATAAAACTAGGTTCTTAAATTTCTTTCTACATGTATAGCTTCCTACGTTCCTAAATTATTCTTAATATCTTCCTATTTTCTAGAAGACCCTCCTTTAAGGAGACCCTAAGATATTTTCTTCCGAAATTATTTTATTTTTAATCGTTCCTACGCTTGTAAATCCCTTTTTAGACGCTCAAATCCCTTCCTACCTTGCGAAAGTTCTTCCTTCTTAAATTATTTTCTTCTTATAAATCCCTTTGTTCCAAAATCCCTTCCTGGTTTACCAGATCTATTCCTACTTTTTAACGCCCTTCTTTCCTTCTTAGATTGCTCCTCCCCAAATTATTTTCTTCCAAAATTCTTTCCCTTTTAATCCTTTATCTTTTCTTAGACATTCGAATTCCTTCCACCTTTCGAAAGTGTTCCCTTCCTTCTTAAATGTTTTCCTTCATACACCCCTTTCTTCCAAAATCCCTTCCTAGTTTCCGGCAAAATCTATTCTTATCTTCCAAAGCCCTTTTTTTCCTTTTTAATTACATGAATGTCCCTCTCTAAATTCCTTTATTCTAAAATCCTTTAATCCTTTATAATCCTTTACCAAGATTTAAATCGGCATTCTTAGCTACTGCCAAATCCTTTCCTGGCTTTAAAAATCAGTTCCTAGAAGTATTTTCCTAAAACAAGATTTCTAAATTTCTTACTTTTTAAATTCCTTCTTTTTCTTGTCTTTTCTTCCTTCGTTTCAGCTATCTTCTTTCTCCCTTTTCAAAAAAAATAATGAAAAAACTGGATATAACTATATCAGTCATATATCTATATAAACTTTTCTTCCTAGTGTTCTAGTAAAGCTTAATTAGCCATCCCATTTCGGTGAAGTGGAAGGCGGAGCACACGGAGAAAACCTGCAGTGTTCCACGATAACTATATATATATATCCTAAAATTAAACAATTAACTACCATAAGCGGAGAGTATAGGCTTCAAGACTTCGGCCCCAGAAAAATTTCTGTGCGGGGGCTTGCACCCCCCTGAAATTTTAAAACTGACTCATCATCAACCTCGTTAGGGCATTTTGCCTCTTTGGCGACTTCCCAAGGTGGAGCCAAAATGCCCTGCATGCATGGGTACGAGGTTGACTCTTGATTCATAATGAACTTATATTTTCCAGCCAAAAGTACTCCTGAGAGAATCCAGTAAATACAATGTAAACGTAATATAGTATTAAATGTGCATCATCCATTGGGACACAATGCACCATGAAAAATGTTTTAAAAATAAATCAGTTTTAAGATTTTGCTCAGGAGTGGGACATGTTACCAGATCCCAAGAAATGCCGATCCACAACAAATTTTCTCAGCTCCCCGAGACAATAACAAACTCTACGCCTCAAGTAACCAATCACATTGTCGATTATCAATTCGTTCCCATGCTCCTTACTGATTAGGGTTAGGGGAATATGTTGGGTTAGGTAGTATAGGTAGGTGATGACCTCAAACGTCGCTCTTCTCATGCGCCGAACTTAATGCAAATCAGCATAAACAAATGATTTAGTTTATTATCCGCATTACGTTCGGCACATGAGAAGAGCGACGTTCGAAACAGGCCTTAACTACAATTTTAAGGTTAGATATACTGCCGAAACAGAGAACGTAGATTTGAACGAATAGAGAGAGAGAGAAACGTGACTTGACGAAGGGCCTTCGCTCGAAACGTTAGCCACTACGTTCTCTGTTTCGGCAGTACATCTATAACCTTACTATATTTCGATTGTTGTTTCAACACTGCCACGCAGCACGCTACATAACTGAAATTTGTTAGTTCAACTTATCGGTAGCCCTATGATAGAGTGGTGAAACAATACAAAATGTTTGAAAAGGAATAGAGCTAATTGAAGGGATGAGTGTCCAGCTAATGCATTGCGCGCTTGTGGTTTGTTTTCATACGGGAAACTGGCATCTAACTGCCGCAATAGTAAGTTTCTCATGATATTATAAGCTTCCAAAAGTCGTTTGAATCGATTTCTAGCGATGTCTGACTCAGAATTTGTCGAAAATAAGTTATAAACGACACTCCACGAATCTGTCAGCGTATTCTATTCGCAACGGCTTTGATTACAACGGCCTTTCAAGTACATGATTTCGCACTTTACAGGCTGTGCATAACACTTCTATATGCTGTATACACGCTCCAATTTCTGTTCGTCTGCTCATAGAATATATATATATATATATAGGGAATAAAAGGATCTTATAGGCTTTGCTAGGAAACTACACGTGTCGAAGAGAAATATATTAATACTTTTGACACTCCGCCTGAAATTGGCATTTGTCTTTGTCTGAGAACTCAAAAATATTTGGATGGTCTTCACTCCTGTGTTACTGTAGCCTATTCGAAGGGAAAGGAGCCTACAACTACAAACAAAACACTCCGATAAATTGCAGTATTGCATTTTGAAAATTAAACGCCAGAGAACAAGAGCGCCTAATCAAAACAAATCCTAATCGAAGATGCAATCCAACAGGTGATCCTCTTGTAAACAACTAACAGCAGTATATGAATGCGTCTTACTGAAATGACAAAACGTTGAGTCTAGCTAGCTCTTATTAAATGGCATCTAATTTAGTGTCTACGTCTAGTTACGATCTCTTGTCTGTCCTCCATTTGGTTTTGCAGAAACGCCGATCGATGAATACTTGTCTCGAAATACACCTCCACGGCCCTCTGAGTGTAATCAAATATTATCAAAAATATGACAATAACTACTTACTAAATCATCTTTGCTCTCACGAAAAACATAAATTGAGTAATTTACTGCAAGGATTGCTCAGATATCGAGGGATTGCTTCGCTTGTTGAATTTCGTGGCCCGAAAAATGGCCGCGAGCAAGGTTGTGAGCGCGCAATGCATTAGCTGGACACTCAACCTTTAAATTCCCACCATTTTAATGTTTCGGTATACGTACACCAATATATGGCCGCCGTTTTTGTCAGATGAAAACGATCTATTAACGATTTCCGTAACGACGAAAGTAAAAGACGAATTTTCAACCAAATTCAATCAAAATGTAATGTTTTGACGCTTGCCTTGGTCTATGATTAAAACACCCTGGCGATAGACAGACAGGCAGACAATTAAAGTAACAGGAAAACAAACACACAAACATAGCTTCCTGGCAAAGATAATAAATAAATACAGTATCATAGATAATCACGTTTTCCGCGACTCACGTTTTCTTAATGCAGAAAAAACTTTCTGTTTGAAAACATAAAATATAAACCTTGCCCCTTTTTGTTTCAGTATGTTTTTAGTAATAATGATATATATGAAAAATCTGACTGTCCCAACCGGGAGTCAAACTCAAGGTCTCTGAATAAACGCATCAGCGCTCTGACCACTGAGTTATAGAGACACGGTCAGGGCAGTCAGAAATGTTCATATTTAAACATTGCCGTTCTTTTCGATTCCAACCTCGTACTCAAAGGGTCTTATCTCCACTCGCCGCCGAAGACCTTGGGTACGACCGTACGAGGTTGGTTCTTTTCAAGTCTTTACAGGAAGACATCTCGTCTTTACAAGTGCCTAAATTACATAATTAATATGAAATTAAATCCTGTTTTAATTTAGTTTCAAAAGTTGTTCTAAAGACTTCTGTATATATACAAGAGCTGTGAGTATAGCTCAGCGACTTGAAGAAATTTACATAATAGTAATAATATAGAATTAAATCCGTCCCTCTCTTAGTTTCATATTGTTCTGAAGTCTCCTTCGGACTGAGAGCTGTGAGTAGCTCCCACTGATCTCGAAAGAAGACTGGATCGAGAAACTCATTGTTTAGCAGCATTAGAAAATGAAGCTCGCGAAATCTTGTCGATTTGGTCCCTTACTAATGGCGCCGATCAGGCAATTGTGTAGTAAGTAGATCAATACGAAGATGGAAAATTCTGGAAACAATGCTGTGTTTTTGTTTGTAAAGAGCGTTTGTGAAAAGCAGTTAAAGTTCGTCCCTTAGTAATGACGGATTCTGGCTTCATTTTCCACGTACAATAGTTGCTCGATCCAGTCTTCTTTCGAGATCAGTGGTAGATTGACCAGGCGGAAAGCGTAATCTATTGACGAATATAAGAGCCCAGCATAAAACACGAAGCAGTGGCATTTTAAAAAAATATTTAAATATTTAATATTTATTAATATTTTTTTAAAATGCCACTGCTTCGTGTTTTATGCTGGGCTCTTATATTCATCAATAGATCAGTGGTAGCTCCGCTGCACTTGAAGTCGTTCAAGGGCAGACTAGTTCCTTTGGTGACGTCACAGAGTAGAGATCGAGCGAGAGGAAGCGGAAAATGTTCATCTTTATCTATCATGAATCCTGGGCTGGAGATTGGATTCTTTAATCTTTAGCAGACAGCAAACGAGTAGGTTTCTTTGTTTTACATTACGTTAAAAGGTTGTTACATAAGAGGCTTTATAAAGTAGTGTTCGGCGTAGGAAGTGATTGTGTTGAAACACATTTATACAAATCGAAATATGCTATTTTAACGTTTCGGCAGTAGACCAACCTTGCTATATGATGTTATAACGAATTGTGCAGACCACCGTGAGTGTTATCTTGGTTTTCCGCCAAACGGCCGTTTGGTGCCTGTATAATTTGGGGCCAGTTAATTTGGGCCAGATTTGGGGCCAAGCAAAACATTTTATTCCAGGCCTCTCACAATTTCGGTCTGCCGCTCGACGTTAAAACGAGAGGCCTGGGAACCAGGCTGGTTCAAGGGGCTCAGCTCTACCTTTCACTGCATTCACTAAACATGTTGCATTTATGTAAAACGACGCAATCAGAAACGTTTACGTTCAGATGCTGAACCATGTTATTCAAATATTGAACTTGACTCGATATTTTGAATGGACAAGGAAATGCTTATAGACTAGTAATTATAAAGCGACATGATGTCGCATACATACTCAACGGAAAATGGCTCTCGAGAATAACGATTTCCTTCCGTCGATGAATCTAATCGTTTACGATATTAACACACCATTATAATTTAAGTCAGGCCAGATCGTCTCGATCGCCCCAGTTGTCCCGATCGCCTGAATCCATCCAATCAGATTGGGCGATTCGAAATATCTCTGGTCTGCATGATTGGAGACATTTGGGCAACCATGGAAACCAGGCTTTAGCTAGCCAATCAAAACACTTTCCGATATGGATTTTCCCAGGTACGAGATTATGAGTGCCCTTGCTGCAACGTTTACTTCTAATCTGGGACCGCAGTAATTGGCGAAAGCTGTTGCGAGAACCCTGCCACTTCTTATCCAGCTTTTGCTAAAGTTCTTAACTTTTGTTTGTTGTGTTATTAATTGCTTGTACTATTATTACCTTATCTATACTTTTTGATACTCTCTTGTGGCAAAATAAATAAATAAATAAATAAAAAATAAATAAACGCGAAATCGCCAAAGTTCATCATAAATGAAAACTAAAGGGTTGGAAGCGAAGACCGAGACACTGGTTGAAAAATGAAGCCGTGTTATAAAAAGGGCCTATATGCCTTCCCGCTCCTTGAGCAGCAACAGTTTCTGCCGAAACGGTCGGTTGCACTCATATATGAACAGCCATTATTTCTATATTATATAACACATTACTAAATCATCACACTTTGCCGATTACTAGTCGATCACGTTTTCGCCATGTTTTCAACCAAACATTCTACCGCTAGAGAAATTTCAGAAAGTTAAAGCATTTTCAGAACATTTAAAGTAATTAATTCTAATTTTATTTCGTTTCGTTTCATTTCCAGTAATATTGCCAGTAATATTGTTAGCAATCTAAGGTTAAATCTATCACAAACGGCCTACAAGTCATAAATACACCGTAACCGATACACATGGTCGCCCGAAGGTATAAAATTTACCTTGATGTCAACAAGCAGAATTTTCATTGCATCGATGAACTGAGATTTTAAATTTTAAAACTTGTTGAAAAATTTTAATCCAATTTTCCGAGGGGCAAATTACTTCAAAAATCTCGTACACTTTGCCGAAAAATCCGCAAATCCAAAAATCCATGAGAATTATTGAAAATCCATAATCCATAAAATCCTTGGAAAATCATAACATTCCTGGAAAATCCATAAAATCCTTTGAAAATCCCTAATTATTTTCACAGGAAATCCGAAAATCCAATGCGAAAATCCAAAAATCTCGCACACTTTTCAGGGAGTGGTTTGCCCCTCGGTATTTTCTACATGTGTTTCTAAATACGATTTTTCTCAGTTGCCGAAAGCTCCGTATCACACACAAACGTTTATGAATGGTTAACCTCGAATTCTAGGTTAGACATTCTCGCCTCACTCTATATATAAAATCTTGATATTTTAATACTATTTTTAAGAAAAATTGATAAAAGAAAAGCCAGATTTAACAGCTGAACCGCTATCAATAATAGTTTCTAGACCACGTTAAATATTGTGTTGCACTGCACTGTACTGTACCGTGTACAGTATACTGTACTGTACTGTACTGTACTGTAAGTGATTAATTAACAATTATTCGCCGAAGGCGAGGTGAATATCGGTGTATAATAACCGAGACGAAGTCGAGGTTATTATTCACCGATATTCACTGAGCCTGAGGCGAATAATTGTTTTAGTATAAATACACATTTTCGTACTTTTAGGAAGAGCGTTTTCTTTAGAATTGTTAATTTCCTCGTCTGTCGCATTGACAAACTGGCTGGCGGCCATTTTGAATAAACGCTGTAGGTGATTATCGAGAATTAATCCGAGGTAGCTCGACCAATCATCGCACGAGATTTTCTATAATCACCTGTGTATTTATACTAAACCCAAATGTTGCTATTAGATGATTGCTTCATATATATTGCACAGAAAGCACAATATGTTCACACAAGCTAAGAGCAATTCCAAACAAACCTCAGCTAGAGATTTAAGACTTAAGCCTGATTTCATTTGGTCTTTGGTGAGTCGCTAGCGGTCGTTCGCGGTCGCTGGGATAATCCTATATCCCAGCGACACTGCATTCGACCGCTAGCGACTTGCCAACGACTAAATGGAGACCAGGCTTTTATTTATTTAATACCGTAAAGTTTGCAATTGTTAGATTGTGGTTTGGCAACCTTCACTTCGTCTTCGATCAAAACCTATTCAAAGTAAACCATCTGGTCGTAAAAGAATTAACAAGAATTTAGACTTGTCCATGCAGAATTTGCGCTTTTTGAAATGTATATATCCTGCTGTCAAAATGTATCCTGATCAGTGCCAAAATTAACCGTTTTACCTAGGTTTTCGGCTGGTCAGTATTGGTGGGTTGCATATAATATTCTTTTGTACCTACCAACCAACATGGCGCAATGACGTTACGTGCACCCAGCGCAATAGGAAAGCATTTTTTTTGCTACTCACGCAATCTGATTGATTCCTAAGGGGCTGTTTACATGAGCCGGGCTATCCCGGTTAACTGGGCTCACGCGATTGATTAGAATCTTTCCTCGGCCGCAAAAGGAGATTTTAATGAACGTTAGGGTTCGTTTACATCTAAACTAAACCAATTATTCTTTGTAAATTTAGTTTATGCAAGTTTTAAAACCACATTACGATCGCAATCAATCGCGTGAGCCTGGTTAACCGGGCTAGCCCGGCTCATGTAAACAGCCCCTAATAAGATTATATAAGTGTTCTGAGAAACAAAAGGATCGGCTTTAAATGTTATTAGAGTTTGAGGTGTGGTTACTTTGTACTTTAATCTTTATAGATAAAAACGGATTTTGTGATCTAGGACACAAGTGAATGCTGGGAGTGTCTCTTAATCCTTGGCGGTACGATGGCCCACCCAAAATGGTCTCACGGCCCATCAATGGCTAAAAATGGTCTCAGGACCTATCAGTTGTTGACGTCTGTGTTAGAGTAATGTCGGAGAGATATGACCCTGTATATATTTTATCATCCAATATGTTCCCTCCCGAAGAAAATGTCAAGACTTAATAAACGTATACTACAACGTCGTTGAGTCCTGTAGATGAACATAATGCGACGCAGCAAGCCACGCACGTGAGAGTGTATTGTAATTTGCGAGAATTGCTCTTGTAAAAGGAATTGTCAATTAAACGACAATGGGCCGTCTTCGTACGAGTTATAATCCTTCTAGAAATTTTCCTGCACAAGTTCCACATTAAAACTAGCACAGTGTTGACTAATGGCCATATTTTCTAATAATTCTCGAAAAATATAAAAAACCCAAAAAACTCGATAATTAAACTGATAACTGATGAGGAAAACACAAAGCGGAAAATCTGTGATCGCAAAGCGTGTTGTTATAAAACGTGACAAACCTTGGCTTTGCGGTTCTCGTCTACAAAAGACAGCAGAGATCCATGCAATAATATGGCGCGAACGGAAAACTTTTGATACGTTTTACATAGGTTTACGACGCCTTTTACATATACGCTTACTTAAATATGATAAAGCTCCATACACTGTCAGTAAACCACTGTCCATATCCTCCATCCTCGCATGAGTGCTGTATGTGAACAGGAGTGTTGCTCGGTCTTATATTCACTATATATTCAGTATAAAACACTATTCATAGTTAATAGTAAATAAACCCATGTTTATTGGAAGCTTGATTATAAAAGTCATTGTTTTATGTTTTTGTCCAGGTTTATGGAAATTTGTGCACTTTCATGGTTACTGAACATATTGTGTTTTCTGTATAATGAACAATCATCCAATAGCAACGTTTGGGTTCAATCACTCAACCGTACTATTTAAATATTAATGAAGCTAGATTGTTAATCGCTTTGAAGTTCGCCGGGTTTCTAAACCATGTTTGTTTTCTATTAATTGTGCACTATTTCAGTTTGTTGTTTCGATAGCGAATAATAGACTTTTCCATATATAGCTTGTTTTCATCTGAACTCATGGTGGCCATATATATTGGTGTACCGAAACAATGAAATTAGCGGCTTCATTGTTTTTTGTAATCTTTATCCTATGAGATCTAGAATTTAGCTTTATAATAATGTATATTCAAACCTTTTGTATTGTTTCACCACCCCATGCGGCCACCGATCATGCATGTGAGCCGAAAACAACCATAACTCATAGGTATATTCGGAATTGTATGTAGTCTCGCAAAATTCATAATATTTACAACCCGACGGCAAAATCATTCTATACTATCACAGCTATATCATTTAATACTTTATCCGTTGAACCAATCATGTACATTGCACAGGGTTAGCTTGAACTGCGTTTGCGGTCAACAACTGTACATTAAAACTAGCAATGTCCTGCGAATAACGGTCTTCTGTTACCAAACTATCGTCGCCACTTCCTCCCATCATCTTTGGATGCGATGAAAAAGCGAAGCTTACTACGTAAGATTTGTTTCTCAAATATGCAAATAAATTATAGTACTTTCTTCTTTTAATAAACTTGCTCCACTTCAAAAGAAAAAAATCAAATCAAAATCAACTCCGTGGATTACTAGTAATATTAAAGAAATGATTGATACAAGAGATAAATTAAAAAGAAAAGCCATCATTACTAAACTAGAAACTGACTGGGAAAACTATAAAAGAATAAGGAATGATACAAACATGCAATTAAGACAAGCTAAAAAAAATTATTATTCTAATATATAAAATTACAAGTGAAAGACAGAATCCAAAAAGTGCATGGAAAGTACCAGTGAGATTGCAGAAGGCTTTAATAATTTTTTTTTCTGAAATTGGACCAAATCTAGCTCAAGAAATTAGAACTTGTAATTCTAATTTCCAACAGTATGTGCAGAAAAGTAAATCTGAGTTTGCTGCATTTGAAGCAGTCACTGTCAATAACATCTATCATCTCCTCTGTCAGCTGCCCAGCGCAAAAGCTACTGGCGTAGATAACATTTCAAGTAAGATAATTAAAATTGCTGCGCCAATAATTTCAAATCCCCTTACATTTATATTCAACCAATCCATTACTCTGTGCATGTTTGGAAAAATGATTGGAAAATAGCAAGAGCGATAAATGAAATTGAGATTGCAGTAAACTCGGACTTAGAAAATCTTCGGAAATGGCTCATAGCCAATAAACTATAAGTCTGAATGTAACAAAAACTGAATTTATATTGATTGGTTCACAACAGATGCTACAACGAATCAATGATTGTCAACTAAATATTAATATTGAAGGCAAGCAAATTAAGCAAGTATCTGAAAGTAAAACTCTGGGGGTTATAATCGACCAGCACTTGAATTGGAAAAGTAACACTGAAAGCATATGTAAGAAAATTACTTCAGGATTAGGCGCCCTTCGACGTCTAAAAGAATTTGTTGACAGGAAAACACTTTTATCAGTATATAATGCTATAATACAACCATACTTTAATTACTGTTGTGAAGTTTGGAATGTGTTTGGTGAAACCCAGTCTACACATTTACCAATACTTCACAACAGGGCTGCTCGTATTATAGCAGATTTACCTAATGAAGTAAGCCAAGAAACTGTTTTAAATGCATTAGGATGGGAACCACTAAAACAACAGAGGGAAAAGGCAAAATCAAAAATCATGTTTAAGATACTTAACAATATGGGGCCAGAATGTCTGAACAAACTATTTACTTTCAGGCAAGACGTCTTAAGTCACAATCTTCGTGACAGTTCTTCTAAAGTGTGTTTGCCACAACCACGAACAAACAATATGAAAAAAAGTCTTATGTTTGATGGCGCCTCAATATGGAATTCCCTACCATCAAACATAAGAGACAGTAAATCCTTTTCAAGCTTTAAACGAAAAATTGCTACTTATGTTGACACAAACTAAGATTTTCTCTATATCTATGTAAATACCGAAACTACAACCAATGTAATATAGCTGAGTATTGTTCTGTTATTTTCGTTCTGTTTGTAAATAATGTAATTTTGCTTGTATTGTTTTACACGCCCATCGTGGAAACCAGCTTTTGCTGACGATGTTAGCGTGGTTAAATAAATAAATCTATCTATCTATCTCAGACGGTCGGCCAACCTCGACAAAAATGTCTCAAAAACACCGTTGATGGCATTTTTTGTTACAAGCAGGCAACCATGCTAAATCGTAACGGATAGTGTATACTTTGAAGGTGAGGGGTGTTGGCAGCCGTAATTATTGATTTATATACTAAAATTTAGTGCTTTTTGAAAGCACAATGTGATGGATGGGATATCTGTAAAGTGCTGCCTATTTACGTTTCTGTTATTTGAACTGATTAGCTAAATTCAGAATGCTATCCAATCAGCGTGCCTCTAGTTTTGCTTAACCTAATTCGCATAACTCACAATCATAAACAAACAAGAAATATGGCGTGAATACACCTAAAGATAATACTTCGAAGAAAGGCCACAAAAAGGTAAGCTTGCCAAGAATCAGAAATTTATTAGATCTGGTAGCTACAGGAAAGTCTCGTATTCGTAAATTACTTCGTTTTATTCAGTTGGTAATTTGCCGATACCGCCATCTATCTACTGTTATAAAGCTGAGCTTTTGTACTATAGTATAGTATTGCTTATAATATCCTTAGACATTCAACTCAGTCACCGGTTCAACAGTACTATCTTGTGATACACGGAAGGCAACCGGCCTAGTCATCTTGATCATGATCAATGTCTAAGCTACATTTCTATGCTGGTTGCCTGCTTGT
The DNA here is from genome assembly GCA_035771165.1 of Paragorgia papillata. Classification (NCBI taxonomy): domain Eukaryota; kingdom Metazoa; phylum Cnidaria; class Anthozoa; order Scleralcyonacea; family Coralliidae; genus Paragorgia; species Paragorgia papillata. Next base: position 812,786 of record JAWNZC010000183.1, read on the forward strand.
AACAAAAAGTTTTCAGATTGTTGTGGCGGTTCTTCTAACTGTTATATTTAGGCGAATTTGCGCCATGTTTCTTGTTTGTTTATAATTGTGAGCTATGCGAATTAGAATATCAGAACTTCAGGCACGCTGATTGGATAGCATTCTGAATTTGTAATTCAAATAATACACAAACGTAAATAGGCATCGCTTTACAGATATCCCATCCATCACATTGTGCTTTCAAAAAGCTCGAAATTTTAGTATATAAATCAATAATCACGACTGCCAACACCCCTCACCTTCAAAGTATACACTATCCGATATGGTTTAGCATAGTTCCATGCTTGTAACAAAAAATGCCATCAAAGTAATATTTTGAAGCCTTGGCCGGCCCTCCCTATCCCTTCGGGGATTCTGAAACGTCAGTATACTTCGTTACTATATAAAAGCATCGGCAGTTTACCACATTTTCGTTTTGGTCTATCCAAAACACTGCCAAGGCAACACTCTACTTTTTTACATTCTCTCCCGGCTATATAGTCTATATGCGTTCCGAGGAGTGAAAAATCTAATTTTGTCGACAGAATGACCGGTTATTGCTGGGCATGCACGTAACGTCATAGCGGCCATGTTTGTGGTAGGTACTACCAACCTGCAACATGGCCGCTGTGTCTTTCTCCTCTAAATCTCAATTATAAGGGATTGTTTGCAATACACCAATAAAGTCCCGCACAGACGACCAAGTTTTTCTTGACAAGTTCCTTGGTAGCTTTCCTTGCTCGTGTGTACGATGAACACTTTTTTCCAAGTTATAATTGCTCGTGTGTACTACGGTTGGACAAGTTTTCCTTGACGGCAATGATCGCGTAATAAGCTTAGGAGATGATCTTGTCAAGTTTTCCTTGACGACTATACACACGAACAAATTTTCTTGTTCAAAAGCTGGCATGACCAGCTTTTGAACAAGGCTCCTTGTCAAGGAAAAACATGACAATTTGTGTCGTACACACGAACAAATAAAACTTGTCAAGGAAAAACTTGTCAAGGAAAACTTGGTCGTCTGTCACTTGTTCACATCCACGGTGCCCTGGATCTGAACACGGAAAGCTTTTCATGGCTTTTGTCCGCTTTTGTAGCTATTTAGTTGGTTTAAGCTTTCGAATTACAAAGAATCTTGAATAAGAAGCGTGAACACGTTTTCAGTGCCCAAAGCTAGTGGTTGCCCACATTAGTGTCCGTACCCGGATACTACTTCAAAGCACGGTGCCCAGTTTTGATTAGTTTGAGTTGAGCATCGTGAAAAAGTCATGTTCACATTAGTCTGAACAGGGGGTTATATAATCAATATTGATGCCATATGAACAAAAAATATTCTAACATCTTCCTACGTATGCCAACCGCATGCATGCTATATACATATAACCGCATGCGTTACTATATTCATTAATGTCCAATCTGCCAAGTGACTAAATCGGATAACATGTAAACATCGGGCCGCTAACACATCAACGGTAGGCATATGCGTAAAACTACTGAAGTGGATTAAGCCACAGTGATTTAAGCCTACTTGACAGAACATGGTAAGAGTTCAACACTAAGAGATTAACTTCACCAATTCAAAGAAAACATAGCGAGCGGAATGTGTAAAAATATTTCTGCAATAAATTGTCGATTTTTAAATTTTTGGAGGTGTTTTTATAGTGACAGTATGTCCGAATGGTATAGGATTTCCTGCGTTCTGACCTAAACTAATTTGGAAATCAGAAAATCTTAAAAAAATTTTGGCGGGCGACCCCCCCATAAACATAACATTTTCGACCAAACTAAAAGTGTAAACACTTTTGGATGGCTTAGCATTTTATAGATATGCATGGATAAGGCAAGCCATCGAAGCAATTTCTACTGCGAAATTCTGTGGTATTGTAAGTGTTCTATAAACCGTTGTAGACTTACTAAATTTATGATTCTAATTGAAGTAACTGCAGGTATATATCAAGCGCTAAAAAGCGTACTTTTACTAACAGTGTCAAAGAAGTGAGTTCAGTGAAACACGAGTCTATATAACCAAGTTTTTTTAAACCAATTAACGTCTTAATCTCATTAATAGCGAGGTTCAGATTACACTTCCACTACCGCTACCGCTACCGTAAACTGACAAACAAGCATGTCAAATATTGTTTTTACGTTCAGTAATGGTCGCAGGTCTCAAGCCTAGTGCAAAAAGAAAGCGTTTTACGATACCAGGATTAAAACCAACTACGACTACAGAGCGAAAAAACGAACATTACATCAGCTTAACCACATTTACGGTAGCAGTAGCGGTAGTGGAAGTGTGATCTGAACCTCGCTAATAATTCACAAGAAAAATTGAAAATAAATTAAGGTTTAAAACATCATGCAGTCCTATATCGCATTTACAGACACGAACCTTGATTTATTTTCGTTTTAAATTATTAAACGTTTTACTGCGTCATTTACAAAATTTCTGTTCTTCTGTATCGAATAAAAATCACTCGGCTTCTTGGGTCTGTATACACGATACAGAACGGCCGTCACTTATTTTGTAAATGGTACGTCAAAAAAAGGGAAACCAAAAATATCTATGTTTTATGAGTTTCTTTCTATGTGATAAACTGATAAAGACACGCTTGCCGTTTTCGATAAATCTCTGGGTGGATTTTAAGGTTCACACAAGGTCAATCTTAAAAATTGCTTACTTTAATGAACTTACGAAATGGTTCGTGTTTTAAGCCGCGTTCAATAAACTCGCAGTTCGTGTTTTATCGGGTATATAAATCACTCGGCTATACCCGTTATCGTTATACCTTGATAAATATTCCGCAGTGCTCGTTTATTAATTAAACAGTCTTTCTCAAACATATTAATAATTCATGAGCAAAAATAAAAACATATCAATATTTAATCAGTATTTAGAAATCGGAGAAAGATTACGGTTAAATTTAGCAAACTTTGAGATCGATTTTCTCTTAAAATATAGATTCGTTTGAAAAGCTATATCCAGTACTCGTCAGTCTTGGAGGGAGAACACTGGGCGTATTGGACATATTACATCCAAACTCATTAATAATTCATGAGAAAACACAAAGGAAATCAGTACCGTGTCTGTGGTTTGGATATCGTAGGAAGAAATTACATTAATTAAGCAAACTTTCACCTTGATTTTCTGTTAACCCTTTAATACCCACCATGTCAGGGGGGTCTTCCCTTGACGAGTAAAATCGTCTGGCGTTAGACAGAGTAAAAAATAAAAAGTGCCAAATGGCACCGATGGGAATGAAAGGGTTAAAATACTGATTTGTTTGAGATGCTCACCAAACGTCTCGGTGTTTGGATATACCATGATGAAACACTCCTCCTCGTGTATGATATGTGATAGTTAAAATATGAGCGGCCGATCTTTATAGGCATTTACAATGGCGAGCCGAAGGCGAGCCATTGTAGATGCCCATAAAGATCGGACGCGAATATTTTAACTTACTTATTAAATTCTAAGTGTAAATGATGAACACTTTGTTTAATTAAGATTCGTAGGAAAGGTGAGATAAGATCATTTACAGTCAGAAAAAGCTCAATTTGAGGCACTAGTGCCTATTAACTTTGATAAAACCGTTTATTAATCAATGTTTTATCCGTAGTTAAAGATGCTGATTAAACATTCATTTCTTTTGAATTTTCTTCATGAATTATTAATGATTTGATAAATATTACATAAAACACGAGTATTCGAGGACAAGACGTGTTGGTGGCACAGTAGTTAACGTCGCACCTGCGACACGAGTTCGATTTCTGCTCGATGATCGAATGAATGCATGTAGTTACTAATAGATTAGAATTTCACCTTGGCCGCATGTCTGAAAATTTTGACTATCCCAAACACTGCAGGTTCTCTCTGGGTTCTGACCTTTACTGAATACAGGACCTCTATATATGGAGAGAACAGTTTAAATATGACAGCATGATAAGATTATCCAGTCTAAATTAAGTTATAGTTTGGTAGATCAACGTTAACTTAAAAATCAACGTTATCTAAACATAAACTGGTAAAACTGAAACACCAGCGAGTATACACAGTATGAGATCGCACGTTACCAAAGACATGATAATCGACACGAACTGCATGATATTTATTTTTCTCTTGTTCATCAGTTATTTAATTAACGAGATTTAATCTATTTGAAGAATGATTAGAGATGCCTATTAATCATCACAGACTCACGTGGTGATTAACTCTTTCCTGTCCGAATTGGTCTTTAGTATTTTATTCTGGCTAACGCCAGACGATTTTATTCACCTCTGGAGAAGCCCTCGGACAGGAATGAGTTATAAACTATCTCTCTAACTCTTTCCTGTCCGAATTGGTCTTTAGTATTTTATTCTGGCTAACGCCAGACGATTTTATTCACCTCTGGAGAAGCCCTCGGACAGGAATGAGTTAATGCACAACTCACGCAGTGAAGATCTCTGGAACAAACTATTGCAGACGTCTCACAAACAAACCCTTTTACCATAGTCTATATTGAAATATTGTTTAAAAACTCGGCAAAAATCTTAGTACTTTGACCTTTGTTCTATTTTTTCTTCGCATTTGTGCAAACCTGTGTAGAAAACGGTGAAGACAATGAATGTTTGGTATATTAAATAAAGCAATTATCTAATAGCAGCGTTTAGGTTCAATCGCTCAACCCTTTAATTATTTGAATATTAATAAGCGAAAAACAAAAGGTTTGTGCACGGCGAGGAACCATCTCAACACCAAATCACAGCTCATTATATGCGCTTTGAAGTTTGCCGGGTTTCCAGACAATATCTTAATTGACTATAGACCACTTTCATAATGCCACCAGTTTAAATATTCTTTTATGTGCATCTTAATGAGCCTTTCTGGTCTCGTTATGAAGCAAAGACTCTTTTGAATTGCAGACTCACAAACGAGGCCAGAAAGGCTTATTAAGATGCACGTAAAAGAATATTCAAATTAGTCGCTATTATGAAAGTGGTCTATGTGCCTTTGCAAAAGAAATTCTGGCAAATCTCTCACTATATACTGGTATTTGCATGCTGCATATCGCGCAATGCGAAAATTTGTAGTTTTTGTACAATTAATATATAAATGTTTTTCTAAAATGAATATAGTTCAATGGAGAAAAATATCAACCTGCATGAAATAGAGAAAAACTAGGAAAAAACTAAGATTTAAGTTATTATTAATGATAATGACATTGTAAATGTACATATTGACGTGATGTTAGTTTGTCAAAGGTAGTATATGTAGTGCATGTGGTACTATAGGTTTGCGAGCTTGGTGTAATGTAACAAATGTTGATGTCTGAGACGAAGTTGATGTTTCGAACGGTTCGGTAGACGTTCGTCAAGTTCAGAAACATTTTCCATAACATTTGAGCTGGACAAACGTCTACCAAACGTCCGTTAGTTTCCGTTTGAGTGTCTGGCTTAAAATGGGATCACCACATGTGCCAAATGGCCTAAAACGCTAAATACAAAGCAAAAAAGCTTGAACAAGTGAACTACAGTAGTTTACCAATTCAACGTAATAACTAGACTAGGAGTCGACTAGTAGTAAGTCTATTGCAAATACTCGGCTATTTAAAATATCTGTTTGTCGATAGATATTGGGTACTAGCGGCAGTCATAACAGACTGCTTTCATTATATACTTTCATGAGGACTAGACTACAAGTCTATAGTATACAAATAATATTCCGGGTTGGGTTTTGTTTTCCCCCGCTTAAAATACTAGTCTATTCTATGCTAGTATGTTCATACTTGGTTGGGTTTTTTCTTGAGAGAATTCCAAAGAACTATATATGGAACACAATTAGATTTGTTCCTACGAAAATAACTTGATAATTCGCTCTGAATCAATTCAAGGGCAAATTAAAGCCCTATGTACGGTCAACAATTGGAAACTTATAGTTCACAAAGCATAATCTGATTGCCATGCAGTTAATTAAATTCCGCAGAAAAAAAATACGTGGGTTCGACGCGTGCAAGAGGCCTAAAATATGGTATGGGGGGGCTGCTGATTACATTATCTGGACTAGCATATGTTTCTTTTCAACATTTACTTGACTGAAGAAACAAAGTTGACATGTCAAGGAACATCCCAAATAAGCAAAAAAAGTATAATTTTGTTGCAAGAGAAGACTGAACTAGTTTTATAATTGGCCTCCAAAGCAAGATAGAGCATCAAAATGGTATACTGGCGTGATATTTTGTTTCATATTATAGCATAGAGAAACACTTGTGTGAATAAATATACATATATGTAACGTTACTTCTTAAAAACCGTTATCAAGTTGCACACGGAGGTTTCAGTTGTATAGCCGCGAGCTGTAGTATATACGTATCGAAACAGGAAAAAGATTAGAAATACGCGCGAGTATATATAGAGCTAGCTTATAGTCATCGCGTCGAAAACACGAGACACAAACAACAAATATTATTAAAATTTCATTTGCTGAGGTTTTGTTGCAATGTTGCAACAATCTCAAAGTAACTGATACAAGATATGAAAGATATAATATTTAAACATGTTTACATATGTCATATGTCTGACAAATATACTAAGCAAATGAAGGTGAATGGAAAGTTAGAGACAAAACAGGAAAGTAAAACAACGAAAGCGGAACTGCATGAACTAATGTTTTCGTTGGGACGCGAAGTTTTAATTAAAAAAGAGGCAGTCTTTCTCTGATTAGCAATACAAATGGTGAATTGCATGAAGAAAGGACAGAAAAGTTATAAAACGATAGAGTGGAAAGTTTCGGTGGAGTGAGATAAATTAAACGGCTGGTAACACGAAAATTTATATACCCACATTATTCCTATACCCACACTTAACTCGAATTACTTTGCATTAACCCACCCAATCTACCTGGACTCGCTGAGTGATCTTCACGTTGGCGGTTAAAATTTTCTGGCGTTGGAGCAAATTTATCATCTGGCGACTGGTTTTAAACAGATAAAATATATATAAAACGGCCGTTTTGAGTGGCTTGGGAGAAAACGAGTTAAGGATTGATTGTTAATCCAGCACCTACAGCTGGCAGAGGTGTCTCGCTCCTTTTGACGAACACTGAGTAACACTTTTGAGTAACACCTGCTAATTCTAGAGTTAGAGTGAAATGAGTATACTAAGGGCCGTTTTGGGGTTGGTGCTGTGGAGTATAGGAAATATACGGGTTAAATTTATTTCACAATAATGAAATTTCTGTCTTTTACTTTTCAACGCAAAATCTCTGGACTGCATACTTGACGCACTTTTGGCTATCATTTTGGAACGCGGTAACAAGTGAAGGTATATCCAGATGTTTTCAAGCTATAGTTTGTGACGTGCGTATTTCTCCACTTATGCATCTGGAAGCACCGGAAATTTTTCAAAATGTTTTGAAGCTGTTGATAAGCGCCATGCGAGTGTGTTTGATTAAATTTTCCTTATCTGTTCTCGTCACAGCTGCGTGCTTAAGTAAATCATCTCGTCAAAGTTAGTTTAACTGGTGGAAACAATGACAATTAACAGAGTTTTTTTTATCTTATCTTATCTTATTACCTGATATCCTGCTAAGGGCTAATTTTTATCACACTCGTAATTTTCTCAAAATTGATTCCTTAAGCTTTCGTGTATTCTTACAGAGCTGAAAAAAGATCTGTGCATGAAAATAGCATGCTGTTTTGTTTGTTTTTTGTTTTTTTTTGTTTTACAAATTACGGAGCTTACTGGAGTGAAAACACGCGCTGAGCAGAGACACATGTTAACTGATATTTCCCGCGGGTCAACTTCGCATTGCATCAGTGAAATTTAATCTCGAAACCCGAATACAAGAGCATTAACGTTAAAATACGACAGCATGAGTCCCATTAAGCACACACTGACAACGGATTACAGCAGTCGAACATCGTCTCTTGCACTGAAGTATAAATAAAAAAGATTTATCGGCAAAGCATGAGTCCAGTTTTGATTTCCTCATTTCTTTTGATATTCTGTTTTAGCGCCAATGTAGAGGCTGACATCCACACTGTCTTAAGAGAACTGGACAGTGCTCACCTTGAACAACGCGGCCTTGCTTCACAGTATGACCGACAAATGCTGAATGAGTATCGTAAAACGTTGATAAAAGAAGAAATCCTAAGCCGACTTGGTCTCTCCAGTCCTCCTAATATTTCAGCTGGGAGCTCGTTTCTGCCGACAAATATCATAGAACACGTTTTACTCCAAACGACGCAAAAAGAGGAACAGGCAATGGAAGATACTCAAGCTTACTATGGAGTTACGAAACAGGTTGTAGTAATGGCGGAACCAGGTAAGAGCCGAGATCAAACTATCTTAAAAAATACTCTGAATAGCGGCACAAGACGTTTTAGGTTTATTGTATTATTGTACTATATAGCTACTTTTTAACTTTTAAGTATTGACCACACTTACGCTTTAGTCAATAAAATGTTTCTGAGTCCCAAGACATGCAGGTTCGAGTCGTGTCTCGGGCTGACAAACATTTTCTGAGTATATTTGAGCTTGACAAACGTTTAATTATACTGGCTATATATAATAACGCAACGCTATGTCAACGCTCACCACCCTTGTGGAAGTGCTACCTTCATGCTCTCTCGATGTGCGCGAAACACGTGTCTGTGAAGAATCCGGTCTGGGTGTGTTATTTATCTGGTGGGCGGCGTAAAAACTCTGAGTACTATCAAATCCTAATGTTTACAGTTTTTCAGCCACTACACAAATCGTTAAAAAAACACACTTCAAAGACTTGAATCAGAATTAGATACTGGATTATTAGGTGTCTAGTGACTGGTCAAATTGGGCGTTGTATATGTATATATATATATATATATAGTTTAACAACTGGGTTTTATAAAATGAAATTTAAGCACATCTTAAATCAAGTCAACGCGATTGAATGAGTGACTTTGCCCTGGTTTCCGTTTGGACGCAATGGTTGCGGGGTTTGATGGAAAACGCGGACACTGATCCTTCATTCATTCTGAGTGTCCTGCGTGTTTTTTGGTCAGAAGAGTGATCCAGTCTCAATTAGGTACAAGGAAAATTAGACACTGCGTGTCGCAAGACTTCTAAGACTAGCGAACGGATTACAAAACAAAACAAAGTAAAACATAATGCAGTATTGCCAGTATAATCGGCATTTCCAGTCGATTTTATTATTAACTCTTATTAACCAAAGGTGCGTCTTTTACGAGATATCAGACCAAGGTTTTCGCAGTATTCATCAAAGAACCCGTAAGGCGACGTCTGAGCATAAAAGACCGAGGTCTGATATTTTACCGGAAAGACCAAGCAGTCGAGGTTAATAAGAGGTTTATTACATGGTTATTTTAAACCGCAAGCGGCAACATATCTTACGTCTAGCGTAACCGCCATGACATATATAGACTCGTCATTTTTAACGTTGTTGTCCTTCGGTTATTATTGCTTTCGGGATCGTAAAACGGCTTACTTTCAGATTGCTCATCGTCAGTCTGACTCACATGATTTAGCGCTTGGGTTACTGGATTTATTAAATGTTTTTCGAATTTTCAAAGTTATCTTTGTACTTCTTTCCTTGTTCTTTAGAAAAAAATAATAGACCGGCGCGTGACGCTTTTCAGCCAATCAGAGAACGCAATTTCACTGGTAAAATTTAACACAAACTATAAAGAACGAAGGCTGTGCGGACAACACAAACCACGGCCTAATTGATAATTCTTCATATCATGCTCAAACTGGTCCAATAATTGTAAATTCTCGTGACAGATGGGAGACTGCAACATATCGAAACGCCTTGCTTCCGCAACAACTTAATAGTTGCGAGCGGTTGCGGACGTTGTGGCGACCAAACAAAAACACAACACACACATAGATTGCCTGCAGTGACGTTAAGATAATACACGTATTTAACATCTTGACTCTGTTGATGGAGAAATTACACCCGTTTTCAAAATTACGCGATCAGGCCGGAAATATGGCAGTCGACATGTGAGTTTTATGGAAATTCAAAATACTTCAACATAACTTACTTTGTCATCGTATTCAACATTCCCATGCATGTATTGCATTGTTATATGGTTAAATAGCATTGACGTCCTTATTTCATCATATTCTGACTCAGTTCGTATTGATGTCCGCCATTTTGTGATAACAAATTACTATATAACTCACATCACGCCACATGCATGTCGACTTCCGGGCCGGGTGTACCCTGCGTAGCAGGCGTTCTGTTCTGGGGAAAAGGGTTGAGAGGGGCAGCGGAAAGAGGCTTGAGAGGGCGCCGGTGGAGCGCGCGCGAGAGGCGAGAAAAAAATAAAGCGAGGTGAGAAGAAAATAAGGGGGCAGGGGGAAAAATGGGGGAAATGCGAAGGAACGCCTGCCAAAATCCTATTCATAAACGAGACTTTTGTGTCCAAAACCTTCGGTTAAATTCCCATTGGTTCATATGCGTATTGGCGTCAACACTCAGTGAGTCCTCAATGAAACCTGTCAACACACCGTAAAAGCTTTCAAACCAAACACAAGCTGGATTGTATTTCGTTATTTTCGCACTTCTCAGTCTGTTCGTAAGTTCGTAACTTCACCTTCGGATTGCTGCGATTGCGCGGATTTCATCTGCTTCCTTTGTCCAGGACTTCGGTCTGGTGAAGAAATTGACGTTGGCAAACGTCAATTTCTCTTCATCTATTTCTCAATTTCTCTTCATCAATTGTAATTAGCAATTCCCACGAAAAACCAACACCTATGGCGAGGCATGTTCACGCTCAATCAACGTTAATTCCCGGAACAGTTTTTCATTGGTTATTTGAAGAGGTGTTGATTATAAGTTCCAGTCATATTTACTTAAAAATTGTCTCGATTATGAATAGGATTTTGGCAGGCCCCAATTTTTCCCCCGCCCCCCCCTATTTTCTTCTCGCCTCTCGCGCGCGCTCCACCAGCTCTCTCAAGCCTCTTTCCGCTGCCCTCAACCCTTTCCCCCAGAACAGAACGCCTGCTACGCAGGCTAGGCCGGGTGTAAAAAGAACAAGTCAAATTTTTTAGATATTAAAAATTTCAGACTCAAATTGATAAAGCACGAGTGAATACCTAATTATAAAATCTAGCAATCAACCTACTCCTGTTAAAGAGTATGATTATAACAATTAGATTAGTCATAAGCTAGAACAAAGAAAGAGGTACTGAACTTATGTTTGCGTTAAGGACGGGGTTAAGTTTAGAAATTAGAAGACTTTCCCTCAGTAAGAGTTCAAATTTAGAAATAGAAGAAGCCGTAAGTATTTTAAAATCAGAGGGAGCCACAGGATGATCAGTTTTGAGCTTGTGAGAAAGAACGCTTGACAAGGATGACACAGAACGCTTCTTTCCAGTCCACGGCGAAACACCCATATGTTCTGAGATACGGGTGTGAATGTGTCGGCGTGTTTGTCCGACATACAATGCACCTCAGCAATGTGATCTCAGACCAAAGGGAATTCGGTCCTTGAAAGGAAAGAAGTTTGAGAGGCAAACAGAAGGACGAAATACAAACGGAAGTCAAGTTGCGGATATGCAGAGGAGAGTAGTTTGAATTTTGAATTTGACACTTGAATTTCAAGAGTGAATACTATGGCTGGTAGAAAATATTTTATCTAAAAAGGTACCAATACAGTTGTCCAAGAATGGGACTAGATAACCATTAAGAGTGAAAATTTGTTTAAGTATCTCTAGCTCAGCGTGGAAAGAAACATAAGAAGAACATATATTAAAATAACGAGATACTAGCGAAAGAATTAAGTCCTCTTTTATAAGAGATGGGAATAAAGCTGTCAAAGTTAGTGAATAACGCAGTGGATGTACGTTTATGATGGACAGACGTTAAGAAAGCACCATTAGAACGAGTTATGTTAATTTTTTAACATATAAAAAAGGAAGAGATAAGTTATTTTGTAGCTCATGAGTAAATTCAATGTTAGGATGTCTGGAATTAAGATAAGAAAGAAATGGGAGAACATGTTCCTGTGAGCAGAAAATTAGAGAAAAAAATATATCTTAATTTGTTGTAACGAATATAGATTCTTTTCGTTATGGTTTTGCATTTGAAGACTTTGAACTGGGCTCATATTAATTCATTTTACGATTACAGCGGAGCAAGTTGAAAAAACGAGTTAGGCGAATATATAGCATCTCAAATCAATCTACATTTTAAGAAAAAATCGACCTAACAGTTTGCTAAATCTCACCGTAATCTTCCTGAGATACTTTGAATTTTCTTAATCGTGAGTTATTAAGGTGGCTCGACGACAATCAAAATCACAAGACGTTTTGCACAGGTCTCATGAGCTTCATTTTAGTTCATTGCATAGCTCTAGTGGTGGTGAATGAATGAATAAATGAAAACTTTATTTCAACACGCTAACTACGTCAACATAGGCTGATTTCCACGAAGGGCGTGTACAATAATAAACAAATAAAATAATATAAATGTACTAAAAATAATTAAATGCTCAATTAACTAATAATGTCAATATACTAATTGAACATTTTTTTTTTTACTATTTACATACTATTTCCTTAACGTGTTATCTGTCGCCATCAAATTTCATGAGCAGCGATTTTACTTTCAAATGACGAGAGCGACTTGTTCTCCCTAATTTCCGCAGGCAAAGAGTTTCATATACATGCGCCATCAAACATGAAAATCTTCGTGGCCGTGGTAAACAAACAGCACTAGAGATGTCCCGAGTATATATATATTTATTATATGCATGACAAAATTCCTACATTCTGATTGGTTGAGAGTACAATTATTTTATTAATTGTACTGCAGTACAATTAATAAAAATAGAGAGGGCCCTGGGAACAATGTTGACATTAAAATTCAAAATGGCGGCCAATTCTGCAACGGAAAGTTTTCACATTTCCAACGAGTTTCCGAATGGCTATAAGTATAACCATGGATAGTAAAAAGACTGGATTGGAAACTTGATGGCGTGAGCATAACAACCTGGTTGCAATTGACAAGCTTAAAAAATCCGAGTATATTCAAAGTTTGGGATTAATACAGCCTAAAATGATAATCGAATTGTCTGTAAATACGACAAAGCCACAATACGACAAAATGCCCGTCTATTCTTACTCAATTTAAAAGAAGATATCAAGGTTTACTAGTTAAAATATGCATCCCAAATTCCGAGCAAAACAAAGCACAATTTGGGGACGCCAGTTTCTTCAAAACAACACAGGAATCATCAAAACAAAGATCAACAACGCTTACCCCGAACGCTCGATTGTGGCTTAGGCAGGTTTGTAAGGCGATAAAATCATTTGAAACGTCAACATAGTCATCTGAATGTGAGGATATGAAGAATTTGAAGAAAAGTTCACTAAAAACCTCAGTAAAACAAGCGTACTCACGCCATTCGTGACATCACAATTTGCAACTAGGTTTCAACATCTCTCGAGCAAAGAAAAACGCTTTTCAGCCAATCGGCGGCCTGGAAACACCTCACGTGACTATTAGTTTCCAATCCACTCATTTTACTATCCATGGTATAACCGATCACACTATGAACTAAAAATTCCATGTAAATATTTTGAAATGAGTACAGAGAACCGACCCAGAGTGAAAATATTTCTTGTCAAGTAATGAAACAAGATGTTTTTAAATGCGTGAGTGAGTACGAAGCGTACGTGTCTTAATTTTGTCATGCATGTAAGAAATGAGTAATCATATGATTTTTCTCGTACAATTAAGGATTTACACTACTCGTAATATTTGAAAATTATGCCAAATTGCAATATTCTGGACATATAAACTTGATAGATTTATTCCTAAAGGACTTAATTTACGTGATTTTATTTAATTTTATTTTACATATTTTAATATTCATATAACTTGCTTGTATTTAAGTGCTCAGGTTGGCACACCTTTTTTGAACATTCTGAAGGGCTGTGCCCGAAACGTCAAGTAATAAAGTTTTAAAGCGTTCCTGTTTTGTCTATTCATATATATCATATATATGAATAAGTAGGCAATATATAGGCAAGAATAAGTTAAAATTGGCCGAAACACACAAACAAACTTTATCGACGGCGGAAATATAAAGAGCAAGGCAAATTTTGTACAGAAAAAATTAACACCATGCCTCAAATAACGAAACACATTTGAAATCTGAAAGTAAACAGGATGTTAGCCAGAAGTGGTTTTCTCGATGTTGGCAAGTAGTGATTATATAAGTAGTCGTGGTAGCTCTCACAAGCCAACGAACGGAAAATTAAGCCCGCGATGGTTGGGATTGGAGAGTCACTGACCTTGGTCAGCACATGACAACCATGCATGTAAAGTTACCAACAACGCATTTCACTATATTTGAAAGAACACTTAAAATAGCAGAGTAACATCTTTTTCAGATTTTGATTTCCTTGCTTCGTTGTTGAGGTATTTAGGTTGTAATTTTGTATGCAAATTAAACATTTTGATGTCACATGCATGCATGTGTATAAGGACGAGAAGATTATACATCTTTGCTATTATCGAACAGAATCATTTGAAAATGTACATGTTCGGTGTTGTGGTAGAAACACCCGCACATGTTTCCTTCGAATTAATTTGGTTGATAATAGCAACGATATGTAACTTTCTCCGATATGTCATCTCACGTGATCTATAGTATCATTTTCTGATTAGGTAATTCCTTGTGTGCACATGCACATCAACATATGTAAAAACCGAACTTGGTTCAACTCATCCGTTTACACGCGGGCGAAACTCTTGTACTTACAGAAACGCAAGAAAAACGCAGAACCAAAAATTTGATTAATGGTAACTTTTTAAGTTGAGTTCAAAAAACTTTTAAGCTAGAGTAGCTATGTTGAAAATATGATATTTGCATAGCTCAAAGATTTTATATGAATTGGTTGTTTGTTTATCTAGTTTTTGTTTGTTTGTTTGTTTGTTTGTTTGTTTGTTTGTTTGTTTGTTTGTTTGTTTGTTTGTTTGTTTGTTTGTTTGTTTGTTTGTTTGTTTGTTTGTTTGTTTGTTTGTTTGTTTGTTTGTTTGTTTGTTTGTTTGTTTGTTTGTTTATTCATTCGTTATTTACTTGTCTCTAGTCCAACCAAGCGATTCAGCAACATCGAAATCACAAATTCTTCGATTTCATTCCAATTTTCCTGAAAGTTCGATTGCTTCATTGATGCTAGGATTTCAAAGGGATCCTCGAGTTCTCTCCAGCAGAATGTTAAAGAAAGATGGTATTTTATCAATTCGGGTTCTCCAACATCGTTCGAACGGCGGCAAACGCCCTGTGCATGTGATCAAAACTGATGGCAACTGGGTAATTCTCAACATCACGAATCTGACCTCTGGAAGGGACGGTAACCAGATGATGAACATATCTGTCGAGGTAGTTTGTGAACGTTGTAATGGCAAGAAATTCATGTGGAACTCGAAGAACAGCCGTCCCTTTTTGGTCCTCGACGTCAAACCACCAAGAAAGCGAGTGGCTCGTTCGTCCAGATGTAGCGGCAGCAGAAAAAAATGTTGCTTAGTTCAATTCGAAGTAAACTTTTATGACCTTGGATGGCACGATTGGATCATCTTCCCGCGCAGAATGTTCTTGAACTATTGTGCAGGTTCGTGCAATAGTCGTGGTGTATACAACCAACAAAATGTAATTATGCAACGCCTGGTTGCAAAAAAAATCTTAAAACCAGCTTCCTTCGCAGGTTTAGGCAAAACTTACCGCGAGCCTTGCTGTGTCGTGACCAAAATGTCCAGCGTGTCACTCATCTTCAAAACTGGTAAAGGTCTGCGTGATGTTGTCAAAGAAGATGTACCGAACATGAAAGCTACGGACTGCGGATGTTCCGCTTAACGCGAGGGAGACAAGAGAAGCGTTTGTAAAGCCCCGCGCAGACGACCAAGTTTTCCTTGACAAGTTCCCCGGTATAGCTTTCCTTGCTCATGTGTACAATGAACAAGTCTTTTCCCAACAACTTTCCATGCGTGACAAGTTAAAATTGCTTGTGTGTACGGTTGGACAAGTTTTCCCGTTGACGGCAATGATCGCGTAATATTAAGCTCCAAGATGATCTTGTCAAGTTTTCCTCTTGACGACTGTACACACGAACAATTTTCCTTGTTCAAAAGCTGCAAGCTTGTGTCTGCTTGTCAAAGTAAAACTTTTCAAGGAAAACATGCTCATGTCTGTGCGGAGCTTTAGAAATGCTGTATAATGCTAGGACTAGTGGAATACGACCACGGTTTAATATATAACGTTATTATATGGACAAAGGCATTTCTATAGGTAATGGCACGTTTTCGAGTCCAATTTCTCAAAGAATATCAAAATAGTACGAATCCCAAGAACCATGCTATTATTTATTAATAATATATATACATGAAAAAATTCAACTGTGGCGATATACATTGCCCGTTCACTCCTTGTATATTTAGTTGTTTAAAAACGCTTTGCTTCCAGTAGCGAACCTTGACCACATGCTTTAAGTCGATACATTTTTAAAGTGTAATTAATATTTTATTACATATATTTTACTTGATTTGTGACTATCCTTGGTTATTATGAATTACAATAGCTTGACTTATTGCATGCTATGCTCGCATAATTTTGAATTTGCATCGCAAATCCAGTTGTTACACCACTGTTTGCTCCTATCACCACTACGTGAAAAAGTTCACTCGAAGCATTAAGAATCTTCTAGTCTTCTTGCAAGCACTTTACTTGGCAATATTAAAGAATAATTAGCTTCAAATTTGAACGAATTGTCCTCCACTACTCCGAATCATGGCCGCCATATTTGTTTACTTTGTGCAGGAAAAGCCTGGGTACGAGGATAGAGAATACCATCGCTCAGAATCCGCTGTAGAACGTGATTGGTTCTATCGTGGATTGTAAAAGGCCTGGATAGGAAACTAGTCATGTGGAGTGTTTTGAGCCTTTTGATTGTGAACCCGAGCCGTAGGCGAGGGTTTACATAAGTACTTTCGAATTCTCCCAAACTCACTCCTTGCATCAGGTTATACACAGGGCATCCATTTTCTATTTATTTTATGAAATAAGGCTAAGAAATATGCCGTGACGTCACAACCGTGTTTGCATAGCCTGATATAAACACTGCAACTGACCAATCACAGCGTGCGTAAGACGCAACTATATATATATATATATATATATATATATAAATCAAATAAAAACTCTTAATGATTAAAAAACTTTTATTAATTCCAACGTTTCGGGGCCCTGCCCCTTTATTAAGGTCAAATTTCAGAATCTAAGTGAACGTACTTATATATAATTCTTAATGTTCATTAAAAATTCTAATTAAGTCTGAAAATCCTTTAGGTTGAGTCCATGCGGAATCAAATGAATGAATTAAGTTTGTACGCTCAAAAACCTTCTCTTTCAACAGGTTTACTTACATCTGTCTTATCAATTATCGCAACTATTACATCCTCCAATCCTCGATGACCATCCTCAAAAAGATGCGCATACAAATGCTCTCCTGGTATTCCCCTTTGACCCTTTCCATTAGGCTACTTTTATGATTGTTAAAACGCATTCTAAACGATGTGACTGTGCTTCCAACGTATTGTGTAGAACACTTCTTACACTTAATAAGATAAACACGCCGTCAAAATCGTAATTTACATAAAACTCTCTATTACCCAAGTTATTATGAAAGCTTCTTCCCTCTTTGACAAATTTACAAATCTGGCAACGACTTTTACCACACTTCTTCATAAGTAAACCTATGGTTTAAAACCTATATGTACTGTACTGTACTGTACTGTACTGTACTGTACTGTACTGTACTGTACTGTACTGTACTGTACTGTACTGTACTGTACTGTACTGTACTGTACTGTACTGTACTGTACAAATTAACAATTAAGACAATATCCATATTACATGGAAAAAGATTCTCTTCTGATGTCAACGCAGATAATTTTTATTTCTATGCGCTCGCAACAGCACGCACGTGTGCACGCATCGCGCTCACTGATGCACAAACACATTCGCTTATCGTTATCAGCAAGCATTTAGGAGCGTTGGTCGCTTATTTCGAAGTTATACACATTTTGTTGTTGTTTGTTGCCCGATTGTATCTTTCTGTATCGAGGGGTCTTGGAACATGATTTTCACCAAATCGGTTTTGTTGCCAAATATGTCCTTGTCCTAAATATTGATAATGGGAACCTGGCCTTGAAGAAGGTCATTTTTGACGTGCGTCGACCATCAGTGACCTTCGCGCGTTAAATCTAGAAACATCTGGAGATTTAAATGAAAAATTTCGAGTTCCTATACGGCTATATGGAACCAATCCAAACGTAACATTATTCCTTAATCGCACTTTCGTGTTTAAATGAATTGATACACTCAATCAATCAAAAAAAAAATCAGGAAGAAATTAAGGAGCTTTTAGCGTAATGTTTCAATATACATTACACATGCAAAAAAAAACCCGCTATCTCTCTCAGCCCGTTCTAATTGACTTTAAAACTTCTAGAACATATTTTGGACATGTCTTCCGGTCTTATGAACCTAAAATGCGAGGGAGATATTGAAGGGTGCTCCGAACTGCAATACCGCGAACAAGATCGTCAAAAATCGCAATATCGTGCCAAAAATTAACGAAATACCGAAACTTCTTCAATGGATAAGAAAGAATACCGTACCGAAACTGCAAAATTACCGAAATACCGTACGAAAAACACCGCAATACCAAATGTCTCAAGGCCCCCTCACAAACAAGCCAATTTTAATACTTTGGAAGAGTTCACGTTTTTTAAATATTTTTTTCGATATATAGTATAAATGAGCTAATAAAAATGTACCGTACCACCCCAACGATTTAAAAGTGTGCATGGTATGAAGTGTCGTGAAAACAACTGCCGTAGGATTTGCGTTCTAAAGTTGATTTTCTTTCTTTTTTGAGTTGACTGGATGCATATCGAACTATCAGAAAATTATGGGGTTCAAATTTTCAACTTCTCAATTTAATATACAGGGGCGTCGAGGGATCGGAAAATTTGAACTGCATTTTCCGATAGTTTGACAGGATAGTCAACGCAAAACAAAAAGAACCCGAAAATCAACTTTAGCATGCAAATCCTACGGGAACTGTGTTCACGACACCGCTCATATCACAATATTAGGGCTATAGGATCAGGGTCAGGAAATGTCTCATCTTCGAGTCACTCTTATTAGCTATGTCTTCGACCCCTCGGCCCCCGGTATATTGAAAGGTTCATGAAAATTTGAACTCCATCATTTTCCGATAGTTTGACATCTAATTAACTCAAAAAAGAAAAAAAATCAACCTTAGCACGCAAGTCCTACGGGATTACACTTTACACCGCACTATAAATCTTACCTGCTCTCTGCACTGATCTTAAAAAACTTGCTGTTATAGTTGCTCTTTGATGATCACAAATACCGAACATTCCCTTACCAGCGTTCATTCTGTACAAGAAAGGCTAAGACATGGAACGTGCTACCAAACATTCTACGACATAAGATAAAAAAATTTAATTACTTTAAAAGAAACGTAAAACAATTCCTCTTGTTATTAGTTTCTCATTACACGGTGACACAGAATTACCTTGACCGGATTCTTTTTCTTAAGCTTCCTTTGCGGTTTTCTCCTTGACCTTCAAAGATATCTTGTTATCTAATTAAAAGTCATATCTTGATATTCTGCCAAAGATACTTTTCCCCGATGGTAAAAAATTGGTATATATATATATATATATAACCGTAATTTCAACGGAAAAGTCTTAGCTATATATTTTTCATTAGCTATGCGGTGAGTTTTATAATTAAAGGACAAGAAATCAATTGAATTGAGGGGTTATTAAGGATTATCCCATGATATCGAAAACACTTTGTAATATTATATACCTTTTAACGAAGGGAGCCTTAGCTATATATGTTTTTCAATGGCTACGTGGCTGTACAGCGTTGCGCGCAAAAAATTAGTAGATGCTTGACCTCTCTATTAAACATTTTAAAAGTAAAACCACAATGAGACGTCGATTAATCCTTTGGAGTCAAAGTACATGTAACCCCTATAGATGGGAGATATCTGCTTGTTTAGTTAAGATTGTATTGCTAATTAAGCAATTATATATTCCGTTTATATACTATTACGACGTAAGCTAAAAACAACAGAAAAAGGATAGACATTACTCCTAAGACAAATTCGTCGCGCACAGTTTGTTTGCAACGTTGCAGTGACGGATCACGCGAACAAACTTTAGTCTTTAGGAGATGTTAATAAGACGAATGGTCCTCTTTGCCGAGATCAGTTAAATGCGTTGAAAAATTTGTTTTGGTTTATATGAGAGGAAGGCCAGCCCTCTTGCATTGGGGGATGTTTATATGGAGGCGAGCCAGCCCGGGTACCCAAGCTAGCTCGCTTTGCCGAGATGAATTTTATCGTGTTTACATGAGAAGGACTATCTTGTTGTGCTAATTGCGAAATTTATCAGTTCTGGGCATGTTAAGACACGAAGTCTCATTGTTTTAAATATGAACTGTACATGAACAAGAAGAACTTGGTTGGAAAAAAAAGCTGATAAAAAAATATTTTGTCGCGTGTACGAAGCTTTTACTGCCAGCCCGGGTATAGGCGAGCCAGCCTGGTAAAGCCAATTTATATAAGCCTATAGCAAATATAAATTTAAGTTAATGAGACAAAAACGTCTAAGCAAAATGTAAAGCTGCGTAAATGCCTTGTAAATCGGTAGGGGTCGGGACAAAGATAAATTTCTCAGCTGTCAACAACTCAAATAAACCCCAGTATAAAGGTCAGTCTTTCCGACCAGCATACTATACGCACGGGCAATGAATAGTCTACCAATGGAAACGGTATTTCCTCTTTTCGCGGGAAAATCTACCAATCAAAATTCACCTAGTCGTCTTTACAAGACTTCAACACGCACCATATGAACCATTGTGATCAAGAGCTTTACACAATAAGCTACGTATAAGCTCGGTAAAGCGAACAAATTATTTTGAAAACGCTTCCGTGAGGATATGCCTCTCGTTCGACGCCAAAAAGTTGCACGACAAGGAGCTGCGCCAAACGCTGCCAACACCAACAACGATAGTCAGCCCTCGATCCGTGACCTTCGTCAACGATGCGCAGAAAAAGGTCTACCCGACGTCGAAACACATTGATCGCTAGATTGCAACGACATGCGTCAACGAACAACGATGCAACCGAAACCGCTACCACGGCCGATGTTCCGTCAACTAGCGTCGAGACGCCATCTACACCTCCCAGCGAAAGTCCTTTACTGAACGACGTCCAGTTGGCCCAAATACAATCTATCGTCGCGAGGAGTATTCCAGAATCGGTGAATGAGATAGCTACCAACGCCGCTCGCGCTGCCGTTCAAGCCATGACAAGCTCGTCTGGTCCAGTGGTCCCGAACGAACCGCTACGATCCGCAGAATTTATGACAGATAACCGCACTGAGACGATCGCCCTAACCACCGAGACGCTGCACACATCTCCACCAATTCTTCGAGCCGACAGCAATCTCCCATATGGACAGTCATTCCACGATGTACCAGCCACATGATACGTGAAGCAAATTCAGCCGGGTGAGTTTTTTGAACTGTCTAAACGTTTGCCGAAGAATCCATTTATTATACAACAGACGAAGAGCCCGTTATATTAACGCTTGAGAACTCTGTGATTAAAGTTAAGAGATCCACCCAACCCAGCACGAATATCGCAGAGATCGAACAGTTTACGACTGCCTTCCGCACTACGTACATGAGTGTTTTTACGCATGAATTCCCAAATAGAGCGCAGGAGTTCTTACAATACATGGGCATTATTCGCCACGCCGCGGAATGCCACAGAGGGTTGGGTTGGAGCATCTACGACTTCAAGTTTCGTCGGAAAGCTGCGTTAAACAAATTTCTAAATTAGTCAGAAATAGATTTGCCGCAACTTCGTCTTCAATAGGACCGGAATCTGTAAAAGAAACCCGTGTACCTACCGCCATATTTGTAACCGCTGCAGCCTGCGTAGCTGGCGGTTTTAAGGGGTTCCAACCCCTTAAAACCACCACCTACGCAGGCTATAACCGCTGCGACAGCGCATACGCCGGATGTCATTGTTCAGTCTATCAAAGGCCGCGAACAGACGAAGACCGTTCATCCAACAGCCAGCGCAATTCCAACAGAGCTATAAATGCTAATAATGTACGTAAAAATTTGATACCAACACCTATCGTAGTTACTACTAAACTAGAAGACACATTAGCTGGGCACCCGGACCCACAGTTCGTTTCACAATTGTGTGACAATTTAAGATATGGGGCCCGAGAATAGGATTTGATGGACAGCGAACCCCTAGATTTTCAAAAAATTTGCCTACCGCCTTTACCCATCCAAACATTGTCACTTCAAATTTGGAAAAAGAGATCTCTTTTGGCCGCGCGGCTGGTCCATTCGATACCCCACCGTTTACTAATTTTCAAGTCTCCCTAATTGGTTTAGTACCAAAAAAGAATTCGGCTAAGTTCCGCACGATATTTCATCTTTCATTTCCAAAGTCAGGCACGACAAGCATTAACTCTTGGGCATAAAACGTTTCGGACAGGGTTGTTTCCTGGCTAAGACTGACATTGAATCCGCCTTCCGGCTCATTTCAGTTCACCCAGACGATTATGAACTTCTCGGCATGTTTTGGAACGGTAAATATTACTATGACAAAGTATTACCTTTCGGTCTAAGGACTAGCGCTCCACATCTTTTCAACCAGCTTTCTGACGCTATTGAGTGGATCTTACAAATAAGTGTCACATTTCGTTTGTGTGTCATATTCTCAGTGATGACTTTCTCCTTATTGAGCCACCATCACCTTCACCACCATATGATAACATTTGTCAACAAAAGGGTCCAAAAACACAGGGTCCAGTAACAGCAATCGAGTTTATGGGCACTATCTTAGACAGTGCATCAGGATGGAAGCAAAATTGAACGCCTATACGGGCAGCTTTCGATCTATTTCAAAACAAACGGTCATGTACTTTAAAAGAACTTCAATCTCTAATAGGCACTCTAAATTTTCAACGAATGATCGAGCTGACGAGAAATATTACAAAGCCGCACCATCATATAAAGCTTAGCGCGGGCTTTTTTTTAAAGATCTCGAGATGTGGAAACAGTTTATTGTTAACTGGAATGGTGCAAGTTTTCTTATCTTCTTCATGGCAAAACTCAGACTGCCTTGAACTTTATACCGACGCATCTGGGCCAATTTTCAGCCGGGGGGAGGGCTATTCGTCTATGGGGAATACGCATTCTGCGTATTTGTGGGGATGAAGTGCTCCCAAAGGTCACCCTCAACCCCATAGACTCATATGAATTGATGAAATTATAAGAATTAGTCGAAAGTAAGAAATGACCAACTCGGGGATCTATTACCCCTTGGACATGTAGGATGTCCTTGGGGGTCATTACCCCTTGGGCAAAGTCCAACATGGGGAACTACGACCCCTAGGACATTAGACTAGAGTCCTACTTGGGGATTATTACCCCTAGGACAACTAAGACCGTAACACTAGAGTCCTACTTGGGGATTATTACCCCTAGGACAACTAAGACTGTAACGTTGAGTTATTGGGATGAGGCTGACCACAATTTTCACCATTCGGAGTACTTCTCCCCAAACTCTTCTCCCACAAAAACATTGCGTGTGTGTCATAGCTGTATTCTTATAGTTGTCGAAAAATATGCGTATAAGGAGTTGGATCATTAAATCGTGTTTACATGGGGAAACCCCAGCCCGGGTAACCGAGATCTCGGTCTCACAACGCGAGATCTCGGCTAGGCGGGCTAGCCCAGTGAACTCTATAGGAAGACTGGAACGCTAACTCCATAAACAGGCCCTATGATTGGATGAAGCCAAAAATCTTTAAATGTTAGTTTTTCTTAGTTTTGATCTGAAATACTTAACGCTGAACGTTGGGCTGTATATGAAACCATGAAACTAAAGACTTTAGCTAAAAGGGAAATATTTAAAAAATAGAAAAACAACTGCCATTTTGTTTGCCGAACGTTACAAAATGGCAGTTGTTTTTATAGTTTTTAATTATTTCCCTTTTAGCTAAACTCTTGAAGTTTCTATACCAAATAGCATTTTTCAATAGCTTCAGTTTCATATACAGCCCAACGTTCGGCGTTAAGTATTTCAGCTCAAAACTCAGAAAAACTACAACAAGTTTCTTAGTGTTATTTCCCAATGAAATATGACCGAACATATACCACATTTGAAAAAGTTTAACATAACGAGGAAACTTATGCTATACATCAAATTGAAGGCAATGCTATTTCTAAAAACATACGTACACAATGTATTTCAACTATTCGTTGTTTTGGAGTAACTTGTTATCGTCCAAAACAAAATATATGGCAGGATGAAAATTAAGTAACTTGAAGCACGGGAGCTACCTGCAGAGACTGGCACTGGCTTCAACCCCCCCCCCCCCCTGAGTTATCGTTCCAGTCTTTTTAGAGTTCAATGGGCTAGCCCGAGTACCCGGACTGGCTCGCCTCCATATAAACACCCCCTTGGACAATATCTCGCTATTGACTACCCGAGATCTCGCCCAGAAGGTCTAGCTGGAGATTTTTCGTGTAAACGACCCTCAGGAGGGCTGTCTGTCTTGGGAGGGCTGGACAGAGTTATAGTACGCATGAGTATGAAGGGCTAGCCCTCCTCTAAAAATACCCATGTAAATGCGGGGGCGTAGGAGTCGAGGGAGGCTTGGGAGGGGGGGAGGGAGCATAAGCACCCCACTTCTTTTCCAGAAACTATACTTTACCAGGAATTTCATAGCTTTGTTGCAAGATGTGTTTGCAAGCTTGCAGCAAATCTGCTAACACGTGGTAACAAACTTGTTATTCTATCAAGGCACATCAAGCTTGCGATCTACAAGTTTGTTGCAACTTGATGTATGTGCAGATACAAAAAATCCGCAACATGCTTCTTGATATAATGAGTGTCACAACAATTGCCAACAAGCTTGTGAACAGTCAACCTGTTCAGTACAGAATTGTCACTTAGTTTCGAGAATAATCATTGCTAAATTAAACATTCCCTATTTAGACCTTTAAATTTTGTTAAAATAATCAGTTGAATAATAAGTTAAATAATCAGTTAAATAATCAGTTAAATAATAATCAGTTAAATAATCAGTTGTCACCCTGATTTGGAAAAGTCAAATTTTGCAACAACCCCCTCCCCCCAGGTGAAATTTCGTTCCTACGGCACTGAAATGCGAGGTGAAATCCAGCCTCTTACTAGGGCTTAGCCCTCTTAGCTGGAGTGCTGCCCTCTCCAATCAACAGCCAGTTTAAATGAATATATGATACATTTTATACAATAATTTGAATGGTACGTGCGTTTTTATTGGTCGATAGCCATGATCTATACAAGGACAGATACACAGATTACGTCACTGACGTGGTCGGACTTCTCTAAACCAATCACGGATCTCACTGCAACATCACGAGCCAATGACGTTGCTTGATTTGTATATTTCATGGATCACGTCAGATGAAATGATTTATTTTTTTCAATGCCTCGGAAATTCGCCGGGAAAATTTTTGTAAGTCTGTTAAAACATAATTTTTCTATTTCATATTGTATAATACAAATAGATTCAATTTTTTTGTTGTCTGTTCAGTTATAGATGCACAGAGGACGTCACAACGTGGTAAGAACATCAGTGACCCACTTTTTTGCCACTTTTTTGTTCTTACCACGTTGCGACGTCATCTGTGCATCTATAACTGAACAGACAACGACAAAATGGAATCTATTTGTTAAATGGATGCATTAATAGGGTCGTAGGAAGCCTTTTTACGAGATGATACAAGAAGCACCTTATTGCTACCAGCATAATAAGAAAATAAGGGGCTGATTTAAGTTGCGTTTACTTACAGAGGCGGGCTCGAGTCGTATAGATTTGGTGTCTTTGGTGTTACCCTCAACGTAATAATATTAATAACTTTACAACCAGAGCTCGAAACGAAGTAAAAATACATATATGTTATTTACCGGCTGGGAGGTCCGTATAGAAAAATATTTGCCCGAGGTCTTAAAAATGTAGTCTGACAAGGAAGCTTGGAACCTTTTTTGTGATAAAAAAACATTCAAAACTTGAAGATCTAGTTACGAAGGGAAGTCAAAATGCAGTCAGTGTTTTTAAAGTTTAGTTGATAATGATTCTTCGTCGTTCTTCTTCGTCACTTGCTCGTATTTGGCTGTTCGCTTGGAACGTCGCTTTCAATATTTGGCTGACTGTATGAAAATTGAAAGTGTGTTCTTCGAGCTTGAAGACAAAAATGCTTGTAGTAAGTCATTTGTAATTTCAAGGACATGACACGATGAGGTTGCCATGTGGAAAATATTTGGGTAAAGAATTGTAGCGGTTTTGTTTAGTTTTACAGCGGTTGGATAACAGAAGAAAGACAGTTTACTGTCAAAGGTTTCAGCTTTTCTATCTTCTCGTGGTATGACTTTATATATATATATACACACTTCTATATAGTTTCATTTAGTGATTCAAAATACTGTGTTCACAAGTTTATGTATGTTTTTCCTACCGTTTAAAACTGTTTTGTTTATAAATATCGCTCGTAAATTTTGCTTTGTCACAGTTTTCCCAGCGTTGCTTTTAAAATTCGCTGTTTATACATGAAGTTGTCAAAACCACTGATTTGGATAATCAAAATCATATGCATCCCCGTAGTCTCTGTTCAATATATTTTTTCTGTGGCAAGCAAAATAGTTATGAAAATCGATCAATTTTAATGACAGAATGTAAAAAAATAACTTTTTGGACCGCGGTCCAAGATATCGTAAAAAACTGCCCGCTCACGTAGCCAATCAAATTGCAGGAAAGCCTAGGATTCCGCCCGCTCACGACTAATAAAAAAAATAAAGATGTGTAATCGGACTATCTAGGTAAAACAAAAGGCAAACATTCATTCCGAAAAGTATAACAATGGTGGAAAAAATATGAAAATTATATTGTATGTCACGTCCTATAGTGCGACACAGCAATAACAAAATTTTAAAACCAGCAATCAAAACAAAGTAAAAATAAAACACTGTTATGGAACTGTCAAGATAAAGCAAATAGCAAATATTTACTTGAAAATAATATATTTTCAGTGGTCGAGAAAATATGAAAAATCTATCTTAATCTTACGTAATATTTTGGCCTTTTTCGTCAGAAGTTGGTTTTGTTCTTGCTTCCCTCTTTTGGTCTCCATTCTATACTCAACAGTCAACAGTTTTTCTTTTATACGCTATTAGTATGGTAAAAAGTTTTGAGTTCTCCTGTATATGTGTTGATTTATTTCTGCTCCTTTGAAAAAGATATTCTCCAACTGATCCAAAAAGCGGTTTTCTTTACTCTCGTCACAGAATAAACGATTTCGCAACACTTAACGGTCTATTTTGCTATCGTCACTAAATGATTTTAAATGTTGACGCCAGCCAATCAACTGTTTGTTACCAGTTACCAGTGCCCAAATATCGCAACCGCGCAACTTGATGAACATCGTACATATATATTTGTGTATATATATATATATATATATGTGTAGCTTGGAACAATCTGAATGAATTTCATCAATTACTTATACACATGCGATTGTCGGTGACAACCGCATGTGGGACAGCATCGGTGAAGTACATTCAGATAGCGTGAAGTGCGCATGGGCCCAGAGTGCTCAAACTTCCACAAGGGTAGAGTGAGCGTTGCATTATCGCTAATAGGTACCCACGGCAACTTCACAGAGTGCTCAACAACACCGAAGTGAAGGAGCGTACATAGTTCATATATATATATATATATATATATATATATTTATTATATGGGTTTGATTTCCGGTCCATACGCAAAACGACGCACGCTGATTGGTTCCCGAGAGGTCGGGATTTTACGATATTGACCGACTGGTCATTACGCTTTTTTCTCGGCGCTGTAAAGCCCTGTAAGTTTTGGATACAAATAAAAGAGAACTGGGTATCCTTATTCAAATATTCTGAACAATATGTGTTGGAACATTATTGCTGGTTTATCTAAAAACATGACAAACAAAAGCCGAACTGGTGTAAACAAGAAGGCCAAGAAGCGACACGAAAAAGTTAACAGGTAAGGTAAACAGCATACTCCGCTCGAAGCTTAAAAATAAAATGAACCAATAGCCATATAATAAATTCCTTATTAACCTCGTTTGCTCGGTCTGTACGGGAAAGTATTTGCCCTTTAAAACCTCAGGCAAATACTTTCCCACTTATAGTATATATATATATATATATAATATACACACACAAATATTCAGGTTATAAATCCATGTCCTATATATTCACGAATTTATTGGTTGGGATTAGGGTGTGTGTTGGGGTCAGGTTTTCATGAAGTACCTGGGTTATTTAGGACATGGAATTATTACCAATATTCAAAACACTCAAAAAGCACCCTCACCGGGCTTCGGGCCTTCGGCTCTACGCCCGGGATTACGTCAATAGAGCGAGTACGACGATCTTGATATTCTGATCACAGACTCGTTTGCCTTCGACGAGTGGAAAAGATTAAAAGCGAAAGACTTTCAGGAGTTATAGCATTTCTCTTCAAGGCGTAAAGCATGTATAATTTATTATCAGTTGAACGCGTGATTTTATCACAATTCATGAAGTTTTGACATTTGCTAGCGAGAATGTTTTGCTGCACTCTTCTATTTATATCATGCAGTGGGCCGTTGGCCAATCATATTCAAGTGGTTCCACGGTCAATTCAGATTTCAAATGAGATCATCAACATTTTTTTCTTTCCCATCAGCGGCTCGCTACAAATTTACTTTGAGAAGCAGCTAAATTTTGTCGTAAAACTAGCCGTGTGTTACGCTAAACTCGTTATATCTAACAATTTTTGTCGTTAATATTTTATTCATATTTTATTCACGGATTCGACTGTGATAGTATGATAATCAATCACTTGTGTGTGAACTGTTGAATATGGAAGATTTTACACTTATTCTGATGCGATTCCAAACGTAAAGTAATCTAATCTAACCTCCCCTGCATGAATATATATCATGGCTTGCATGAATCTTGCGGTTTAAATCAGATTGGTGTATTAAACTACTAACAGGCATTCAGAATTCAATAACAGTTTGTGTCCTCTTTGTGGAATGCTATTTTCTTTCCAAGGAAAGCCAGAGTTATCGACTGCCAACAAACGTCAAAATTTTGTGATAAAATTATATCGAAGTTTCGCTAATCGTACTTATCGAAGCATATAATTATTTACGTTTCGTCATTTACAAGTGAAATTTATGCCCCCCAAAATTTGGGGGGCTGACATATGATTGGTCGATTTCAACAATGATGAAGCTGATGCGCCCAGCCGTTGGTTGGGCGAGGGATCGCGGGCGCACCGAGACCCAACGGCTGGAATCTGAGCCTATGGCAGAGGGGTAATAATTCCATGTCCTACATAACCCAAGTACTTCATGAAAGCCTTACCCCAACACACAACCTAACCTAAGGATGGCAATTCGTGTAAATAGGACATGGACGTATAACCGGCAGAGGCTTCTCGCCGCTTTTTCCACCTTCCCGACGTTCTCCGCGCGCTTTACGATTGCCCGCGCGCCTGCGAATAGAAGCCTCTGCGGAGGAGAGAGGAGCAGTTGCTGTATGGTAGTATACTAGTCCATTTTTACTTTCTCCTTGTAAAGTTGTAATCTCTATTTGTATTCGTTCCAAAACATCATTCGTTTTCACAAGCTGAACATTCAGTATTGTTAAACATTAGTATCGATGACCGAATACATTAGTATAAACAATGTATTATTATTATTATTATTATTACTCGGTACCTATGGTAGAACGAGTCTAGGTTTCAGTTCCATTTTTTCCCCTCGTTTTGTCTATGTTTCGAAATGGCAATCATTACGTCATCCCGTCAGGCTTTGCGAAACTGATGCGTGCTAAAATGCTAATCCTCATGCTTTCTTTCTTCGCTTTCTTGATGTCCTTGAAGCTGTTCACTGAAATATACTTAATTGTTGATCAGTAATGTTGCAGGCAAGTATCCTGATCTTATATACGCTCACAATTGCACACACCGATTGCGGTAGACGGGCCGTAGACCTACACTATAAAGGGCTTGTTTGTGCTAGAACGTTTGGACTAGATCGTGCGTTTGTTACTATTTAATTTTCATCTTGCGTTTATATGAGAACCGAGGCAGCCCGCCTAGCCGAGATATCGCTTTGTGCAACCGGGATTTCGGTTATTTAAGACCGGTCTAGCTCACCTACCCAGGCTGGAACGTCAGAGCTCCGTATACGCGACAATGTTTGTCTATACAAGTTCCTTCTGGACAGCGTTGTATTTCACAAGTTCTGTTTGCTCGTGTGTAGGTTATAAATTGAAAACGTACTCGCAAAAGTGCGATTCTGGGAATCGTGCATGGGAAAATAAATGCAGCTCGGGTAGCAGGGCTAGAAATTGTCATGTAAACACAGGATGAAGGTAAAGCAGCAACTTGTTCATGCAGAGTTGGGGATTCCCTGTTTGTACACACTGCGCGGTCACTGCTTCCTGCAACGTACGCAGTCACAAACGCACCTTCATTTTACTCCTATTCAGTTTCGATCATATAGTGTAGTGATCACAAATTAATCTTTAATTAAAATTATTTTGACACGGTAGCCTTTCAGCGCAAGCTGGTTTTCAAAGGGCCGTGTTATACATACATAAACATAACTAACTACATGTATAACTATTTACAAGATACAAAAAATTTAATAATTATTTACAGAAATATTTAAGAATTGTAGACTCAGATGTTTCTTAAAAGATGAAACTGATTGCGTTAAGTCGTTAGTCAGTTCACTCGAAAATTCGTTCCATGATTTAGCAGCTCTATAAGAAAAGCTTCTTTTCATAAAATTTGTTTTTGGTTTACCCAAAGAAAGTTTAACATTATTACTTCGTAAATTGTAATTCTCATTTTCACATTTAGTGAAATTTTCAACGTTATAATTTTTAAACTGTCTGCTACATACAAATTTCGGAGACTCTTTTGGCAGGCTAATTTTCCGGCAAAAATAAACAAGATCGTGATCACTGATTCACTGATACCAAGCCGAACGACTCCGTTGCTTCTAATGTTTTATTGTCGCCAATCCGAGTAAGGATAAGATCAATTAAAGTTTTCGAAAGTGGGGTAACTCTAGTGGGTGATTTGATGTGCTGTTGTAATTGGAAAATATCCATAAGATCTAATAATTTAGTGGTGTTTTGATGTCTCTCTTGTTCTAGTAGATTGCAGTTTAGATCTCCAGTAATAATAATCTCAGTATTTTGATCATCAGCTAGTTGAAGGAATTGTTCAAAATGTTCAAACAACTCAAGGTTAGAATTAGGTGGTCTGTACCAAGCTGCGATGAGGACAGGTTTACTTTTAGGTTTTTTAATCTCGATACAAATGGATTCTAGAGCATCCAGTACCAAATCGACATTTTTTTCCATTACCTATATAAAATCTTTATGAATGTGTGTAATTTGATCTGTCTGCGTTGACTTCGTTCTCTCGCAAACGTGTGACTGATATGTTTGAAAATGCCGTGTAAACTTTACAGTTATGAAAGAGATATACCGCGTTTCAGCGTTTCTTCGACAGGTTCACAATTTAGCGGACAGAAGGCCCTGCGGAATCGACGTTTTACTAGAACCGAAACCGGAGCAGATAAACTTGAGTTTTACATGTAATACACAGTCCAGTGGCGGCGTGACTCTGAAATAGGGGCAGGGGAATCACATTCTAGGGCCCACTTTCAGGAGTCATCATAGGAAGAATTTAGAACTGCTGACGTGCTCCCCCGGAAATTTTTTGAAATTTGGGGTGTCTGAAATGAAATTTCCAGCGTTCCGACAACACTGCCTTTTAGCAAAATTTTAAAAGTTTAAAAACAGAAAAACAACGATACAATATTTATAATCTAACGTGTACAGTAGTTGCACGCAGTCTTGTTATTTTCAACACACGGATTAATATCATAAAATACTATAAAATAAATGTGCTGCATAGGCAACGTTGAATTGGAAAAATGTTTTGAAATACTGAAGGTTTTATGAAATTAATTGAACTGTACGTTTCTCTCATAAAAGGCCTTAGCTGGAAACGCTATAGAACTGCAGTATTCCATAATCTAAATCTAAATCGCACTTCAGGTTTTATGCTGCAGTGGTTAAAAATTATTGGCCAACCAGCTAAGCATAATATTTGGGCCCACCAGTTACAAATTGTTGGGGCCCACAAGGTATACAGAATCATCGGGGCCCACCGGGAAATCTCCCGGTGTCCCGGTGGGCCACGCCGCCCCTGATTACACACCTTTAGACACTCAGTCTTGCAAGTCATCTATTGTTAATACCTTTCCTGATTTCGCTAGACAGTTCGGGTTTATCTTTCGTAATCTCATTATTATTATTATTATTATTAATCATTTGAATAAAGAAGGGTGACATCTTTACCAACATGGGTATTATCAACGATGGCCCTCACAAAAATATATACAACTAATAATAACTAATCTATTTACAGTTTTTTTTAAAAAGTTGCAATTACATCAAGTTACAATTACATCGGACAACATGTTTACAGTTGTTGCAGGAAAGGTCCTCT
This sequence comes from Paragorgia papillata, assembly GCA_035771165.1. Classification (NCBI taxonomy): domain Eukaryota; kingdom Metazoa; phylum Cnidaria; class Anthozoa; order Scleralcyonacea; family Coralliidae; genus Paragorgia; species Paragorgia papillata. The sequence goes on from JAWNZC010000183.1 coordinate 845,535, forward strand.
AGATGATCAACCTCATCAACCATTGTCAGAAAAAATTCTTTCAGTTTATATTTGAATGTGGCATAAGAATAATTTTCAATTTCTTTTAGGTATATTGGAAGCGAATTATAGAGAGTAGCTCCGCTGTAGGTTATTTTAGATTTGGATTTTTCGGTTTTTACTTTTTCAACTTTAAAGTGTTTATGAAACGAAAATTAAGTTTGTCTTATTTGAAAGAACTTTTGAAATGACAAAGTCAGATCTTTTGCTGTTTTTTGTTTCCTTGCTTCGTTTATGAGATATTTCAGTTTGTTTTATATGTGAAACTAACCAGTGACATCACAACGTGCATAATGACTTACTGGGAAAGGTTATATATCTTTGCTATTACTAAACGGAATCAGTTGAAAATGTATATTTCTGTTGTTGTAAAGGAAAAACGCACACATAATTGCTTTGAAGTGATTCCGTTTGATAACAGAAAAGATATATAACCTTTCCCAGTAAGTCATTATGCACCTTGTGATGTCACTGGTTAGTTTCACGTATAAAACAAACTGAAATATCTCATAAACGAAGCAAGGAAACAAAAAACAGCAAAAGATCTTACTTTGTCATTTCAAAAGTTCTTTCAAATAAGACAAACTTAATTTTCGTTTCATAAACACTTTAATATCATGATCAGTTTGTGAAGACCGTGTTGAAATATTAATTACACCATTAGTCTTTTGGAACAATAGTGATACCTCTATAGGTGCCATCATTGTAGGCTTCGGAAAACAGCAAAGCAGCTGGTGTATACTCGCTGTAATTTACAAATACGGCATTGCCCGTTGAACGCCACATCGCCCATTGCTTTGTTTACATGCATTCAGAAAGCGCTGGATTATACTGAATACCCGAATTAAGGGCTTCCCCAGCGGCGTTGTTTACACCAGCAAAAACTTCATAGAAGACCTCGTTCCGTTTGTCAAAAAATTTGCACTGTTTCGCATGGCAGGTTTTCTATATGCGCAAGGGCTACGCCAAGGTTACAGAAATCAGTAGCCCGAGTGAACGCCTAAGCAGACGTCTTGTTATTATTATTCTGTGTTTATGTTGTGGAAAAGAACGGTACTGTTTGAAAAACGAAAAAATAGCGGATCAAGCAGGCAAATCCAAGATGGCGGCTGAAAGTGAGAGCCTATTTAGGAAAATACATGATTCGAATTATGATAGACAAGGAGAATATATTCAAGACGAAAGGGATTTTTGACAGGCTTGGTTGAGAAATACAACTATTTACGAATCAGGCTAAAGACCGAAATTAGGGTAATTTTCCGGTTTCAATTTTCCGAATCTACAACAACCGCACAGGGAGCTCTAACATGTATTTTTTGTTTTAAACAGTATATACATCCATGCACACATACATATTATATATATTAAAATTACCGTATAGTTTAGTAGTGTCCTTGCTCTTGCCTCTTGTTGCTCAAAAAACAAGCCGAATCAAGTTCAAGAAGGATTCCAATCTCGTTCCCAGAGCCCACGTTCCCCACCCGGGAAACGAGAGACTCTGGGATAATCCGTTTCACATCGATATTTCATTGGCTGATGAACACAGTGAACTCTATATAACTCTTCTTCCGGATAACAAGAATCCTGTGATGGCATGAACGGATTATCCCAGAGTCTCTCGTTTCCCGGGTGGGGAACGTGGGCTCTGGGAACGAGATTGGAAGGATTCAAGACAATCTCATACCCAGAGCCTGCGATCCTTTTGGTCATTTTCTCGTACTCAACCCCCGCTCGGCCAATTCGTCAGGCGGAGAGAAGAAAGAAAGAGAGAAGGGAGGAAAGCAACACGTCATGGGCAGTGTTGTAAAAATTACCAAAAAAAAGTAATGAGTAAAAATTACAATTACTTCTCCAAAAAAGTAATTATTACCAATTATTTATTACTTTCTTTCAAAAATAATTAATTACGAATTACTAATTACTTGTTAAAAAGTAATTAATTACTAATTACTTTAGAATTACTTTTTATTTATAAGCTCTGATCAACTTGAGTGACAACAATATCGCTGGTTTCACCATTAGTTTCAGTAGATTCATCCATATTCATGTTGTTTTCCACTGTTGCAAGCAAGGCTACACAACAGTACAATGTCATGAAGTATACTTTATGTTCTATGATCGCTGGTCAGTAACACTGCAGGCCTCTTGGATTAAAAACGGCTCAAGCAAAAAACACATTCATGCACGAAACACTGTCATATTTTTTCTGCGCTCAATTTGTTGGGAAATAATAAAAACACATAGAAGTAACGCAAAATTACTTTCTGAAACATGTTACTCGTTACCTTCAAAAAGTAATTAATTACGTCACAAAATTACTTTCGTACAGAAAGTAATAAATTACCGAAAAATTACTCGAAAAGTAATTAGTAATTAGTAACGCGTTACTTTAGTAACGAGTATTTACAACACTGGTCATGGATTGATGATCACCTCATATCGATCGGTTGTTACAGTTTACAAACGTGGAACAATTTATGCTCTGTGTAATGTTATAACATAGATAAACAAGTGTGCGAAGTTTTACGAAGAAAATCGGACGGGAAAGATCAGAATCATCATAAAGACAGAATTCTACATGATTCGACAGAATTCTACATGATTCGACAGAATTCTACATGATTCGATGATCACCGCATATCGCATGGAACATTGTCTGTCATTGGAACGGAAGTGAATATTAATGATTTTTTCTTCTTGCTTGTCCACATTTATAATTAAAAGGGATCGCTTGTTCATACTATTTATTCATTGTTGACAATTTACAAGCTGTTCTAACTTCCGTTAATCTGTTTAAAATTTGAATTTGAAATTCGAGGTTTTACTTCCGTTCCATGCCATATGCGGTGATCATCAAGCCATGACGTTAATTGCTTTCCTGGCGAGTTGGCCGAGCGGGGGTTGAGTACGAGAAAATCCTTGAATCCTTGATTCGGCCTGTTTTTGGAGCAACAAGAGGCAAGAGCAAGGACACTACTAAATTACAATACGGTAATTTACATATAATATGTATGTGTGTATGGATACTGTTTCAAACAAAAAATACATGTTAGAGCTCCCTGTGCAACCGTTACGATAAACAAAAGCATTTCTGCTATATAAAAATTCCGTTATCTTACATGAAAAAGCCAAAGATAATAACAAGTAATATAAAACAAAAGCAAGAAATAAATTATGGTTGCCGAAAATTCAGAGACATTGAAAAGAAACTCTAATTTATTCCGATCACGTGCACTGATGGTTTTAAGCATTTCGAAACAACAGGTAATTTTTCGCGAGAGTCTCTTGGTTTCTTGAATTCCTACCCGCTGAGCCGCCATTTCTGTTCGGTTTTTCAATATTGGGCCCGCGAATATAGGTATGAGTCCGCTGCTCTCGGCATATAGTAATCTGCCCTGACGATAACAATCAAGTCAACCAACACTGTAGAACCACCAGCCAAGTAAATATGTTAGTATAATTAGTTAATTGAAGTGCATGCTGCTAAGCAAAATCTATATGAAATACGATAATTTGTAATTATTCAACCTTCGTGTACAGATGATAAAAGTTAACCAACTTTTAGAATACAAACAGACGTAAATGGATGAGTTAGTACAAAGACCGTAGTCGTATAGACTCTCGCTCGTTGCGTCCGAGGAAATGAAATCCCGTTACCAGGAAATATAGGTAAGTATAGTATGTGTTTAGCCAAATATATCCATTGAATTTTTAACTGTTGATTCAATTCAATTTGATTATTATAGGGATCTCCCGTAAATCTGACATAACTATATGTGGCTATTAGCAGACCTGCCACTGTCGATTTTAAAATATAATGACAAAAAACCTGGAGATTGACAGCCAAACCTGGAGATTGCTGCGGCATGTGATCTTCGTCGCCACTTAATTGCGCCATTTTGATTTTGACAACTCAGAACTTTTTTAATTTTATCACCCGTTGACCAAACAGTGTCAAGCATTGCAGGCATTACTGATAATCATTAAGACTGTATTCAGGTGCTCTGTGCCTCGGCTGAAGTGCTATTGATGCTTTTCTTTAGTTTATGTTTTATTTTAATTTTTCAGAGTATTTCTATTGGCATTTTTAAGAATTCTCGCTTGCCGTGAGAGTAGAGTTTTCTCTACTCACCCGTTATGGTTCGTCACTCGGAGTAGCACCTAATATCATTATTCTCCACCTGAGTTTGCTGCCCCACAATAATTATTCCAGATAACAAATATATTAATCCAATGTTACACAACGTACTAACCAAGCGTGTTGATCTCTTACTGGTACCAGTTCTAACAAAAAAGCAATCTAGATAGTTTCAAAGCGTTTATTTATTATATATATATATAATTGAAATATAGTAAGGTTAGCCATATACTGCCAAAACAGAGAACGTAGGAGTCTAACGTTTCGAGCGAAGGCCCTCGAAACGTTAGACTCCTACGTTCTCTGTCTCGGCAGTATATCTAACCTTACTATATTTCGATTGTTGTTCGGTTTCTACACTGCCTACGCAGCATGCTACTTTTATATATATATATTTATAAGTAATAACATGACTTGAGGGAAATTAGCGATTAAATTTCCCCGCCGCCGAGGGAAGATTTGTGAAAGTCCGAATCTTCCCGAGGCAAAGAGGAAATTTAATCGTTAATTTCCCTCAAGTCATGTTATTACTTTGTATTAGTTTATTCATGCATAAATTATCTTTGATGTGCCGCGGTCAATAAATAGGTTATTGACCTTGCATATTAAATGACCTACTATATCGCTTTAAAACTACGTCTAGAATACCATTTTTTTGTTAAATAACGACACATATCGTCTGTGTCATGAATAAACTAAGTCGGTTAGTGACGTTAACCTCGGTCACTACGCTGGTTATTACCCTTGGGCCTGCGGCCCTCGGGGTTAATAACCAGCGTAGTGACCTCGGTATCGGTCACTAACCTATACATATTATGATCGCCGAGGAAAACTTTGAGAATCTTACTGACAGGAAATTTATACGGTTGATCAGAGAAGTTGCATGCATCTAATTTTCCCGTGCATGTTGATGAGGGAAAATATATGCAAGCGGGAAATTTAGAAGAAGACAAAGGATTTCTTTGTCTTCTAATTTTCCCTCATCAACATGCACGGGAAAATTAGAAGATAAGGAAACATTTCCCTCTTGCATGAGCAATGAGGAAAATCACGAGGTTTACATTCCGTTGGAGAACAAAAGAATCCGAGGCGATCATGGTATTAATATATATAAACTCGAGTTTCACGCTCAAAGCGATCATCAGACTAAATATTTTAGTCTGATGATCGCTTTGAGCGTGAAACTCGAGTAATGCATAATAATACGCTAAGTGATCTGTCCATTTTTTTTTTATAAAATCACTTTTATTGCATATCTTCATTTGCCATATATAAAGTGTTCTACTTAAGGTCTATTGAAAACATTTACAACTTTTTGTAAAAGACCCCAAATTTGGTTTATATTTAAATCAGTTCGCTAATACAGTGTATATACTTATATTATTACAAAGAGTGTAACAGATTTGATAAATTAAAAGATTGGTATACTATAATGTATCAAAAGGAGAGAAAAAATGCATGATAAAATATGATTGCAAGAAAAAAGATTGAAAAGATAAACAATGATATAAAACAGATTTTCAAATTACAATTTTTGGTTAATGGTAAAATATTGGTAATTTCTTTTTTATTTCGCCTTGAAAGTATTGTAAGATTAAATAGTTTTGCGCTCTGGTTGAAAGTCATTCCAAATGTCTTTTCCTTTATTGCAGAGAATATGTCATTGAAGACAATTTATGTATTTCTTTTTTTTTCAAGTTTATTGCATTGTATTGTTTTGTGTCGTACAGTCGAACCTCTATTAAGCGGCCACCCTCTATTAAACGGCCACTTGTCAAAACCCCTAAAATATTCCCTGTAATTTACTATAGATTACCCCTCTATTAAACGGCCACCTCTATTAAGCGGCCTACGAGCGGTCCCAATTGGTATTTCGTATTGTTTTTTACCTGTATTAAACGGCCAGCTTAATTTATCTTAGGCACAATTTTTACCGCAAGTTCAACACATGTCACTTGAAACCTCATGCCTCAAGTTTACATGTAATCAAATTCAAAAACATTGTCGGTAATAAAAATATCTGCATGTCCAGTGCAGAGAAACACTACTCTTTACTTTGCGTCAAATCCCTCCTTGTGCAGGGATTTGGCGTGCCGAGACTCTGCGGAATTTCGCCAGTATCATGGATATGAGGAGCTAGCTCTTTCAATTTCAAAGACAAATGACTTGCTTTGCGCTTTGAAACTCAGTGCACCACAGCGACAGATGCACATTGATAACTATTTTAAGCCAACATAACTTGCTAGGCGTCAGTATACATGCATCGAACGTGTGGCATTTTTGTTATTCGTTTCGTTGCTCCTTTGTTTTATTATTTTTTCGGTTTTTGAAAACTGTTTTGTTAACTACTTGTTGGTTTTTCAAAGTCTACTTGTTACTGTTATCAATGTTTTAGAATTGAATAAAAGGACATTTGACCACACCCAAGGCCCCATTGTTGGCGTCACGCACTCTATTAAGCGGCCACAAAGCCATTCCCCGAAGGTGGCCGCTTAATAGAGGTTCGACTGTATTTAGTTATTAGTTGGGTTGATTTTCAACTATTAAATAAGGTTTTGATAGCTAGCAGAAACAAAACTGAAATATAAAATACCTTAGCTACAAGTCTATCTAGGATTTAATGTATTTAGAAATACATTGTATTTATCAATGTTGTTTTTTTTGTAAAACATTGCATTTAAGAGCCTGTTATTCTTTACTGCCGTTGGCTTTAAATAATTTAAGTTTCCAAAGAGTATTAAAACACAAACTACCATGTCCTAACAGTAAACTAAAAACGTTTGGGAGAAATGAAAAAAGATTACCTATTTAATCTTTTGAAAAACTAGCACCATGCAAAAATGATAAACCTTTAACTAAAAAAAATTATTATGTGTTCATTTTTTCTTAATTTTTTTCAGTATTTGTTGAAGCACTTTATCAAGAAGAATATAGCACGTCGTAGAGAGATGCAAATTGATCTGTGGAATATATTTATATTCTTGTTGTTCTGGATAGTGACATCATTGTTGCCCGAAGGTTTTTTCTTTGTTTTTAATTATAATTTAATATCACATTATCAACAGAATTAATAATCTCCCTTTTTAAACATGAATATACATGTAAAAATGTATAAAATTCTACCTGCATAGAACATTAATCCAAATTAAAAAACTGAAACAAAAAAACTATTGATAACACCTGGGGTCTTGGGGTCCGCTTGAAAGCCAATTTACATATATTCCTTAGAAGATGACGTCCCATTTTGAACAGTAAATATATAAGGCGAATATGTTAAAGTGAGAATTGTGCTTATTGAGTAGCTCGCCAACTATTTGCCGACCTCCTGATCTAAACAACAACCATTATCCAATCATTCAGTAACCTATTTATTTTCATCAGGTATATCTACGATCCGCAAAATTGTGTTGAAAATAGTAAACAAATAAGTAGGTCATGCATCACTGGATTGCCGTAGGATTTTGTTTGATACTTTCAAAATCATCTTTGGTCAAATGTTCAAGAGTTGATAGAGGAATCTTTATCTTGCATGTAATAGATTACATACACTGTTATTTCAGGGAGTAAGTTTAACTCCCAAAACAGGAGTTAATAAAAAGGGTCAAAACTATCCGATTTGGGGAGTAAAAAGTACTCCACTGTCGGAGTTAAAATAACTCTCGATTTTTGGAGTTAAAATAACCCATATTAGGGAGTAAAAATTACTCCTGTTTCAGGAGGGGAAAAAAGGAAAAAAGGTTGCACCACACCCGAATCGATCCCCCGAGGTCGATTACACAGGGCGTGTCTAGACGTCAACCTTATCCACTGCGCCATCCGAGCTTGCTAAGACTAAAACCTAATTTTCGCCAAGAGCCAATTACTTTGTAGCACTCTGAAGGTCAGTGGTCTAATATTTATAATAAACACTCTTTTATTTTGGACAAAATGTTTTCCAAGTCTACCTAACCCAACTCAAAGAACGTTTTCTCAAAGGCAATTTAACAGATCTACTAAAAAATTAATACCCATATAATTAAAAGAAAAGCCATATATTTTCTTGCCGAATTTGTCTGTCACTCTTTATACTTTATAAAGTCAAAATATGGAGAAAAAAATTTACTCTTAAAGGGGGAGTTAAAATTACTCCCAAAAAATATACTCCCCCGAAAGAGTTATTTTAACTCCGAAAATGGAGTTAAAATATGCCAAATTTTTTTACTCGCCTAAAATGGAGTAAAGGGGGAGTTAAAATTACTCCTTGAGAATAATAGTGTACTAGAAATACATGAACGCAACAACCCCTCGCCCGCTTTTACATACGTTTACGTAATACCCCCCCCCCCGCGTAATACCCCCCCCCCCCCCGATTAATATAAGCACACCTCACACCTGATCCGTTTTTGTATACAAGTATAAGCTCCCGCCCCTCCTTTACATCCTGTTTTATACATGTAGTTTTTCTATTAATGTTTCATTCCAAAATATATAGCAGTAGTTGAGGTAAAACTTGTGCCACGTCCTAATAGCACCAAAAACTGATAGCAAAAATAAACAATAATTACTGAGGCTTATATAAAGGTGACTAACTGTTTTAATATAATTCCAATGTCGAAGAAAAACATCAGAACAAAAAAAAACGTAGTTAACAGCCTGAAAACTATAAGTATGAGAGAGAAAAAACAAACCAGGAAAGAACTAAAATGCAAAGTTTCACTCAAACATTTGGAAAAAACACCTGGGAAAATGTATATTATTTGACAAGATTTTTGCCGTTTTAACTGATTTACCAAAAAGGTTTTGGATATTATACCGACTCTAATCAGCTAAACAAAACTGGTAAGTTAAATACGAATCACTTACCGTTAAATTTTCTTTTGGCTCTGTTCAGATGCTTATACTGCAAACACTGCCAATTCAATTTGTCTTTTTACCTACGGTGCTTGGTTTCTTCTGGTTTTCTTGCTCGGTTCTTTACAAAAAACAATCAGTTCTTTTAAAAATGTAAATTAAGAAGCTGTTTGTTTTAATGTTCTTTTCAATTCATTGTTCTCTCTCGAGTTAAGCAAGATATACCAGTGCATAAGTCTTTTGCCAGCTTTGAACAGACATGAAACATCTTTTTGTTTTTTTCAGTGACATTTCTCGGCATCTTTTCTGGTCTTTATCGCAATTTTTCCTGCTTTTTCAAAGCTTTCTAGTCGTGTTTAATATTGTTGGTTCATCCCACTGCAACATCTCTTCCTGCATTAATTGCGTATATTTTAGCTGTACACCAATTTTTCTGACAAAGATTTCTTTCGTTTGAGCCGCGAAAGTTGCGATTTGATGGATATATATTTAAGAAATAGAAAATGGCCGCCCGTGTTTATATAGCCTGATGCAAACACGAGAGTGAGTTGGGAGAATTCGAAAGTTTATGTGAACCCGAGCCGTAGGCGAGGGTTTACATATATAAGTACTTTCGAATTCTCCCAAGTCACTCGAGTGTTTGCATCAGGTTATATAAACCCAGGGCATCCATTTTCTATTTCTTTTATGAAATAAGGCTAAAAAATGTGCCGTGACATCACAACCGTGTTTACATAGCCTGATATAAACACGGTAATTGACCAATCACAGCGTGCGTAAGACGCAACCTATTTTATAAAAATATATAAACATCTCGCAGAATTTCTTTGCCACTCGCGTGTAATTTCGTGTGTAAGTGGACTACACGCGTGTCGAGATTAGCACCCTCCCAGATTAACCAAATTGGCTGAAGTTGTATACATCTAATTTAACAACTACCCGATATAATGACAACAATACAACGGGCATTTTGAACTCACCATGATTGATGGACGCTCAAACATTGACAAACGATAGCTCGAGAGATGTAGTCATTTGGCGGATCGTAGGTATACCTGATTTAAAGAAATAAGGAACTGAAGTGAATAATTTGAAAATCGCTGTTGCTTAAATAGCGAGGTCTGCAAATAGTAGGCGAGATACTCAATTAGCAGAATTTTCATTTTAATATTTCCCCTCTATATATTTACTGTTCAAAATTAGATGCCATTTTATAAGGACTATAGTAAATTAGCCCTTAAGCGGCGGCCATTTCTGGTAATGGTCAACGTCTGATATATAACTAAAATGAAAATTGTATATACTTATACAATTACTACTATTATTTATATATACATATTAGAGGTAAAGGAGATGCTGTCATATCAGAACACTAAAACAAATTCTTTCTGCCGGCACAAACCCGGATCATTATAAGTTTAATGTATACAGACTCCATTATCTTCAAATGGCGTTTTGCTACTATTTGCTACATATTTGACATGTTCTAGCCACATAGCGAGAACCACACTCCCACTTAAATTGATAAACAACACAGTTTAAAGAAACAGCCGATAGGAATTGCTTTGGAGAAGGTGATAGAATAGTTGAAAAACTGCATTGAAGATTTACCGCAAAAAATTTCTTTTTAGTAACCATGCAGAGTTTGAGAGTATTCTCAAAATAGTTTTCGGAGATTTTCCCGACCCATAAAATTAACAGTAAACTGAGCATTTTTGTCTGGAAATGCAGAAACTTTTTTCTTTGACTTGGTTGCCTCAAACCAAACCTAAGTTTCCAACAGTTCGTATATATTAGAACTATATCCATTATAACCATGGTTAATATGTTTCGCCAAGCTATATTTAAGTCTTTCACCATGACAAAATCGTTATTGTATTTATAATGTTAATGATCCATCAGCATATACTTAGCCAATAAACTAATAATAATTTGTTAAACAGAAAGTCAAAAATTTGTAGCTGAGATTTTTATTGTCAGTTCCCTTTCGATATGCCGCTCAGTTTAGCTCTGCATAAAATAGTATAACTCTAAATTCTATATACTCACTGTTTCTTCTTGTTCGGTGTAATGGTGCTTGGCTAAGAACATGCAGACCAAGGGAATACAAACATTTCAGTATAGGAAACTAAAAAGAAAAAAATTAGTAAGCTTAAAATAAAAATAATTACAATCAAAGCCTCTTAGTTACCGCATGCAGACAATCGCGTGAAAGCCCTGAACCGGCCTGTATAGTACAATTTAACTGATACTGGTTGATAAAGCTACAACCCAACTTTAAATTATGTACTTTTGTTGTATTTTAAACAGGGTTTGCTATAGTAGGTAACACGAACTCTTTGCCTTATGTCGAAACTCTTGGTTGTTGGAAAAGCAAGTTGAATTTCACAGAAACAGATCTGTCAAATCTCATTCTTCATAATAACAGTGTTATACTGCAAAGAGACAGAAATTTGCATTTAGTCGAAGAATGTGCAAAATGGACGCAAGGACTTGGTTATTCAGTATTTTTTGTAAACGTTCTGGATAAAATGCAATCACCATGCCTTACGGGTGCACATGCCACACATTTATATACAAATTATGAATCTTCTATGATTAGGAACTGCGATAGTTTGGCTAGTTCAACGGAAAGAACATACGTTTATAGCGTAATAGGTAAGATATTCTTTTCTATTTACTATGTCTATGAACTACAATATACCATTAGCACAATGCTATAATATTATGCCAATGCACTAAAATTTGAAAAAAGTATTGTCAGTTAAAATTGAAATGCAATGCAATCTTTTTTCTTTGTTTTGTTAAACTATACGATAGCGTAAATCCACTGACAAAATTTCGATGGAATATTACTTAAAGTTTTGGAGATATTGATATTTTTGTAACTGGAAATCAAAATGGTGTAATAAAATCAGGAAATATTTCATTGTTGTCGGAAGATTTCCAAAGTTTTTAAAAGCTTGTAGTTCTTGAACTACACCAAATTTCTCAACAAAACTTTGTCAACCTAATTTTTTAAGCTCGACAGTCTAAATCACAAGAAATTATCGTTTCTTCCCATAAAAAATTTTGCACAGGTCTCATGAGCTTCATTTTAGTTCGTTGCATAGCTCGTGGTATTGATTATTTAAAAGTGTTATACCCTCTAAGTTTACCTAAGTGAAGAAATCGTGTTTGCAGTAAATGCAGAAACCCCAATTTGCATAAAATCTGTCGCTTACCACAAATAAAATTTCTCTAGATATGCACGCGCTACAAGTATAAAACTTTTCAATAATCAAGACCACCACTAGAGCTATGCAATGAACCTCGTGAGACAAGAAAATACGTAATTTCTCATTATTTAGACTGTCGAGCCACCTTAATTATATACTTTATTAAGATAAAGCAAAGTTGTTTTGACGTTGCATTTTACCTGCGTGTACATTTCTTTATTCACGAGTTGTGATGTATTATTACATGTATAAAACAAACGAGTGAGGTAAGAGCGAGTCAGTTTTATGAAACATTACAACGAATGATGAAGTAATCTATATTTATTGGCACTGCTATATACTAACGTATCAGCTTAGCTAAAATTTTGAAAAATATGCATTTCAATTAACCATCATTATTTGAAGGAAACATCTTGTGCAAAAGAACTATTGGCAAGAGTTACATTAATTCTTATTAGTTAAAAGAAAAACACCCAAAATTTCACCTATATGTATGGTCGGCTCGTCCCGGTTAGTTCTTAATTCTTTGAATGTTTGCATAGTAAGAAAATGTAATAGAAACGAGCCGACCGGTTTGTGGTAACACCGTGCATATTTATTACATGGTGGCGGTTACCACAAATTCTCGCTTCTATTATGGATAGTTATTTTGAACCAATAATTTAACAAATATTTTAAAAATTTCATTAAAGGAACACTTTCTTCTCAATTGTTCAATGAAGAACCTGACAGCAAACGTTTCAGTATTTATAGAAAACAAGATACTCAAAAAATGTCGCCTCAAGAATCACTCATCGGTCAGAAAAAATCAACCTTGCCACAGATACCCGAACAGTCAACTTCTGGACAGTTTGCAGCACAGAATCAACTTGCCCCAAATTTCGACGTTAAAGACCCACTAGTAAACAGAGTTCAGTCTCCTGTTATCAACAACCAAGATTATAGGAAAATTGCTAAACAACTAGATGCGATTGGCAAACTAGAAAGTGCAACTACGGGAAGTTCGGATACATCGACAAAACCAAATGAAGATAACAACGAATCAGTACAAAATATAACCATGCAAGATCTTGTTGAACCATGGTTGAAATCAATGGATACTCCCGACAAGAAAGGCAAAGAAATCGATGAGCTCACTTTCTTTAATGGTTAGTTTGTTTAAGCATATAACTTACTTAATTATCAAATACAAAATGAAGTATACTATTAATTTTCTTTTTCCTTGCATGTTCACAAAAAAGATAAAGTTAGTTTAGAAACGTTTATATCGAAAAGTTGATGCATGTACAAATGTATGCTGCCCTTTTATAAGCCACACGGCACCTATTTCGTGTTACCGACTTTAGAGAACCCGCTTCGTTCTATTTCCGAGGATATAGGCAGATCTGACATGCATGTTAACTACATCTCACATTTTTACGTTAGTGTTTTTTTCAGCTTGAAGTTGGTAAAGTCCCGTTTGTTTTTGCTGTACAGTTGTCGTAAGGTGTTAAACTCAGAAAACTTTGAGCACCAGACGGGACACAATCTTCCAACTACTAGCCGGAGGCTCTCACGATTGAGCCACTATCGAACTCAGATGGCAGATCCGGAAGTTGTTCACGGTATTTATACCTGCGACTGCACAGAGTCAAACCGTACGTGTGTTAGTACTTCCTGGGCTAAAAGTCGCATTGTGTCAGTTAATTTTCAGTTAAATACTTTTCTACGTTGGTAGGGTTTTCAGCTTGAAAAGTTTTTAAAAAGTTAGTAAAGTTTCGTTTGCTTCTGCGTTAGAGCGTCCGGTTTAGTATTCGGAAGGTTTTGGGCTCGTCTGGAGCTCAGAGTATTTTGAGTTTAACAACTTAGCTGTACAGCAAAAACAAACTTTACCAACTTCAAGCTAAAAACATTATACTAACGTAAAAATTTCCTTAATTTTTTTCGTGGATAACTTCATGAGTGCTCAGTATTAAATAGCAAATGAACTTGCAGAACATTCATAGTGAATCGACGTGTTTTTTGTTAGCCTAATGTGACGTCATTTTATGTCGTGTCAACAAATGTTTACTGCAAATATCCGGATGTATAGTATTTAGGAAAAATACCACATTTTTTTTAATATACGCCCAGAATTTAGATTGAATATCATTAACTAATCAGAGGAATAAAAAAATGTTACAAAAATGTTATTACTTATACTAGAAGTTACTAATGCAAGAAAACGCTGCCTCGCCATACCCAAATATAAGACGTGGGTTTACTTCAGTAAGGAAGCATACAATGTTCATATTTATTGTTCCAATAGGCTCTACTGTCAAGTGTCGATGGGTATAATGGTACACCAATATTCGTCACCCCATATAGTCTAAATACGATTACCAAATGGTGATTTTGTGTAATCGTTTGCCTCAATCAGATATATATATATAGTATCGATTACTGACCGCCTTGAATCAACAGATAAGCAAAGACAAAAATCCCTGACGCAGCTAGAATAAGTCAGACTTTTCTAACATTTAAATACAACTGATCTCTTTGCAATACGATGCTGTCCAATTGATGATTGTCCAATGCATGCGAGTCTGTTATTGCTTTTGTGATTAAAATCACCGATAAACTAAAAAAGAAGCATTGCGTTCCTCGAGACGGCATGGCCACTTAAACGTGCATAGCCTTGATGAATACGTTCACAAGCAAGTAAAGGCATGATGTAATTCAGCCTTACCGTCAATAAAAAGCATGCAGTGACCGCAGTTTGAATCTTTCTAAAATCGAACTTCGAAGAAATTAACCTGAAGTCGATCATTGGTGGCGTTGGGGTGTTCGAAACATGTCAAAATTCGGATTCTTTCCGTATCCCTCTGGAGTATATACGTAGATAGGCAGAAACAGGCACGAGACACTGGCGACCCAAAACAAGATTAGTGCTAACGCTCGGCAGCAATAGTAAATATTAAAATAGCACAATGAACACTTTATATATATACCTATAGATATACCAAGTGGTGATATTGTAACTGAAAATATTCTACGAAATCCAAGTTTTGAGGACACATTGGTACTAAATTCTCTAAGTGGATGGATATGCCAAGGTGAATCTAATGAGCCAAAAAGTGGAATTATTTCCCAATACTCTTCAGACCATCACGGCGAAGGGCAGTTTAGTGGAAGATGCAGTGAACGAGTGGCTAATTGGGCTGGACCAGGACAATACATTGGTAGGTAGTTGTACTTGTGAAATGGTGAAAGGAGACCTTCACAACTTTTCCGTTTTTTAATTTTCTTCCCTTTTGAAAAATTTTAATTTGTTTGATTAGTATAAATGAGACGGTCTCTGATATTTAAACCAGAGTACGGTTTCATGGATTACAAAATCTTACCACTTATAGTTTCAGATCGCTCAAGATGAAATGTTTAGTGTCACGAGGAGTTTTAATGTGAACAGTTTTATTAATTGTTTCAAGTGATTAGGTTGAACAAACTTGACGATACAACTTTTCTATTTTGTAGAAAATGCTGTACCCTCCCTTGTAGAATCAGACACTGTTTAATTCCTATTTATTTAATTATGTGAAAGTTTTCATGGCGTTGTAATATAGATACGTTTTGTGGAAACACCACGTAAACTATTTATTTGCGAAGCTTTCATTATTACAGCTTAACATTATTCCTCTGATGAAGGCCTGAGTCAACAGGCCGAAAGCTTAGCAAATAAATATTTTACGTGGTGTTACACAAAACTTATCTATATATTCCTATTTATTTTCTATTTTTTGGAACTATTTAATTAACGTTCCTATTTTTGAAGCTAGCTATGAAGGTAAAGGTAAAGGTAAAGGTCTTTAATTAGAATACATCAAACGTGTGTCTTTACAATCAAATTACTCCTATAAAGATTTTTCAATGTGGCTGCCTGTCGAGGCATATCAAAGGCGCTTTAAGCAGCCGCCATACGACACAGTTCAGACCACGGATCCCAGCTAAGCCCTAGGTGTTGATTTTACGGAGGGAGGAAAACCGGAGAACCCGGCGAAAAACCCTCGGAGCACAGGAGAGATCACTGAACTAAACTCTAGTCACATGAGTCCCAAGCTCGAGAACGGGGTTGTTCCCAGACGGTCATCCATCCAAGTACTAACCCCGTCTAACCGGGGCTTAGCTATGGGTGAGAGGGAGCGCCCTAACAGCACACGCCATCCGTGCTCCCCTAAACTAGCTAGTTATGACGTCAAAGACTATCTCATATACATATCAAACAAATTCAAATAACATTTAAAGGAAAATACGGAAAAGTTGTAAAATCTCTTTCTTTACCATTTCACGAATTCTTTCTAATTAGATATACCAAATCATATTATTAAAATAGGCATTGGCAATATAAATTAGGTTTGTGTAATTTGAAAGAACCCGTGAAATAGCAAAGAAAGAACTTTTACAACCTTTCTGTGTATTTCTTCATTTTCAAGATATTTCAATTCTGTATGTCGTCAGACACCATGCATGCATTTACATATCAAACAAACTGAAATATCTCGAAAACGAAGACATCTTTCAAATTAGACAAACTTAATTTCAAACTACTCTACACTAATTTATCTAATTTGGTTAAATTCAAGTGACATAAATATCAACAACAACAACAAGAAGTTTATTTACCATAAATTAATAGATTAATTAAATACATGTTTATGACACTAATATGGTCAGAAGCGACCCAAAATAACTATAACGGAGATAATCGAGCTGCATAAGAGCTGCTGTAGAGAACTAACATTATAATGCTCAGAATGACTACAAATAAAGACACGGATACAATACAAAAACACACATATTAGTGTCATATAAGTGATAATATTATAAAGTAAACTGGTAGTATGGTTATTAACATAGAAATGCAATATAGAACTCATATTTGCTTCTTTTAAGGTTGGCAGCTTATTTAGAGTAAAAAATCTTGTCCCCAAATCGCTCAAGACATGTGTAGTATTCTAAATGTACTTGTCATATAGGCGAAACTATAACCTGCATTTCTGTACACGTATTCGTCAACATATATTTGGAGACAAGAATTCTTATGTGTACAAACATTTACATGGCATACGAATTCCGCGGATTAAAGTTCTTTAACATCATAGATATATATAGGGGTCAGTTGTGATTACTAACTATAGGATTGAAGGAGGCCTTGCGCATAGCGAATAGTGGAAAACGCAACCTTAAAAAGCGCTGAGCCGACCCGACCCAGAGCCAGACAGTCATGCCAATCTTACGTTCCCGTTTTCACTTTTTTGTTTATAACCCGATAAAACTATTTATAATCCATGTGTTCACTTTGACTGATGTGACTAGGTTGGTACGAAACACGATAAAACAACATGCTAATTATAACGTTTCCAATCAGAGTAAACCATGACCTGGCTTAAAATACACGCACTTCGTTCAAGAAAATCTCGTCATCTCACCACCTTTTTTGATTTTTACAAAGATATGTCAACGAGAACAAATACCGGTAGTCAGGCATAACACCCCGTGTGATTTTAATTTGTTATTTTTGCCGTGTTGCAAGTTGCAAAAAAAGTTGGATGGGTTTCTACTTTTTGCTGCAACTTGCAACATAGATTGCTAACCAATCAGGTCATTCAGGTGTGAAGACTTTAGGATAGCGATATTGTGTTTATCGCAAAATCAAAGACACCATTGTATTCTACAAATTAATAGCTTTCTAACGATATCTATTTTATTTTTGTGGCATAAATTCTGACGAATTGAGAGCGCTTTACAGAAATAACCCTGCAAACCTTAACGAAGACATTAAGTTTTTCTGACAAAAAAAAAAGAAAAGTGAGCCGTTTAAGAAATCTTAGATGATAACTGTAGAAAAAGAAAGAGAAGGATGGAAATCCTGAGACAAAGCTAATATAGCGTGTATATAGTCAACGAAAGAGTACACATGCACTACAGCCTTATTGGCCACTAGGCCTTTGATAAGATAAGACAGAAGTTTTCTTTATAAATATTTTAGGTAATGTAATTTATTTGGAAATGTGGAAAACAAAACAAACTCCTGATTTAAGCAAGACGAAAGATAAATATGGTAATATTTCCATTTTCAAACCTATACTAAATTACAAGCAAGCCATGATCCTATTTATAATAATAACAAATGGTTACAACGGCTTGCTTGTAATTTAGTATAAGTTTGACAATAGGCGGCTGAAATAAACTCGTAATATTTTAATATTAACTTATTAGGCTTATTAACCGAGTTCGAGGTCTGTACGGGAAAGTATTTGCCCGAGGTTTTTGTGCGAGAGAAACCGAGTGCAAATACTTTCCCGTACAGACCGAGAAAACGAGGTTAATAAGCCTTTTATTATATGGCTTTTGGTTTGTTTTCTTATCTGTTTTTAGTTCTACGTTTGTCTTGATTAGGTGTCGCTGTTCACTTTAGTTCTTACTTTTTAGCTTGTTCGTTTCGCTTCATGTTTACACCTGTACATGTTAGGCTTTTTTCGCGCTTTTAAATAAGAAGTTTTTATAAAAAGAAACACTGATGTTTCAGGACGTATTATTGTTCAAAATTTTCCAACGAATATATCTAATTCGCTTTTATTTTCATTCAAATCAACTCAGTAATTTTCCCGCCAAAACTTGCAGGTCATTAAAAAGGACGTAATGCCCTCTCACAGTGCCGAGAGGGCATTACGGCTTTTTCCGGACCTCTCAGCAACCAATCAGCGTGCGCCGTTTGGCGTAATGACCCGAAAACAAGCCCAGCCATATAATAATACCGCATATTTATCTTTCGTCTTGTTATTACATAAATCTTGAGTTTACAAATGTTATTCTTCGGAATTTGTTTTATTTTTTACTTTTTTGAAATTATCGGCTGGTTAAGGAATTTAAAACAAACTCCAAGTCGTAGCCTTTTATGTAAGATGATATACTAGCTACTCGAAGTTTAATTTGTTTTATATTTTTAGTAAAAAAAGTTTTTAAAAATGTATTCATATAATTTATTATTAACTACAAACCTTATTTTTTATAGGTCGTTATTTAAAACATGGGACAAATTACAAGTTCTCAACTTGGGTTCGTTTAGAGACAAAACAGTACAAAAATATTAATGACAAAAAACTTATCGAAGTGTGGTTACGGTATCGAGACAGAGAATCAAGTAAACTCCATGCCAAAATGTTAGCCAAAAATTATCTGCTTGCTAACGGTAATGTACATTCTTATTATTGTTATATACAATAAATCTTTTATTCATATAATATATTCAGGGTTCTGCCCATAGGGTGCTGTGCCATGCCACTTTTCCCCGGTGTCTCACTGAGAGATTCTATAAACATGAATAAATAGCATAACTGTTCATCATGTGTGTCTTTTCTTTGTAAGATTGAAATTTCTTCTAGAAAATAAGACTCAAGTCCACCAATTATATATTTATTTATATATATATATATATATTTGAGCACTTTCCGACATTCCGTGAACAAAATCACACGTGCTCGTTTGTATATATATATCTCAAACTCATTAGTAATTAATGAAGAAAACACAAAGGAAATCAGTACCGTGTCGCATGACCGGTATGGTTCGTCGCTCGGAGTAACACCTAATATCATTATTCTTCACCCGAAAATGTTTTTACTGTTTTTATCCATTTTAACCTTTTATATTAATAATAATAATAATAATAATAATGGAAACTTTATTGAAATACTTTATATATATATATACAATTATAAATCTCACTAATTAAGGTAATTTATAATTGACTACTTGAACCTATTTATTGTTTACAACTATATAGAAAAATTTGAATTTAAAATGTATCTTCAAATGTTCATTAAGTCTGGATTTGTCCAATCCTTGTTTCTACAACAAAATATATAGTATGTTGTTCTAATGGCGATAGACATTATTTTCTTAATACAAAAATTTTGGTGTTTTTTATCAAGACCTATATAGATCGTTTAACACCTCCAAAAAGGTACGACATTCTTTTGAGAAAACACCTAAGGAACTGATTGATAAATTTAGAAATTTGACACTTAAAACTGAATACATGCACATTGGTACTTAACGTTTCGTGCCCGTAGGCCTGAATATATCCGCTCTATCCGAAAGTAAATGTCAATTTATAGCACGGCACAATAGATAATTTATTAAAAAACCATATTAATAAAAATATAGATATATATAATTTGATAGATCTAATTTCAAAATCTTAATATTATTATTAAATCTTAATATAATATGATTATATTGAAGAACATAGCTTGAATGTCAGGTGTATGTTGAATAATCTTTATAAACTGGCCTTTATTATAGTAAGCTTTACAATAACTCTGTATAGAACTCCATATTGATAATGTCGACAACTGCAATACCTGCATTTGCACACAGCTCTCTTAACGTGTCTAATAACGCCACTAACTATAATTATGCTAATTTACACCTAACTATAATTATGCTAATTTACACTACAGTGTCCTCTCATGCTTAATATGGAATATAAAGTACAAATATATTGCTCCTTTGCTGTTTCTCCTGTGACCATTCACAGCAGGTGATGGTCTTACCATAACATTAAGATGAAAGCCGACCATACAAGAAGAGCAGTATTACCATGCAAACGTAATACCTACTAGGATTTTCGATTGTTTAGTTATTAAGCCAATTCTTCTAATTTATGCTAATTATTTCATATACAATTTCATCATGGTTGATCATATCTTCAAGATGTTTGATAAATTTAGACATATAGAATTATTAGTTTGTATATCATGTTCTTGTTTTATCTATTACATGATAGATGCAAAAGTATATGAATATTGTAAAAGTGTCATGCAATCGTCACACTAAAAATCAGGAACACACTATCTATAGTAATGTAATAACCATGTAACCACTAATTAAATGTAATAACCATGATCGAATTTAAATATTTCACAAAAAATAATTAAAATTTATTATGCAATTCGAAAAAAAGAACCTGCTTAATCTTACCTTGGCAATGTAAAGGTTCAGGTTTAACAAATTTACAGCGTTTATATCTCATCTTTTTTTAAAGCTAAAATATTCTATCTAATAACGTTACGTACGTTTCTCTTGTATTCTGTGCTTTTGTTTTGTGAGTCGCCATTTTGAATGATTACAACATATCTAAAATGTAATGTAAGCTAGCCAACCATACACAATGCAATTTCGTACCAGGAGCCAAGTTTCCCTGGCCGCGCATAAAATAAATTGATTACCAATGGTTTAAAGTGCAAATGTGTTTCAACACATTTTTTCAACTTGCAACAAAACCATTGTTGCGTGGCAATGTTTAAGGTGGGTGGTGTAGTGATGTAACTACATCCTTTTAGGAAACATGCAATTAGTTAATGAGTAACCAATGGTACATATGAGGTAGTCACGAGGCATGGAGGGGGAGAGAAGGACACGGGGAGAAGAGTGTAAATAAAGAGTAGGAAGAAAGCGTTCAAAATATAACAAGTGGTAATACGTGCAACAACGCTTTTCAACTTGTAACGCAACAAAGTTGCGTTGCAAGTTGAAGAAAAATGTTGCCCGTATTACCTCACCTGACTTAAAGTGCATATGACACGAAAATTAAGTTTGTCCTATTTGGAAGAGCACTTAAAATGACATAACTAAAAGTAACATCTTTTGCAGTTTTTGGTTAACTTGCTTCGTATTTGAGATATTTCAGTTTGTTTGATATGTAAATGTCACATGTTGTGACGTACATGTGCATAATGAGATATCGGAGAAGGTTATCATATCTTTGCGATTATCAAAGAAAACCGCTTTAAATGCTACATGTTTAATTTAGTATAGTATGAGGATTATGCACGTGTACGTCACAACATGTGACATTTACATATCAAACAAACTGAAATATCTCAACAACGAAGCAACGCAACCAAAAACTGCAAAAGATGTTACTATGTTATTTTAAGTGCATGTTCTTCCAAATTCATGAAACAAACTTAATTTTCATGTCATATGCACTATAATACATACTGCTACGAGTTGCGTTTATATAGGTTAATGCTCGATCATTTCTTACCCATTTTCAGTATCACGCGGACTCTAATGAGCTAATACTAATAATGTCCCTTGATACCTAAAAAACAAATAAAAGGAAAACATTTGTAGGAAGTTGTAAAGGGTAAAGAAAAGAGCTGAGTCAAGCTAAGCCGTGCACATATTATGAGACAAATTAACTTACATGAATTAAGTAATTATTACAAATACAAATAAATTACTACATAACCAAAAAAATAAATTTAGCGACAGCGAAGTCAACAAACTACCCTGATATGTTCGTCGAACAACATTTTGCAACAACTTTGCTTTATCTTAAAGTATATAATGAAATAATTATATAGGTTGACAAAGCTTCGTTGAAAAATTCAGCGTAAGGCCTTTTAATTAGTACATAAATCTACTTCCGACGACATTATTATTCCGAACAGAAGAAGAACCTAAGTGTTTGACTACACACGTAAAAATCTCACAGCTTGTCACAAGTAGCCTGGTACCCTGGCCCAATTTCAAAAGAAATATGGGCCAGGTAACCACTAATCTCATTCTCGCGTCATCAGGGCTAAATCCACTTATGACGATTGCAGTTTTACTCATAGCCACTAAAAACGCGCGAAATTTCAACCAATAGGAAAGCAGAAGTCTTTAGTGGTTACCTAGCCCATATTCTTTGATTGGGCCAGGGTACCAGGCTAGTCAACAAGATGTTGACGGAACAAACTTGTAACAAGCCATGGGAACAAGTTGTAACAATTCTGTTGATTTATCACGCTGTATCAAGCTTGTTGGCAACAACCTTGTAGCAAGTTGTTGAGCTGCAGAGCGGTAACAAGTTGTTGGAACAGCCAGGATCAGGCTTGTTGTCAACAAGCTATATTGAAACAACTTGTAACAAGTCTGTTGAAGTCATCAAGCTTGTTGCAAGTTGTTCCAACAAGTTCGTTACAGATTGTTTTAATTAACAAGTCTGGAGCAACTGATCGCTGACAACTTGTGGCAACAAGAAAGATTCAGCCTTCACAACTTAAAAATAGCATATGTAAACCGGTTTGAACCAGTCGATTAAATCATGGATGGCGTGGATTATGAAGAGAAAATTTGAACAAGACATTGGCCCATTAAACGGCTTTTTGCTGGCGATGTTGTTTACGAAGTTGTCGTCAAAATATGGCAGAGAAATCACAGGATAGTATATACAGATTACAGGTCTTCTGAAACGCTGAAAAGCTCTCGTTTTGGATTTCTGTTTGGAGATAATTTCTCGGATAATTTTTCAGTGGTTGCAAATGACATGGGCAAACAACAAGACTTTGCTGGACATTTATCGACTGCAAACCGGCGAGACAGAATTATACATTTATGCGCGAAGAGAACCTTAATTCATTCTTTGTCATGCAACGCTATCAAAGAGGTGAGTTTTAAAAAGATCAGTTTTTCATTGGTGTTTTGTACTTTCGTTTTTTCAAACTTGGCATGTTTTTCAGTAGAGTTTACTTTATAGATCTCGCCTGTTAAATTGTTTTATTAGGCCCCGTTAACACTATACCGGATAGGTTTTCGTGCCGGCACGAAAACCTATCCGGTATGGTGTTAACAGACGGCATACTTATGTGCCGTTTCGTGCCGAATACGATATAACCCCGTGATCCAACCAATCACCACGCTCTATTCTATTAATATACTTCCGAAACGATTTCGATCTCCGTTCACACTGGAGCTGAAACGGCACAAAAAGCTATCCGATACAAGATGTACCTCTTTCGCGATCGGAGCGGCGCAACGGCGTGCCGGCACAGAAATTGTGCCGGAACAGGCGTTTTGTGTGTGAACAGAAGGCCTATCCGGTATGGTTTTCGTGCCGGCACAAAAGCTATCCGGTATAGTGTGAACGGGGCCTAAGACTATTGAAACACGAACTGCGAGTTTATTGCACTGCTTCATTTGAACCATTTTGTATTTATTGACGTAAACAACTTAACATTTTGAAGATTGAGCTTGTTTGAGCCGATAAAATCCAGCCGAGAAATTTATCGAAAACGGCAAACGTGTCTCTATAGCACATATAGACTTCATTATAATTTAAACAGAATTCGGTACATGTATTTTTTGGTTCGTAAATTTTATTGATGATTTTTAAAACCGCCATGCATGCGTTTTGTTGTTTAGCTATTAAAATGAACAAGTCGTGCATAATAATGTATTAGAAGTGGAAAGTTGAGTTATTTATGAGTCATGGCTTTAAATTTAATATAAAAACACTTTGACAATAACGTTATAAACTCTTTATGTATTGCCTGCCCGAGACTCGATGAGTAACATCCGATCTGGCGTGAAGGTTCACTTTCCCACAACACCGATGCGTCGATTGAAATCAAAGTTCTTCAGTCCTATATATTATTGTTGCATGGACTCCGTTAGTCCGAAGCATGTTTTTTAAACTATATTGACTTGTATGATTTACATAATGTACTGTTTATAATTGTAATGAATCTTTATATGTTCTTAGATGTTTTCTGACTATAAAATAAACATGGAGATGACAAACATGCTACACAGAATGAAGATTGGTGGTGACAGTTTGTCTGCATGAAGAACATGAAAGTAAACTTTAGGAATATTCCTTTATGAATGGATTTTGCATAGGGTAGCTCTGCTTGTTGTTTTTTTATATTATATCAGTTTAAACATCTGCCCCTGGCAGTCTGTAAAAGGCTTTTATTAGGCTTACATGCACTATCTCAAGGCTAAATTCAAACGTATTTTGAGGTAATATTATTTGATCAAAATGTTTTAGCTTTCCTTTTTGTGAATATCTTTGTTATCTTGCTACGAAGAACACTCAGTCATATATTAAATAAATTTTGCATTGTATTTTTTGTTGTGAAAGTTTACCAAATTGTTGGCTTGCTGTTACAAGCTTGTTGTCAACAACGTTGTTACGACCTTGTTACAACAAGCTTGTTACAAGGCCGCCAACAACTTGTTAGCGGCTTGTCGCAACAAATGGGAACAAGCAGTGCGAACACAACTTGATATCGGCTTGTCGGAACTATACAACTTGTGCGTTTTTACGTGTGTAGTTCTATATTTAAATCGTTATTTCAATTAAAAATTATTCATTATATCATTTTCGAGTAAAAGAATAATCGTCTACAAAGCGTATTTCATGACAACTTTAGTGCAGTGACGTGTGACGCCACAAGTGACATTTTCCGAAGGAATTTCTGTGAATAGACGGACGGCCAACCTCGATAAAAGTGTCTCAAAAACACCGTTGATGGCATTTTTTGTTACAAGCAGGCAGCCATGCTAAATCGTAATGGATAGTGTATACTTTGAAGGTGAGGGGTATTGGCAGCCGAAATTATTGATTTATATACTAAAATTTAGAGCTTTTTGAAAGCACAATGTGATGGATGGGATATCTGTAAAGTGCTGCCTATTTACGTTTGTGTTTTATTTGAATTAGCTAAATTCAGAATGCTATCCAATTTTGCTTAACCTAATTCGCATAACTCACAATCATAAACAAACAAGAAATATGGCGTGAATACACCTAAATATACTTCGAAGAAAGGCCACAAAAAGGTAAGCTTGCCAAGAATCAGAAATTTATTAGATCTGGTAGCTACAGGAAAGTCTCATATTCGTAAATTACTTCGTTTTATTTTGGTAATTTGCCGATACCGCCATCTATCTACTGTAATAAAGCTGAGCTTTTGTATACTATAGTATAGTATTGCTCATAATATCCTTAGACATTTAACTCACCGGTTCAACAGTACTATCTTGTGATACACGGAAGGCAACTGGCCTAGTCATCTTGATCAATGTCTAACCAGTCTACATTTCTATGAATGTGAGGGCCACTATAGGGAGAATACATTTTTGTAATTGGTGTCACCCTCTTTATATAAAGTTTATTGTATTGTATTGTATCGTATCGTATCGTATCGTATTGTATTGTATTGTATTGTATTGTATATTTAGGCGAATTTGCGCCATGTTTCTTGTTTGTTTATAATTGTGACCTATGCGAATTAGAATAATCAGAACTTCAGGCACGGTGATTCATGGATAGCATTCTGAATTTGTAATTCAAATAATACACAAACGTAAATAGGCATCGCTTTACAGATATCCTATCCATCACATTGTGCTTTCAAAAAGCTCGAAATTTTAGTATATACATCAATAATCACGACTGCCAACACCCCTCACTTTCAAAGTATACACTATCCGATATGATTTAGCATGGTTGCCTGCTTGTAACAAAAAATGCCATCAAAAGTAATATTTTGAAGCCTTGGCCGGCCCTCTACAATGCACCATTTTGAATTGGACAAATTTCCAGTTACAAAAGCATCAGTATTTAATTGTTCTTATCCGATCACTATAAAATAAGTTGACGTTCACCATAAATTCGGTTTATAATCCATACTATATAATATTGCTATTTCTAGTTTTCCTAAAGGATTGTAAATAAGAAATTACATATTTTATATCTAAGTCTAGCTTAATAAGCTTAAGCTGACATTTGATTTAGAAAAAAAACATTAATCTATATACTCCATCCAATAGACACTTCCTGTATTCGCTTCAATGCGCACAATTCCTGTATTCGCTTCAATGCGCACTAATCTTATTAGCAATAAGATCATAATCATTTACTGTTATCTTTCATACCCAGCCTCGATATCAAGCCGTTGTTTGTGCTTACTGAAGCAAATTCGGAAAGTATCTATACAGTAAGAAACAGATTTAGCTTAATTAGTCTATCCTTTGAGGAAAAATCTTCACATAGAAAAATAATAATTTTGGTGCATGAGCACGGCGCTGAACTCTTTAAAAACAATAAGTTTCAAATTAACAAATCATGTCAATTTGATAGGTGGCTCACACCTGACTACCGTAAGATATGATACAAACGCGATATAAAAAGTTCAACATAAATCTATTTGGGTCTATCAAATCTTTTTTTTTATTCCTATCTAACTGTGGTGCCAACATATAATAAACCGATATAGTATGTAAACAAATTCCTGAGCATGCGTATAGTTGCCCAGCAAATAATTCGTAGAGAACCCATGATAAAATCAAAAGTCGTGAATAAGCATAATGGAAAATTTTTTTCTACAAAAATAGATGTGATAGGTGAATGATAAGTGAGTTAGACGTCAGAAGTGACAAGTCACCCAAAGGTGAGATCTAATGCTAATATCAGATCCTTTCCTTTAATGTTCTTTGCGTCTCCTTCTCCTATCATATCTATTTTTGTAATCGCCTAAGTATAAAGCTAATAAGCTAAGACGATTTTGAAAATACTCATGATAGTGGTTAGTGACGAAACGTGTTAGTTCTTTATTAAAAAAATTTCATTATGCTTATTCACGACTTTTGATTCGACTCTTTTATTCATGGCTTTTCTACGAATTATTTGCTGGGCAATAATTTTAATAACACGATAGATCAATTTTGCAAAGCTACTACACGTTTTAAGATCCTGATTGACATTTTTGCTACCTGTTTTAGATCCTACGTGGGAAAACATAATTTCGGATTTTCATGTTCCCAAAATAATGAAAAAGATCAGCTTTGTTTTTCTTTACATGAAAGGACCAAGTCGCGATATTGATATTCTGATAGATGATTCAAAACTTGTGCCAGTCCCTTCAGTTGACAACTGGAGACAAGCAAGCGATGCCGCTATCGAGAAAATTCGAAAAAGAACTGTTAGAATAAGGTAACAAAGATAACTGTATAATCTTAATAATTTTCTGCATATTAAATTTAAAATTAGAGCACACTCAAGAATAGCTCGTTAAATTATTCTTTTGCGTTTGAATTCGTATGTCAGTCGTGTTATTTAATTTGGCAACCATAATTTTAACGTAAAATAATATTTATTTATCCATCTATCCATCCATTCAAGTGTGTTTATTTATTTACTCATTCATTCATTCATTCATTCATTCATTCATTCATTCATTCATTCATTCATTTACGCATTTATTTACGTATTTATTTATTTATTTATTTACGTATTTATTTATTTACTTGTTTACTTGTCTACTTTCTTACTTGCTTACTTGTTTACTTGTTTACATGTTTACATGTTTACATGTTTACATGTTTACATATTTATATTTACATATTTACGTATTTACCTATTTACATACTGACAGACATATTGACATATTGACATATTTACAATTATTTACATATTTACATATTTACATATTTATACATTTATACATTTATGCATTTATACATTTATACATTTATACATTTATACATTTATACATTTATACATTTTTACATTTATACATTTATACATTTATACATTTATACATTTATACATTTATACATATATATATATATATATATATATATATATATTTATTTATTTATTTACGTATTTATGTATTTATGCATCTATGTATGTATTTATTTATTTATTTATTTAATTAATTAATTATTTATGTATCTATCTATCTATGTACGTACCTATTTATTTATTTTTCTTTCTTTCTTTCTTTCTTTCTTTCTTTCTTTCTTTCTTTCTTTCTTTCTTTCTTTCTTTCTTTCTTTCTTTCTTTCTTTCTTTCTTTCTTTCTTTCTTTCTTTCTTTCTTTCTTTCTTTCTTTCTTTGTTTGCTTGCTTGCTTGCTTGCTTGTTTGTTTGTTTGTTTGTTTGTTTGTTTGTTTGTTTGTTTGTTTGTTTGTTTGTTTGTTTGTTTGTTTGTTTGTTTGTTTGTTTGTTTGTTTGTTTCTTTCTTTATCTATTTATTTATTTTATCTCTTTTCTGTTTCGTTTTAGATTAATCTTGCCAAAATCTATGTACAACACTAACGATGTAGTAGCCACTAGAATTGAGGTAATGCATGGTTCAAAATAAAAATAGATCTAGCTTTTGACAATTTTATATCGCTTCGTTTTTCACTCTCCATTCGTAGGTCAAACAAAGAAAGCATTTGTTCGGTTTCGGCGCAGCAGTGGGTGAATCAATCCTTTCAAATAAAGAATATCAGGAGTTCTTTGTTGATAACTTTGAATGGGCGGTATTAGAAAACGCTCAAAAATGGACAAAAACAGAGCCAGAAAAGGTATTATTAAAGCTACTCGCTGTATTTATAACATTCCCCAGAAGTCACAACCTGAACCCTTTTGCGGGTAATATGAAGAGTTTTTGTCACCACATATATTTTACTCTAAAGCCATAAACAAAAACGTACCTCTCAAATGATTGATTTGACTACGTCTTCAAAGTCATAATAATAGCAACTGATGAGCTAATTCGTTAATCTTTATTAATAATTGTCATGTGAATGAATTTTTATACCCGGTAAAGATATCGCGCTATGCCACGCACACTTACAATAAAAAATCAGATATAAAACACTTAAATAATATAATTTCGTATGTTAATTTCAATTGCTATAGGGATATTTAACTTATGAAAGGCCAGACCAAATGGTAAATTTTCTCTTAAATAACAAGTAAGAATCTTAGTTAGTCTTTTCATTAATTTTACTTATCCTATTTTTCAAATGTATTTTAATCACAATCACATTTAATGCATCATTTCATTCAAAACCTTTATACATCTTATCAGTTTGTCAGTTTGTTCACCCTCCCTCCAATATTGGCTAATATTAATCTGCGTAGATACATCTTTTTGGGATATATAAGCCATTATATTTTATCACATTTTACTCTGGTGAAGAGTTCCTCTCAAAACGTCAGTATTTCGTTTATAAAAATCACGGCTATACGTGTTTACCATTTTGCTTTAGTTAAAAATACTCTATAATAATATCGTTGCTTTGTCCTGAATTTCGTGGATGAACTTGATTTGTATATGTCTGTCGGCAAATCAGCTAGTGAATGGAGCCCATGCATTAGAAAAGAAGTGGGTCTGAAAGAAATCCATTTCAAAAAACGACTCATAATGGCATAATTTTACAACATTCAGGGAAAACATGTCCAAAGAGATCATGACAAAATAGTCATAATGGATCGTTTTGCTTATAGATCCTTTTCAATTTAATGCAGAACGAGTTATTCCTCAAGTGGTTGTAGTGCAATTAATTATTGGATTATTGTAAGATCTAATACGTTGTAAGTAATAATGTTATTGCTTACAAGGTGCGGATTAGCTCATTTGAAAAGAAAATATATCCCACTGTACACCAAACTTTGCCCGTTGAAAGACTTAGGTGCGCCCAAGGCAAAATAAATAATTCAGGAACCCAATGCAAAAATCCCACATGCCATTTCACATAATTAAGGCCAAAATAAATTGGCAATATAATTAGGCTCTGATAATTAGGAGACCTTTTCGGGCTGGCACCGGGGCAAATTGCCTTAGTTTTCCCTCCCCCCTGGCAAGTCTGGAATATCCATGCAGAACTTAAAATAGCGGTTTCCACGGCCATACAAATACGAAAACAGAAAGACTTTCTTCTCGTGTACCAGAGCAGATATGGTATCACAAATAACTTCTCCAAATATCTCAATAAACTGTATATATAGCTGCTCTGTTCCTGATAGCGTTATCAAACTCATTAATAAAACCACATCACATGCATGAATTTTGATACCCAATGAAAACCTGTAGGAAACGTCCTAGTGATCGAACTGGAATCACATTTCTTAATCTGCATATTGAAATCAATGAAGAAAACACCATAAAGCGCGATGTGAATACTCGTTTGAGAAGCAAGAGTATTAATTTGTTTTCTCGTGTTTGGAATCCCTGATGAAACACTCAAACTTGTGTTTGATCTATTACATCAAAATTGTATTAAATTAGTTTAAAATAATAAAACAAAACAAAACAAAAATTAAATTAAATTTTAATGAACTGTTCCACCGTATTTTATGTAGCATCTACATATTAGTATAAACCAACTAGTGGACTATTACAAATGCTGTATTCTGATTGGCTGAGCTATACATTGTCTATTGGTGATAGACCACTAGTTGCAAAAGAGTCTTTAAACGCAAAACGGTTTTAAAAACGTAAGAGGTTTTAAACGCAAAACAATAGGATTCTTCTGTTTCATTCTTCCGTATTTGAAATATCTTTCAGAGATATTTTATTCTTTTGAAAGTCAATTTCTTTAAGTTTCTTTTCTGTTGATTCAACTTCAGGGAAATACCCACGTTAAGTCGCGAGCCCATTTTTCTATAATTATAATTTCGGGGAGATACCCACACTAAGTGGTGACCCCGTATCTCTATATTTTATATTTACACTTATTTAGTGTTGGGGAGATATCCACATTGAGTGGTGACCCCATTTTTCTATAATTATAGTTTCGGGGAAATTCCCACTCTATGCGGTTACCCCATGGGTATAGTTTCCTTTTCATCTTATTTTATATTTTATTTCTAAGAGATATCCACAAAAGTTGTGATAAAGAACTTGACTGGTTCACACCTTAAACCAGAGTAGCAATATACACCATATCTTATCCATTACCTGGTTGCCCACAAAAACTGTCTACTAACTTTTCCTCGTTGTCTATGAACGATAGTTAACTCGGCTTTGTCTCGTTGACTATATCAGCTCATCGACAACTCGGGCTCGTTGTCTAATTGTTAACTATAAGTAATGTACCGTATACTAAAGTCCTGTTATGGTCTGTTTTCCATGTATTGTTTTTCATTTTTGACTGTTTTAGTAAGACTATACGTGGTCATTGTATTTTCTGGGATGTTCCTGAAAGTCAACCTAAATGGCTTTATCAGTTACATCCTCGTGAATTCAGAGAAGCTCTCGAAAAACGTTTAGAAAATATCGTCCTCAGATATAAAGGAAAGTAAGTTATATTATTTCCCCCCCTCTAAATAGAGTTATAAAATAATCGTATAAATAGGTAATATACTATGACATATAAGAGAAATTAGGGATTAAAGATATCACGACATGTCATAGTATGAGTAATACCATGCATGATTACCGACGAAGTGTATAATTTGAATATTGTGTAAAAAAAATTTCGAAACAAGAAGGATGAAACAAGAAGGATGTATGATTGGATTGTGGGAAATTGGCCGGTGTATAAAATTATAGAAAATCGAATTAAAAATTTTGATTATTTTTTTGCAAAACAATCTGTTGTTGATATTCGTGTTGATATGCAGGTTGGTAAAAAAAGTAAGAAATTTATTTACAGTTTAATAAAACCGGAAAGAAGGTAATAAAACAGTTCCTGGTTTATTATCAAATTTTGACCCGGCATTGTCAAGAGTATAGATAAAATTATTGACTCCCTTTGGTCTGTATTGTAAGTATTGCATAGAAAAATTAATATTTAAAGATAAAATTTTGGTGCTGCTTAGACAGCTTCATAATTTAACGAACAGTTTACTTGGCTGAGGTAGCGGGTAACTTAAAGGGCTACTCTAGTGGAAGAATAACTCTAACCTATTTCCTTTCCGCTTTTGTTTACAAAAGTACTACAGTAGGAAGAACCTGCATGGTAGTAGGGTTAAATATATCCTTACCATTCCACTAATAAACGTTAATTATTAAGGGGATAATATTTAGTGATATTAAAGGGGATATTCCCTTTAATATCGATAAATATTAACTTTAGCTCTACGTAGTCCTTACACAGTAAGTTAAGTATGACCTACAGGCTACAGTAACATAAACGTGCATAAAAAAAATTCTACATACAAATTGTTCTAACTGAACTACATTTATTCTCTCATCTTTCAGACAGACTATATTCGGACAGTAAACTATTATGTTTACACATTGTACATTTCTTATTGGTGAATAAGTACACATCTTTCCATTTTTTACCTACTTACCTACCTATACATATTACCTGCCTGCTTACCCACCCACATTTCTACCTACCTATATACCTATCTTCTTACATACCTAACTATATACTGTTTATATTATTTTGTCTTAGATTAAACCACTGGGACGTAAATAATGAAATGCTTCATGGCAACTTTTATACAAAAACACTCAAAGACCCAAGCATTCGACAGTGGATGCATCATAAAGTGAATGAACTTGATCCTGACGTAAAGCTATTTCTCAATGATTTTGATGTAGTTGAAAATAGCTTACTGACAAAGGTATACACTTTCTATAATAAGATTGAACCTGATTAATTCTTTGAAAATTTTCATGGCGATAATGTAATTTAGACAAGTTTGCGCAAACACCACGAAAAATATTTATTTGCTAAGCTTTCGGCCTGTTGACTCAGGCCTTCATCAGAGTTCAAATTCAATTCAGCTAAGCTGAAAAAAAACCTCTTTTATTTTATACAAAATTAATTTACGTACAAGAAATTAAAACATCGTATGTTTATCACAAAGTAGCTGTAATAAAGAAATAACTATTTTGACGTCTTATTTGAAGAAAAGTATGTGTAAAAGGTAATAGAATGCATGCAATGCAAGTTGTATAACGATTATGTTTTGGTATTCTTTATTATTATATAGCATGCTATCGGATATGAGCTTTTGCGTAATCTGATTGGTTCTCTAATACCAGGCTATCAGCTCATATCCTACTAGTAGAGGAAAAACAAGATGGCGGCATGTCTTTTTAAACTGCCGAAAAGAGTTGAAATTGACGGATTTTTATACAGAAAAACATCAACACCCTCAAACTAATGTATAAACAAAAACATTGTGTAAAAATACATTAACAGATACACAATTTAGCATGTTAAATAGTAAAATTCACCTAACAATTACGTCTTTTTACTTAAAAAAACCGACTAAATTAACGGGTTGGTATTAATTTGTTGCCAAACAAAGAAACTCACTGTTAAAATCAAGCTTACAACACACATTTCGTAGGAGATTACCAGTAAAGAAAAGAGACTTTTTTTTATTTAGATGAGCATTTGGAGTAGTAAAAAGCATGTTCGTTTTCAAAAACAACCAACTAAGTAATTTAGTTTCACTGCCGAAGGTGTTTCAGTTTCATTTTTGCATGAAATCAAAACCTTTTTCACGACAGCAACGCTAATATAAACAACTGACCCACCTTTTGACTTCATAAAGTTACCTTTTAATCTTTTTTGTTGATCTGCTTAACACATTTTTTGCCTCTCGAGCAACATTTATACAGCATTTCGAAGCTGTTTCATACCGAACAATATACCGAACAGCTCAGCGAGAAACTCTATGTGAATGCATCATTACGCATGGCGGAAGTTAGTTGCCTATGTCGGAAGTTTGTCGTTTCAAACATTTCGCTGTAATTTTGTCTCTTGTACAGTACTTGGCTATATAATAAAACAGTTATACCATTCGCTCTCGTCGTATACGAACTAATAGCGAACTCGGCGAAGCACCTCGTTGGCTATGAGCTCATATACGACTCGAGCTCATGGTATAACTGTTAAATATACTTTAGACTCAGTGAATAAAATAGGATTATAGAAAACAAAAGAAATAGGTCGAGAATAGTATTTGTAAGTTATATGCCTCTTTGGAAAGCAGCTAGATTATAGTATAGTAGAGCTATACCTTATTAAATAGAACTATTCATTCATACATACAGGGTTAGCGCTTCAATATATTAGCTTTCATCTTAACATTTATCCTATCGATATCAATTTATATTATTTTATTTTTGTTCTATTTTATTATAAGCATATATTATTGTATATAAATATTTTTCATTAGAAAACGTGGATTTGGTTGCCTTTTAAATATGATTGAAAGAGTTTTGTAAACCCACATTTATATACGAAAATATATGTGATTTAAATAGAATTATACATGTGAAACTATCAATTTATTATACATGTGAAACTATCAATCTTATTAGTGGAAAAAAATAAAATAAAATACCCTATTTTATATAATAAAGTTCAATATTGTTCTAATTTTTCTTCAAAGTGCAGATTTAAAAAGTAAATTGGTATTTGCAAAAGAAGTTGAGAAGGTGCCAAATACTGTGATTTAGATTAAAAGGTTATAATGTTACTACGTACTGACTATTATACTTGTAATTTATAGGCGTACGTTGACCTCGCAAATGAATTATTAAAGCAGAATGTTCCCATTGATGGTATTGGGGCCCAAGGTCATTTTACTGGAGTTGTCAATCCAGTTTTACTGAAGGTAAATACATGTTCCCAGTTTTTATTTTATCTGGAACGTTTGTCCTCAAAAGTAAAATGGGGATTGAGAACTTGCTTGCAAAATCTCTTCTAAGAATTCACGAAATTGCGGCCACTGAGAATAGATTGATTTCGGCCACTGAATGGAATTCATACTGCCATCTTTCCGCATTCATATTATACATTTGTATGGCGAATGAAACTAAATAATACTATTAATTAATTAAATGATATCCAAAAGACTATATATTTTAGAAATGTACCTTAAAACTAAGAACCGCAAAAAATACGACATTAATTATATTATCATAATAACAATTAATAACTGGACTATTGACTATTGTATTCGAAGTATCAATCATACTGTAAGTGTAATAGTTCTTCATACTAAATCTTAATATAACAGATATTTTATAAACAAAAATAACCACAGGTAAAGACCGTACTTAATAAACAATAAAAATAAACACGCCCAGGCGTGCATGTATCTGCTGCGTTTAATGCCTATAGCTATACTATGGTAAAAACAATGATTTAATTGTGTAGTTGTAACACATTGTATTCTGGGCTGACCTAGATTTTTGACAAAACTCTTAACTCCAGTCCTGATCAGTGGCGAGAGGTAGTACACAGTACACTAAATAGCTACTGCATGCATGTAATACAGCATAGTTAATAGAAAATATACATGGTTTGGAAACCCGGCGAACTTCAAAGCGGTTAACAATCAAGCTACGATTCATGTTGAAAGGTACATGAAGGTGCCAAATCCTTTGTTTTAGGTTTATTAATATTTAAACAGTACGGTTGAGTGATTGAACCCAAACGTTGCTATTGGATGATTGCGTCATTATACAGAAAACACAATATGTTCAGTAACCGTCAAAGTGCAAAAATTTCCATAAACCTGAACAAAAACATAAAACAACGACTTTTGTTGAGCTTCCAAACCATGTATATTTTCTATTAATTATGAATACAGTAAAGTATGGTTGTAAAGCTTAGAAGGCCAATTAAATTAACAGAAATAATAGCTCGCAAAATTTGACGAATATTTAAATGATTTTGCTGACGCACCTGATACAAAAATGGAAACCTATGCAGGGAACTACTTTGATCAGCAGTTATAATTGCAATATCTTTAATAGATTTTGATCTAATATATTTTTGTTTTCAAGGATCGCCTGAACTTGCTCATGGAAACTAACTTACCTATTTGGCTAACTGAAGTCGATATAGTAGAACCAGACCCCCACAAGCGCGCTATAAGTTTGGAAAATGTTATGCGAGTGGGGTTTAGCCATCCAGGCGTACACGGTATTATGTTATGGTGTTTTTGGAACAAAAGTTGCTGGAGAGGAAAAGCTACTGGATTAGTGGAAGAAGATAATTTTAAGGCAAGTTATAGTTCTGTTGCTGGCTAAAATTTGTGGTACAGTATATGGAAAAAACAGTTTACTTTAAGGTAGCAATAGTGGAAAATGCCAAAATATGAAGACATAATACGCATTTCCTAAAGTGAAACCGCAATAAAATAATAGAAATATGTTATCAAAAATAGCCGACACACGGTTTTGGGTAGTTAACAATCCACATCAAGAATTTCAGCGAAAAATATTCAACGTTGCAAAGTCGTAACTTTTCAAAAACACCACTTCGGTGAAAAATGCATCCGAAAAAACGATCTTTGCTTTGATATCCATTAGATAAAGAGCAGATGGGTCAGTCGATAGCCTATCAGAGTACTTGCATGTATATTTTATTTATAGTCAGAGATAATGGTAGTAAAAAGACTGGATAGAAAACTGGTGATTACCGTATTTACTCGTTTAAGCGCCGCGCCGCTCTTTAAATTTCTAGTGTTTCGGATGCGGCGCTTATTTGAGGGCGGCGCTCTTTAAAAATGATGAATGAATAACTTTTATTTAAGTGTCAATGTATTTAGCTATATATTACAGCTAATTGGGGACACTATTGATAAGTTTTAGACTAAAATAGGATTTATACTACGAGATCAAAATTTCTCTGACAGCAATTTTGAGCACAATTTTAAAAGTCTTAAAACATGTTTTTAATGGCGCCTTGTGTCCCAAAGTATGATGCACATTGCTACGTTATTACGTATACACATCATTCTTGTTTCTGAAACCTTATTTATAATTCTTTATGTAATTGTATACTGCATGTATATATATAGCCACAGGCTAATGAGCTAATATTCATTTGCGCTTTGTTAGTATAAAATCAAATATCTCCGTCGACGATTTACTTCCTTATATCTGCTATCACGCTACTTTAACACCCGTGTGGTTCTCATTACCTACTCTAAAACTTATAAATTACGACTGTTTACCGAATTCAAATGAGGACACAGATTTTACACAAATACAGGGAAAACCCTAACTTGCATGCTCGCAGCCAGACGTATTTTGAAATTGAAACCAAAACCCTGAATAAATTTAACAAATCTAGCAATCTTTTATATCGTAGAACGACCATAAACACGGGAATTATGAATCGTGTTGTCAGATATTTCACGTATCTCAAGCTGCCTTTCGAAAGCGCAACAATATAAATAGCTGATAAATTCATAAACATTTTCGCGCTCCGAGACCAGTTATGACCTCAATAATTGAAAGCAATACAGCACTATTGCGTCGGACAGCTTCATAAACACCAATCATAATGAATATATGAAAACATTTTAAATTAAACTTGCCTTGGACTTTTTGAGCGAGAGAATGCCCTTCACGGCTTCACGTGTTGAGGTATTTATATTAGGTAAAGCAGTCTTGAGAAAATATTCTTCTTTAGTTACCGAGAACTCGACCATGACCATGACGCTTTCAGATGAAATCGATGCATATATTTGTCGCAATAACACCTTGTTGTTGCTTTTTAAAGCTGATCGCGCGCGATCAAATATGCTTGTAGAAGCCATGATCGAGGCAAACAGATCGCACACTTGGTGGCTGGCAAGTTAGTCAAGGTTCTACATAGCCAATCAGATTGCTCAATTTGAGGTAAATCAGTCGAGATTTGGAGCAAGCCGTGTTCAACCAATGAGAATGGCTAAATCGGGTCAAATAAGTCAAAATGGCTGCCAGATACGGCAAACCAATCAGTGCTCAGAATTTACCTTGTTTTGACCAATCAGAGTGGCTAAAACGGGGTAAATAAGTCAAAATGGCTGCCAAATTCGGCAAACCTAATCAGTGCCACCAGGAGGTATAAAACGTCCGCGCGCCTTCCCGCAAATGGTCCTGGTGACGAATTACATTTTCCGCAATTGTTCTCGCTGCTATTACCTCGTTTTTAACCGGACTTTTTTTTGCAATCGCTATTTTTTTTACCTTAGTCGTCTGACTTATTTGACTAACGCTAGATCCGCCCCTGCATGGCGAAACTCGCAAAGCAAGAAGGATATCGCTTCGGTTTTTATCGAATTCGTCTTTGATCGTTGTTTGGATCACTTTCCTGTGAGCTGCTATGTTCGTTCTTTGATTTTAGACCATTATCGCTGATAACCAACGCGTAGAAACGCTATAATACGAAAGTATCCCTAACTGAGGGGTGGCTGCGCCATTGTGACATGGGACGCGGTTTGTCGATTTTAGCAGAGACAAAACTTAACGTTAACAACAAACGCAGTCCAGAATGTTGGGTGAAGAGGTATTATCTTAAAATTTTGGTTCTTAATAAGCGGCCAAATCACCAGATTTCGGCAGAAACTTGGCGTAAGCAAACATTTGTCTAGAATATCCGTATTTTCCGCTTGTTTATCAGCCTTCGATGCCAATGGTGTCAAATTTCCCAAATAAAATTGCTTTGTTCTTCAAAATAATTGCACGTTTAATTCGACAAAAATACCATCAATATGTACGATTCTATCTTTATACTTAAACTGTATTTAACTATATTTTGCCCTGTATATGCCAGTTAATAACGTGTATATATTAGAAGTAAACACGCGTAACCCGAAACGTATCCCTTTCCTGCGAGAAGGAGATATACATAATACACTTCGTTTGATAACGAGAAAGAGGATATTTCAGACTTCAGATGACGAACCTCCGGTTACTTACGTTACTATACGCTTGAAGTTCGAGTGATTTACAAGAGAGTTGGAGCTAAAGTTTTACATTGCGTTGCTGAAATCGTCACTCAGTTCGTGCCCGTCATAACAGCGCAGCCACCCGTCAGTTGAGGAAACTTTCGTATTATAGCGTTTCTACGCGTTGGTTATCAGCGATAATGGTCTAAAATCAAAGAATGAACATACCAGACCACAGAAAAGCTATCCACGACGATTAAAGACGAATTCGACAAAAACCGAAGCGATATCCTTCTTGCTTCGCGAGTTTTTGCACCCAAATAAACCTTGAACTCCCCTATTCCGACCGCTGAGGAACCAAACACAATGCATCGTATTGCGAACGGACCGGAAAACGAACCCTGCCACATAATAATAAAACATAAATCACAGAAGTATATCCACGATATAACTACAGTTCGTCAACGTTGCTTCTAAAATTGTTATGTGTTAAATATAGTTAACCGAAGCTGGCCGAGTTTATCAAGATCTTCGTCGACAATGGACGACAATAGAGGAACTAAACTCATCAAACGTCATTGAGAATGAAGGGCATTTCGTATTTCGTGGTTTTCATGGTGACTATGACGTGTATATTCATTTGCCAGATGGTCAGATTATTGCGAAAAAATTTACAATTAAACCAGGAAACTCAGATTTACCTCTTAAAATACGAGTTTATGGTAAGAAGACAATCGTACCAAACCATGTAAACACTTTTTATATTATACGATATGTTTTATTTCACTTTAACTCTCTCTCGATTTTAATTGGCTGTAAAGTTATTACGTCAACTGCAAATAATTGCGAACAAATAATAATCGGAGCCTGCGTATAACGTGCAAAACAATTAAAATTTTATAAGGAACAATTTTTAGACAAAATCCATAGAAATAGAAAACCTTAGTAAATAACAAATAGACTTGTCCTTATGTCATAAACCTTCGTGTAATACAGACTTTTCGGCCCCTAAGTAAAATGGTTTTAAACACACAATGTAAAAGATACAATTTTTTACATATAAAGAAATCGGTTTAACGATCCAAGTCAATTTAGAATGTTGGTGTTATGTGAATTAAACAGAATAATACTTGGACGCTCGGAGATATGAAATTTATTTTCTCGTGTTTACAGTAGATCTAGCTACCACTCGAAAATAGATTCCACATCTTCACACGCCCATACATGCATTATTTTATTTTCTCTCTACACATTGAAACGTTATAATAAAAGTTAATATTCCTAAACTATTTGGTAAACGATATAGTTCATATCTTGAGAAACTTGATCAATTTATTAACTATAAGATTAACTTTCAGTTTTATCTTACTTTCTATTTAGAACAAGAGGAACCTATTCAACCTGGTAGTGAATATCAGACATAAAAGATGGGAATTAAAAGATGGTCGAACGACTGGCAACGATTTATCCGATTTTGAGTGATTAACTAAGAATTAAGAGATGATATCATTTTCATCACCTTACAAAATAAAACAATATGGATTCCTTAAGTGAAAAAAAATAATTAGGTTTATTGTACAAATTAATAATTAGTAATAATCGGGCATATTTTCTTCGCACAATAATGGTATAGCTGCATTAAAGAAACTAGACAAGAGAAGTATTGCTTTAAAACCGTATTTCTATAAGCCACCCGTAAAAGATGGTGGTGGTACTTGGTTCTCTATGGTACATGTAATGATGTACATTCTACATGTAAAAAACCCACTTTTTTAGAAAAAAATATTGAAAAATCAACCGAACTCAAAATTTGAATAATCAATTCAAATATAATTTAATTAGTGAAAGATTCTGCACTTATAAATTAAAGTACTTTTATACTTGTAGGACTTAACCAACGAGATTTATTTTAATTATCATACATTAATTTACATATTTTTCCTATAAAAGTGGCTACACACCTCATGTTAACTCTCTTGAAAATTATATGGGAATACTAGCTCTTGATATTATATAAGTGCATGGACTCCACGCAGAGTGAGATTATCACCCTTGCCAGGCTCGGGACGTCGGCCCATCATCCGAGCTTCGAGATTACTATACATCGAGATCAAATACAAATTGAGTGGCAAGCAGTGCTTATAATTTTCCTTTTTTCTCTTGTCTAAGTTCTAACTGCATGCTTGCATGTCAAAACTAGGTGCCAAAGTATATATGGTGCAGCTTGTTGGTTTATCTAATGCATGTATGGACATACTTGTAAGTTTCTGCTTTTTCCAGACCTGACCATTTTAGTCCCAAAACCATTTTGTGGTTTTATGAATTAACTAGAAATATGTTAACACAACAACCCCCTCGCCCTCTTTTACACGAATTTTTGTGAATATATCTCTGATTAGAAAAAAGGTTTAAACGCAAACACCTTCGCGCTCTTTTTCATTGGTAGCCTGAAAAAAGCCACTCGTGTTGCATGCAACAATTCAAAATATAGTTTTAAACTTTTAATTAAAGTATAATATTTGAAATAAAAAACTTGTTTAACTCTAATTTTTAAAGAAAAAGGTAATAAATAACAAAGAAAAATTTCAAGACAATATTCAGAAAAAAAATAGAGATGAAGAAAATTGTAGGTCGCATCCAGGGTCTGAACTCGACCATTTCGCATGCAAACCGACGATGTTACCAGCAAAATATTTTTTCTTTCCATGTTTACAAAAAACATTACTAGAGCATCTA
This sequence comes from Paragorgia papillata, assembly GCA_035771165.1. Classification (NCBI taxonomy): domain Eukaryota; kingdom Metazoa; phylum Cnidaria; class Anthozoa; order Scleralcyonacea; family Coralliidae; genus Paragorgia; species Paragorgia papillata. The sequence continues at coordinate 887,712 of JAWNZC010000183.1, forward strand.
AAAATATTAGCATTTTTCAAAGGCACTGAATATTTGAATTGATTGAAAACTACTGAAACATCTGACTGGCCTCCACGGCTATACTCATTTATGGCATTTCAAATCATTTAGAACAGCAAAAACAAATTTTATCCCAAAATCTGAGGTGTTGAAACTGTTTTTACCTTAGACTTTACATTTTTGTCAATAATAGATTTTATTGTTCCCAGTGCCCCAAAATCAATACCGCGCAAGTGAACGTACCATACATAACAGGTGGGCAATTTTTGTCTGCACATGCGCGGCAAGAATGCGTGGCTTTCGTGTGGGTTCGTGAAACGCGCGGGACACATTCCTGTCCGCGATATAAATAAGAATAAACGAATACAGTACTTGCAGCATGGAACTACAATTTCAAGTGACCAATCCACACTGGCTATTGTTATTAAATAGTACCATAAAAAACACTTCATTTTATACCTTTCATTAATTAACGACGCTAGAGTACTGAGATACAATGAAGTAATATTTAAACATGAGCAGCAGTGCTTTATCAGATTTAAAACACAAGACAATAGCCGAGTGTTTCAGATCTGATAAAGTACATTTGGTAAGTTAATTGGCGTAGTAATTTTGAAAAATGTTGTTTATAAAATCACAGACTGATTTATTTTGTGTTTTCCTCGTGAATTATTAATGAGTTTTTCAAAATGATAAAAAATAATTCAAAGTGGACAGCCTAATAGAAATACTTTCCATGATTACTGATTAGGTACTGAATCGTCTGGAATTAATCTCACGTTAACCAGAGTAAAATAATAAAATTGCCAAAGAGCAATGATGTGAAATATAGTGTTAACGATAAACTGTAATAGGTCTGTATACGTAAATGTACCACTCACCTCTATGAGACCGATCCTTTAATATGTCAAGTATCCACTCATATGCCAAGATTACCAAAACTAAAGCCTCGCTTAAGTTCCCATACTATTAGAAAAATAAGGACTAAAACTTTAGCTTCCCCGTCTTTAAAACTTTGTAAAGAAACCTTCTATCATTGACCCCTTAGCAGATCTAAAGCATGCAAGTTTAAATTTTGCCTAAATAATAACTTCGGATTAATGTAATTCCTCAGTAATTCTTCCAAAAGTGAACAGTAGCTGACACTTCCCACTATTGAAGTTTATGATGTGTTCATAGTAAAATAGAAAAATAAATTGCAGTCACCGAACTCGTTTAGAAAACACAGCTACCAGTAAACCATGATGTTTTCCATATTTGTAGCTATTTTGGCTAACTTTTGATTTCGTCTTGTTATCTTGAAAAATCCTTCATAAAAGCACTTAGTTTACACTATTTGGAAAATATTTGTATTTTAGATGCACTTATATATGAACTATTTAGTGGCAATAAATACACCACTTTAATAATGACGATTAATTTAAATATTCTTTTATGTGCATCTTAATATTTAAAGTTAAGGCCTTTATGAAAGTGGTCTATAATAGAAGAAAATTTGAAGAAAATAACAATTGACAAATATTTTTGCGTTATAAGAATGTCCACAATCTCTCTTGTTAGATGCATGTTCTTTTTTAAGCCGTAAGAACGAGAAACGTACGATATTTCAGTTTCTCGAGTGACATTTTTTCTAGTCTTTCATATATATGCTGCAAGAGCTGGTGGAGCAAATTAATAATTGAAAAAAAAGTGGGAGTTACCGAGTGTCTTTGTAAGCTACACAAGGTTAAAGCTTGAACATGGAGCATTTCCCTATCATTTCATCCGTATACGAAACCACGCAACAAATTCTTAATTTTTTTCAAAAACTAAAAATTAAATTAGTATTTTCTTGTCAAAGTTATTATTAGCTGATTTAGCGTCTTTAGTGACATTTTTATGTATCAGGGGCGGATCCAGGGGTTATGGGGGTTGCAACCCCCCCCCCCTTGGCCTATTATATATGTATTCTTTGAACGGTATATTATATTATATATAATATATAAATTGTGTTTAGTGTATAATATAGTGTATAAAAATAACTATTTCTGATCCTAATATTGTCCCCAAAATGCAGGAAATAGCATTTCAGGGTATCAGAAATCAAAAATTTTCCGGGGGAGCGTACCCCCGGACCCCTCTAGAGGTGTCAACCCCCTCTTTCAAAAAATCCTGCATCCACCCCTGTGTATTCTCGTCACTAACACTTGGATACATCTTGAATTAGTATTGCAGAATTACGCACAGAAAAGCTTCGGAATGCAAAACTGAGGAATTACTTTAACTTCGTGCTCAGACCAGCCTTTCGAAACTTCAAAACTTCGCTCGACCGCGTGTTAACGCCATTTAATCTCTCCAGGGTAAGTACTTCATATTAGGCCACATATAATCCCCGAGCTCGGGCCACAGAATAAAGAACGACTGGCTATACATTAGAAGAAAGAATTACTGCTGAAGATGCACAAGTGGCTATATAGCTTGGCAATATTGCTTGGGTACAAAAGTGGCAATATTGCTTGGATAGCGCTGCTTGGTAAAACATTTTCTTTGGATTGCGAACAGCTGTAAAAATACCTGTTTGTAACTCCCTCACATTTTGACATTGCTTCACTTCTATCTCTCGTCTACTAAGCTGCTAAACTCAAAAGGTTCGTCTCTTTCTTACATCAACTTACATATTGATTTCTTTCACCGAGGGGTTGGTAAAATAGAACGTATTCTTTTCGCCAACAGAAATCGTAGATCGCTCTCTTCTCTTCTGTGCTACGTCTGCAGAAAACAAGAAGTTCATGTCCTTTATATATAGTTTTTTCCGAAACCGGAAACAACAACTACCCAGTCACTCAGCTTTAAATGGAACACGTGCATCTCAAACGGCCAGGTAATGGGACTTCCTCATTTCAACCAGGGACTTTCCTCAGGCTAAAATGAAAATTCCCTTGTCCAGTGGTTTTCCCCCTTAGCAACGAGATCGCCATCTGTTACTAAAATCATGGCCAAAAACCCTAGGACAGTTCGTAAAAACCACTACGCATTCGATGTTACCCCCTTCCCCCCTTCAATGTTGCCATTCTATTGCTCTTTTTCGTCGTTATATCACACCAAGTATAAAATGAAACAACATTGATGGAGGGGGGAGGGGAGAGATTGTTACGTAAGGATTCAAGGCGATATATTATAGTTTTTCTTGTGTGATGCTACCAGACTCTTCATTTGCACTGCTGTCCCAATTATTTATGGCCATGATTGTCTGAGGTGAACAATGATGTATAGGCAAGCAATACTTTAGTGCTCGTCTAACATATTTTGTTCCAAGTTGTTATACTATGCCTTATCATTTGTCTGTACCACTTACAAAGATACATGTGCAACACTAGCGTCTAATTGATTATAATTAGCGTTTAATTGACTAATTATCAATAGTAACCAATTTTGCGAAAGAAGGGATACCGAACAAGATATTGAGAGAGGAAGAGAGAGAGAAAGAGAGAGGTAGAGCATGAAAGAGAGAGAGATAGGGGGTAGAGAGGGACAGACAGAGACAGAAGGAGACAAAGAGTGACAGAAAGAGACAAACAGGATATGTTACTTGATATCCTCTATTATATATTTACACTTAACAAAGGCACAATTCTCCCACTTCATTTCTCACCCAGAAATCGTTGTAAAATGCAAAGTTAAAACTCCAATTAAATTTCTTTTTCGTTCAATTGCATTGTTTGTGTCTGCGGCGTGTTATTCTCTATTTACTGCAGCTCGCTCGTTAAGATATCTAAGTTTTCTGACATTTCTCCCTTCTGCGACCATCTATAAATAAACGATACAAACTAACTTTATTGTCGTCAGGGAGAAATGTCGGGAAAAGCGTATATCGTTATTTTTTAGCACCAAAATCACACTAAAACACATACATACTTAATTTACATAAATGTTAGTGAGAAATGTCACAATATCACAGAAGGAAGCTCATCAGCAGCGACCTATTATCGTATTACGTAAACTATAAATGACGTAAACGAAGCCGAAACGCAGAAAACTGAATAAGAGTATTATAAGATTTACAAGTGTTAGTATAAACAGAAATGAGTTCATTAATTAACGTTTTCACAAAGAAAAGCAGCGAAGCAACGAGGGCATGGGGACATTCGAATCTGACACGATTCGGGAATGACCTTCCAAAAGTTAAAGTAACGCCATCTGACATTCATCATTTCAGTGTTTACTCTGTCGATGGAGCCGGACTTTATTAGCGTCATTGGAAAAAAAGAAAGAAAGAAAGAAAGAAAGAAAGAAAGAAAGAAAGAAAGAAAGAAAGAAAGAAAGAAAGAAAGAAAGAAAGAAAGAAAGAAAGAAAGAAAGAAAGAAAGAAAGAAAGAAAGAAAGAAAGAAAGAAAGAAAGAAAGAAGAAAGAAAGAAAGAAACAATAAATAAATAAATAAATAAATAAATAAATAAATAAATAAATAAATAAATAAATAAATAAATAAATAAATAAATAAATAAATAAATAAATAAATAAATAAATAAATAAATAAATAAATAAATAAATAAATAAATAAAGTGCACACGATAACTTTGGTAATTCCTTCTTTATTGAGGGACTTTCTTTGCTCTCTTTATAATACATATCAATCGAGATACTGATGTATTAAAGTAGTAATCATGCCCAATTTTCTTATCCGAAGATGAGCATGTTGTGATGCCAAGATACAGTTCTACATTTACCCCAGAAACCACCCCAGCAACAGTGCTTCCTCTTCTCAATCTTGCGGTATGCTCTGTGGCTGTCCCAACTGATGTACCACAGTCCCTTGCCGGTCCTCACAGCCATGCGCAGTGCATACGGAGTGCAGCTGTTTCCAGCTTTGCTGCCTGCGTTGTTGACGAGAGCTTGGGCGCGATCACTGGGATCTCGCAATCCACAGTTGTTGATGTCATTTTCAACATTTTCCAGCAATTGAGTTGCTTTGGATTGCTTGAAGTTAGAGGAATGGACCTTGTCTTGACTTGAGATGATGATATTCTTATCTTGTTGATGCAGAAGTGAGTAACCGCCACACAGGGAAATGGTGTGATCGTCAAAGCCATACATATCATCGTAAACTGCCACAAACCAGTATCGCCAGTCGTACTTTGCTTTTACAAAGTCATAAATCTTTTGCATCAAGCCCTTGTTGCCTAGGCCATGATGTCGAAGAATGAGGTCGTCTGCGTCAGTTTTCAGTTGTGTTTTGTACCGTCCCTTCACCTCGTCGCTAAGGCGCTGAAGTTTGCCCTTCAACTGGTTCATATTAGAGGTCCACTCTTCTGTCACGTGATCGGCTGTCCATCCCTTCATGCCGTAGTAGGAGACTTTAACCTTAATTGCTTGAACGAGGAGTTGAACGAGACCCAACGAGAACTGTTCGACCCTCCTCTTGTGGTTCTTCGTCTGTTTTACTGCTGCCTCTAAGATGTTCTTCGAGAAGACGTGGTCATTGTTCATAATGGCGTCGTAAAGCTTCTGAAGACTGTTATCGAAATCGCTTTCGTACTGGTTGATGAAGTTCTTTTGTTCGTATTCACGGGCTTGGCCTTCAACTTCGTAGATTCTGTTCAGGTTGGCTTCCGCTGCTCTGATCTTTCTCTCGTAGGCTCCGTAACTGACAACGACAGTGCTCCAATCGATAGCGTTTTTCACTTCTGCGAATTCTGAAGTAATGATGTCGAGCTTGTTGTTGACCTCCGCGAACTGTTTTTTCATGTAAGCCAGTTCTGCTGAGTCTCCGGTTGGAATAAAGGCAAGAGCGATGCCAGCTAAGGGTCCAAGAACGCCAAGGAAGGGAGCGAGGTTTTTCCCAAGTTTCACAAGGGAATCTCGAAATTTTCCATCTTTCAGGACTTCTGCGAGAACCTTACCAGCTTCCAGACCTTTCTGGATCGCTGTTTTCTGCTCTTCAGAGATTCCAGCGTTTGTGTTGGGTGGGCAAATCGCGAGAATTACCAAGAGGAGTACCTTGAACAAGTGGTACCCCATGTTGTCGATTAGCTCACTGTAAATACCAAAACAAACCACATTAATATTACAAATCACTCACAATAATACGAGTTTTTAAAATAATTCCTAAAATAAAGTTTTATTACGGAGTGCGCATAGAGTACCATAAGAAAACACCAATGATGCATGGAAAAACATTTCTTTTATTTCAGAATCATCCTCATGTTTAGCCAGTGGCTGAATTGCGAGGGACGTAGATCAAATGCATGGCCGAGTCGATCGAAGGCATATCAAAGCCGCTCCAGGCAGCCGCCATACGACACACGGATCACAGCTAAGATGTACGTGTTGATTTTATGGAAGGAGGTACACTACTGGAGAACCCAGTGACAAACCCTCGAAGCACAGGAGAGATCAACTACAACTCTACTCACATGTGTCCCGTGCTCCCCAATGTATGAGCGACAATCAATTAAGCGACAATCATTAGAAACTAGTCAAGTAAAAAGCCTTTTACCTTGAATGTGATAGCTTCGGTATCCTGCAATGGTTCAGGTTATCTAATAGATACCAAGCCGTTATTTATACCAGACTAATTAATCAGGGTATCGTCGAGTATTTGCTCAATAGTCCAGCTCCGAACACAAATGGTGCGTGAACGGTAATTGCTGTTTGAAGAGTGTAATTGCAGTATGATTTATCCAGTATCAAAGTAATACATTGTAATCAAACAAATGTCAATATAAAAAAATATCAAAGGTGGTGAATAGCGGAAATTTGAAATAGCGAAAAATTGAGTTAAAGAGCTTCTTTACAGAAACACATGGGCACAAAATGAAAAGATATAAAAATAGATACACAATGCGTACATGCGTCTACTTTTGGGCTGCGGTATAGACAAATATTTTGTGGTATAGATCGTTTGCAATCACGTGACATTGGACATCATTTTGGTTGGTTGATTTCCAGTTAATTTCCAATACCCTTGCTAATCATTAGAAACTAGTCAAGTAAAAAGCCTCTTACCTTGAATGTGATAGCTTCGGTATCCTGCAATGGTTCAGGCTATCTAATAGATACCAAGCCGTTATTTATACCAGACTAATTCATCAGAGTATCGTCGAGTATTTGCTCAATAGTCCAGCTCCGAACACAAATGGTGCGTGAACGGTAATTGCTGTTTGAACAGTGTAATTGCAGTATGATTTATCGAGTATCAAAGTAATACATTGTAATAGCGAAAAATTGAGTTAAAGAGCCTCTTTACAGAAACACATGGGCACAAAATGAAAAGATAAAAAAATAGATACACAATGCGTCCATGCGTCTACTTTTGGGCTGCGGTATAGACAAATATTTTGTGGTATAGATCGTTTGCAATCACGTGACATTGGACATCATTTTCGTTGGTTGATTTCCAGTTAATTTCCAATACCCTTGCTAAAACAAACATGACAATGATTTAACGCATAACCCAATACTGTATAGTAAGTATATCCACATCACATGTACTAGGAGGAAAATATCAATGGGCCTTTGGTTGAGATACTGGAAGTGTAGTTACTCGGGTTATCAGTGGTAAGCCGAGTCGAATCATAATTATGAAGGAAGGTACGCGGCAAAAATGTTGAATCCGCCATATTTACAGTAGTCAATGCAAAATTTGCCCGTAATCAAACAACAATGTCTTTTTGGCGTACCGCTCAAAATTTCTTTACTTTAGCATTATTGTTTAGCTGATACAGTCAACAAACTTTTAAGTACAAGTGGGAGTTGAGAAACATATCAAAAGACAAAAAATTCTATGAATGTAGATAAGACCAGTAGAAATAATTTTTAAGCGCATTAAGTTACAGAAAAATTCTCCTTTTAATACAACGCCGCTCATGATTGGCTGCCGTGCGTGCTCGATTTCTCGGCAAGTTCAAGCGCGGGAAATGTAAGAAGAAAGCAATTTTTAATCAGCGAAATAAATCTTGTTTTCGCTTTTGTGTCTGATTCTGTGTTATTGTGAAGAGGGGGTCTATTATAGTTTGGCGGTTATAGGCGGTTTGAGCCATTTTTTAAAACGGATTTCGATCATTTTCAGTTTTTCGGGGCGGTTTGCGGTTAACTGAGAACTGTTCGGTTGCGGGAAACTTTCAAATGTCGTCATCGGATATGGTTATATTTTAGAATGTAGAGCGCTTTTCGGAGAACTGGCGATGACTTCTCAAAAACGCGGTTATGTTCCTAAGTGAAATGGAAAAGCGGTTGCAGTTAAAATTGCCAAAATAGGACGGAGTTCGAAAATTCAGAACCCTTATAATAAGCCCCCTGAAGACATCATGCTTCCACTAAATTCAGAAAACCTAATTTGCATCAAATTTACCGCTTATACCATAAACACTATGTAAGCGCTACAAGTATAAAACTTTTCATTACCGTCAAGACCACCACTAGAGCTATGCAATGAACGAAAATGAAGCTCATGAGAACTGTCCAGAATTTTTTATGAGAAAAAAAAAGTAATTTCTCATGATTTAGACTATCGAGCCATCTTAAATAACAGTCAATAGGTCTATCTCTGCTTATGCGTTGCCGCGCTAGCAAACGCGTGAATTGGTATTCACAACTAATTTTAATATTGATTGCTTCATAAATTTATACTAAGGGGCTGTTTACATGGGAGGCGGGACGGGACGTTTGCCGGGACGGGACGTTTGCCGGGATCTCGCCATGCATGTAAATCTCTCTTATTTATCCCGTTCCGTTTATATGGAAAGATGTTTGCCGGGACGTTTTTCATCCCGTCCCGGCAAATCCAAGACAATTTTTCTCATGTAAACACTCCGTCCCGCTTTGCCGGGACTATATTATGCTGACTTTGCAAGATTTGTCATGTGATGCAAAAACAAAAATGGCTTCCACAGAGAAGAGGAGTGCCTAGTCGTTTGCCTAGTCCGTCTACTTCGAACGTTTTCTCAAGAAATAATCCACTGTAGAAATCAGGCTGATAGGTTCTTAACAGGTTCTTATTTATATAGAGTACATTGTATGCATCTACTTAAAAACTAAGAGTGTAATAATATATCCAGAACACGATGTGTTACACTAATTTTGCTATAAAAAACAAATGAATAATAGAATATCACCATTTAGTATTAAATGATACTATACTTCTAGCATTGATTTAGTAATAGTACTTTTATTTGGTGATTTGGCATTCAATTGCCGATCGAAAAGCAGGAAATGAACACATACAAATACCATCATCTATGTATAAATCCCTGATGACTTCTTTGACCTTGTAATAATATTTTCAAAACTTGATTATCATATGCTAATTTTTTACCTTTTAAACTACAAATATGCCTAACTGAACGGCCTTCGAATTATCTTAACTGAGGAAGACTGGAGTTTTCTAGTCGAAACGTCTTGTATTTTAATCTTTTTAGTCAGTGTCAAACATATTTTCAATATCTACCAACTTTATGATATATATATATATATATAGTGAAATAAAAGTAGCGTGCTGCGTAGGCAGTGTAGAAACAACAATCGAAATATAGTAACTTAGATTAGATATACTGCCGAAACAGAGAACGTAGGAATCTAACGTTTCGAGCGAAGGCCCTTCGTCACGTTTCTCTCTGACGAAGGGCCTTCGCTCGAAACGTTAGATTCCTACGTTCTCTGTTTCGGCAGTATATCTAACCTAAGTTACTATATTTCGATATATATATATATATATTTAACAAATAGATTCCATTTTGCCGTTGTCTGTTCAGTTATAGATGCACAGATGACGTCACAACGTGGTAAGAACAAAAAAGTGGCCCACGAGACGCAGTCGAGTGGGTCACTGATGTTCTTACCACGTTGTTACGTCTTCTGTGCATCTATAACTGAACAGACAACAAAAAAATGGAATCTATTTGTTTTATACAATAAAAATTTAAAAGGTCTTTGTCGAAACTCGTGCCAGATTTTGGGGCATGAAGAAGGAAAAAGGCAAGTCAGCTGACGTGATCTGACGTGACCATGTGTCTGTCCTCTAATAGATCATGGCCAACAACCAATGAAAACACGCATAGCAACTAGGGTATTGTATAAATATATATATATAATAGACGCCATTTGTCAGTTCTTTTAACTGTAGAAGCTTATAGTAGTTTAACCGAAAGGTCTTATAATAAAATTTTAAAGCCAGAGTCAAGTTTTATTTTTATAATTTTTATATTCATCATGCCTGGCTGCATGCAAACCAAATATACGCATGTTAATTATGTGCATGTAAATGTGCTGTAAATGTACTCAGAAACATTTTCAGAAAGAGTTCCCACGCAGGACTCGAACTCACAACCTTCTGATTACCATGTAATAAGACGCTATAACTATATTGAGCAATATATATACCCCTCAAATGACTTGAAGGGTAACTTTAGCTTTGCGAGATTCTATAGTTATAGATTTTTTAGACGTCTGGCTGTTATATATCAAGCTTATTGTCCACGAGCCCGGGCGTAGGGCCGAAGGCCCGGAGACCGGTGAGGGTGCTAATCTCGACATGCATGGAGTCCACTTTACACGCGTGTTGAAATGCGAATCAGTTTGAGCGATCTGAATATTTGTATATATATATATGTATGTTCATGTGGACGGACCATACGCGGTGAAGATTGTGGGGCTCTGGGAACAATATAGTTCTTGACAAAAAATATTTCCACTAACAACATAATATATTATTGACAAAAAGACTTGAGAAAGGAGTTTTGGGGATACGTATACCTTTTTCAAAAGAACAGAAACAAACAACCGTTATGTATAAAGCACAACAACGTCTTGAGTAGAAGGAAACCCGTCAAACCGATACTCGAAAGGAGGAAAAAGGAATAGTAATACTGGAAAACCGACGAAGATAAAGGCCAAAAATACGGTAAAATATATATATATTAATTATACATATATATATGTAATCACGAACATTTAGTATTAATACTGTTCGAGTTTCTCTGTTTACATCCTATCACTGTTAAGTTTGTTTTCTATTTTGTGTGTTCTTGTTAAAAGTATTTTAAACGTATATTCATTGCATGTCAGTTTTGCTTGCCCGTTGTTTTTTTACTTGTGGCTGCCGTCTTATTTTCTTTTAAATAGATTCCTTTAATAACGTAAAACCACTTGTGACTGAACGTAGCTTGTCTATAATTTGGCATAAAAATCGGAAAAGGAGAAATTTTTCTTCTGTACAACGTACAAATGCTGTTGAAATATTCATTAACATGTAGGTGAAAACAGTTAATTTCAGCACTCAGATTTTGAAATGAAAAATTGTTTTTGTAAGTCGTGGCATCCAGCCAGGCAGTTTTTGAGTAGTTTTCAATCAGTTCAATGCCTTCGGAAAATGCAAATATTTATAGATGCTCTAGCTAGCAACGTTCTTTTCAAACATGTGGAAAGAAAGAACTGTAAATTATAACCCTAAAAGCAACGTGCAATTTCGTTCATCTCAATATTTTTACGAAATAACATCCTTAAGTTTTTCTTTGTTGTTCTTCATTACCTTTTTCTTTAAAAAATTAGAGTTAAACAGTTTTTTATTTCGAATATATTCTACTAGAATTAAAACTATCTTTTGATCGTTCCGATCAATCTCGTACCCAGACCCATATAAAAAAAAGCGCAAAGGGGTTGCATTAACCGTTTTCTAATCAGGGGGTTTTACAAAAAATTAATGTAAAAAGAGGTGAGGGGTTATTGCTTTATGTATTTCTATTTCTAGTAAAATAATACATAATAAACAATGAAAGACGATTAGTTCTATAATCGTCCATCATGAATACTGGATGAGAAACGATTGGTTCTGATGCGGATCAGTTCAAAGATACGCCCCGCCAGAAAAAAATAGACTCGACAAAACTTGTTATTTCATAATTTTAATTTATGTGGTATTTATGCTAAAACAGTTATTAGTGTCAGTAAAACTTGACACTAGCGACACACTACATGTATTCGGTTTAAGTCGGTTTTCATATTTTTGCAGCCTTATTAGCCAATACAGATTCATTAACACTGCTTGCTATATCTCAAACGATCATCGGGGTTGGATACTTGGTGTCGCTCTCTGCTGTACTTCTCATGGCTATGAGCTAAAGCTGCAATGATAAGAAATCCTTTTACATTGGCTCGACATATTGCATCTTAAAATAATTATTTTTCTTCATGTTTGGTAGATGGATCACTGAAGTTGTATTTGTCGTGCATATATTGACTCCTCCAAACAAACATACTTTTCTTAATGGCTAGTATTCATTTCTTGCTCTATAATCATTGCCTTCTCAGCAGTACTAGTTAATATCTATATCTTCAAGATGCTGATCGGCAAGAAAAAAATATGGTGCCCCTGATTTCAAGCAATCCGAGGAGAAGACCAAACGTCTTAAGGATAAAGCCCGCCTCCTTGTCTTCTGCTTGACCATATAATAATGATAGTCACATGTCTTTCACCCTAATGTACAAAACCATACAATTTTTTCATTGGAAATCTGATATCCCCTTTGCAGTGGTGATGTTTTCAACTATGTTTGACTAGTGGAAGATAGTACATATGGATGGTCAGAGTATATCGAAAGCCTTTTTGCCGTACTTTTAACACGCTTTAGGGGAGCACGGATGGCATGTGCTGTTAGGGCGCTGCCTCTCACCAACAGTTAAGCCCGGTTGGACGGGGTTAGTACTTGGATGGGTGACCGCTTGGGAATGACCGTTGTCGAGCTTAAGACTCATGTGAGTGGAGTTTAGTGATGGTCTCTCCTGTGCTTCGAGGGTTTTTCGCCTGGTACTCTGGTATTAATCCTCCCTCCGTAAAACCAACACCTAGACCTTAGCTGTAATCCGTTTAGAGGGCCCTGGGTAAGATTAGCTTCTGCTAACCAGGTGATTTTAACCCTCTGTAAATAAAGTTTCAGTTTAAAGTTTAGCCTGGCTAACGCCAGACGATTTTATTCAGCATGCAGGGAGAGGTCCAGGTCTCAAAGTGTTAAAATTAGCAGATGTATGTAAAAAATAGATTGACAAGTAATCCATCCCTTTGAATTTGGTTATTGGAAGCCACTGGGACTCATATCATTTGAAATTTTCAATGAGAGTTGAGTTTGATGTATATACTGCTGGAAGTATTATCCCCGAGCCCGGGCGTAGGGCCGAAGGCCTGGAGCCCGGTGAGGGTGCTTATCTCGACACGCATGGAGTCATTTTACACGCGTAGACAAGCGTGATATGCGAACAAATTTCTGTGATCTGAATATTTATTTGTATGTGTGGACGGGTGTTACGCGGTGAGAATAGTTGAGCACTAGTGACTAGCAATGAAGAAAACTAAATCTCCATATGTTGCAAAACAAAATGCTTTCGTTTAACGAAACGAAATGAAGCTTAAAAGAGAACAACGAAGAAAAGAAGAAAACAAACAACCGGTTTGAAAAATCTTGAGAGAAACCAGAAAAACCTGAAGAAACTAAACAAACAGTGTTTGTGGTCACTCAGTGGTCGCAAAATCATTTTAAAATTAACGCAAAGTTAAAGGCACTATGCAGGGTACCATGCACGTGACTATCCAATGATTTGAATAAAATCATTTTTTCAAAGCAAACAAACATGGCGTCCGCGTCCTAGACGTGCTGGTCCATGCCAATCCAAGGGAAGTTAACAAAAATATAGAACTAAAATACCTCTTCTATAAGACTATCATCATCGTTATCTTCCGAATTTTCCGAAACATCCCCGGAAATTACACTAATCGAACTTCTGCGCCCACGTTTTTGGAGCAGCGCCTAATTGATTGTCACGGGGCTTGTATATTTCATTTATTTTGCTGATTGGAATCAGCATTTATTTATTAATATATTCTGTAAACGTCAAGAACGGCAAGACGTTTAAATAGAAACCCTTTTATACACTAGTCAGTTAAACTTAATATAGCAACTGTTATACAGTATAAAGTTTTATATATATAGCTTGTCCTTGTGTTGTTTTCAAGTTTTCGCCAATATACAGCTTCACGTTTTCGACTTTCGTGCTTTCCCTTTTCTCGTCCAACCCGTAAGTCAACTTAACTAAAGCTAACTTAAAACACTAACTTAAGCTTATGTAGGCGTGATGTTTTTCATTGACTCACTTTGTCTTTGCATGCACTTTTTATTATTAATACTCAAAGGCTTTGTCCATTTTCTTGGCTGTATTTCCAAATTTTCGACTGAAAGGTTGTCTGTTTAATACTTCTTTCTGGAATCCGATTCTTAATTGAATTGTTTTTATCTCAGACTCCTATATATAAATGTAGTTTTTAAGCTGTTAACTTTTAATTCTGCCTTTGCAAAACATGCATGCATATGGGAGCCATTTAAAGGCTTGCTAAAAATAATTCCTTTGGAGACCTCCAAAATGGCTAAAAATAATATATTTTTACAACCAGAGTTTAATATGAAATTGATATGTTCAACTTTTATTAAAATCAGTTTAGTCATCCTAATCTATAAATTCTGTAATTAACAGTATCAGGAGCAAGGGTGGGTAGTAGCGAAGTACATGTAGTTGTAGCTAGTTCGCTACTGCATTTATAGCATACATATAACTACAATTTTCACGTAGCGAGTAGTTTTTGACTACTTTTTCTAAACAGTAGTTGTAGCGAACTACATTTTTTCAGTAGTGAAGTGGTTGATTACTTTTATTACAACAATCGCTTTTACTACTTTTCGAATTTGTCATCAGTCAAAGTCAGTCAGCACAACAGACTGAACAGACTGAAAAGAGTCGGCGAGTACGCCGACGCCTGAACAAAATATGATATCAAATTAAATTCTAGACTGGCCCAGTCCCTCAATTAAATTCGGGACTCTCCCCCTGTCGGGATTATTTATTAATTAATATATTAAATATTAAATAAATGTAAATTACGAACTTGGATAGTAGGATACTTCAATTTGCAGTAGCGAAGTAGCGAAATAGTTCGCTACATTTTCGAAACAGTAGCTGTAGTCAGTAGCGAACTACATTTGTTGACAAGTAGCAGTAGTTGTAGCTATAACTACATTTTTTTAAAGTAGCTGTAGTTGTAGCGAACTACAAAAAATTTGTAGTCAACCCACCCTTGATCAGGAGTGCTTATTTTAATTGGGGGTGGGGGTATTTCAAGAAAGATTGTAAAAGTGGGCGAGGGGTTGCTGCATTGATGTATTTCTAGTATATACATGTACATGTAAATGTCACACTCCATGTTGTTAAGAGAATTACATGTAGAGATGGATGTCTGCTAGCTCAGTCTTCAGACATAAGATTTTGTATATATCAGATCAGTTTAGATAATGCCATTCAGATTGTTATAATTAGTTTTGGCATTCTGTTGAAACAAAAATAGTTTTGTGGAAAATTAATAGTAATTGCTACTAGGTCCAAATTGTGTGCATTTTCTCCATTTGTCCCATAGCCTCTCTTGCAGGCATTCTTTCAATTTCTTTGGGGTCCTCAGTATCAGTAATGTAGCCAAGGGGGAGGGGGGGTGAGCGGGGGTGATGGACCGTTCCACAAGACCATTCTTGTGAAAAGTTTAAAAGTGTGTGGGGGGGGGGGGGGGGGGGGGGGGGGGGAGGGTTTCAGTTGTTTTACGGCAAAGTGTGTAGACTAGTAATGGGTTATATATAGCAGGCATGCATATGCCATAAATTACAATACTAAGGGTCTACACAAAATGCCTCCAACTTTTTTTTACATTTATGACTTGTTTACTGTATAAATAAATCTAAAGATATTCTGACATGTATCATTCTATACGTTCTGGTTTGATTTCAACAAAATTATGTAATTTATGGCTTTCAGATTACTCTTTAAAAATACTTGCCTCAAAATGCAGGAAATAGTGTTTCAGAGACCCTAGACATCCACTGCTCGGTATCCTCATCCCAAGGAACGCCTGTGAAGGTGAGACTCAAAAAGACCCTCCCCATTTTTTAGTGGCTTTTCCAAAATATATTCATTTGTTAAATTTGTCAACCAAATTTGTTGTCAAGCTTGAGTGAGTCTCAAGATTTTAGCAATTTTTTGGACAACCTAACCACAACAAAAACCCTAACCCTAATCAGAAATCTGGTTTACATGCACCACCTAGCTTAATAACATATTTGATGACATATTTTGGAAAAGCTGCAGAAAGAATGGGAAGGTCCTTTTGAGTGACCCTTAGTGACAAGCAACCCTGTATTAAGTTAGTGCCCTCTTCTAATAGACCAAGGGGGCTTCCAAGTGAAAAAGAAAAATTAAGTTCTCTCCCCCCCCCCCCCCCCCCCTCCCCCCTCTCCCAAGTAAAAGGATGTATTTTCTGTCTGCCAGTACAATATCTCTGCCTTCTGGCTTGTTAATTGACCTGAAATAGGTTAGAGTTCTTTTTGTAGTTCAGTTCAATCCAAAATTAGGCAAGCCCCACCTCTCTATTATAGTATTTTATACGGAAAGTAAAGTTTCTATTTTTATTTGTATTTGAAAAAATGCCGCCATGTTTTCACATTTTAATAAAATTAAAATGTCATTTCCACTGGCCCAAACCCCAAACCGTGAGTCCCAGAGTGGCGTGCAATATTCAAAACCTCCGAACAGCACTCGTCCTTTTAAAGACTCGTGCTATTTTGATAGTCTTTGTAAAACTCCCTTAATTTGATGTACTTACGACATTTATACAGTGCACTTTCGGCCCACTGATCCACTCCTCGTATATTTATAATTTGGTTGTTCACAAAAGCTTCCCTTCTTTCATCAATACTAGCTTGAGAAGTTTACTCAAAGCACTAAGAATCTTCTGGCTTTCTTACAGGAACTTTACTTGACAATATTAAGGAGTAAATCAGCTTCAAATTTGAGTGAATTGTCCTCTACTACACCGAATATTGGCGGCCATCTTTGTTTAGTTTGTGCTGGGCATGCAGGGAAAAAAGCCTGGGTACGAGGTTGGAAAATACCATCCGTCAAAATCCGCTATTCATTCAGTTTTCGTTGATTTTGATTGGCTTATTGGCTCATATTAGCTATAGGTAATTCGTATGGTTTCGAGTGCAATTTGGGAAAACATGCACGAGTGAGTTTTCAAACTGTTTTTCAGGCTGTACACTGAATTACATGGTGTATATTCAGGCTGAAAACAGGTTACCATCTTTGTTGCAGGAAGAGCCTGGTTACAAGGTTGGAAAATACCATTCATCAAAATCTGCTGTAAAACGTGATTGTCTCTATTCAGTTTTCGTTGTTTTTGATTGGCTTATTGGCTCAAAAAATTTGAACTGTATTTCCATTTTCTTTATTATGTAGGTAATAGAACGAAAATCATACGATCGAGTGATTACAAAATCGATTACAACCTGCATGCGAGTCTGCGACAGGCTAGTTGATCACAAATTACGAACATATATCTTTAATACTGCACGGTTGTCTCAAAAGTAGGTACGCGCAGGCGTACATGATTTACTGGCCTTAGTTTGGAAATGGCACGGCAGTTCCTAGTCCTCTTTTCTCTCGATACTTATTTTGGTGACGTCACAGAATATGGATCGAGCGAGAAGACTAGCGGAAAATTATTCATCTTTATCCGTCATGATCCTGCTGGAACTCTTCTCAAAAATTCTTCTCAAAATTAGAAAAGAATAGACGAGGGCATTGCGGTTTTAAACAAACAGTCTTCTTAAGAGCAACAAACGAGTATGTTTCTTTATTTTATATTACGTTAAAAGGTTGTTACATACGAGAGTATTGCTTTATTATAAAAGTAGTGTACTACAAATCAAAATATGCTAATTTTACGTTTCGGCAGTAGACCAACTTTACTCTCTGTTATAAAGAATTGTGCAGCCCGAGGTGAGCCATCTGCCTAGGTTTTCCTTGGCATGGCGGGCTGGCGCCTGGATAATTTGGGGCCAATTTGGGACCAAGCTAAACATTTTACTCCAGGCCTCTCACAATTTCGGTCTGCCGCTCGACGTTAAAAAAGGGAGGCCTGGGAAGCAGGCTGGAAAAACAATGACGTTGTCACGTAGATGTAACAACCCAACCTCGTCCCCAGGGCCATCTGTAGGGCTGTGCCAAGATGGCGGCCAAGAACAAATGGCCCTGGCACAGGCTGAGCTATCACCACATCTGATTGGTCGAGATAACATTGGATGTTTTAGGTATTCTGATTGGTGGAAACAAGGCGGGCGGCAGGCTAACTCGCGGGCATTTGTTTATAGGCTCAAATTATATTAAATAAGTGATTGCCGGCTGTTAAAAACAACTTCAAAATGAATGAAAATGTGAGGAAAGCTGGCGAAACACCCGTAAAAACGTCGGAAGAATATGTAATGATGGGTCGTATCATCTGTGCCCTGGCTGCCATACAACGAAGTCCATGGGACGGCAATTTAGAGTGTTTTCTAAATCGGGCGAAAGGAAGACTTGGTGAACAAAGTCAAAAAGTATTTTGGCTGCGAAAGGAAAGTACAACACAGGGCAAAATTTACGTGTTTGGCCATTGAGAAGCAGGCTTTTTCAAACAAGAATTCTCGACTAAACGAAGCCTAAATGTTTTTCAAAACGCTGAATTGAATCCACCGGCGAAAACTCACGAAAACAAGGCGGCCCGGTCAGACAACGGCAATCTTTGGTACAACGGTGAAGCAAATGATAAATAATAAGCATTTACAGATATTTATTAAAAGTGTATTTTTTTTAATAATTCGACAATGTATTTGGAAATGAATGTTTTGATTGTTTTCAGTTTGGGTCAGTCAAGCTGAACTAAATATTCAGAAAAAATTGAACCTGACTAGGCGCGATAAACTTAGTGAAGACTGGGTCCGAGTCAAAAATGAGTCAAAATATGACTCATTTTTTGCAGCCTGTGCCAGGGCCATTTGTTCCCGCCATTTTGTTTTCGGCCGCCATCTTGGCCCAGCCCCCACAAATGGCCCTGGGGACGAGGTTGGTAACAACCTGGTTGGTTATTAACTGCATATATTAATTATTAAATAATATGCTGTAAATTTGTCTCCAGGTTTAGGTTTAAGTTTAGTTTAGTTTAATAAGCTTTCGTATATACAATAAATTGATACGCGGACTTGAGCAACAGAGCAAGTTCCAATCAACTCTCAACTCCAAAATTAAAATTAATAAACAAAAAACCTACAGGTATGTACAATTATATTAACTATAAAGTACGAATAAAATATAAATATTCACAAAATAATAACAACATATTTGACATACTGCCACATTTAAAACGCTGACTATAATCCACGATCTCAATAAGGCCCTGTTTACATGTACAAGAAGCGGATTGAGTGTTCAAGTCAAATCTTCCTTGTGTTTCTCCTTGTTGTGTTTTTACATGAAGAAGATTGAAGTTTTCGATCTGATCGAAACGGATGGCTAGTGAAGTCAATCCACGCAGTGGAGTGGATTGCCTTGAGATTCAAGCAAGGATCGGCTCGAATCGGCTTGAATGTCTCCAATCTGATTCATGTATTAAACACGGTTTGACTCGAAAATGACTTGATACGCATGCAATGAAATTGGTGCGTGTTGTAACATGGCGGACATTGAAAAAGCGGAGCCCAGATAATAGTGTTGAAAAACCGCTTACAAAAAGCAAAAACAGACGGGATTCTCCATGTAAACATGTGCCCAGATTGGCTTCACTCACGTTTTTCGATTCGATTTGACTGTCAATCCCTTCATGTAAACAGGGCCTATATAAGTCTACACCAAATGTATTGGACATTGCCCAAAAATAGCTTTTTCTTCAACGATCAACGATCTCGAGTACCACTGCTGTAAATTAATTTAATTTAGGAGAGCATGTCGAGCAAGGTCTTCAGAATAATACGACAAATTTCAACAATTTCAAAAAAACAATTTCAACAAACACAACAAAACGGAGCAAGCTGTAACAAGTCTGTGAACAATGTCAATGGTGTTATTTCATAAAGTTGCTATATGCAAGCTTATTGTTGTCACGTTACCTTGTAGCAACTATAATTGTTAAAAACAATACCGAATTAATGCCGCAGCGCTAGCATTGGATATTAATCACAAATTGTTATACAAATTTGCCAACAATTGCTGTTATGGGGTTGTCTCAACAAATCGGGATCAACAGTTCGAATACAGTCTGATACGAGCTGGTTAACAAGTTGTACAAGCTGTTGGAAGACTTGTTACAACTTGCGCGTATACGTGTAATAGTCACAGGTAACAGAGCGAGATCTCAGATCTGCCGCAGACAGATGAAACGTCCGAAGAACGTTTGCATGGTGTGGTAAAGTAAGACATCTATAGACTATACTTTCAATACACCTAATTTTCATTTTATTAGATTTCGATTTGGTAAAGAATCGATTAGTCCAGCAAAAATAGCATTAAAATACAAAAGTGGCCAAAATAGCCGGTTATTCCTCGATAAACAGTAGACACAGACTACGTCGCAGCTACATTCGACGTTGTTTTCTGAATATTTCGACTTCTAATCCCAACCGAAAACCAAATACCAACCCTGATCATCCCACCCATAACCCTAATCTTAACTGAAAACACAAATCTCCACTCGATCAAAATGAGCGTAAAAAAAATTGAGAATTCTTTGTCTTCTACCCGAGGAAGCAAGCAAAATAGCCCCCAAAAACCAATCAATATCTTTAGTTGGCCTCCATTTGCTTTTTAGACCAGCGGCTTTGGCTGTGGAGTAGACTCGATATGGTGACTCAGCTGTGAGTGGAGCGAAATCCGCCGAAGCCCTCGACGTTTGACAGGTTCAGCTGTCGAACTGAACTTGATTAATTTAGATCGTCGTAAAATGGTTTAATTATAGTTCGTCTCGTGTAAAGAATGTCGTTTGATCCGAGTTTTGGTGTCCAAGCTAGCTGCTATAACAACAGTCAAAGATCCATTCATTAATGAATGAGAACGATTTATATAACTACAATCATATATATATAAAGTCTTTAGTCTATTACACAAAGAAATAAATGAAGGTTGTTAAGGGAACCTAATCAGCATACGCCTCCTTTTTACATTATTTTTTGTATTCTTTTTTGTCATCGACATAATAAATTGAGTCATAATTAAAAAAAAAAGCCAAAAAATATTAAATTTTCCTCAGAATGAATGACTAGGGGCGCTTTCCAATTGACAAGGTTAGACCGATCAGTCCGGCCAGAATGGACTTGCTTTTGATTAGGACCAAATTTTCCAGTCTGACCGTCGTGTTCCATTTAACCGGACTGACTGGTCTAACCTTGTAAATGGAAAGCCCCCCTAAGTCAAATGAGTATTAAATATTACGGACGATTATTAAGAATTTCACTCAGTGCCGCCTTTCACTTAAATCGTTCAACCAATATTTTAAAACCCTTCATCAAAATCTCGCTTCACCGAACGTTTGCGTGGTTCTTAGTCAAGAAATGGATCAATTCATGGTTTGGCGTGCTCCATCGAGTTTTAATTGGAAGCACGAGAGAAGTTGAAACCATAAAGTATATTTCTTCTATAACACTTTTATAACAAGAATAAAACTTAAGAAAAAAAAAAAATACATCAATACATTCACACGCCTTGAAAACAACGTAAATATGTCACAGGAGGTGTTTCGATTGTGTTTTCTGTTTACTGCATGTTGTTGCTTAAACCGCTTTACATTTATTTTAAACATTCCAAGGCCTTCCCCTAATATTTAAATGTTGCCAAAGACCAGTTCAGTTGCTAGTTTGTTTGCTTTGTTTTGGGGTTTTTTTCCTTCTTTCTTTTCAAAAATGTTTTCCCGCGCTTTTTCCATGCTCCACTGATCGAGAAATGGAGCACGCACGACAACAAACCAGAAACGTAGCGGTAAAGCCCAGTAAACAACACGGAATAGAGCCATCATGGAGAGGTTTTAAAACATTTTAATAATAAGAATTAAGGACTAACGCTTCGTCGCGATATGCAACATCATCAGAGCGATAATAATAAGGTATTTACAATGAATATAACAGTGACAAAGACTATCGAATTATATATACAAGGTGTAACAGAATAAATTTAGTCCTTAATTCTTATTATTAAAATGTTTTTAAAAATTCTCCATGGCTCTATATTCCGTGTTGTTTGCTGGGCTTTACTGTTTATTTTACAAATCATGGAAACGTTGTATTAAATCTATGTTTTAAAATCCTTTGCGTCCAAAGAAACCTATATGTCAAAGAGAGATCAAACGACAGCGCTGCAAAGATACCAAAATTGTTGTAAGAAGAAAGCTGTTCACTATTGAACTCACTTTGACATGTCAAACAATGTTTTGTTCTTGTCAGACCTCATTTGGGCTCGCAAAGGATATCATAGTATAAACCGAGAACACTTTTTAACAAATATTTTTTTCATCGAACATATATAGTACTGTATGCTTTCTCAAAAGTACACTTTATTCAAATACCTTTTCATGGAATTTTTATTTAACAAAAAACATATTTCATTGAAACAGATCAAAATGTATGGCATTTTGGCATCTCCATCACCATGCATGTATGGCATCTCTGGGAGAGAAGTACGTTTCGAAAATGCTGCCTCCTGTTAAAAATTGGTCTCGAACTGTTTCGAGAAATTATTTCTAGCAAAACGATATTTTGATAAAATGTATATATTTTCGATAAAAACCGTTTTCGAAGAAACATATATATAGGTACACGCGAAGCCGCATATATACTTGAGCTTAATACGAAATACGAAGGTTGGCTAATAAGGACCCGTTAAAGTGCCTATCAAACAAAAATAAAGTGTGTCTTATTTGATATATGATATACAACCTTCTCCAATAACTCGTTATGCATGTGTGACGTTAGGATGTTTAATTTGCACATCAAACAACCTGAACTATCTCAACAACGAAAACTGACAAGGAAATGAAAAACTGGTTACTTTGTCATTTTAAGTGTTCTTTCAAATAAGACTTTCATATTTTCGTTTAACATGCACATTTAAATATTAAAAAAAAAGAAGAAAATGTTAGTTTAAGTAACGAATGTTATCTACATTAATTGTAATCCCCATATAACGGTCTTCGCTAATCCTTGTCCTATATACAGCCAATATACTTTATTTACTGCTATTTCCACCGCCATTTTTCTTATTGCCATCGTTGTTGTTGTCCTTGGTGTGATGGTCTGACGAGTTCGATTTAGTTTTCTTCTTATTCTCCGTCAAGTACTCTCGTCTCGGTGCTTTTTGCTTCGAATGATCCGTTCTCGTCCATCTTTCATATCGTGCAACGACCGTCGTGTTGTGCGTAAGTTTGTGACTCGATACTCCCTTCGGAATCAGTTTATTCCACGGACTGTAAAAGAACCAGTAGATGGCGTGAATAGGATCCTCCTCGATACCATCGATTGTGGTCACTTCAGCACCGATGTCAGGGTAAGTTCGGTACTTGAACGAATGCCTTGCGCTGTTTTCTTGGGCGATCTGAATTAGATTAAACACGGTGCATTCTTCAGGAATATCTAGCGTGAGGTTGTGTGGAGGACTTCGCCGTAAGTCTACTCCGTATTCGATTCGAAACGTGACAGTGATGTTCGCCATCCCGACTTTGTTGTGTGACAAGAGGCTATATTTTATTTGTCCAGTACTTGAACAAAGGGAATCTAAAAACGGACAAAGAGTGGATGAAAATGTGAAAAATGCAAATTTCAGAACATAAAATATAAATATATGTTTGGAAAACTATAATACTGGGCATGAGCAAATATAAAATATTTCAAATTAACAGAGGATTTAATACAATAACAACAATGTGAAAATGTCTACTGTCCCAACTGGGAATTGAACCCAAGGTCTCCGAATCAAAGCATCAGCGCTCTGACCATTGAGCTATTGAGACACTTCCAGGACACGCATCAGAGATTTTCATATTTTAATATTGAAAATCTCTGCCGACTTTCCTTCAAAAATGTTTAAAAAAATTTCAACGTATGGTCGTGAGTCGAGCGATACCCCCGGGGGGTTATGATTGGGTTTAGGGTAAGGTTTGAGGTTAGGATTAGAGGTAGGATTAGGGTTAGGATAAAAGTTGAGGACTCGGACTTGGAGACGGATACATACATACATACATACGTATACATACATACATAAAAATAAACACAAACACTGAACATGTTCCACATCTTAGGTAATACAGTGCCGGATAGGTACTATATAGCTGCCTGTAATAACCATATGGCTAAAAAATACAAGGAGCTAATATAATAATATTAAGATTATTTATATATTTTGACGGAACATTCCATATCTTTGTGCCTTGGTATTTTATACTGAAAAGACCATAATTTGTTCTTACCAAAGGAAAGGGAATACGAAGACGTATAGACGAGTGTCTCAGTAGTATTGCAATTATGAATTTTGCTAACTTGTGTAAAAAAGCATTCAAAAACTGGTGGTAAAGCATTATTATGAAATTTATACATAAAACTATTTATGCGGAATGTAATTAAATCAGTCGATTTAATTATCTTTGAATTTCTAAATAACGGGCTAGAATGCTCATCAGATTTTGAAAAAGCTATAATTCTCATTCTTTCTTTTGTAAAATAAAAAGGGCATTCAAATTTGTAGATGAGGCAATCTCAAGCAATCGTACTTCAGGCCTACATTGGTCAACGACTAGGAGATATTACTCCAGTTATATATATATAGCTGACTGACAGTATATTTTAAATTTTAGGTATCATGAGCAATAAGAACCAAAAAAAGGTTGGGTAACGAAATCGTTTGGGAAATGTTGGTGGTGCACGAAACTTTAATAAGAGTTTTCAGTTTCCCTTCTGCCACCCTCCAATGCACCATCCAACTGGGCTATACACGTCGGAATTCAGCGGTTTAAACAATGCGCTATTTGTGGTTTTTAGTCTAGCTTCTTTACATACCAGACAGCTTAAATGCCAGGAATACATTAGGATATAAGCTATTGGTATAGTTAATACTATAACAACGAGATTATTGTCACCAGTAGTGAACGGGTATGAGCTGAGCAGCAAACCATGTTTCTGATTAAATTTTATGCGAAATGCCATTCCATATACCACGATACAGGGCCTGTTCAAATCAGGTGAGTTATCTCGGGGATAGGGTTATAGACCTCTTGCACTGGAGGACAACTTCAAAGTTCCAGTGTTAAGTTCCAGTTCCAAATAATCAATGACAATTTTATCGTTTATAAGCATTTGTCCTCTACCAAAGGAATAAGTACAAGTGGTCTATATATGATAAAGAATCCTTTTGATTTACATAAACTTTAGCTTAGACTACATTGCTTTTCAAAATTACTATATACCAATTTCTCCCAAGCGTCTACGGGGAGAGTTAATTTAAAGAGACCGTATATAAGCAAGCTCATGCATGAAGGAATTACTTCGAAACAATTCTGGATTGTAGTCGTGAGTTCGCTTGAATATTTAAGGAACAGCAAATTTCAAGCTTGGAGCGGCTGGATTGTGCGATTAAAGCTGTGTCGATTGGAGATTCAGAACATTTATTTGGGGGCGGAAAGCGGCCAGGATAATGCCTGACACTCAGGTTAGGATTCCCGTCGCCTTTAACTTTTTAATAGTAATTATACACTTAGGCGATCGAGATGCTTTCAAAGTGTCACGAAAACATATTTACCCAAATTTAGTTATTGGGTCTGTAAGCTGTGGACTGATTGATGTTTGAAACATTTTCAAGCAAAACCTAAACATTTTGATTAATAAAATTAAAATTGATTTGTGCTGTGACGGTGAGAAAGTATTCCCCATCCGATAACCGCATCGACCAGTTATATATTCTGTATTTCGGTAAACCACTTTGCACTTATATAATTGCACGTATAGTGAGTTACACAAACGTTATATATATATATATATATACGTTATATATTTGGCTTATTATGTTCAGTTAGGTACAAGAGGCAAGAGCTGCATTCTCGATTACCAGCATTGGATTTTTGTTTGCTAAATTGTGTATACATAATTAAAACCTGAGTCAAGAATTACATTTTTGGAAACATTTATATATTCTGCAGTCTCTACGTGCACCCGCGACAAGGAAAATGCAGTCAATCTCCAGTAAATAAAAGATATAGGTCATGCACCTCACCCAAATAAAAAATTTAAAAACCCTGGAGCAGCTTTACGAGCTATACGTTATCGTGTTTAGCGCCTTAGCTTAAACGCCAACCTGACCCACTAAATGTAAAGGCCACTGGCGCTCTCTCCTCCGCAGAGGCTTCTTGAGCTTTCTTGAGCTCTTCAATATATAGGGTTTAATATTGCAGGGGTTTAGACTATAGAACATAGAGTAATGCGGTAGAGTTTTCCTTATTTCCCATTACACTCTACCGCATTACTCTATGCTCTATAGTCTATAAACCCCTGCAATATTAAACCCATATATATTATTGAAGAGCTCAACAAAGCTCAAGAAGCCTCTGTGGAGGAGAGAGCCACTGGCGTGTTTACCACCACTTATGCATTTTACCGCCAAACCCACTATCGTATTTATCGTCGATCTGACCGGCGACAATCGTGTTTTAATATAGCACCTACCCCAAAGGCTACCCTCACCCACCAGCGCGTTTGCCAACTAACTGATTGCACTTCTCCACGACTAACTATGCAGCATGAGTTCGAAAAGTTACAATATAGAGTCCAACAACGAGAATAACAAAAACTTATTGTTCCATAGAATTATCTGAAGACGGAAATGAGACTGTCACAACCACTTCAGTTTACAATTATCCCTCGGACTTTGGCCAGTGCATCATGCAGCGCAATGCAAGATCTAAATAGAGATAATAGTCTAAAGATCTTATCATGCATACTGCAGTATTCATAATGATGGGATAGACGTATACTGTATACAGATTGCCATACACTATCAAGTCATGACACCTTAAAATGGTTAATAATAGTTTTAAGTGTTCGCGGAAATATATTAATTGGTCAATTGTTACGGTGACTGGTCGCTATAATATAGCTATATAAAAGAGTCTTTACAGGTAAAGCTTGTATATACTACAAAGGTAATATGTGTTTTTTTCAAATCATCTTATGACACCAAAGTACACCAGTCAAGTACTATATTGTATAGCAGTATAGAATTGAAAAAGACAGACATCATCAGTTTAGTCTTGACGTTTGGTATTAAGTTGTCGCGAAGACAGCTAGCTTAATTCTTGACATGATTAATTAACCAAAACAACGGACAATTATTATTAAACACATCATATATTATTTAGGTCTATAGTAACTCGTGAGTATAAATTACGAAACTAGTCCAAATAGAAAGAGCTGAGCGTATTCGTTTTCTTTAGACCTTAGATTGAGTCGTTTTACTTCTTCCCCCGTTCGGCCCATCTATCTGTCATCCACAATACTTTTCGAGTATTGTGGAAAAAAAAAGAATAAATTTCAAATTATCAGTTTAGCTTCATTAACACTTCAAATTAGACTAAACTAAAGGGGCTAAAGATATTGTTTGCAGAGTCTGACAGACGCCTGTTTATGCATTCATAATGATATACAAAAGAATAAATGGTTATAAAAGTGACGTGTATTCAACGTATAATCTGCTTTCTCGTGTGTATGTCCGGACCTCCCTGTAATTAAGTTGGTGGTAAGTTGATGAACGTATCCTAAAAACTTCATGCGTTTGGACGTATTCAGTTTGATAACGCGACAGTCCACAGTGACGAAATCCATGCACCCTTAGCTCAGAAGTCAAAAGCTAAGCTTAGACATTCGAGTATATTTAAGCCTACGAAAATTAAAGCCTGAATAATCTGCCTTGTATTACTGCTGCGAATGTATTTATTGTCACACTGGAGTCAATATTACTCATGAACTGAGCCGAAAATAGCGACACTCAATGCTTTAATGGAATACTCCTAAATCAGTGTTACACTATACTAGGAGGTTTACAGGTACATAACTAATAATAGAGTACATATGATATATATTAAAACAAAGAAAAAGGATGGGGGGAAATAATAAATGCATGTATTATACCCGCTACTCCACTCAATGCACAGATTTTTGCAGTAATAGATGTAAACCACACAATGAATATTTGATAATTTTGTTGATAAGTACGGATGCAGTAAACAGGTAAAACACCGCGGAAAATAAAAATAAAGTTTTCGAATATTTATATTCCTTTCGTGTATACGAAACATTGACATTTCGATCCGCCGGATCATTTCACTCCCAGAGACTCCGCTCGAAACGTCGGTATTTTCGTGCTAAAAATCGCGACACACCACTATTCCTTTTCCGCTCTGCTATATCCAAAACACTGCATACGCAGCACTGTACACCGAATTCGTATAGCCTTTACCTCTGCCTGCGTGTGGTGCGTGATAAATTAGCTCGCGGCGAAACCTAATATTCGTCGTAATTTCATTCCGTAAACAATAAAGACCTTTTCGTCTTAATAGAGCCAAGACATGTTGAAAGAGGAGAATCGTTAAATTACAAATCCAAATGTCCCGTGAAAAAGATTTCAGGATTAAGATCTAGACGGCCCTATTCTATGACAACTTGACATGCATACATAGCCACACAGATAGTCAGTATGCAGAATTTCAGACATTATCTGCTTGGGAGTCCAAACTTTGGCATTTTAAAATAAACCAGATGAATTCCAATCTATACCTTCCCAAATGGTGTGCCATTTGGGTATATATGGAATACTCCGCTGTGTAAACTTTAAAGTAAGATTTATATATATCCAGTTGCAACGTATGAATATTGGGTCTGTATATACTGTATATGTGGTGGTTCCATATATGCATACGATTCACTAAATGTCGACAAATGCATGCGTGCTGTGAATGATATGATATTATGATAACATCCCATGCACTAGTATTCTATTTGCGCTTTTACGTTTTGCTATAACGATAAAAAAATACAGCTCATCTAACCGAACATTGTAAACGTATTTTCCCATGTAAGATTTAAAAATTACTCCTTATTTGACTGAACACTGTAAGTCCCCTTTATAAAGTTTGACCATAATCGATCGATCAACCACACTGGGTTTTGGCAAATGTTTTACTTTAACGCATTCCTCAGCCATTCCGTAGAGTTTATTATCTCCACAATATGAAACAATTAGATCAATGGTAAAATGAAGTAAATTAGGTAACAAAATGAATCGTGTAAAAGAATGCCAGTAATCTTTCACAGGACAAGGCGAAGTATTTGAAACGCTTGTTTACTAGATTTTAACAAAAGCAACACGCTTGGCACTTTGAATATTTCCCTACCTTTATGGCTCGGCTCATACGGTTTTGTTTCGTCAACCACAGGCTGTTAAGAGAGGCGACGCTGTTACCAAACGCTTAAGTCGTCAAACAGCGGTTTGAATAATTGCAACAGCAAATTGCTCTGTATTATGTTACGGCGCGGTCGTTTTCTATGACAGTCTTTCAGGAGCTTTCAACTGATGATAGGTGATTGGAATTCCAAGCAAAACAAGACACACAAAGTCATTCGTTCGAGCTGGTGTTATATCCGGTTAGGATATTTGCATATGATTACTTGCATGTCCACCTGCTGGGTGTAGGTTGTTTGCTGCACGTAAATACCACAAGACAATCAACCAATCGCAGACACTATTATGTTCGAATAAAGTAATAAACCAATAAACTTGGGTATGTCCAGACTAGGAACACACATGCAAAGCTCGGCAGGTCAAATATTTGCTATCTGGAACACTGTTCTTCGAGGGGGTTTTTTTATAGAAGGTTCAAGATTTGCTGTGATTGAGATCCTGTTGCAACAAAGACCTGCACTTAAAACAAAGAAAAATAATTGATGTTAATAATCGGAAATCAACGCCCAAGCAAAATTGACAAGATATTTAAAGATAAGTGCATGTTCCGCGGGCAAAATCATTTCGTTTGAGAGAACAATAAAGGCCGGATTTTCACAAGGCATAAAAAAGGGTGTCCAATGATTTCTTCAGTGCTGTGGAATGAATTAGAAAGCTATATCGTAATGTTTTAATAGAAATATAGAATAGATCGTTTACTTTTCATCTGACACATGCACGGCGGCCATATTGGTGTATGAAAAAAATGGCGTCATATTGTGGTGTACATATCTTTATCCAGAGATCCTCATCCTATGATAATTGTTTCACCCCCGATCGCTCTTCAAATTGCACGGTATCTCATAACAGTTTTATATTATACAAAAACATAAAAGAGATATTATATACAGTAGAATCCTGCACAGAAGTACGGATCGCCAAGGGATGGCCTAAATTAAAGCGAGATTGCACGAGATTGCAAACGTATCTTGCATGATTTCTGCTTGCCAGGCAGCAATCTGCAAGTTTTAGGTCAATTTGTCTTAAAGTTTCAGAAATCCTCCATATAGTTTTAGGTTACGCGTATTAATCCCATAATCGCCTTATCGCCAATGTATACAGCTTTGATTTTGAAGTTTGCGTGCAGCTCAGAATATCAATAACTAAGACATTTAAGGCTAAAAATGTGACATAGCCCTTTTACATTTCTTCTCAATATGACACACTCCAGATAAAAAAAACTACAAAAAAACCTCGAACTCGACAAGACATTTACATTGGAATCTCAAAATGCGAAGTACAGAAATTCATAATTCGCTCGACTTTTTATAATCCGTTATCCAATTAGAAATTTGCATTTTTAAGTGCTGAATGTTGCAGGTCACGAAACGCAAATTAGACTTTACATAATATATCATATATGTATATAAGAATTTATAGTCGAAGGACATGCATAGTCATAGATTGATGACTTTGCCATTCCGCCGAATTCAAACCTAGCCACGAAATACATCAAATATGGAGTGTTTTTTGCCACGTAAACACCATTAATCAGTATTATCCAGGCCGCCTCCCCTACTTGAGCTGGGACTAATTAAACCCCCCAAACGCGACCAAATTTGTTTCGATCAAGAAATTTGGACAACTTTATATTTTACAATGTGTGCTTTGTTTATGTATATAATTTAGTGTATGTAGTTTAGTGTATATAGTTCATGTGTATAGTATAACGGACCTTTTCACTAATATATAGCGGCGCCATCTTGAATTCGCAATGCATTGTAGTGATTGTTTAGTGTGGAGACACAATGGGGTAAATTTATCTTTAAAAACACTTCGTGGCAACAATGTCTAAATACGAACGTTGTAATATTAGTGAAAGTGATAGTGCTTGGACGTATAAGGATACATTTGTCAATCTATCCTTGCACGTCCGAGAATTGTTGGTTTTACCAATATCACAACGATTATATTTAGACATTGTTGCCACGAAAGTGTTTATAAAGAAAAAAATATCTCATTGTGTCTCAACATTACGCAATCACCTTTTTGATTGAGCTCGTTACCTTGGATAGACCACAATGCATTGCGAATGCAAGATGGCGCCGCTATATTGGTGAAAAGGTCAATAATTAAGATTGATTCCGTATCTTGTCAGAACTGAAATTACCCAATTAGCATAGCAAGCAAAGCCATGAGCTATTCTCATATACAAACATCCATGAATGAAAATTGGGTAAATGTGCAAGCAAGTCAGCACAGCATATCTTCCCAGATCTAGAATTCAGCCTCCTGAATTCTCAAGTGACCTAGAATTCAGGACAATCCTGAATTCTTATAACTAACAAACCTTAATAATTCTCTGACCCAGTCCCAGCCCTCGGCTGGAGGACACTTAGTCTACTTCATGTAGCCTGAACGAAACTGTTCATACGGTAGTTAGAATGTGATAGTTCTTAAAAGTTGTCTCCAATAATGATAAAAAAAATGCAAAAGCACAAGTCCTTAAAAAATCATAAAACGTTGTATAAAAAAGGCACAAGTTAAAAATGTAAGATTTTGCTAAATAGTCTTGCCAGAATGCAGGAAATGCCATTTCAGGGAACCAAATTTTAAATCACATACATATATATATATAATTGTTCATAAAAGTAATAATACACATATATAACTAGTACATTCCAGTTTGCTATTGTCTGTTCAGTTATAGATGCACAGATGACGTCACAACGTTGTAAGACCAAAAAAGTGGAATCTATTTGTTTTATACAATACAAACATTTAAAAGGTTTTTATCAAAACTCTTGCCGGATTTTGGGGCATGAAGAAGGAAAAAAGCAAGTCAGCTCTGACGTGATCTGATGTCCATGTGTCTGTCCTCTAATAGATCATGGCCAACCAATATGAAAACACGCGTAGCAACCGGGGTGTTGTATAAATAAGTAATATTGGGCATTTCACTCGATTACATAGCACGTTCTAAGGTTTTTTGGGTGAAGGAAAATTCGAGTGTAGAATATATACATTTCTCTCCTGGCAATACCACCTTATTATATATACAGAACTCTCGATCAAGCTCTCGGCAACGCCCTCCGTGGCTCAGTGGTCAGAGCATTGCACTAGAATCGCAAGGTCGTGGGTTCAATTTCTGCTGGAAGGCCTGTGTAGTTGCATTTTTCGCAACTGGTCCCAGTTTGGTCTTAAAATGTATATATTCTACACTCGAATTTTCCTTCACCCAAAATCCTTAGAATATTGTATATATAGGTATATGTATATGTATATGTACTATTTACAGAATGAGTGGCCGTTCTGTATCGGGGTATACAGACACGAGGCGAAGCCGAGTGCCTGTTTCCCGATACAGAATGGACACGAATTCTGTAAATGACTTCTAAAACGCCTATTAAGGTAACTAAACAAAAATAAATCATGTTAACAGCTGATAAACCTTCGAGGTAAGGTTTAATAGGCTACGATTATTAAATTAGTGATACGAGCATGCGCTTTAATTTAATATTAGTCCCACATTTTCTATTCTAAGTGACGTGGCATAAATGGCCTTACTGGTCATCAACATGGTTGTTATTCAACAAATGTTGTTCAACAAATGTTTGCATCTTCATCTTGTATGAGGACGCTACCAGCGTAACTCACTCAAGATCAGAACTGATATGATCAGTGTCTGTAAATGTGATACAGAACTGATGTTCTTTTAAACAGTTCTGTATCACATTTACAGACACTGATATCAGTTCTGTACCAGACATTGATTAAACCTTAATTTCTTTTGAATTTTTCTCATGAATTATTAATGAGTTTTAGAAGTATATGTATATGTATATGTATATGTATATGTATATGTATAGGTATATGTATATGTATATGTATATGTATATGTATATGTATATGTATATGTATATGTATATGTATATGTATATGTATATGTATATGTATATGTATATGTATATGTATATGTATATGTATATGTATATGTATATGTATATGTATATGAATATGTATATGTATATGTGAGTACTTGTGTATATGTATATGTATATGTATATGTATATGTATATGTATATGTATATGTATATGTATATGTGAGTACTTGTGTATATGTATATGTATATGTATATGTATATGTATATGTATATGTATATGTATATGTATATGTATATGTATATGTATATGTATATGTATATGTATATGTATATGTATATGTATATGTATATGTATATGTATATGTATATGTATATGTATATGTATAGGTATATGTATATGTATATGTATATATATATATATATATATACGCAACCTTATGGAAAACCAAGATAAAAAGATTATCAAGAAAGTATCCAGGCTGAGTAATCATCCACTTCATCGTCTAATGCCACAAGTTAAACTAACTAAATACAAGTTAAGAAATAAGCCAAGTCAACGCCCAAAGATAAACACTAGCCGTTTTATGAACACTTTTATTAACCGAGTACATTTTAAATATAATATAATGCTTTAAATATCTTGAACTTTTTTAAAATTGTAACATAGGATATGTTCTTACCCTATGATTTTATTAATAAAGACCTTTGAATTGAATAAAGACCTTTGAATATATATATATATATATATATATATATATATATATATATATATATATATATATATATATATATATACATAATTGTTCATATAATTGTTCACCATTGATATGGTGAACGACTATCAACCTTTCGTTGACTTCAAGTTCGTATTTCCCGAGACAATACCGAAACTTGTCGATTCCCCGGATTTGTTCTTGGCTGTTCTGGTCAACTCCGGCTCGAAAGGTGAGAAATATCGCGAGCGTCGACGAAACATAAGAAAAACCTGGGGAAATAGAACGAACTGCGAGTCCCTAAGAGCTGTGGATAACACAAAGACCAAGAACCTGAAATGGCTACTGGTCTTTGAAGTTGGAAAAGCAGCTGGCCAACGACGAAAGACGACAGCCTCCACGCTGAAGAAGCGGAACGAAACAACGATATGCTAATAGGCGACATTGAGGACAACTACATAAATAACATCATTAAACTTTACATGGGTCAGTTATGGGTCTCTACACTCAACGTTAGGCCTAAGTACGTATTAAAAACGGACGATGATGTTTACGTGCGGATACCACTGGTCCTTGAGTATTTGACAAACGAGAACTTTCCAAGTTCGTTTTTATGGTGGAGCAATCGGACGGGGTCACCCTGTCAAAAGACGCGTGGGACACAAATGGAGCAATAGTAGGAAATACTTTGACGAGGATGTTTACCCGCCATATAATTTTGGATCCTTCTTTATCCTATCAACCGACCTCTTTCCAAGTTTGTTGAAGTACGTGCACACAAGAAAGCCGTTCCATATAGATGACGCTTATATTGGAATTGCTATGAGAGACATGAAAGTTAAAGTTACTCATATTTCATCTTTTCATACAAAATCCTACATGCCTTCTCTTATTCCCGGGTTTAGTGACTGTCAGATTCTGTTCCGTGCTGCCTTCGGAGACAGTATTAATCTCAAATTATCAGGGATGCTTCATGACCGATTTGAATTGCTGTTCGACAAAAACATAAAATTAGAGTTACGAAAGTGCCATTGAATTCGCAGAGGAAAATTTTTCATCATCATCTTTATTTAAAAACACGATGTCGCTTCATATAATTACTACTCAAACCGGTAGAGCGAGACAGGGCTGATTTTTTTATCATTTCGTAATGACAGTTTTATTAACTGCAAGTCAATTTCAAGACAATCACATGTGTTGCGTGTTGAGATTGTTGTTCCATGTTAAACTTACGTAGTGCGGTACATGATATTTTCGGGAAATTATTCAGAGAGGCTGACTGAGATAGCGTGACTGCCAACTTGCGATGACTTGCGTTCTCGTTTGATTAGGGCTTAGCCAAATACCAAACAATTAAGTGTAATTTATCCCATTTTAAATAACCACTCCAAGAAAAGCTATAATCAAACGAGAACGCAAGTCATTGCAAGTTGGCAGTCAAGAATTTCTGTGGTGGTCGTTCGAACACCCAAATTAGCAAAATAAAGGTTTCATGAGTGTTTTAAACAAGTTTTAACTTTGTCACGGTACATGATATTTTCGGGAAATTATTCAGAGAGGCTGACTGAGATAGCGTGACTTAGGGTTCTTCCTGTAGTTGTCTTCAGGTGTGGTTATCACGAAATATGTAAATTACGTAGTTCCTACGTGGGTGATGTTATGTTATATAAGATTGTACTTTGTTTTATTAAATTGTTCTCCACTCCAACTCTGTTGTGTGTGTGTATGTGTGTGTGTGTGTGTGTGTGTGTCAAAAGCTCCGCTCGCTACAAATTTGGTGCTCAGCGCTGGGATCGATCATACAACGAGGCCCTACGATCTAGCGGATTTACAAAAAGTGTTGAATTTTTAAGCACTCGTAACGAGATCTCCAACGCAAAGTAAAAAGAAACCGAGGAAGGAAAATTTTGTGGTTTAATCCACCATACAGTAGAAACGTTCAAACAAACATGGGCAAGTGTTTCTTACAATTATTAGAAAGGCATTTCTCAAGCGGCCATTCCCTTCATACGATCTTTAATCGAAACAAAGTTAAAGTCAGCTACGTGTGTATGGATAACATGGCTAGCATAATTAATCGGCATAATGTTAAGAACTTCAGTAACACAAGTCCACCCAGCAACCAAAAATCCTGCAATTGTCGGGTCGCTGCAAATTGCACACTAGAAGGGGCTTGTTTAACAAATCAGGTTGTCTATCAAGCTGTGGTTGAAACAGAGAACAGATCGAGAGCCGAAGGTGTACATCGGAATGACCGAACACGAATTTAAAACTCGGCTCAACAATCATAATAAGCACTCTTTTTCAAATAGCAAACATCGATCTAGCACCGCATTGTCCAAGTACGTCTGGGACTTGAAAGATGAAAACATGCAGTATGAAATAAAGTGGTCTGTCTTGAACCGTGCAAAATCTTACTGAAGTGGAAATCGCAAGTGCAATTTATGCTTGCAAGAGAATTTATGCATTTTAAATGCTCAAAAGGGAACACTTTTGAACAAAAGATCAGAACTGTTTGCCAAATGTCGTCATGAAAACAAGTTTTATGTATCTAATTTTAAACCCAAATGACTTTATTATGCACATTTTAGTATGCACATTTTAGTATTTTTATTAGTCTGATGATCGCCAGCAAAGCCTGAGCGTGAAACTCGAGTAGCAGTTTTTAATTTTTTTAACCGTCTTAGTATATATATATATATATATATAGATATATATAAACAGGTTTCAGAATCACTTTCAGCTTTTCATCTCGCGTGTAATTTCGCGTGTAAATGGTGTTCACGCATGCCGAGATTAGCACCCTCATCGGGCTCCGGGTTTGGGGATAATATGCATGAAAAAAATGTCAAGTAACTGTACTTACAGTTCTCTTTTGGCGGCGTCCACTCCTCGTATATTTGGTTGTTTAAAAACGCTTTGCTTCAAGAATCTTCTAGTTTTCTTGACAATAATATTAAAGCAATAATTACCTTCAAAAGGCAAAAATCTACAATTTATCATCAAGTCTTATGTTAGGGGATGTTCTCGGTTCTCGAGATGTTTTTGTGGTTTGGGCAGGTTAAAATATAGGGTCGGTTACATTAAATAAACCTCCAAAATAAACCAGGACTCGTTTTCACAAACAAGAATTCTTTTCATTTTAAGAATTCAGTATATAAGTACGAGTTCGTTTTAATAATTAGAGTTCATTAAATCGATCTGAAATGAAACCTAACGATAATAAATCAGGCTTCACCAAACATGCAGATAAAATGAATATTAGATGAGCATAAAGTAAAAAGTAAAAACAAGCAAATAACGGTTTAAAGCAACGTATTTATATCACACCAGTTTGATATAAACTTAATATTAAAACACTGATTCACTGTCAAATAATTAACAAGAGGGTACTCATATAGACTACATGTATGATATACCTCCGCTAGGGGTTATTATTCGAGATGTTTAAAAAGAAAACGAGCCATCTCGCTAACCAGGCTAGCTCATCACGAGACCTACATATAAATAATGAATGAATGAATGAATGAATGAATGAATGAATGAATGAATGAATGAATGAATGAATGAATGAATGAATGAATGAATGAATGAATGAATGAATGAATGAATAGTGCTAAAAATAAAGACTAAACCGATGAAAAACAATGCACATAATAAAATTTCTTATTTATTAAACGTTCTGGCTGATAGCGAGGCTTATGCATGGTATACACTGAGTGTCGGTCGTCTTAAAAATAGCGTACCGTCCAGCTGCTATTAATAGCACAAAAAGCGGACAAACAAAGCAAAATTGACTTTCAAATCATTGCAAATGAGCCATTATCTATTGTTCGAACTGCAAGAATTGTGTGTAAAAGCGGACAAACATCAATCCTGACGTCATCACGACGGAGCGCTATTAGAGTACTTTTCTGAATGACGACTCAACAGTAACTGCCGTAATCACGACAGTGTACAAGCTATTTATACGAACATACACGTCAACTGTACAATATTAAACGACTACAAATTATACGACTTTAACCCTTTCATTCGCATTGTTTTTGTTGTCGCATTGTTGTTGCGGAACAACTTTATCTGTTTAGTCTGTCTAACGCAAGACGATTTTCTTCGTCACGGAGACGTCTCGGCCAAAGCCATGCATGAAAGCCGGGTAATCATTGACAAAATTAGTTGAAACAGTTTCGTCACACAATGAGGTATAACTGACGGCTAACGCCCAATAAAATAACAATGTAGTATATTAACACACGGCATGCCGCATTTCTAATCCCATGCCCTGATAATCATATATTAAATTTGTTTCTGAAGAGTTATATTAATACGCCTCCCAACCGTCTTCTGGCCAGTAACTTACCCAGTTACTGGCCGGAAGACGGTTGGGAGGCGACTATCTGTAGCTGCAGCCGCGATCTAATATCTTTTTAGTTCATGATCACTGGTCTGATAACGGACTCATTATCTCAGTTTTATTGGCAATCTCTTGAACTATGTAGGTTATAGTTATACCTCTCAACCTCATTAACTAACGCCACATAACATGTTATTTGCCCTTCTCTTAATTAAATGTCTATATAAAAAGCAACCTGTGACATAATATGCATTTACAATACACAATGCTTAACTATGCTGAATATATTAGCAGGTGATCAGCAGGTGGAGCTGTATAAAAACAAATTGTTATGCGTTATGATAGTTTGCGCAAATACTAATTAAAATATTCATGTGCGCCATTCCTCATTATCGGGAAATTCATTTTCGAACTTTTCGGGTTGTTATTCTTATAGAGCTTAGCACCCATTACATCATTCTGAGTTCTTCATGAAACCGTTGACACAAATTACATTTGGTTTTTGTTTGTATGTTGTTGTCAGCCAAGTGAACCTGTTGT
Organism: Paragorgia papillata; assembly: GCA_035771165.1. Classification (NCBI taxonomy): domain Eukaryota; kingdom Metazoa; phylum Cnidaria; class Anthozoa; order Scleralcyonacea; family Coralliidae; genus Paragorgia; species Paragorgia papillata. The sequence goes on from JAWNZC010000183.1 coordinate 926,535, forward strand.
TTGCAGTGGAACCTCAACGCTCACAATGTGATAGACAAGGTGATTTCAAAGCAGCTGACAAAGGTTTGTAATATTATGATTTTCAAACACAACAAGTTATAAGTAACAATATATAGTCGATTATTAATCATCATTTCGTTTTTGATTACTCTCAACATTATCAGTGTTTGAAATTATATCCGAGGTTATACTTATATATAAACAATAAAATTTGATTTACAACGCTTCATGAAACACTTTCATGTATTAATCCTGACTTTCTTGTATCACAAATAATCAGTGCTGTAAAAGTTACATAATTTTTGTAACTAGTTACAGTTACAGTTACATCGTTAGAAAGTAACTAGTTACCGATAAAAGTTACAATGAAAAGAAAGTAACTAGTTACAGTTACAAAGTTACTTCAAAAATTTTATAACTAGTTACAAAGTTACATTCCTTTGTCCGTGTTACTAGAATCAACAAAGAAATTGCTGGTTTTTAGATGCCAGTACCATAATTATGTTTTACAGCTAAATGCCGAAATATAGTTGTTACTAAGCAGAAATAGTCAAATGTGTACATAATGTACCTTTATTATATCAAAGCCATTTTTATCAAGAAAGAATGACATCCTCAACTGAAAATCAGTAACTATAGTCACATTTTTAAACCAAATATTGTAACTAGTTACAGTGCTTTAAAAAAGTAACTAGTTATAGTTACTTCTTCAAAAAGTAACTAGCTAGTTATAGTTACAGTTACTTCTTCAGAAAAAGTAACTATAGTTTCAGTTACAGTTACTTAAAAATATAACTAGTTACTGTAACTAGTTACTTGTAACGAAGTTACTCACAGCACTGCAAATAATAATATTAATTGTAAAACGATTCTTACTTATTAACTCACTAACGGATAATTTTAAAGGCCGTTTACCGCGAGAATGCACTGAAGCTCATATCAGAACTGACGCATCACTTCATAAGAAAATCGTATAATGTGACAACCTTATAACTCCTTCACTACCGAGGGCTCTCCATTTAACAAGTAAAATCGTCTGGCGTTAGACAGAGTAAAACAATAACGTCTGCTTGCATGGTTCGAAAATGAACCATACGGCAGGCAATGTTAATCAAATAATTTTTTAAAACTTAACTGCTTCACTTAATTCAAAGATTCATTAAAAAAACTAAAGTTGATGTATTGAGTTGTATGGTGAAGCACTTCGTTGCAAATCTGATTCATTTGTAACTAACTACGCTAATTACAGAGGATTTCACATAACTTTTGACGAAAGCGTTCCGAAGTTTATTCCGAAGTTGGCCACAAACTTGGCAAATCAGGTTGCGAGCTTGGAACTTACGAAGTTGCGAACTTGCGAGATTCGTTATTTCATCATTTCGAAGTTCCCTCTTGGACGACGTTGCGTAGATATAAGAATTGTCGACATGCATGATATTAACATTCAAATATAAACTTGATGAGAAAACGTATAATTTAATAGTTGATACTCTCACGGCGAATCAATTTACTAGTAGACTTCAGCTGAGATTGCTGACTTCGATGGCTCGATCTAGCCGCAATCTCGCAACTTCGTTTCGAAGTTTGCAGCCTGATTGGCTACCAGAGTCGGACTGGCCCTATGCGCCATTGTGCCAATGGCACATGCGCCCCCTTAGGATGCCGTTACTGCGCCCCTTTCCCGTTGTATAATATTATATTTGATATGTAGTGCAATTCCTATTTAAAAACCCGATTTGGGATTTAAAGTCGTTTTACGTTTTAATCAGTATGGTACAGCTAATAGTATATTACGATTAAATAATATTTTAGTACGCTTCATGCAGCTGACAGCCTGACATGAAGTAGTCACCTAATTAATAGTACACACAATGTGAGTTGATTTGTCCATGTATGACGACATGTCTTCATGATGTATGCCTTGCATGTTATAGTGTATTCCTATATAAAATGAGTATATTTGAATATTTTGTTTGGTATTTTATATCCTTCAAAACCTCTTTATCAAACCTTCCTCAAAATGCAGGAAATGCTATTTCAGAGACTCTAAAATTCAAAATTTTCCGGAGGAGCAATGCCCCCGGACCCCCCTAGAAGTTGGTCGCGCCTTCGGCGCTCCTTGCCCCACACGTAGTAAGTATTGCCTGTTTTGCCTCCTTGTTAAATATTCTGAAAGAAACCCTGACGGCGCCCCTCTCCCTAATGGCACCGCCCCTAATACGAAGCCAGTCCGACTCCAAGTTCGTGGAGATAACGAAGAAACTTGGGAACGCCTTCGCCAAAAGTTATGTGAAATCCACTGTAATAACGAAAAGTGAGATCTTTACAGTAAAATATCAAACTGAGGTCTTGACCGATCGATAGCCAGATCGTTACGTTCAACTGGCCGAGACTTAAAATTTTACCCTAAAGACGCAATGGTCGCGGTTAAGTAGTTTATTATATGGCACTTTTTATTACAAAATTAATCATGTATTTCCTGGTCTCCGCTTTCTTCAACTTCGTCAAAACACTATAGATATACTGACTAGCGTTATTTTCTGCAGTTTCTTTATTTTCTGCAGTTTCTTTATTGTCTGGATACTAAAATTTAAATTCATGAATGTTCATTGTTACTTATTTAATTTTGTTTTCGTCGTTTTGTTGCTCTTAAAGCTGTTTCTTAGGGTTTTTTGTTTGTTTTCAACTCTTTGTCGTCCCGCTCAAAACCCACCCACAGCAGGTGCTCTCACCGGCAATTTGCGAACTAACATGCATGGCATTATACCACAAAGATATTACCACTATATATCATTTGAATCATCTTTACCTCTACTATCAGTTAAATTTTAGTTTGTTGGGACTTGTCAGACAACCCATTTTGCAAATTATGCTAATTTATACTAATTATTAAAAAAATATTATTATAACCTATAACAAAAAGGTAAGTATTTAGACAATAAATTATTTTACCAACAAACTTTGTATTAATAAAATGAGAAACATTTCACAAATTCAAATTGAAAAAAATCAAGACAATAGTACAATAAAACGCAAATACATTATTGCAATTTTTGCTGTGGCACCCCCATTCACTTATTTTGGAAACTCACAGATTAATAACAGCATTATACAACAACATAAGACTATAATACATCATTATAATCGTCTTGGCTAAATCTTTATTTCTGTCAGCGAAGAAAAGACTCGTAAATTTACACAACACTGTGTGCCATTGTCATCAGTCAACTTTTATCAAATACGACTACCTCATTTTTCTTCTATCATATAATTATAATGGAAAATGCTTAAACTTACCTTAGGTAGTATATTGGTGGGTTGCAATCAATCCCTTGAGATTTAGAAGACAAAGAAATGGCGGCCATGTTGGAGGAAAACATATTTCAAATACAATAGCTGCTAATGAGATTCTTTTGTATTAATCAGATCTTGCTTGTAATTTGCTACATGTAGGATATTCTTTATCTGTCAATGTGTTATCGACTCATCAGGTGACTAAACCAATACAATGTGGTTTTCATTGCATGGGTAATGAACTTTGCAAGTCTTACAATTATGAATATGAATCAAGTGGATTAACTCATACTTGTGAATTACTGGACAAGATAAAAACAGACAGTCCAGCTTCCTATATAAGCAGACCAGGATTCACACATTACGAGTCGTCAGATACAGTAAGTATTACAATACAAAAGTCAGTCGTTTACTTTAAAATGCACTACTCAATGATCTGCAGCATGCAGTATACTCAGCAGCTATTGTCAAGCATAGTAAATCTTCTAGTATATATGCACTATAAACTTGCTCAAAGTCTATAGCTCTCGCTTATCAGCCTACACGAGACGTACGCAGGAGAGAGAAAAAGCGAGAGACTTGTAAACCATGCAAACGGGCGACTTTAAACGGGGCATCATCGGTCACCTCAGGTAGTGTCGCGACAATTCAGAATTGCTCTGGATCTGTTACATATAGTTCAGTGATCTTCATTGCATTCCTTAGAGTATATAGCTGATGTATGCGAAAAATTATCGTTCGGTTCTTGTAGTCTTGAGAAAGAGGCCATATTCGTCTTAGGGCCTGTTTATATATGATCCCGGTGTACTGGGATGTCCCGGTTGACCGAGAATGAATTTCATCCCGGGTCAAAGAGCGCGGGAATTGTTGTCTCTAGACCGGACCGTTTGGACGAAATTCTGAACGCAATGTTCAAAGTTACAAGCATTGCAGTTCAGTAAACTTCATCTCGATCTATCGGGATATTGCATTTATATGGGGGGCTTTCCATTTACACGGTTAGACCGGTCAGTCCGGTTAAATGGAACACGATTCGTTTGAGGCGTGGGATGGTCTGACTGGAAAATTTGGTCCTAATCAAAAGCAAGTCCATTCTGGCCGGACTGACCGGTCTAACCTTGTCAATTGGAAAGCGCCCATGGACAAACATTTGTCCCGTCTGACGGCCCTGCATGACTGGGATCCCAGTTGCTTCAACCGAGATCCTGGTCAGGCGGGACGGTCTCGTATATAAAAGTAACTTGGAAAACAACAGTAAATTATCTACAAGCCGAGATCCCAGTACATAGGCGTACGAGGCGGGGGAGCAGGGGGGGCAGCTGCCCCCCCCCCCCCAGACGAATGGAAATGTTGCTAAGTCGGGCAAATTTTCAAGCTAAGTCGGGCAAAAATATAGGGAAAAAATTTTAAAATAGGATGAAAATAAGGAAAAAGTAATCAAAACAATTTAATATCTGTGTATTGAGGAGATAAAGTATATTGAACAACATGCACTTAGTGTTTTTTTTTATATGAAAAGTCGGGCAATTTCCGTTTCTTCAGTCGGGCAAAATGTTTTTCTGCCCCCCCCCCCCCCCCCCCCCCCCCCCCCCACTATAAATTTGTGCCCGTACGCCTATGTCCCAGTACACCGGGATCATATAAACACATCCTTAGTCAAATAAAGAGGTACATCGGGGAACAACTTGTAACAAGATTGTTAAAGTCATCAAGGTTATAACAAGTTGTTCCAACAAGGCTGCCAACAACTTATAACAGACTTCCCACAACAACTGATCATGAGAACAAGCAGTACGAACCCAACTTGTTATTTTATATGGGTTTGTTTGCCGTATTATTTTTACAAAATTATTTGTTTCTTCAACCTAGGTTTCTTGCCCGGTTAATTTCTGTCAAAACGGTGGTACGTGTCTTCCAAATTGCCATGGTGATGACAGCTATATCTGTCAGTGTCTCAAGGACATCAGAGGGAAAAATTGCGAAATTGACGGTAAATATGAATTGACTACTTTGACGTCATCCTCGTTACCATTTTGGAAATACAAACCTCAATATCACAATAAATAGAAATTCAAGTCAAAAAATATTTTGGCATTCAACTATTCACTTTTCATAGAATGAATATCAGTAATATCGTATTTGGGTTGATAGGCAATTTAGCTCTCCGAAAAGGACACTATATCCTGACCGACCACGTGATTGATGTTATTTTACAGATCGAGTATTTGCATCATGCAGTGAAGCTCACGCTCTGCAAGTCAAAGCACAGCCTGGATCTGGTTACAAGATTTCCGTTGCATCCAAAATTATCCAGGTAGGCCAAAATCGATGAAGTCAAACTCTGGAAAAAATCGGCAACAAACAGAAATTTTCGAGAAAGGGCCAGAAAAACGAGGAAAGAAATAAACTGAAAGACTAAAAGTTCCTGGAAAACCTTCTTGCGCAAGCAAAATTTGAATCTGGAAGAACGTTTCCATGTCTGGAAAAGTAATAAATGACAGTAAAATGTCGCCAAACGTCAAGCTATAGGTGGTGTGCAACCAATCCCCTGAGACTTAGGAGGACAAATATATTTTCGCAAAACTTTTATCAAATTCATCCAACATGGCGACAATGACGTACGGTGCACACCAGCAATGGCATTACAAACAACACAGTTATATACATACAACATTACACCATAAGCAAGTGTTCCTTGCATTAGCAGTTAGCACAAGATTTCCAAAGACTTTTACTAAATGGTAGTAAGATGGAAAATCTATTCAATTTTGATTTTATCTAGAAGCACTTTTCGTATGAGGAAGTATAGAGTTCTTATTAAATCAATATCTCATCATGTTCTAGAGATATTTATACAATAAGCTAAATGTTTTGCACGTTTTCATTGGTCGAGACCCATGATCTATTATTACTGGACAGATGCACGGATTTCGTCACAAACCAATGTCACGAACCAATCATATTGCTTGTTTTGTATAGATCATGGATCACGTCAGATGCGTGCTCCAACTTTTTCAATGCCCCGGAAGTTCGGCGGGTAATTCAATAAATATTATCAAAAGTTGTTTTTTTAAACTTTTTTATTGTATAAAACAAATAGATTCCATTTTCCCGTTGTCTGTTCAGTTATAGATGCACAGAGGACGTCACAACGTGGTAAGAACATCAGTGACACACTCGACTACGTCTCGTGGGCCACTTTTTTTGTTCTTACCATGTTGTGACGTCCTCTGTGCACTATAACTGAACAGACAACGGCAAAATGAAATCTATTTGTTAATCAGATTTTTATAACATGCAAATTGAGATGTCTTATGATGTCATCTACTGCACACAGATCAAACAAACTTCCCCAAATGAAGAATATATTAAGCAGTAACTGTGTACATTCCAATGTATACCATTCGTATTAAAACAGCTTTAAAGTTTCAGCACAATCTACCTATTATTTCCGTAGAAATTCCTCTACGGAATTAGTGGAGTAGATGACGTCATAAGGTATCTTATTTGCATTTTTTAAAAACCAAAATATCTTTTTGATAAACGAGATGAGAAATTGAACGAACGAAGAAGTTATTCTTCTTTATTTTCAGAACACTTAGTCTAAATATAATCAAAATTGGTATAGACAATTTTGGTATCTTACTGCTCCTTTAATATGTTTCTTACCTAGAGTGGCTGCATGCATCTTTGAAAATTAAAAAAAAAAACATTTCAAAAATTTTTCGGAACACCTATATATAAATTTACAATATAAATTCCTTACATTTCTAATGAAGGATTTATGAGAGATAAAACCCCTCATGAATAACAAAGGAACCAACTCAATCGTGAACTAATCGAAAATAAAAATGGTTTGGAAACCTGGCAAACTTCAAAGAGGTTAACAATCGAACTACACGATTCATGTTGAAACGTACCTGAAGGTGCACAAATCCTTTGTAATTAGCTTTCTCAACATTTGAACAGTCTGGCTGAGCGATTGAACCTAAATGTTCCTATCGGATGATTGCTTCATTATACAGAAAACACAATATGTCCAGTAACCATAAAAATACACAAATTTTCATAAACCTAAACAAAAACATAAAGCAATGACTTTTATCGAGCTTCCAAACCATGTTTATTTTCTATTAACTATGTCTAAACGTTATTTTAAATTAAAGGTATTTTGTGATAACGAATGGACTTTAATCGCACGATTCTCAAATGCTGATGACAAAACCTGGATGAACGATGATGGTTCCTTTTGGTATGACAGACAAGAACCATTTGGGGTTGTTTATCGTGCTGACCTCAATGAAGACATGATTTCTGAAGCATTCTGGTTTATATCAGGTGCGGAATTTAAAATCACAAAAAGTGATGACCTGGCGCACACGTCATTGTTAGTAACCCAAGAAAGTTGTTTGAATGGAAAAACATTCAGAGAAAAGATTTCCAGTTATGGTCGATTCACTGGTTCAACAGTATGGGCTACCACCGATTGTCAGGGTAACTGCAGTGTTAGTTACGGTGGAGATTACACAACGGTACAAGGGTTCAGTCAATCTCAATGTGACGGAGAAATTCAAACACGGAACGGAATTGGATTTTGGTGTGATTATGGTGGTGGTGATGGTGCAGTGATGATGATTGGTGGTGGAGGATCAACTTGCAATAGAGCTGATCATGGTATTGGGGCAACTGAGGCAAACAACGCTAATTTCGCGGACAGGGTAGAATGCGATTTTGGAGATGACGCTGCTTGTGCAGTTCATCCATATGCATTAAATTTGTGGGTTCGTTAAGGCACAGAAGTACGAGTCAATTTCCACTTTGGATTTGAATAATAAGTGGTAATTTAATTAACGCACAATTTTGATCTTTCCCAAAACCCACAAACACTTTAGTAGAACAAACTGATTGCCAAAGACAGAGCTCGTAAAAATTTTGATTATTGTGTGAGTTCAAGATAAGCTTTGTGGAAACACCACGTTTAATACAGCCATTAAACAACACGTGGTGTGCCCTATTCGGACAACATTCTACAGCTTGTTGTTATTTTGCTCTGATGAAGATCCGAGTCAACAGGCCGAAAGCTTAGCAAATAAATATTATATTAAACGCGGTGTTTCCACAAAACTTATCTTGAATACTATTATCGCCATGCAAACTTTCAAAGAATTAGTGTGCGAGTTGTTCGTACAAGAACATTTAAGAACAATGTGCAAGTGTCCATAAGTTTTATTTAGTTAGTCAAATGTTTTAGTCATTCAAGCTCTACATGTAGTTTTATAACCACAGGTCGCTATATTACTAATTTGGCTTATTAACCAAAAGTGCGGCCATTCCGAGAAAATATCAGACCGAGGTCTGGGCGAGGTGTGTACATAAAAAAACGAGGTTTGATATTTTCCGTAATGACCAAGCAGTCGAGGTTAATAAAAGGTAAATGTAAATATATATGTACTATTTATAAACCGCGCAGGAGGGCTTTATCGGATATAAAACACGGGGCGATAGCCGAGTGTTTTAGAGCCGATAAAGCCCGTACTGCAAGGTTTTTAAATGACTTCTAAAAAGAATCACTTCATACGTTCATTGGCGTAGTAATTTTGAAAATTAAGCTTATCTCAGCCGTTAAAAACCAGCGAGAAACTTAGAGCGAGTCTATATCACATATATAGATCCGATACGCTCATGATTTTTCTTTGTGTTTTCCTCATGAATTATTAATGAATTTTAGAAATATATATATATATCACTGTCACGGTAGGCACATTAGATAAAGACACTGTTCACTACAAAAAACTATTAAAAAAGTAAGACTAATTAAAAACTTTTAAATTTTCTTACTCTAAAAAGAAATTTCTTATTGTAAAATTCCTAATATGTATAAGTATATTATATTAACATTGTTCGTTGTTTGTGTTTTTGAATATCATGTTTTCTCACTGATGTTGGCGTTATCAAAAGACCTATCTACGTAATACAACTTTTCTATTGACAAATATCCTAATAAGTTTCATGTTTTTAAAAACATCAATCATCTTGATGACTTGATCTGTTGTAGTGGGTAATTCATTATACACATGCATGACGTTGTCCAATATCAACGTTTTTGTAAGCTCTCTTAAGACCCCTCGTGCATAGACCAATGGAAAAAGGTTATATATAGAGCTCACTGGACCCAAGTGGGTCCTAGTCAATCTCGTTCCCAGAGCCCACGTTCCCCACCCGAGAAACGAGAGACTCTGGGATAATCCGTTTCAAATCACAGGATTCTTGTTATTCCGGTTGAGGTACGCATGCGTAAATATCTGAGCGGAATCTGGATAGTATGTTCTCCTTGTTTGACTTTTCCACAAACAGGTCAATGGGGTTGCTGGCGAAGCTCGAATTACAGCATCTACACACATACGGCGAAGATATCGATCGCGGCAACGTCTTCACTGGAGTCTTGTCGTCCGACATCTGTGTTATTTTGGTTTTATTAATTCTACTTCCGGTCACTTCAGACCAACTCATGCTCACTATTCAGCCAATAATGTAACGATTTGAAACGGATTATCCCAGAGTCTCTCGTTTCCCGGGTGGGGAACGTGGGCTCTGGGAACGAGATTGGGTCCTAGTAAGATGGCCGCCGCTACTCACTTCCGGCTTCAAAAACTGTGGGGCACGAAACAACAGATGAGCCATCCAGTCCTTTTATAGAGATCAGTGCGCCTAAGACATCCTCGTACATATACTGACGGGACGAAAGCTCAGAACAAATAAATCTTTTCAAAATACAATCATTTTTTAAAAACTAAACTGTTTAAAACGCGCGAGTAATTTATACAAACTGAACGAGGAAAAAAAAAGAATGGCTCGCGGTTAATAAACTGCGTCTTAACTTCATAAAGTAAAATTAATAGTTCAATTAAAGTTAGTTTAGTTTACTTCAGTTTCCTCCCGTTGTAATACAGGACCTCTAAGAAGAAAAGTTTAGCATACTTATTTAAAAATATATGTTTGTTCCCAGTCCGTTCAAAAGAACATTTCTCTGGATGGTATTGAGTGCCATGAAACCTTCTATTGTTGACACAAATTGCTTTCTTTTTCTGTCAAAGTTAGTATCGACGACAGTTATGAAAGAAATTGTTTAATCTTTCGATTGTTTCAAACGCTTTGACATAAATCTCCTTATACGATGTAGGTTTAATGTCGTTGGTAACGAGCTCATGAATTTCGCTATGTTTATTGAAATATCTGCTGAGGCGACTATTTCGATAACTCGATGTAAAATTGAGTGGGATTGCTAAATTTTCAGCATCACATTGAGACAAGACACCTGCCAAACCACTGATTAGAATAGATAGCAGCTTAAAGGCTAAGCAAGTATCTGCCGTTCCGGACCGCTGACAATTGCTGACAGCCAGAATTTTCATAAACAAAATGAAATTCATGTCAGTATATGCAACAAGATGGATGATACATTACGTTAACTTGTAAGACATTGCGTTAATTTTCGACATTTTGTTACGTTGTGAAACTTTATGTTGCGAGACCTTGCGTTATATGTTATGTTTTGAAACACTGAAACCTTACGTTACCGTTGTGAAAATGTATGTTATGATGAGACCTCGTGTTATTTATTTATTTATTTATTTATTTAAAAATCTTTATACACGGTAGCTAATCAACCTTAAGATATAAATACAATAAATAGAAATACAATGGCATAAAAATAAAAATGGTTGCTTTTCATTAGGCCATGTTTGAATGTTATATATAAATATTTAAAAAAATCAAAAAAAAATCTCATTACCAGAAATTTGGGACATTTTGCGGCCACGTTCGTAGCCAGTGGTTACTCCCATGATAATAATATACAGTAAATATTTTGCGAAAATGCAAACGGCTGCTAAGAACAAAGATCGCCTCTTGCTTTCAAAGTAAACAAACATGGCTGCAGGCTGCTCGAAAGAGAAGAGACCTGGCTTCGTCGTTTGTCCTTCTCGCAGCTCAACTCCACGTTTAGACATAACGGCCTCCTGCTGATAGACGAAATCGGAGTTTCGACTGTGCATACAATCTGAGTCGGGATAAAACGTAGTTCGTTTATAACATGAGGCTGAAGCAGCCGCAGTAAACATAACATTTCTGATTTCAGAAACCTTTTAATGCTTAGGTATTCTATAAGGATAAAATTTGCTTCTCAATTATCCTTGACAATAATCCTAAACGTAGTGTCTAAAAATAATGAACTCAAAACATGAAAAAATAGTCCCAGCCTATGTTATCTTCCCGTTATGCTTTAATAGACACGATGTAATTTGCATAGGGGCCCAAATTGAAAAGGAAACTAATTTGCATGTGGGCCTAAATAAAACTACGATTTGGTGTATTGCTCAAACACACTGTAAAACCAAGAAAGTTTAAAGGCTTTGGGAACCGCAACGTTGTTAGATACGGAGATATTTACGAGTTATATTAGCAGTTCGAACATTGCTAAATACATAGCAAGCTCCGCACTTTGCATCGTTCGCAAGGAAAGTGGTGTATTTGGCAGATTTGTATCGCATGTTTAGCAGGATTACTATGGCTTACATAACAGAATGAGTCAAATAAGCATCGTAAATAAATCGATGTTGGGAACCGGCTGTGTATTTCGGTAAGCGAACATTTTTTGTTATAACGTTTCCTTACTTAACTCTTAACAGGAATCGAGCTCCGCAACCGAGAAGTCTATGTCCCTAGTAGGATAAATTTTAAAATTTACGATTTTACTGTATTATTCCTTATACGATTTGGCCGTCATGTTAATGGCCTATATGCGCCCGCGCGACGCCATCTTGTCCCAAATTTCTGGTAATGAAAAGATTAAGATATTATATTACAAATTATTTACAAAATATCTAAAAACATTAAGATATAAAAAATAGTGACAAAAAATAATGGTGTTATCAAGTTGCTGCTAATTACATTTTTCTAAAACATTTTTCTTTGTCAAACTAGGGAGTTTGTTCCAGATTTTAGCCGTTACGTTGGCTGTTACGTTGAAAACCCTCCGTTACGTTGTGAGACCCTCCGTTACGTTGCAAGGCTTTACGTTACGTTGTGAGACCGTTGTTACGTTTTCCCAATTTTACGGGTTTTACGGTGGGCGGTTCGGTAAACTGATTAATTAAAAGAAATATAGTAAGGTTAGATATACTGCCTAAACAGAGAACGTAGGAGTCTAACGTTTCGAGCGAAGGCCCTTCGTCAGAGTGAAGCGTAAAGAGTGTAAACAAACAACAAGCTTATATAAGAAAGATAATCATGTGACCAAAAATAAGCCAATCAGATAAAAATAACAACAAATTAATTATGAGATGCGAAAAAATTAGCCAATCAAAGCAAAATAACAATAACAAATCAATAATGAGATGCGAAAGACATTTGCTATTCCTATACCGTCGATGAGCAAAAAAGGAGGGGGTGTAAAAAGGATGAGCGAGAGTAAAAATAGATAAATTAATAAAGTGAAAACGCTGTTTATGTCCGCCCTTGCTAAACAGAAACAGCGTCTTCAGAAGTGTTAAATGAAAGAAAAACGTTCGTTGAGTCCGCGTGAGGATGAATGGTTCCAATTTTGAAAATGAGACGCTTTTCTTGTCTTTTGCGGCTGTAATTACCACCAGAGATGGGTGAGATGGCACAAACTTTCATGTCCGAAATAGAATGGTTGACACTATTCAAATGTCGGGCAACAGGCTTGTCAACATCATTATGTTGGAAGAGGTCTTCGTTCCGGGAGTAACAAGGATGTTGACAAGCCTGTTGCCCGACATTTTAATAGGGTCAACCATTGTATTTCGGACATGAAAGTTTGTGCCATCTCGCACCCATGACAGCCGCAAGAGAGAAGAATAAAGCGTCTCAATTTCAAAATTGGAACCATTGATCCTCACGGACTCAACGAACGTTTTTCTTCTATTTAACACTTCTGAAGACGCTGTTTTTGTTTAGAAAGGGCGGACATAAACAGTGTTTTCACTTAAACACCCCCTCCTATTTTTGCTCATCGACGGTGAGAATAGCAAATTTCTTTCGCATCTCATTATTGATTTGTTATTGTTATTTTGCTCTGATTGACTAATTTTTTCTCATCTCATGATCAATTTGTTATTGTTATTTTTATCTGATTAGCTAATTTTTTATTACATGATTATCTTTCTTGTATAAGCTCATTGTTTGTTTACACTCTTTACGTTTCTCTCTGACGAAGGGCCTTCGCTCGAAACGTTAGACTCCTACGTTCTCTGTTTCGGCAGTATACCTAACCTTGCTATATTTCGATTGTTATTTACTATAATGCTCTGAAAATTGGCAGTTTGGTAGATAAATATCACAGCATGCGCCAAAAAGTTGTGTCTGGGTTTGTAAAAATTCCAAATACTTTTAGAGTTATCGAATTTTTACTATTACAGCTAAAACACAAACTCACAGGAGGTTGAATGGGCTTCCATAAAAGGCCGTAAGACGGTAAATATTGAAAATGATGATTCTGATAAATTCGTGTTCACTTATAGCTTTTTCACATTCTTACTTTAGCTCAAAACATTTCTTTGAGAAAACGCCGCGTGAAAGAAACCTCTTGTCACTTATTCATTTATTCACGCAAAGAAAGTAATAAATGCGCTTTTTCCTTGTTTAGAAATAAAAAAAAACATGATTTACCGTTTCTCATAAAATTCTTCACTTTCAGCGAATAAAAAAAAAAAAAATTATGGTTGAAGGTCTACAGTAACCTTAATCACGATTTGCTAATTAATTGACAGTATACGCCGAAAAAGATGGCGGCGGTACATTTAACCACAATGCTTTTTCTATTTGACCTCAAATCAGCTCAAATAACAACTAAACATTGTTTATCATGTTAACATGGATTAATTAAGTAAGTAAGAACTTCATTCCAACCAAAGTTCGTCTTTTTAAAGACCTATATCTTCCGATAATTCTACAAGAAACAATTAATAATTATGTACTATGCGCAGAGAATTGTTGTTAAATGTACAAGTCGCCATCTTATTCGGTACGGTCAACTCCAGTGCAATTTCAAATCTGATATAATAATGAATGTATTTAAAAGAAAAAGATGACGTGATCGAAATGTTCCATCTTCCATAAATAATACGAGCGTAAATATCTCTAAAATAAGAAAGAGAAAAGGAAACCATTAAACTGAGAGTCATAAGGTATAATGCAACCTCGTACCCAGGGCATTTTGTCTCCACGTTGGGGGATAATTCACAGATTTCTTGAGTGCTTATGCTTTCATCGTGACCCCCTACTCAAGTATGTTATTTACACGTTTTTATGGTTTGAGTTTGACCATCCGATCATTTGATCAAAAACGATCAAAGAACGACCAAAACGATCGAAAACCACCTGAAAGTTACGACATAAAACCATCTAAATTCTCGAACGATCTAAAACAATCTAAACAAGACGCCCGCTAGGCGTTAACTCGGGCTACTGGGCATGGGCAATGGGATGGTGATGTGGAGAACGAGATTGGTGGAGGAGGACATGTTACTAGAAAGCTAGTTAGAAAGCACACTCACTTGTTTTACAAAGAACAATTTTTTATTGACTACTATTATAAACTTACATGCATGGACAACCTAGATTGGGACAACATAGAATTGATAATACTGAAAGCCATCATGGCATTGGTTTAACTATATCTCGAACTATATGTATGGTATTGTGACATTTTGTGCACATATTACACTTTAATATTTTAGTTATTGTTAATAAATTGTTTAGATGGTGTTCACAGATCTGGCATAACGATATCTGAAGGCCGCAACAGCACTGGTCTTGCTATATGTCAAGTTAGCATCACCATGTTCAATTGTACATACTTTTGGCATTCTTACATATAAGTTTGGTGTTCACAAAATTATACTGTATAACTTTGGCATTGATACATATACTTAACCAGATATGTCAATGTTATAAAGTCATTTAATACCAGAGTAATAAATTGGTGGTTGATGGTTTAATAGTCCAACTCACAACTCCAACTGTGTGGTCCGAGAGGCCCGTTACTTCAGACACCAGTGTTAATTTATTTGCTCTTTCATTAATACCAGATGTCAATGTTATAAAGTCATTTAATACCAGAGTAATAAATTGGTGATTGACGGTTTAATAGTCCAACTCACAACTTCAACTGCGTGGTCTGGAGCCCTTTACTTCAGATGCCAGTGTTAATTTGTTTGCTGTTTCATTAGTACCAGATGTCAATGTTAAAGTCGTTTAATACCAGAGTAATAAATTGGTGGTTCACGGTTTAATAGTCCAACTCCAACTTTGTGGTCGTAGAGCCCTTTACTTCAGACACCAGTGTTAATTTGTTTGCACTTTCATCAATACCACATATTTCAATGTTATAAAGTCATTTAATACCAGAGTAATAAATTGGTGGTTGACAGTTTAATAGTCGAACTCACAACTCCAACTGTGTGGTCCTAGAGGTCCTTTACTTCAGACACCAGTGTTAATTTGTTTGCTCTTTCATTAATACCAGATGTCAATGTTATAAAGTCATTTAATACCAGAGAAATAAATTGGTGGTTGACGGTTTAATAGTCCAACTCACAACTCCAACTGTGTGGTCGTAGAAGCCATTTACTTCAGACACCAGTGTTAATTTGTTTGCTCTTTCATTAATATCAGATGTCAATGTTATAAAGTCATTTAATACCAAAGTAATAAATTGGTGGTTGACTGTTTAACAGTCCAAGTCACAACTCCAAATTTGTTCATGCAATATCTTTATACAACAATGAACATGAATCCTGATTCCATGTTTTTGCTTTAGAACATGTTGGGAAGGCTCTTCAACTCTGTGCAGTTGAATGTCAGGCACTCTAATTTCTCTATACATTTTGTACCATCCACATATAAACACACACTTGGCTGCTGTTATAATGGCTGATACATTACTGTATATATATGAGGAACATGTCTGGTTCAAAGTTGTTTCTATGATAAATATTATCTTAATACTCAATATATGCATCAAAATCTTAATATCAAAATGAACATCAAGATATGGATAACATACTTTTGACAAAATTACAAACAAAGGTTCAAAGCACTTTGATACAACATTGAATATAAATCCTAATGGATCGATAAGACTACTGTCCATTGCCGATCTCAAACTCAAAGACAAGCAACAGTCACTAAAAACACAAATGGTACATAGAACATGTGTATACAAGCTTCCTACTCAGAATAACAAATATAAAACTCGTTTAGTAATATTAAAAGCACATATAAAATAATAGATACTGTCGTGATCAATGTCAATAAACAGGAGAAAGCCGTTACTAGTAGGTGGTCTGTAAAAAATTTGTGGACTGCCTTCATGGACAAACCTAGTCAGCAACATTACTGATCAACTACAGAATTCATGAGTAGACTACTCATGAATTCACCAATACCGTCGGAAAACACCTCACTCGATCAAAGGCAAAAGAACTCGAAGTCTCGAAAAAAACAGAGCACGCAACGTGCCTTTACAGTTTCGCAAGGCCTGACGGGATGATGCAATAATGCACTTTTGTGTGGCGAAAAAAAAATTTAAAAAAAAATAACAAACGGAGCCGAAACCTAGACTCGTCTACCACAGGTAGCCCGAGTAATTAACCTAAAATGGCCTAAAGCAATTGTCATTAAACCTGCATGGATTGGCTATAACGCCGTCTAATAACGTGCAATAATTATTCTAAATAATAGAATAATGTGCAACAAGCACTGCTACAGCGGCACCATTACATTTTCCCGGTTGTACAGTTATCATGCAAGCTTGTACACTAAAAAGTAATTTGTACACGTTCTGATGCCACCTGTGCATATATGTATAGAAGTAATATTTATAAACCGCGCAGGAGGGCTTTATCGGATATAAAACACGAGGCGATAGCCGAGTGTTTTAGAGCCGATAAAGCCCGTACTGCAAGGTTTTTAAATGGCATCTAAAAAGAATCACTTCATACGTTCATTGGCGTAGTAATTTTGAAAATTAAGCTTATCTCAGCCGTTAAAAACCAGCGAGAAACTTAGAGCGAGTCTATATGACATATATAGATCCGATATATACGCTCATGATTTTTCTTTGTGTTTTCCTCATGAATTATTAATGAATTTTAGAAATATACATATATATATATATATATATATATATATATAAACTGTACAGCCTGGAATTAAAAATGTAATCTATATTTATTGAATTTTGTGGCTGTGGATTTAATAGCGAAGCGCACAGTTGCTATTTATAAACCTAAAATGCGGACAAACAAACCAAATCAAGTCTCAAGGGATTCAAAATGAACGTTTTTCAATTGCTGGAAACTCAGAATTAATAAAAATGCGGACAAACATGATGAAATTGACAACACTGACGTCATCTGTGTGGAGCGCTATTCGGTGGCTGTGTGTGGCATGAAGTGCTTAAAGTGCCTATGTCATCCTCAGGGACTTTACATATTTAAACTAATTGGAACATTCTGAGAAGATTTGTAATATATCTTCTCAGGCGAAAATGTCATCTTCATGGATTGTTTTGCCGTTAAAGTTGACGGAAGTGACGTCGAAAGAGGAATTTGTCTATATGAAAACCACTTTACAGATTCCTCTTTTGACGTCACTTCCGTCAACTTTAACGGCAAAAAAATCCATGAAGATGAAATTTTCGCCTGAGAAGATATATTACAAATCTTCTCAGAATGTTCCAATTAGTATAAATATGTAAAGTCCCTGAGGATGACATAGGCACTTTAATTATAAGTAATAGCATGG